>OZ012739.1:588516655-589716655 GCA_963859935.3 Lathyrus sativus | reverse complement strand
TGCATTTTATATGTACTATGTTTGTGTTTTTGTGTTTACTTGGCTTTGCATGTGCTTATTACTATATACTGCTATCTTGTGATTTCTTTGAAAGCTCTTCCTTTTTGCTGATGTCAAAGGGGGAGAAGAGCTTGGTTCTGTTAATGTCTCTCTGTGTGCAGATTTTTTTCCTCTGTTAAGATAGGGGGAGTTGCTAGACATAGGGGGAGAACCAGATCAAGAACCAAGAGATATCGCACAACATTTTTGATTGCCATCATCAAAAAGGGGGAGAATGTAGAAGCATGCTTCAGTCTCAAGTTTTGATGATGTCAATGCTACTCAAAGTTAATATCTCTTGATTGCAAAAAGACAAGCCGTTCAAAGTCATCAAGATCAAGTCAAGCTATCTTTCAAGTCAAGCTACATATGGAACTGATTCTTCCAGACTTGCCTGCATTACTGGTATATCAAATCCACCTTTTTAATTTTGATATACAAGTGTTCAAAAACATAAATCTTTTGTGCATAATACATACACATGTTTTTGAAACTTTAAAAATGGTATAACATTAATTTTAAAAAAGTATTTTTCTGAAAATTAGCAGTGTTAACCGATTAACCATATGGGTTAACCGGTTAACCATTTTGAATTTTGAATTTTCTGGGCTAACGTACCAGTGTTAACCGATTAACCATATGGGTTAACCGATTAACACTGAACGTGCAGTAAAAAATTGCCTTGTTTTGAGTTCAAAATTATTTTTAAAATCATACCTTTTCATGGTTTGAATCTTTTAAAAACATACCTTTTGTGAAAGGTTATTTTACTGATATAAATTCTGAGTTTTTCATTTTGAAAGAGGACACCAACAGAAAACCAATACTCATTTTTAAAATTGTCTTAGAATCAAATTCATTTTTCAAAAGTGTTCATACTTGCATTGAAAATTTCACATTCATTGAACACTTGTATTGAAAAATTATAAAGAGTGAATTTTGATTCATTGAAGAAGATCACTTTGACAGTTATACTCAAACCAAATTCATTACAATTATTTTGTATTTGACTTGTGATCCAGGATTGTTGGACACAAGGGTGAGTGTTTACAAGAGGATTGTTCTTGTACACTTGTGAGATTTTATTGTTTGATAGTAGGCCTCACCGGTTGATGGTGTGATAGGTTGTACTGTTTTAAACAATAGTGAAAACTCTCTTTCATGTTGAAAGGGGAGTGGAGTACTCTCGGATTGTGAGGGGAACCACTATAAATCCTGTGTCTTTCTTTCTTTCTTGATTTACTGCTTTCCATAACCAAGAACACCATCCAGTATATTTCCAAGAACCATATAAAAACCGGAAAAATTTCAAAAGTCCTAATTCACCCCCCCCTCTTAGGCATACTCTGTTCTTACAGATTACATACAGACACCGATGATGAAGATCGAGAATTCTGCTAACCTGGGGCAGGTTATTTTCCAAGTGGTTATTCTGGGCAAATTTGACTTCACCTAAAGAGTTGTTTTTGAAGATTCAGTCATGATACCGTCAATCAGGGCCAGTTACGTCAAGATTCGGCGAATCTCTCTAGAGAGTTTGAAAACCATGGGACGCCATGATTTCTGTAAAATCCTCTTGGATCGACTTCTTCTCATTAGCATGTGACTTGGGGCATCTGAGAAACGAAGATTATCTTATCCCTATGCCACAAGCCATTTGTTCAAATTGGCGACTACCATTACGCAATCTTCAATACATTTTTTTCAAATTTTGCAACATTCTTCATGTCCCCGGTATTTTTTTTTACTCCAGGTGGTCGTGACATTTCTCCGATGAAGCTCTTAATACAACAAATCTTCAGTTAATGACCTGAGAATTCCCAGTGAGTTGCTTAAACTTCATTTCCCCAATGAAGCAGATGATACTTTAATCCTCAGTGATTCTTCTCCAACTTCACCTTCCCAGTGAAGTGGACGTGTTTTACTCCTCGATGAATCTTCTACAACGCCAATCTTCTCCAACAAAGTGGATGTTTATTTCATCCTCACGAAGTTTCGACTACGACATTTTCAACAACTATGATGACAAAGGTTTCCTCATCAAGATGGACATTTATTTTATCCCCTGTGAAACCTCGAATCGGTTATTCCCATCTACGACTCTAGTAAGAATCTCTCCAGTGAAGTGGATATTTATTTTATCCATGGAGTCTCCCCGGTTATGAGTTTGATCCGCCCCTAGCAGATCTTTACTCCCATCTTCAACAGGACAATTCTTCAAGCAAGATCAAGATGTTGTATCCCCCAGGTGGAATGTTCTCTATTCCCCAAGAGAAGTTTTTGAAGTCCTAAAGCAGGAGTGTGATCCCATATTTGGTTCTCCACCTATCCCCAGTGGTACTTCTATTTTTGAAGATTGGTCAAGATGTTTGCTTCGAGATGTTTACTCCATTTCTGTTGGCCCTTGTTCGTTTGTTTTGTCAGCATAGACATACACATATCATATAGATAGATAGCATGGCATATGCATTTTTGCATTCCGTTGTGTTTGTTTGTTCTGTCACTTCGGTCGTGTTTATCCCCGAGTGGCTGGGCGCGTCTTCTCCTTCCAATTAGAGTTGTCAGCCCTAGGCAGAAAAGAGCATAATATTTCTATTTCCCCACAGAGTTCGATCCTCGTGGAAGACGGTTGCTTTAGTTACATCCCATTTAAGTTCATACCTCGATGGTTGAGTCTTGTTTGACAGTTTCTCTTCAGATATTTCCTGAATTGAACTTCGGTCCTTGGCAATCACATTTTTTTCGACATCTATAACTTTCGAACCTAGATTAAGCGTGCACTTATTTTGCACTTGGCTCCCCGGGAAGGTTTTTTCCATGAAGATAACTATTGAAGACAAATATTTCTCCAACAGTATTACAAGATTTTCTCAACCCTTTACACCAGGACTGTAAGCAATCCCTTTATTTGAGCAACTCGTTTTGACTAAAATCTTATTCAAAACGACAAATAACAGTCTCCTCAAGACAGTTTGTCCATCCCCAGTGATTATCGACTTGGTAAATGGAAAACCTTACAGATATTTCTCTTTATTTAAGAATTCACACATTTTTACAACGGCTAGGATGCTCCTCAGGAATGTATTCCCCAGCGAGTTCATCACACAACTTTATTTCCATCAAGCGACATCTCCCTAGAGAAGTCAAGTAAGTTTATCACATTAGTCTCTCTTTATTTGAAGACATACTTTACAATCTAACCGGCTTACATCTCTTCTGAAGATCTCCGGTGAAGTTTTACAACCTCCATTACATTACAAATTACAATCTACAAAGCTCTACATCTACAACGAACTACATCTACAATCTACAATGATTCTACAAACTACAAAATTTGCAACCCCTGTGAAGATGCTCTCACGAGTTTTCGTCATTTCGGGCAGAGACTGAGACCAGCTCATGGTTCCCATACCATGACGCTCGGGGAGGTTCTACATCAGAGACTGAGACCAGCTCATGGTTCCCATACCATGACGCTCGGGGAGGTTCTACATTTTACTACTTTCAATTGGATTTCAAAAAAAAAAGACAACAAAAGCAAGAAAAGAAAAAGAAGAAAGAAAAGAAAAAGAAGAAAGAAAAGAAAAAAGAATACGAAACAAAACTGATTTATTCAAAAGGTCATTATGGTTCTTACCGCCGTCTGAATTGCTCCATGTTGGTAATAAGCTATCCTTCGATTACAAATTTCTCACCTATTATTTAAATCGCCATATCCTTGATGTATGTGCTACTGTTATACTAGGAAGATTCCCCATTGATGGTTGTTTCCTGTCCCCGTGGGGTCCCTTTCGTTGGGTCTGCGGTTCTTTTTGTTCTGCGTGTTGTGTCCTGTTCATCCCCTGGGATATCTTTTCCTCACAGGACTGTCTGTCTTGCATTCTCATTTCTCTGCATATCGTTTGCATTCGGTGGCATCTTAAGGTCAAAAATTCGTGCAATGTTTATATTTAAGTCCCCCATATCTCGTCGAGACGGAGATTTCTATCTCCGGATAGAAGTAACTTAAATAGGGGCATCTGTCGCACCCTAATTTTGACCATAAGATCCCACCTCCTTTGCACGTTTCTTATTTCATATTTATGCTATTGTGATTAACAAATTTGTGCAGGAACATAAGTTTCAAAGATAAATCACTGGTTCTCTCAGTTAACAATATTTAAGTATGTTGTGAAGGCGCAATTATGATTTTAAGTTATATCCAAGGATTTCCTCAAAGAGTTGTGTGTCCTACCACGAGTTATGAATATGGTCATAATTATCAAGAATTTTATTATTCAGAGGGGCCCTGGTATAATTACAGTCCGAGGCTTCTGTACTCATGTTCTTCACAAGGTCAAAACGAGAATGTCATGGTCTAAATCAACATCCTGATCATAGTCATAAGCCAAGGCCAATCTATGTGACTGTAGTTTGGGTTGGTCAATGAAGAGTCGAGATTCACTTTATGATTTCAAGGACTTAGGCCCACCTGGATCCATAAAGGAAATTGTGTGTTATAAATTCATTTAAGGGAATTATTCAAACAAAGGCATAACTACGTGGTGATTCATTTCCAATACATTCCAGGCTTCAACATTTATTCTAAGTTATTCATGCCACGGTCCTGCAACTTTTCATTTCTTCAAGGGTCCATTTTTTTTGCGTGCCACTATCTTTGGGGTATGCTTTTATTTATTTCGAGATACAATATTTGATTTGACCAATATAGATGATTGGTGCAAATTGATACAAGTTCAATTTAAACCCAAAGAAAACAAAGGAAATGATTTGAAACACTTGCAAGAGGTATGATTCTTGGCTTTATTGAAAGTGAAATTGGTGAGACTATTAATTAACAATAGCATTAACCAAGATAATTCATGAGTCTACTCTAAAAACTTCATTCATTTGTTACAAAGTAGTTTATGAAATTCATATCGAAGTTTACAACAAGTTGGGGGGGGGGGGGAATTATTATGGCTAGGCAACTTATGCTTTATAATCCAACTACAACTCATATCTCTTATTCTACTGGCATTGGCTGAAGCTGCAAAACTCAACAAACACGGCTAATGAGAACAAACCACACTAAGTCCACTCGGAACGGATTCCTAATAAGGTCACTATTCCAGTCTTCTAACAGGATGACTTAGTGTCCCCTTTGCAACTTTCTTCATGTTCTCCACTTAAAAGAATTTCTAAACGACCTTCATACTTCGGACTACGGTAACGTCACACGCCTTTTGCCAACAGTTTCTTCAACGGATCTTGGTCACCGCCTACAAATCAGCACAGTAGGATAATTCCCTGCAGAACTTCGAAAGGAAGTCATAACCGAATTAGACAAGCTGCAGCGCCATCCGTACTGATTCCTACAAAATTCTATATATCATACTTTATTACCGGCAAGCTCACAGTCCAAACCTGCCAAATAGAGAATACATTACTTCGGCGTGAACTGTGGGCATATCGAAACGACAGATATTTATGATATTCGGCACAAGCTAAGACATACCAATGATACAATGTAGTGACAAACTTTGTCGTTGTTACGCATCAAGTACCAGCTACAGTTCTCCTGCTGCATCAGTTTCTATGGCTGGCCAACTCTTTCTCAACAACATGGACAGCAGACCAGGCAGTGAAGAATCTAAAGGAAACTTAGTACATTCTCCAGAAGTCTTGCACATCTACTTATGCGACCAAAGTTACTTATGCAATTGCTCCTCTTCGATGACCTGCAACAAAATCAAAAGAAATCATTGAACGAATATACAGTTACAGATTCGAAAACAATTTAACAGACACGATCACCCCATACGCGTATGCTGTTGTATTCTTCCCGTGAGGTTACACGATTGCTCGAAGCTCCTACCAGCAGTAGCAACAACACAATTCACAAGGCACATTTGGTGGCATGGCATCAAATGCTCAGAATCTACAATCTGCAGCCCCTATCATAGAATCCAACTCAACGCCTCCATCATCATGCGACCTGGGCAGCAAACACCCAAACACTCAACTTTATGCGTTGCTGGAAATGTTGATGAACAATACTAGAGAGCATATTCATGAGCAGGCTTCACCTAGACATGAAGCGGTTGTACCACAAGCAGAGTCCAAGACAGCTCCTGAATCTAGCATTATTCAAAAGGCCGGTAATGCATTGGAAGTTTTGAAAGAAGTCTTTGATGCTGTTGATGCTCAATATCCTCGGGGAGCAAGTGATGAATTCACTCTTGATCTTGTAGAATAATGTTCATTTCAGAAGCAAATGGTAATGCATCTTGTGATGGCTTCTCGAGATGAAAAGACAATTTCTCGAGCAATTGAACCAAACGAACAGCTTCAGAAAGTTCTTGCAAGACACGAGGACCTTGTTTCTGGCAGAACTACAACAACTTCTAATGTACAGTTTCCAAAAGTTCTTCCATAACACTAACCAAACAAACTCCATAACCGTAACTCTAATCTTCATCCTCCATTAAACTTAAAATCCCCTGCAAATTCCAACAAACCCGCATCAGTTCCATCCAAGGAAGGTTACACAAGTTCAGAACTTACATTGTAAAAGTCATTTATACCGAATTTTGCGTGAATTGTCAAGTCTGCATTGCTCCAGGATAGATACATGAGAAGAATTGAGAACAGGTTAGAGAAGAAGAACCGGAAACATATTCAACGGGAAATTAAAGGCAACAACAGGCTGTTCCAACACATTGTAGCCAAAAAGGAAAGAATAAAAAACTTAAGGCCAAATATTTGGCATATCAGACGAAAGCAGAATTATCTTAACAGAATTATAAGCGTTAACATTACCTTCCAAAGTGGTCCAAACATGCTCCACCGGATTTGGAAACCTCTTCATTCTTCTTCAATTTGTTTTGCCTCCTGAAACCCTATATAAGAAATCAAATCAGAACACACAAAAGGGGGAACTCATAGCAAAACCCCAAAATTCCACAGAAAAAAATCCCAATCGAAAACCCTAGAAATCAAATCAGAGAAGTGATACTTATCTTAATCGAGGGAACTCTCCACCGTGAAACTATCGGAACCCCTTTTGAAGGTCCGTCGCTGGAAATCAACCACTCGCGACCATCCTGAGCCATCACTGCCCACATAACAGCTGCCTTGCAATCACGAACCTCCGCTATCCAGAACTCGCGGTAAACTGTTTATTTGCGTCAAAATTTATTGAAATTTTTGATGGGTTGTTTATGTTTCAGGTTTTGAAAGAGAAGCAGACAGAGAGAGAGAGAGAGATCGAGCAAAGTGAAGAAGGAGAAAGAGACGAGAGAACGAGGAAGACGAAAGGATTTGGGGAACTAGGGTTCACCGCTTCCGTTTTTGTTTTTTCTGTGTTTTGTTTTCAATTATGATTGATTGTAACTGCAGCACACACACCTCACATACGCCCTCACGCATAGACCACGCGATCTCCAACAGATCCACCATACACGCTCCAGATTGTAAGCCCACCGTAACACTCTGTTCACACACACTCGATCCAACATTTCCCTCTAATTACCCCTTTAACTTACAGTTAACCTGCCAATTAAGTAAACCCTAATTTAATTTTAACTTTAATTTTAACTATTAATCCCTTTTTTAAAGTAATAACTTTTATAAATAATGAGTTTTTTATCATTTAATTTAATTATATAGTTTCTTGATTTAATTATTCTATTTTTATTTAATAAATTGTTTATTTCACCATTTTATTTAATTAAGTTAAATCAAACTTTTTTTGTCTTAATAATTAGAACATTTTTGAAAATCCTATTAATTCACCTAAAATAATTCAATTAATTAAAATCAACTTTTTTAACTTAATAGCATTTTAACTAATAATATGTTTATTCACTAAAAACCTTTTATATAATTTACACCTAATTGCCAATTTATCTAATTAGCTTTAAAACCTATTTAGTATTTTAGAGAAGATAATAAAAACAACTCTTTTTATATTATTTTATAATTAACAAATTAATGTTATTTAAGTAATCATTTCACTTAAGTTTTTAGATAATAAAATTAAAACGTTATAGTATTTTATTTAAAGCCTTAGAATTTAATTTATATTTAATCTCACTTAAAATCAACCCAGCTAAAATCAACTTCTCGCTTAAAATCAATCAACTAAAATCAACTCGCATCGTAAAATGTAATCTAGTCGAGCACGCTTACACCTCGCACATTCACAATTCACATTCACAATTTACTCTCACACACTTCAGCGCTTTCATGCGTCCGTGTATGCCTTATTTATCTGCCTTTACTTTATTCGCAACTTTATATTTTCACACTTATATTATTGCATCGCATTCTGTCCAAAGGAAGAACTTGCACGTAACGTAAAACTTGCGCGTATGCATCCCATTTGCATCATACTCCCCTATGATCCTTGATCCCATTTAAGTCGATCTTCTAATTTTAGATCCTACCCCATAGGAAGGACCTTTCTCTTTTACAACTTAGATACAAACAAATACAACTCAATTCAAACATTTCAAACATTAGACAAAGATGTTAATCATCCTAAGCGAGATAGAACTTCCACCCCACATCAATACAATCAATATGTAGGGACTTTGCCTTAAGAGAGATAGAGGCATACTCGTCAATCAATATCCGAGTACTTGAGCCCTTCTCTTAAGACGATGCAAAGACTATTTTCCTACAACTTGTGGCGGTTAAATCTCCCTTAAAATGACAACTCATTTTTTCTCCTAAACTCAATCAACCAACTACCCTAAACCCGTAGGAACTTTGACCACAGTCAAAGAACTCCTCAAACCCTTTAGGCGAACTACATATACTCTGATTCCACTCCTGTAAAGATATGTAAGCATAAGATGCGATATCTTATTGAGTATACTTAGAAATAAACCCCTAGGTTTTTTTTATACCTTTAAGCAGATAAACACTTAGCAATAAACAACATAAAACAAGAGGTTCTTGTAGAGTACTACAGAAACTTAGGATGCTAGCACCTTCCTAAGTTTAACCAACCCCCGAACCTATAACTCTCTAGCTTGCATTTGCATTGCATCGTGGGAACTTCGATCTTTATCCCTTCCTTTGGATAAATCAAAGTTCGGTTGCAAATGAATTAGATTCAAGTTAATTAATAGCGACGGTGCTAGCGAACAGATGCGAGCATTACAATAGTCACGTATGGTAGGAAGCGAAAAAGAAAAATGATAAATAGGCAGGGGCCTGCCTACTTATACCCTCATCACGGGACTCGAAGCGTCCCTAGGCATTTAAGTATCCTAGGGTAGTCGCCCCGCGTGGCCTACTAGACGTTCGACACATGGCATTGAAAAATAGTCGCTTCCTTTCATTTCCCCCGCGAGCACATGCAGGCAAGGACACACCAACCTTCCACCTCCTCGACCTAATTGCCCGACAGTCCCGCGAAGGACCCTCCTCGCGCATTCTTCCTCCCCGGCGCAGAACCATAAAGTCCTCGCTCCTTCACTTTGGAGCTACGACTTGGGGGGCTCCTGTTATGGACTGGGCCCAGGCCTGCCCATCCGTCGAGCAGGTCCAGCCCAATGCTATTTGGGGAAGGCCCAAATTGCCTAGTGTCGGGCATAGGCTCTCCCGTCGACCAGACAGCTCCCTCGTCAAGCAGGATACTCCCTCCGTCAGGCAGAACAACACGTCCTCCACATGTTCTCCACGTGCTCCCCCTGCAGGAACACGTCATCAGACAACTACCCACCTCCGGATGAACTGGTCAGCCCACCTTCCGGAGATCACGGGACGATTGAACTAGGGCGAAGACCATGTGTTGGTCTTCACTACGCCATGTAAGCCCTAGCAGTCACTTGGGTTGGGCCTGACAATCCAGCCCAACATAAGTGACTGTTGGCCCTGTGCTGGGGTCTCTCTATAAATACCCTCTTTCACTAGAGGGTCAGATATTCACTTATTAACCCCTCTTCTATATTTTCTCCCACTTTGGTCCATTACTTACTTTGGCATCAGAATGTCTTGCAGGTACACCCCCTCCTCTTCCATACTTCCGGTGAACAACTAGCAGATCAATGACACGTGGCAGGTCATTGACTCCCTTCTGGTTAGGTACGATCAGTTAGTAAGTGAGATGTGAGTTTATAATGTTAACTAGATTACCCTAATTATATAAATTAGGAGATATCCTAAGCTTAGAGGAGGATTTCAAAACAATACGTGAAAACAGAATTAGAGAGGAAGAGGAAAAGCTTAGAACTTGGAGGAATTTAGAGAATAAAAAATAAACAATTTCGATAATGCTAGGATAACTAGGTATGGGGGAGAACTATATCAATAATATTTATATGCAAAGTGGTAAAATTGAAGAGTCCTTAACCTCCAATAGGGCTTTGGGATTGTTACATTATTTTGTTATTTGTAATTGATTTGTTGTTTATGATGGTAATTGGTGATGAAATTTTTATGCTATGTTGTATGAAAAATTCTATTTTGATAAATTAACATGTATTCACCATTGTTGTATTTTTCAAGGTTTGGGAATAATATGATTTTTTGAAAACCATGAGTTAAAAGTGTGATTTGATGCAATTGGATGGTATTGATGAATATATAACATGTATGTAATGTTTATATATCGAATTGTATGGTTGGATTCAGAAAATAGGAGTCCTGCAGTGAATTCCCTTAGCAGAAACAAATTATGCAAGTTTTAAGGTGATGACGGGCATCATGCTGGTGACGGGTAATCCGTCATGATGCCCAGGTTTCTCTTTCAAGTCGGTCGTCACGCGGGCGACGTTCTGGATTTTTGAGGTTGGTGACGTTCTAGATTTTTGAGGTTGAGCATCACAAACCTAACGGGTAACCCATCATGAGTTTGTAGCTAGTGCATATACTTATTTTGTTGATGTTAAATTGCATATTTCAATTCTTCAACTTTTATTGATGTTTTGAGTATTGTTATGCACTGTTAGCTACTGTTTAAATGATGGTTACCGTGATGTAACAATTAAACATGATTTTAATTGAATTTATAAAGTATTTGATTAATGATGGATATATGCATATGTGATGATGATGATGATGTGTTATTTTTTGTGAATATGATGATGACATGATGTTGTATGGGCATGAATTATGTTGTTGAATTGCAAGTATATTGTTGTTAGATGATAGCTCGGGAGGGAAACTATTATCGTTGGATGAATGCATGTTTTGTTTAATGTCGGAAGGGGACTTTAAACATTATGTTGTTGTTGCATTGACGTGTTGTAACATGCATTCACTATGTCGTTATTTTTTATGAAATAGGCAAGTTGTAGTTCAAGCATGATGGATTGGTGACTTGTCCCAAATTTGAGCAGGGTGGATTTGGGATTCGAGCAGGGTGAACCCAGTTCTTGAGTAAACTAATTGATGATGATATGGTACCACATGCATATGATTCTAGTTGATGTTGGAGTCTCATTACATAACTTAAATGATGAGAATGTGATTGATATGCGTATGTGAATGAAATGGGTGTAAGATTGATGTTGTGTGATTGTTGTTAAATGTGTAGATGCTTGAGTTCTACCTTGTAGCTTATGTTGTTAATTTATTGATGTGAATTTTCACCCTCTTTGCTTTGATGTTGTCCACCATGCGCATCTTGTATATACTCTGGAGTAAAGTTGCTACTGTGAGTGGGAAATAACCCTTGGAGTTATTTTAATTAGTTATTGCAATTTTATTCTTAGTTGATATGCTTCGATGTTGTAACACTATGGGTGAATGATGTTTTCTTTTATTATGTTTGATGTCGACTTACTTGTTTTGTTGAAGTTTAATGAATATTGTGTTGATTAGTTTTGAAGTTGTTAAAAGTGGATATTCAAACTTCTTTCTGAATCATTTTGTGAAAGTTAAATTCTTTATATGACCAATCTGAAGTTAATATGTTTTATTATTGTGATTAATGTGATTCCGCTGCGATGATACCCTAAGTGAAGGTGAGCATGCGATGACAGGTGTTGTATATTGTTTTATTTTCCATTGTGTGTTTTCAAAGTGTTTATGTTTTGTTGAAGGATTGTCATTGGTGACACCTTAAATTGTTGAGTAAACCTTTTTATATAAGTTTCGGGGTTTAAGGTGTTACATATTAGTATTAGATCAAGTCGATCAGTTTGACCAAGTTTTTGCATGATAATTATTCCCTAGTATGTGAGATGTGTGTGTACACTGTCGATGCATTGTTTCTTCTAATGTCTATTTGGTGGTGTGCATAAATGCTGGAAGAAACAATTGCCCAATTGTTGATGCTTTGGAGTCAGTGGCTCAAGCGCTGCATGGATAGTAGAATCTGGCTGGTGAGTTTCATGGCTTGGGAAATTTTTTGAGGAATAATCCACCAACGTTCAAAGGTAGATATGGCCTGAAGGGTGCTCATGCATGGATGAAAGAGGTTGAAAATATTTTTTTGAGTGATGGCTTGTACCGAAGACAAAAATATATTATTTGAAACTCACACTGTGTTTGAGGAAGCTGAGGATTTATGGGATAACACACGCCAGACACTAGAGGTTGCTGGTATTGAGTTTACATTGGTTATGTTCATAGCGTTATTTCTGGAGAAATACTTCCATGAGGATGTGCATAACAAGAAGGAGATTGAATTCCTTGAGTTGAGGCAAGGAAGTTTGACGATTGTAGAATATGCTGCAAAGTTTGAGGAGCTAGTGAAATTATGTCCGCAATATAATAATGTTGTTATTGAGGGTTCAAAGTGCATCAAGTTTGATAGTGGGTTGCATTCTGAGATCAAATAAGTTGTTGGTTACCAAGAAACCTGTCGTTTTATGTACTAGTGAATAAGTGCAGAATCTATGATGAAGATAATATTAGTGAAAGGAAATTGAGGGGACAATTTCAAGGAAATCCGTATGTGACTTCTACTGATAAAGGGAAATAGAAAGCTACAGTTGAGAATAAGCCAAGTGGAGGAGGAACTTCTACTTTGGTCCAGTGTTATAGGTGTGGTATGATAGGTCATTGTGCCAACGGGTGCTTCAGTGCTGAGAAGAATTATTACAAGTGTGTAAAAATAAGGCATTTCATTGCTGATTGTAAGGCAAATGTTGTGACTTACTACAATCATGGAAAGCAATGTCATATCAGTACTAATTGCCAAAAACCAAAGAAGGCTTAGTCTGGAGGGAAAGTTTATGCCTTATCTGGGACAGAGACTACTAGTGATGACAGGTTGATTTAAGGTACGTGTTTTATCAATAGTACTTATCTGATTGCTATTATTGACACATGTGTAACACATGCTTTTGTTTTGCTTGATTATGCTAGAGGTGTGGAATATGGTTTTAAGTATGGTTATTGATACCCCAATCAATGGTTTACTAACTACTTCATTGGTGTGTTTTAAGTGTCCACTAACTATCAGTGGTAAGAGCTTTGCAATGGACTTAGTTTTTATAGAGTTGAGTCAACTTGATATTATCCTTAGAATGAATTTTGTTGGATTTCAACCATGTTTATATAAACTATTATGCCAAGATTGTGATGTTTCCAGAGATGGGAGAAGACAGGGAGTTAATATTTGTATCTGCTAAGCAAGTGGAAGGATTCTTGAAAGATGAGGCACAAGTGTTTGCAATGTTTGTTGCTTTGGGAATCAACAGTAAAGCTACAAAGGGAGAGATGCTAATTATGTGAGATTTTCTCGAATTTCTGACGATACTGGTGATTTGCCTCCATAGCGCAAGGTGGAGTTTGTTATAGACTTAGTACTTAGTACTAGTCCTATATCGTTGACTCCATATAGAATGTTCACTTTAGAGCTGAGTGTGCCGAAGAAATAGTTGGAAGACTTACCTGAGAAAAAGTTTGTTCAACCGAGTAATTTGTCATGGGGAGTGGTGGTACTATTAGTTAAAAAGAAAGATGGTAGCATGAGATTGTCTGTTGATTATACTCAAGTGAATAAAGTGACTATCAAGAAAAAGTACCCACTTCCTAAAATCAACAATCTGATGGATCAATTAGTTAGTGCTTGTGTTTTCAACAAGATTGATTTGCTGTCAAGTTATCATAATATTCGAATGAAACCATAAGATATTTTGGAGACTATGTTCATAAGGAGATATGGTCATTATGAGTATTTTGTAATGTCGTTTAGTGTATCTAACATGTCTGGAATGTTCATGGAGTACATGAATTGAATATTCCATTCGTATCTATATTAGTTTATGGTTGTTTTCATCAATGGTATTCTGATATATTCGAAGTCAGATGAAGATCGCGCAGAGCATTTGAGAATCATGTTGCAAACCTTGAAAGAAAAGAATTTGTATGCAAAGTTATTTAAGTGTGAGTTATGGCTGGAAGAAGTGAGTTTCTTTCTGATGAAATTTCTAGTGGGGGTATTGTTACATGATTATTACAGGTAAGTGTTGCACCCTAAAATTTGCCCTCGAGTTTTCTAACTTTGACTGGCTTTTGCTTCACATTCATCTGCATATCATCTAGGTCGATCATTTCACACATACTGCCCATGTTATCAGCCAGAATGGATTTATCAGGATTTCAGCCGCTTCGTTCGTATTTTAGACAATTTAAACTAGTTCAAATATTGAGTTCTATGTTGAAATCGAGCGAAAGTTGCTCTCTTCCTGGTGGTTAGTCTGTATTGATAATTCTGGTTGTATTTCGGTGTTCGCCTGTTTTTTCTGTTTTTATTGCGTGGTTTTGTGATTTATTTCTTTTCATTTAATAGTCATTTTCTATTTAGGTTTATTTATCTAGATTTTAGTTATTAGATTTTTAATTTAAGAAATAGTTGTTTTTAATAGAATTTAGATTTTCTTTAGAATTATTAGAATAACATTTTTTTAACTAAGATAGAATTAATTTCTTTTTAATTAATTAGTTGTATTAGAATATTTAAGCTAGAATTATTAATAGGATTATAATTAGTTTTTAGAAATAGATTTATTTAATTAGAATTTATATTAATTAAGTAATTGGTTTATATTAGTTAGATTAGTAGTGATTAGATTAGAGCTTTAAGATTTTAGAGTTAGATTAATTATCATTTAGATTAGTTAGAATATTATTATTAGATTATCGGTTTAAGTTAGTTTTAATTATTATAATTAATTTGTATTAGTCATGATTAGGATTTAATTAGAATTATTAGTTAGTTTAGAATTAAGACTTTAGGTCCATTAATTAACTAACAGTACATATTAATCAGAAGAAAATCAGGATTAACAAAAATCAAATGCAACTGGCCACATGTCACATTCCTGGATATAAAACCACTGTTTATTTTCTCCTTCATTCAGCAACCGTGACAACCATAGCCACCTCCGAAAATTACTATTAATCATCATTTTGAAGGGTAACCCTAGAAAACCCACCGTCGAATTCCTCTTCACCGTCAATCACCTTCAAACCTTCTTCCTTTTCTGTTTTTCATACTTAACCCACTTCATCTTTCCCACAAACCTCCCTCATCCTCACGCACCACCCCTAACCCTCTCCAAATCCGGCGAAAACCCATTCCATTTCATCATCCCTCACCCTCCATCTGGAAATCATCAAACTCAACCCAGAAACCCACAATTTTCTCCACCGAACCTCCACAGCGAAACTCCCTAACCCAGAAACAACTGTTACTTCTATAAACTCATCAAGACCTTCGCTCCCTTTTCCATTCATCAACATGATGAACCTCTTCAACTCCCCGCCGCCGTCATTTCCATCAACCAGCCAGCTCACGAATCCCTTTTCACAACCAGACCAAACGGAACAGAGAGAGATTTAGAAAATGAGAAGAAAGATGGGTTTTTGTGGGTTCGTATGAGACGGAACTGATGGTTCAGTCTAAAAGAGAAAGAACGACTTACAAAGAAGGGAAAAGGAAAATACGTTGGGAGCTCTTGCCATATGAATTTTTGTTCTTAATCTTTTTTTATTTTATTTTACTTTTTTATTTTTGTAATTAAAACATTTTTAATTTCAATGGGTTCTATTGATGGGCTTTGGGCCTTTAAAGCCCGTTTTATTCACTTTATGTACACCCCTGATTTTAGTTACTACCCCCCTGTTTTTTATGTTTATTTTTTAAATTAGATTCATTTGGTTTGTAAATATATTTTTTAGTATATTTTATAATTAATTTTTTTAAAGATTTGTAATATACTTTTTTCTAATTAGTTTTCTTAAAATTGTTAACATACTTTGTTAATCTAATTTTTCTAGAAATTTTATAAATAGTTTCTTTTTAATTTAATTTTTAGAATTTTATTATATCTTTTCTTAGAGATTAGATTTTATTTTTATTTGAGGATTTATTTTCATATTTACTTGTTTTGGTCGATGAAGAGACCTCTAAGTTTTGTTGTCAAATTATTGATGAAAAACGATAGACCCGAGACCACTTTCTTTTCATTTCCATTCTCGACTTTTATTTCATCTTTATTTATTTTCATCGTTTTTTGGTCGATGATGAGACTTCCGTAAACCGTTATTAGTCAAATTATTGATAAGTAATGTTGGATCCGAGACCACCTCCTTTCTCTCCTCATTTCTTCTTCATTTCGGTTTTTATTTCAATTTCCTCGATCGATGAAGTCTTGTATTCGTAAGCGTCGGATTATCGAAGTCGATAACCTTCTCGATTTCAAATCTATGGAAAATATCCATTTGGGTCATTTTCTTTACTTTGGGGTCGCGATAGGCTACCTTCGATTAATAGACATAATGTTTGCGATTAAGACGAGATCCCACTCTTTTGGTCTGTGCGACACAATTAAATTGGAGAATGATCCTCAATATCATTTCTCTATCTTGTCCATAGCACGGATATCAATCACACGACCTCCTATAGTTTGACTTCCCTTATAAGTCGAGCTACGACAATTTAGCGTCACATTGGTCCCGATTCGATTCACTTAACACCTTTCAGACCGTTTTCACACCCATAACCGTGATGAGTGTTGTGAGTTCCAAGCGTTAGATACGTAGGAAATGATGAGTGAGGGGTCTCTTCTCACATTGTCTAGAGTGTTTAGCGTATACCCTTTGGGCGATATGAGACACATTCGCTCCTATGTCTTAGGATTTTGCGTAGTGCGTGTCCCAAACCGATCTGGTTCCCTTCCGTTTAGGCGTTCCAGGCCTAGGACCTTTTTCTCTCACATCTGTGCGATTGAGACCCTTTTTTCTCTCGCACCCGTGCGATCGAGACCCCTTTTGACCCGTAGTGGCCGAACTATGGTTGCTCACGAGGATCCATATTCTTGACGAGCACACTAACAACTAACTTCTCCTTTCTCTTGCCCCAGTGCAATCGAGACCAACCTGTTATTCAAACCCTTTTCTCTCGCACCCGTGCGATCGATACCCTTATCCCGTAGTTTCCTGAACTACGCTTGCTCTGATTTCTCATACCAGACGAGGATACGTAATCACAAGACAACGATGCCTTGGCGAGCAACCTTCCCCTCATCACCCGTAGTTTCCCAAACTACGTTGACTATGAATTTCCCATTGCACGAGGGAATACACAAGCATAGGGCGGCAATGTCCTATCGAGTCTGTTCTTTCTTTCCACCCCCGTTTAGCAGTAGCATTAGATAGTTTTCACCCATATATTAGATAACAGGCATGGATCCCATTGAGTACAACGGACGTGAAGGATGCTCATACCTTCCCCTTACGTAACCGACTCTCGAACTCAACATTTGGTTGCGATGACCTTGTCTTTCCCTTTCTCTTAGGTTTTCTTCGATCGTTTCCTTTCTCTCTCTCTGGGATAAATAACGTTCGGTAGCGACTCTTCTGTCTGTTTGCCGGCATCCTTTTTTGCAGTTGCGACAATAAGGGGGAGAGCTATCTCAACGGTGGGTATATGCATGAGGGGTACAATTGAGGAGTCCTTAACCTCAAATAGGGCTTTGGGATTGTTACATGATTCTGTTATTTGTAATTGACTTGCTGTTTGTGATGGTAATTGGTGATGAAATTCGTATGCTATGTTCAATGGCAAATTCTATTTTGATGAATAACATGTATTCACCATTGTTGTATTTTTGAAGGTTTGAGAATAACCTGATTTTATGAAAACTGTGGGTTAAAAGTGTGATTTGATGTAATTGGATGTTATTAATGAATATATATAATGTATATGTAGTGTTTTTGTATCAAATAGTGTGCTTGGATTAAGAAAATATGAGTTTTGCAGTAAACTCCCTTAGCAGAAACAAATTCTACAAATTTTAGGGGTGACGAGCATCATGCTGGTGACGAGTAACCCGTCACGCTGCCCAGGCTTGTCTTTCAAGTCGATCGTCACACATGTGACATTTTGGATTTTGAAGTTGGTGACAGGCATCACAACCCTGATCGGTAACCCCATCATGAATTTGCAGCGAGTGCAGATACTTGTTTTGATGATGTTAAATTGGAGATTTTGATTCTTTGACTTTTATGGATGTTTTGAGTATTGTTATGCATCGTTACATATTATTTAAATGATGGTTAATGTAACGATTAAACATGACCTTAATTGAATTTATGAAGTATTTGATGAATGATGGATATGTGCATATGTGATGATGATGTTGTGTAAATTTTTGTGAATGTGATAATGGCATGTTGTTGTATGGATATGAATTATGTTGTTGAATTGCGAGTATGTTATTGTTGAGTGATAGCTCGGGAGGGGAACTATTATTGTTGGGTCAATGCATGTTTTATTTATTATAGGGAGTGAACTTTAAACATTGCATTGTTGTTATTGCATTCACGTGTTGTAACATGCATTCATTATGTCGTTGTTGATGAAAGAGACAAGTTGCACTCCAAGCAGGGTGGATTGGTGACTTGTCCCGAATCAGAGCATGGTGGATTAAGGGTTCGAGTAAGGTGAACATGGTTCCTAAGTAACTAATTAATAATGATATGGTACCACATGCATATGAGTCTAGTTGATGTTGGAGTCTCATTGCATAACTTAAATGATGAATATGTGATAGTTTTATGTATATGGATGAAATGGGTGTGAGATTGATGTTGTGTGATTGTTGTTGAATGTGTAGATGTTTGAATTCTACCTAGTAGCTTATGACGTTAGCTTATTAATGTGAATTCTCGCCCCCTTTCCTTTGATGTTGTCCATCATGGGCATCTTGCAGATACTCGGGAGTAGAGTTGTTACAGTGAGTGAGAAATAGCCCTTGGAGTTATTTTCATTAGTTATCATAATTTTATTCTTAGTCGTTATGCTTTGAAGCTGTAACACTAGGGAAAATCATGTTTTCTTTTACTATGTTCTATGTTGGCTTACTTGTTTCGTTGATGTTTAATGACTATTGTGTTGATTTGTTTTGAAGTTGTTAAAGGTGGATATTGAAACTTCTTTTTGAATCATTTTGTGAAAGTTAAAGTCTTATAAGACCAAAATGAAGTTAATATGTTTTATGATTGTGATTAATGTGATTCCACTATGATGATACCCTAAGTGAAGGTGGGTATGGGATGACAGGTGTTGTATGTTGTTTTATTTTTCACTGTGTGCTTTCAAAATGTATATGTTTTGTTAAAGGGTTATCTTAGGTTCTATCTTTTTCATAAGCTTTCACTTTGAGGTCTTAGATTCTGAATCTTTTAGAACCTTAGACTTAGGAATCATTGGTTCTGATTTCTTTAGAACTTTTGACCTTGAGGTCTCAGGTTCTGATTTCTTTAGAACTTTTGACCTTGAGGTCTCAGGTTCTGATTTCTTCAGAACCTTTGACTCTACAATTATAAGTTTTGATTGGTTTGAACTCTCTGTTTTACTAGCCGACATAAAATGAGAGTACAACCATTTTTGAGCATGGTTTGAAGAAGAGGGGTTTGATGGTTTAATCAAGGTACCAGTTCTTGAATTAAAAAGATTTTGATGTTAACAAAGACCTTCTTCTTTTCTCTTACCTACTCTATAGATCATGGGAGCAAGTTTAGTTCTTTCAAAACTAGTTGTGATAAACTCTTGAAGAGCCATTTCATGCTCACTCTAGAGTTTATTATACAATTTATTTGCTTGAGCCATATGATCTATTTCAAGAGATTCAATTTTCTTTTGAGATCTTTTAGATCATCTTTCAAAAGATCACATTGCTTTTTCAGTATTATCATGTGTCGGGCTTTCTACTGACATATGTCCATAAGATCTTGACAACAAGTAATTAGATATAGTAAGTTTATAGAATACCTCATCAGTATCCTTTGATTTTGAGAATGTTGAAGCTACCAAAGCTTAGATCAACTTCTTCTTTATTATCAAGTTCATCCCATGTTGCCATGAGACTTTTCTTGATCTTGCTTATGCAATTTTTCTTTTGGAAACTTCCCTTTTTAGATTTATCCTTTTGAAGCTCTAGACAATAAACTATGAAATGATTAGGCTTCTGACATTTGAAGCATCCTTTTGATCAGTCTTGTTAACTCTGAAGCTTGTTCCTCTGAGGCCAGATCCACTGCTAGAGAACCTCTCATTCTAGTTAGCCATATGTTAAAACCTCTTGATGATAAAGGTCATTTCCTCATCATCAGTGTCACTATCAGAATCTTCTTCATTAGAAGCTTCTTCTGATTCCAGAATTTTGAGGATCTGACAACTTTATTACCAGATTTCTCTACCACTGACTTCAAGGCCAGTGATTTTAGTTTCTTTACAAGCTCATATCAATTAAGCTCCATCTCACGACTTTAGAGAGTTCTAATGAGACTTTCAAGACTTAATGTGTTTAAGTGTTTAGTGTCCATAATAGTTGTTACCTTGGGTCTATATTTGTCAGGAAGACTCTTAAGATTATTCTTGACATGATCAAAGGTAGTGTAACTCTTGTTTAAGACTTGAAGTCTAGACACAAGGACTTGAAACCTTGAGAACATGGTTTCAATGTTCTCATCCTATTCCATTCTGAACAACTTGTATTGCTGAACAAGAAGATTAGCTTTAGCTTCTTAAACTTGTTGATTCCTTTCATAAGTAGTACATAGAGATTTTAATGATGGTATGAGCAGTAGATTTATCAATGATTTTAATGTACTCCGAGTGAGGTAGAACATCAACCAAGATGCCTATACTTTATGGTGTTTTCTATAAATCTTTTTCTGCTCAGGTGTGAGAGATTTTTTGTCAGTCACCATTCAAACACCATTGACTTGAATATTAATGTCATCTTCTAAAATGTCCTACAACTCATCATTAAGACTTGTGATATGAGTGCATATTTTACTTTTCCATCATTCAAACTTAGTGGAATCTCCACTGAAGGTAGGAGGTCTAGCTGTATAATTATTTTTCTCATAATTACTATAATCATGATTAACCATACCAAATGGATTAGTGGGACCTCCATCAGGACCAAATACTTCAGAACCATCAACCATAATAAAATAAGTAATTTTGTCAAGATCTTTTTTTGCACTACTGTTAAATGTTTAGCACAGACTGTGCTCTGATGCTAACTGAAGGTGAGAAAAACACAAGAAAGGGGATTGAATTGTGATGGCTTTTTCACACTTTTTGTGCAATTGCTTCAGATTGATCTTAATCAGAGTCTGAACCTGTTGTTCAGGTCTGACTTTAAAATTACTCAGAGTATGAACACTTAAAAGTCTTTATTAGATTCTGCAATAAAGTCTAATTTATAGATAAGCAATAGATAACATATGAATAATATTCATAAACAAGTAAAGTAAAAGCACAAGACACATAAGTTATTCTGGCTCCTCTCATAACTTGAGAGTAGTCTAGTCCCCCTGCTCTTCAAGAGATTTCTAATATATCAAATATGATTACAAATGCTCAAGCCTACCAGTAAGAGACTTCATTTGCTTACACACATAAGTATAAGACTTCCTGCTCAGACCCACAAGTCTAAGACTTCCTTGCTTAAACACACAAGCTCAAGACTTCTTTGCTCTATCATACAAGCTAAAGACTTCCTTGCTAAAACACACAGGTATGAGACTTCCTTGCTTAAGCATACAAGCTTAAGACTTCAAATGCTTAAACAGTAAAGCAAGTGAATCCTGACTCTAAACAAATTGTTAAGAGTTTAGGGTAACAACTATACTTGATATACAGTCAGAGGTGTAGATGCAATACAACTTAGACATACTCTAAGACTTAAGAAATTTTTAAAATATACATAAATTTAAGATGTTCTAAGCCTTTGAATGTCAATGAGCAGAGTCTGTAGCATATTTGTATTAACGTATTGGTGTATCTTCTTCTTCAACCCTTCTGCTCCTTAAATAGAGAAAAGAGAAAAGAGCGTTGGACACTTTCATCAAATAGGTTGCTAGCTTCGTACTTGATTAGACACATCAAAATGTCTCTGATTCTGTTAGAGTTGCCTTGGTAGAAGAGCTTTTGCTTTAGAGGCTGACTTTCCTTCAGCTTTACTCTCTAGAGGCTGATCACAACAAAGTCCTCTTCATTGGCTTCTAAAGCTTCAGAGTTTAGGTCACTAGAAGTTGACTATCTTCAGAGTTGACTTCTTCAGAGTCTGAATCTCTATCAGAGGCAGAGTCTTTAGAAGCGATCTTCAGATCCAGAGTCCGATCTTCAGAATTAGATCCCTCAAGCATTTCTTCTTCTGTTCTTAATGATATAATCTCGCATACTTGAACAAATGTTAGATAACTCAATTATTATTTAAATACTTTGTTATCATTAAAACCCAAGGGATATGATATTAACCAATTTTGTTCCAACAAATGTACGTTGTTTATGGTCAAAAGGGGCACATAAGCATTGTTATTGTTGTTGCATCAATTTATATTAACATGCATTATTATATCGTATCATTGAAAGATGCATGCACGCTAGTTCAGAAGGAGGGACTAGTGGCTTGTCCCAAGCTCATAAGGGGGGCTCATGGGTTCATAAGAGGAGACCCGATTCCTGAGAGAACCAAATGTTGAGTTGGTACCACATGCATAGTGTCACATTGTGTCTTGAGTCGCATCACACACACACACACACACATATATATATATATATATATATATATATATATATATATATATATATATATATATATATATATATATATATATATGTGTGTGTGTGTGTGTGTGTGTGTGTGTGTGTGTGTGTGTGTGTGTGTGTGTGTGTGTGTGTGTGTGTGTGTGTGTGTGTGTGTGCACGTGTATGTGTGTATGTGTGTACTGTTGTGGAATGAGCGTGAGATTGTGATGATATTGGATGTGTATTGAATGTATGATAAGTTGTGTGTTTATCTACTCTTGCATTCTTTACACTTTTTTATATCGAAGTTTATTTATCACCTCTTTTGCTTAAAACTGTCCCCATGAACATCTTGCATATAATCAGGAGTAAAGTTGTTATTGTGTGTGGAAGGTGACTTGTTGGAGGTGCTCTTTATTTACTTACCATTTTATCGCAACTTAGTGGTTTTAGTGCTCTAATCATGTAACATCGGAAACAAGGCGTTTTGCTATGCTTTGAGTTAATGCCGAATTATGTGGTTTAAAATCGAATACTTTATTTATGAGATTAAGTTTTGAAGTTGTTGTGATTTGAATTTCCGCCACTTGTTGTCAAATGTGTTAAAGAGTTTTTGGACGATTGTCATTATAACACCTTAAATTGTCGATAAAATCTTTTTATATAAGTTTCGGGGTTTAGGGTGTTACACTTGATATTCCACCGATTTCTTGTTTGAGCGACTGCCATTAGCTAAGGGTTCATTGGATAACTCCCGACTTTTTCTACGAGTAATGTTTCTTCAAAGCCACAAAAAATGGACAACTTCCAAATCTGCCTTACGAACCCTTGATACTTGATTTTGCCAAAGTCTTCCTTGGAGTATATTGAAACTCTCTCATTGATAGATAATTATAAGTTTGTGATTTAGAATTTAACGAGCGTTGTTTTTACTTCGAATTCACCTAAGAAATTAGGGAGTTGCCGTAAAGAAGAGTTAGTTATACGATAAGGAATTAGATATAATGATCGTGTTAATATAAACTCACTTTGCAAAAAATAGACGTAGTTACCAACAACGATGAACAGTGGAGTCGAAACGAAACCTAATTGCTTTATCAATCTTGTATTTTTCAATAACTTACTTCTCGCATTTTATTTTTGCAAATTAAATATGAAAAAAAATCCTATTTACTTTCATAGCACATAAATCATCTTGTTAAAATAACTCAATCCCTATGGATACGAGCTTAGAATTTTATTACTTCGATATAATTAATAAACTTACTAGTTTGTAATTAAGTTTTTGTACTACATTTTAAATTTTGTTTCAGTTTTTAATTTTATTTTCTTGAGTTAATTTTAGTGTTATATTTATTTTACTACTCTTATTTAGTTTCTTTGATGCAGTGCTACTGATGAATTGATGTATTGTCTATTTGTTTATTTGTTTATGCGAGGTTGGGTTCGACATTGATACCGTTTCATTCAACAATCGGAAAAACTACATGAGCTATTCAAAAAGCAAGAATGGAAGCATAGCAAATCAAAAAGGGACTAGAAGAAGAAAGAGAAAAAATGGTTAATTCACTCATGAAAGATTATTACCGAAGGACTTATACTCGAGATATTTTTTTAGGATTTAACATGTTAACCCTGTTATATTTGATATAAAATATTATGTGATTTTAAGTTTAAGAGATAACACGTACGATGAACAAGCTATCATAAATCCTTAAGAACATCTACTCGATTTTATGAGACTTGTTGAATATGCAAGATAAATAATATTATTGAAGATCAAGTTAAATTAGGATTATTTGATACATCTCGATGGAAGAGATCTATGATACATTAGCTAAACCAAAAAAATTAAAAAGCATTGTAACCTTTTTTTAGCTTTCAAATCCAACTCCAACTTTCCAAAACATTTATGGAATGATATTTTTCAGGAAACCACTTATATCTCCTCTTCTTTGAATATATTCCATTAAAAGGACTAAACTCTAATTATGAAATAATGTTTGCCTCCAAAACGGTTCCATGCTTCAAAAGCATACTCAATCTGTCTCTGTTTCACTCTCTCTTCCAGAATTCGAACTCTGCACTTGTTATCTTTCGCCAGCTTTTACAATCTGATGCTAACCCCAATGCTTTTACATTTTCATTACTCATCAAAGCCTGTCTTACATCTCCTTCTCTTGTTCATGCTTCATCAACCGCGGCGATACAAGCACGCCAGATTCAAACCCAATCCTTGAAACGTGGCATTAACCAATTTATTCATGTAAATACGTCTCTTATTGATTTGTTCATGAAACTTGGTTTTGTCTCTCATGCACGCCGCCTGTTTGATGATATGTCTTTTAGAGATGTTGTTTCATGGAACGTGTTGATTTGTGGTTATTCACAAAATGGGTATTTTTATGATGCTGTTCAAACCTTTGTAGACATGTTAAGAGAGGATTTTAGGCCTGATCAAACTTCGATTGTTAGTTTGTTACCTTCTTGTGGTTGTTTTGAGATGATTCTTCAAGGTAGGTCTGTTCATGGGTTTGGAATTAAAGCTGGTCTTGGTTGGGATTCTCATTTGAATAATGCACTTATGTCGATGTATGCTAAATGTGATGATTTGAAAGCATCAGAACTCTTGTTTGATGAAATGGATGAGAAGAATGTTGTTTCTTGGAATACTATGATTGGTGCTTATGGACAAAATGGTATTTTTGACAAGGCTGCTCTTTGTTTCAAAGAGATGATGAAGGAAGGTTTCCAACCTAGTTCAGTGACGTTGATGAACCTTGTGTCAGCAAATGCTTTTCCGGAAACTGTTCATTGTTATGCTGTCAAATGTGGCTTTGACAAGGATGCTTCTGTTGTTACTTCGCTGGTTTGTCTATATGCAAAGGAAGGGTTCACATATATGGCAAAACAGCTTTATGAATCCTATCCCACGAAAATCTTGATTGCATTAACCGCGATAATGTCTAGTTATTCTGAAAAAGGTGATATAGAGTCCGCGGTTGAGTGTTTTATCCAAACTATGAAGTTAGATGTAAAACCAGATGCAGTTGCCTTGATTGGCGTACTTCATGGAATTGCATGTCCTTCACATTTTTCTATTGGATGTGCTTTCCACGGTTATGGGGTAAAGAGCGGATTGTCTAATGATTGTTTAGTTGCAAATGGGTTAATAAGTTTGTATTCTAGATTTGACGAGATAGAAACGGCTTTGTCTTTGTTTTATGATATGAGAGAAAGACCACTGATCACATGGAATTCTATGATATCTGGCTGTGTGCAAGCTGGAAAGTCAAGTGATGCCATGGAGTTGTTCTCCAAAATGAACATCCGTGGACAAAAACCAGATGCCATTACCGTTGCCAGTCTACTATCTGGGTGTTGCCAACTTGGTTACCTGCGGATTGGAGAGACACTACATAGTTATATTCTGAGGAACAATGTGAAAGTGGAAGATTTTACGAGAACTGCTCTAATAGACATGTATAGCAAGTGTGGAAGATTAGATTATGCTGAAAAGGTATTTAATAGCATCATGGATCCGTGTTTGGCAACATGGAACTCCATCATATCAGGTTATAGTTTATATGGACTTGAGCATAAAGCTTTCAATTGTTATTCTAAACTGCAAGAACAAGGGCTAGAACTGGATAAAATCACCTTCTTGGGTGTTTTGGCAGCATGCACACATGGAGGACTTGTCTATTTAGGATTAGAGTACTTCACTATCATGACAGAAGAGTATGGTTTGTTGCCGAGTCTGCAACATTATGCATGCATAGTTGCTCTATTAGGTAGAGAAGGCTTGTTCAAGGAAGCAATTGAATTTATAAACAGCATGGAGATTCGGCCTGATTCTGCTGTCTGGGGTGCTCTGTTAAGTGCTTGTTGCATCCAACAAGAGGTGAAGCTTGGGGAATGTTTGGCGAAAAATATGTTTTTATTGAATTACAAAAATGGCGGTCTTTATGTATTAATGTCAAATCTGTATGCCATTGTTGGGAGATGGGATGATGTAGCAAGGGTGAGGGAAATGATGAGAGATAGTGGAGGAGATGGGTGTTCAGGTGTTAGTGTTATTAATGTGACTTCTTTTAAAGACTTTAATAGCATCCTAAACCCAAGTGATGTCTATTTGAATACAAGCACTTGGCAGCATTCGTGTTTATATTGACTTCATAATTCATAAACACCGGGTTAATTTGAAGTTTGTTCATCCATAAATCATGATCATTGATCAGAATAGGAGATTTGAATCATACAAATAAGCATCACCTATAACCAATTTCAGGTGTTGGCAAATGTTGTCCAGGTAGAACTGTTCGAGTAAAAATATTATGGCAAGAAAGGTTGAGGAGAAACTCTTTAAAAATTGCCTTCGTGTGAAGCTCCGCTTGTAGAATTAAGAGTAAATTATACTCCTCTTCCTAAAGATGCTTAAACTGTCATATTCTTCTCACTTGTGTTAAAATACACATCCCCATGCAATACATATTTTTGCAGATAAAAGATACATGCTATATGGAATCAAAATTGAAGCAAGAAGGTGGTGATGATAAATGAATCTCTCACAGAGAGACCTTGAAGAACCAGAAAAAAGATACGCCAAAATACAAGAGCTGTACATAGCATCACTGCACCAGCAAGAAAGGAACTCGAAGAAGTAAATATTAACAAAGAGAAAGCAACTGCTGAGGCAACACTTTCTTTCTATGAGCAGCATCAGCATGAGCTTAGCAAATGAGCTCACGAGGAAGAAGATCGAGGCAATACAAGGTTTGCAGCTGCTAATTCTGAAGTTGAGATAGATAAGGAGGTTAAATGTTAACATTTCTTTTGTTTTTCTGAAATAAAAAACAGAAACAGTAGTCACCAAATGAAGAATAAATTGGCCCCATTAAATTTCCTTCTGACAAATGTTGCAAAGGGAAAAGCCACAGCAAATTTATATATTTTAGTTTGGGAAATGCTACTTGGTTAGTACGTTTAGGCAATTCAGGAAAAATTAACGAAGTTTTATTTTTGGTCAACTTAACAATTGACCCTTAGTGCTTTCCATTAAAGGACCCACTGGTTTTAATCTCAATTCAATAAAAACACCAAGTAATGATTTTGTGGATTTTCGTATGCGTGCGTCTTCGTACCAAATAGCTGTGCTCTTTTAGTTTTTTTATCATGTTCTAAGTTCCCACTATAAATGGTGTATCAAAATCGAAAATTGGATGAAAAGATTGTAGACCAACAATTTATTTATAGTCATTCTACCCAAAATAAAAATGGATTGATAATTTCCTTCCATTATTTGAGTTCAATTTTTTTATTTTATTTTAACATTTTTAGTTTTCTAATGTTTATCAACAATCGTGTTTTGTATTTGCAAATGACAATGTTTTGATAATGGCAACCACGGCTTCTTTTATCATTGTTAATGTTGTTTTATGATTTTTAAAATATGTTGATGCAGTCAAGATCGTTGGAAACATGGTGGTGAATATAATAGCCTTTGTTCATGACAGACTAATTACAAACAGTGGTATCTTCATTGTCTTGAATTGAAGCAAATTGGTTTTAAAGTTGATGTATGACCCATGAAATCTACTCTTTGTAGTGCTTTGAATTGTGACCACAAGCTATTTGTATAGGCATAGTGGAAACACAAGAAACAAAAGGTTATTTGTTCTCTGTTTGGGTTCCACACCGGCTGGTGAAGTGAATAAAGAAAGCTGGTGGTATTATAAAATTAAACCACTTTACTTTGAATTAATTCACGGAGCCATGTGATAAGTACAAAGCGAACTATTCTTTCGCCTTTTACTAAAGAATACCGTGTACTTTTCACTAACAGTGGCATACGATAATTTTTGAATGGGTTCTCTTAATTGAGTTCCCTGCAATACAGTTTAATTTTTTAAATAAGTTAATTATCAAAACGTTCCTATAATTATTCCTTTTATCTACGTTCATAATCTTATTGACATTTTAAAAGCAAATTTTAATGATTAGTTAGGGAGGCTAAAAAAACAAGGTGATAAAATCAAAACTTCTTAATGAGAAACTGTATAGCATGGAAGATTTGTGAACTATATCTCACTGTGTATAGGAAGGAAGATCTAGGCCATTCCTAACAAAATTCATAAAAATATTTTGATGAATTATATTTCCCTATATAAGCCTATGTGTCTCCATCTGTGTCGATGAATTATATTTCTCCATATATGTCTCCATCTGTGTCGATGAATTATATTTCTCCATATATATAAATTTATGTGTCGCGGTGAGATTCGGATATCAAACTATTATATTAATTTGAATTACAATATGATATTACTACCAAATTTTAATTTTATTCAAAAGAAAGGGAAAAAAGATAAAAAAAAAAATTCTAAATAAAATGCAAAGTAAAAAGTTAGGCCTAAAGTTAAGAAAAAAAAAATTAAAAGTACGTTGATTGGTTATACTAAAGGATGTACTAACACCCTAAGCATCTGTAGAAACCTCTTGAAATATTTGTGTTTTGGTTAAAATTGTCTGCTAAATAAGAATGGACAAAGTAAAGAGAAAATGTAGTATATATTTATTAAACTAAAAAATCAAAAGTAAATATAGAAGCAATCCGTATATATATCCAAAATGGAACAACCAGGCTCTCGCTCTCTCATTTGCATTTAAAAACACTTTTTGAAAATAAGTAGATCCTAATTAATTCTAAAGCGCTCTCGCTGTATTTAAAATTAATGTTTAGTTTCAGCTATCCGATTAGGACCTCAAACTCTCGCTTTATTGATCCTAACCTCCGTTATCTTTTTACTCTCGTAACAAAAGTTATTAAGTTTAATAAAAAGAAACCAAGACCAGAGAAATAAATTTGTTAAGTTCACGCCATGAATTATTAAACCCCTTCCGACCGATCGTATTTACATACTGATATTAAACAGTTTAGCCAGACATGGTTTGTAAGCAATGCATACAATGATAAGAATTAATCATAAGGCTAAACAAAATATAAATGGAAAACATAATAGTAAAAGTAAATAAGCAAAACTTGGAAATTACGAAGAACTGGAAAAACTTGGATTATGGAGGCAAGCTTTGAATTCAATACAAATCACGAACAACAAAATAAATCCTAATACTAAATTGCAATAGTTTCTCAGTGTGAAAAACTATTGGTTTTACAAAATGGTAAAAACTGCCTAAAGACTAAGAAAAATAAAACTCAGGCTCAAAGAAGAAGAAGAAGATAACTGTCTGCTTGGAAACCGTCTTGCTTTAATATTCATTGCCCCTGGTCAGTTACCCACGAAATTCGTTCCCAATAATTTTATAGCGTGCAGGAAAAACCAGAGAAAGTGTAGAGTGAATGGAGAAATTGTAGGGGCCGTTTTCATCAGGTGGCACCCGCCACCTTCTCCTATAATTCAGTGTGGCAGGCGCCACACTTCTCTCCCTTGCTACATAGTGGCACTCGCCACTCTCCTTGCTTTTAGGAGTGACACTCGCCACTTCCTCTTCTTCATTCTAGGTAGCAGGCACCACACACATGTGGCAAGTGCCACTAGTGTGTGGTGGCCCCCATTTTTTTTCTTTCTATTTCTTTCTTTCTTTTTTTCTTCTTCTTCTTCTTTCTTTCTTTTCCAATTCTTTCCTTCTTCCTACAAAACATACTAAAATAATTGCATAATAAAATATAAATCAGGTAAATTAACAATAATCGCAAATAAAATTCATGTAAGTCAAGTCAAATATACGATATAATTTCACGTTATCAAAAGGACATGCACAATGACGGTGAGTCAACATACAATCCCTTTCCTTGAATTAGGTCACAAGGATCAATTAATAGAAAGCAACAGAAACATGGAAAAACATCATGTAATCAGCAAGCATCAAATGAAGACACAGTACACGACAAGAACATCATGTATGGTCAAACAGACAAGATATCACAGAATACACATGGAAAAACATTATGGTAATCAGACAACGAAAAGTCAACAGAAATACATGGCAAAGCATCATGTAGTATGAACAACAAACAAAATGAACCAAATACACACGACAAAGCATCATGTCGAAACAAAGAACAATATCAACAACAGTCACAGCAAAGCATCATGAATAACAAATAGAAAGTACATGGTAAATAAGATCAATAAATACATGGTAAAGCATCATGTAGAAGCAACAGAGGTATACATTACATGGCAAGAACATCATGTATGATACACACAAAATCCACAGACAAAGAATACATACACGACAAAGCATCGTGTGGAATCATCAACAAATAAAATTCACACACACACACACACACACGACAAAACATCGTGTAATTAACAGGGCATATATGGAAAAGCATCATGTAGAAATTAACATTCACGGTAAAACATTATGTGAAATCCATAATTAATCAAAGAAAAGCGTCAAGATTAAATCAGATAGGACAAACCCAAAAACACAAGAGTAAGCAAGTCGCAAAATAGAATCAACAATAAATGAATTATTAATTAACTTAAATATAAATATTTAATAAGATTTGTTAATAATTTAATTAATCAATATTAAATAAAAATATTTAAATTAATTAATAATTATAACAAACTTTTTTTTTTCATTTTTTCAAATATTCAAAAAATGAATAATTAAGCTAGAAAAAAATATTTTTTTTTTTTGGTATTTTCTAAATATTACAAATTACAATATGCAACAAATACACATTAAAATATTATTACTACAACATGATATTATACAAGCTAGTTGTATCATATTATTACAATACTGACTACAAACAACAGTTAGACAAATATCACACAAAAACAATTGTCACAATACTTCATAACATGATGTATAGATACCACAACATTGAATGTAGCTATATCACATACCATATAAGACAATTTATTAATAGCTCTCACACAACATATTCTCATTCACAGCATTTAATACTTACTGCCGTATTTACACATTTAATTACAATTAAAAGTGTTGTCACACTGAATATCATAGGTTATCACACACACACACACTCAATGTATAACATACAAACTACACATTTAACTGTATTAGACCATACCACAATACAACACCACACTAATATTACACATGCACACCGTACTAACGAATGACAATTCAAAAACACATAATTTGATTAACATTATTACAAACACACACGAGTCAAAGTACTCTACAATATATCAAACAACAACACCACTATACAGATACGCGTAAAGCAGATTATACAATACTACACACACCTTAATCATTCATATTACATGCATCACAATGTACACTATTACACGCACACATTTTACACACATACTATACTAACTATGTGATACTCTTACAGCAAAATGAAATAACCTGCATCCAAAATAGCTAAACATAAATGGCATTGAAATAAAAACATCACCAAAAACAGCAACTATGCAAACAACATAACGTCACTCAAATTCAAGAAAGTAATTGAATCAACACCAAAACGAAAGATTCAAATAGCAAATAGCAATATATGAAAGAACTTGACGTCGTTACCAAAATGCGAATTTCCACAACTGAAAGCTGCTACTTGAGTTTGAACGCTGCAGATCCAGTTAAAGTGAAAAAAGGTTGTAGCGGTTCCTCTTTTTTCTTATGTTACTGTGTGGGAGAGAGTGTGAGGATCAAGTGGAGAGAGTGAAGTCTTTGGTTTCAGGATGGTTTAGAAGATTTTTTTTCATAAATGTAAACAAAAATAAAAAGAACTTTCCTAACCTTAATTAACAAGTTTTTGTTAAAAGAGATTAAAAAAACAAAATTTAAATATTAAAAATAAGAAAAATAATAAATAGAGTAAAAATAAAATAAAATATTAAAATAAATTAAATTAAAAATCTGATTAAATAAAAATATTATTTAACTAAAATTAAAAATAAAATCGGTTTAAAACGAAAAAACGGAGTGGTATCGAAGTGCTCGAAAAAAGAAAAAAAAACGAAAACACCAAAATGATTAGCATGAAATAAACGACTCGAAAAAATACAGCGTTTGGTCAAATTTCGAAATGAATTTTCCCGGTTAAAAGGCTCAAATTGATCAAAATGCGATCGAAAAATAGTCGGAAAATCCAAACGAGCATGCTATGTTAAACTACGCGGAATGTAGATTAATATGACTGATGTTTGGAAGCTAGATTTTGAAAATTTTCATCCACTGATTTTACGCACAGTTGACTTTTAGTTTGACCAGATCGGCTATAAATTCAACAAGTTTATTCTGTCCGATAAATTGGGTATTATGTGAGATGAAAGGTATGATAGGCTATGCAGGTGATGCACACAAAGGCGAGATCTTTGGGATAAAAATTAGGGTATGACATAATGTTTATTCAAGTGTGCAGGATCATAGACTAAAATTTCATATAGAATCCAAGTAATGGTTACAACTATGAATATTCAATGAGAAGCTTAAAGATCAAAATCTAACGGATCAGAAGCTGAAGACCAGACTCTGAAGAAGTCATCTTCTGTAGAGGCCAATGTCTGAAAGTAAGAGTTTAAAGAAGTCAGCCTCTGAAGACCAGACTTTGAAGAAGTCTACCTCTGAGGATCAGAACCTGAGTCAGTCAAAGCACAAGGACCAAGGCAACATTGATAGGTCACTGTTCATTTATGAACATACTTTTTCACATGAAGACCTAAACTATATTTTGTTCATAGAGTCTGCTGGGATACAATTAATGATTTATTTTGTAGCAAAATATTTTCAAACTAGCCTTCACCTAATCTGACAATTTGGTGAAACAATCCAAAGTCTCTTTTGAAACTTCTCAAAGGACTATATTATACTGCATCTTCAACGCCTTTTTTTCTTCTCTATTTAAGAAGCTAAAGACTTGAAGAAAAATACACCAATTGACATCAAAAGAGAAGTCACTATGTCAATATAAAAGCACAAGTTAAACTTAGGATTTCTTATCCTTGTATAACTTAAAAATCCTTAAGTCTTAAAAGAGTCTAATTGTGTTGTATTTTTTATACACCTCTGATTATATATCAAGTGTATTTCCCCCCACACTTATTTATTTGCTAGGTAGATTGTTAGAAGTATCTTACTAAGTGTTTGAGCATTGAAAGTCTCTTACTTATGTGGTTGAGCAAAGAAGTCTCTTACTTTAGTGTTTGAGCAATGGACGTATCTTGCTTGTGTGCTTGAGCATAGAAGTCTCTTACTTTAGTGTTTGAGCAAAGGAAGTCTCTAGCTCTGTGTGCTTGAGAAAAATGTAATCTTGTGTGATTATAGTGAAAATCTCTTGTAACTGGATTACTCTTAAGTTGTGAGAGGAATCAGGATAAATATGTGTGTTACTTTTCTCTCTTGCATTTTATATCTGCTGCCTACCTCTTACTGAATCAAATTCTACAATGTTGTGTTTAACTTCTAACTTAAGAGTTCAAAAGAAAAGAAAAAGTCAACACAATCCAATCCCCCTTTTGTGTTTTTCTCACCTTCAACAACAACCAAGTCTTATTCCACTAAATGTAGTCGGTTACATGTATCAACTTTTGCCAGGACCATGCTTATATCTAAATCATTAATTCAAATATCTTTCTTAATAATTTCTTTAATTTCTTTTATAGTCTTTATAGGTTTTCCTCTTCCCCAAGTTTTTTGATTTGTCTTCATCTAGTCTACTATCTTTTTCATAGAATTTACAACTCTTCTCTATGCATGATCAAACCACCTAAGTCCATTTTCCACTATCTTCTATATTATAGGTACTACCCTAACACTGTCTAATAATTTCATTTCTAATCATATCATGTATTGTCTTACCACGTATTTAACATAACATCTTCATCTCTGCTACACTTACTTTATTCACGTGTTTAATCTTAACTATCTAACATTCTATCTTGTATAACATCGCAAGTCTTCTTACAGTCGATCAATTTTTCCCTTTAGCTTTATAAGTACCTTTATGTCATACCCTAACTTTTTACCCTAAGATCCCATCTCATTTGCATCATTTTTCATAGACATTAATCACCTCATTTGTGTGTTTTATGCATTACTAACCTCTTTGGATACAAGACATGTGCTTTGTTTTCACTCTAATCATGAGCTAGGTTTTTGCTCTCATGAAGCTTAAGGTTTGACCAGTCAAAGGGTTGTGGGATACTCAACATCTCAAGCCATAATTCATCCAACATTGATCAAAGGTACTCTCACATAAAAAATCAAGTGCAAAATTCCATTGAATCAAGATTAATAGGTCTCAAGTTATCTGGTGTACCCAAATTAGGGTTTTAACCTAATTCAGTCCCTGGGTTGATTTTTGAAGCAAAGTATGATCCAACACCTCAACATATGTTTCAAGGACCTCAAATGGATTATTTTGATCCATTCATATGATTGGTTTGATCCAAGAAACTTGATTCATGAGCAATGGAAAAATTCAAGTTCATCTGATGAAAAGTCAACTATGGTCAACTAAGTTTGACTTTTGAGATTTTTGGTTAAACATGGACTCCTCAAGTCAAGGATCATGTAAATATGTGATTTTGATCATGATCAATCAAGAAAATCAAAGGAAAGATTCAAAGATCATGATTTGGGGAAATTAGGGTTTCCTTGATTTTTCTAAGTTATGAAATTGCAAGATTTTTGCTCAACTTCTCAAGCCCATAATGTTCTCATCAAGCAACCATTTTCTTTGCTCCAAAGACCAAAATAAAGATCTTCTTTCATACTAAAACTTTTTCCTATGGGATGATTCCCAAAATATGCATGGATTAAAAGATATGAGGCCATTAAGTGGAGGGTTCATAACTTTTTGAACCAAAACACTTAGAAAAATTTGAAACAAATCTGCCTTGTCATGAAGTCAACTTTACAAGCATTTTTCATCATGATCCCTTTTGATTCAAGAAACGTTGTCAACATGAAAGTTGTAGAGGACATTTCAAGCTTTCCAAAAAGTCTAAGAACACAATTTTATCATGCTTGAGCTAGGAGTTTCGAAGACATGAAGTTGGATCTGTAAGTTGAATTCTAAGTTATTCAATGGTGAACCTCATGATCAAATATTTGTCCAAACCTACATAATCTTTCTTTACAGGTCATATTGCTTCTAAATCACACCATAGTCTAAGAATCATACAAGTACTTGGTGCATTACACAAAGAATACAAGTATTATCCAAGAATTGATGCCATTTATGGAATGTGTTGCTTAAAGTACCATGACCATTCTTGTAAAGGTAAATTTTGCCAAACCACTTGTGGATTGAGCCTTTAAATGGTTCCCTCTGATCATGCTTAGCCCCTAATGCTTAGAAGAAACATCTAAACATCAGGAAAAAAAATCACAACCATATCCCTTAATTCACTCAAACTTTTCATTATGATCAATGGTAATTTCTTGTGCAAATCCAACCAAATCCTCCGCACCACAATTCCAATGAAATAAACCTGGTTCTTGCAAGTCACATAGGACCTTTATAAACAGAGAATCATATCTTAAAACCAAGAACATCAACACAATAGTCTTTACACCAGAACTTGCATTTAACCTCGTTGTTACCAAAAACCTCTATTTCACATAACTTGTCAAAACCTTCTCTATTCACAAAAACCTCAAACCACTCATACACACATACAAAAAAAACACATAACAAAGCTTCCAAAACCATCATCTTCATAAAAAATCCTTAGATTCTAAAAGGCAACCTTTAACACCAAGTTTGTTGACTTTTCTGCACAAAACTCCCTAACATTGCATCTATGCCTTTTCCAATCCATTCAAGCTTTCAAACATCATCCATAGACCTTGTGCAAACTGTCCAAAACAATAATTCACAACTGTAACGCCATTTTTATAAGAACCAAATTCAAACTTGACCATCTTGCAAGAGGATTCGTGTCAAAGTAATGAGGCTACTTTAATCCAAAGTAAGCAATACAAAAGCAGGTGAGGGGATCATAGAAGCTTCTTGAATCAACAAACACCTACTGTAATCAGCTGAAGAAGCATTGGACTTTGCTCCAATAGGTAAGTGCATTATGACTTGAAACTATGTGATTCTAATGTCATTTGCATTAATTTGAATTACCAACATATTTGTTATGATGTGAAGATCATTTACCCTATGCCAATTGGCATTAATCATTATTGTATGAGATTTCCTTTTGAAATTTTACATTAGGGTTCATACTGTTAATTGTTTGAAGAAAATTAACATGATTAACTGATACCATTGTATTCCAAATGAAAAACACACAACTCTCATTTTTATATCTTGGCATTTCGTTGATCTTTGAGCAAGTTGACATTTGTGGAAGTTTGAAAATGGTGTTTGAAACCCTTTGGCATGCTTGTGTCGACTCATGGCTCCTACAAGTCGACACATACTGAAATGAAAATGGTGTATGAAACCCTCTAGCATGTATGCGTCGACGCATGGCTCTCGTATAGGTCGACGCACACTAAAATGAAAATGGTTGAGAATTCTCTGCCATGTATGCGTCAATGCATGGCTCCCATATAGGTCGACGCATGAACTTTTTTTATGTGAAACTTTGCATTTTGTCTTGCCCAGGTTAATTCACGGTTCCTACAGGTCAACCTCTCGCGCATGTTCACTTGTTACCAAGTACTTTTTTCACAAACTTGACATTGTTAATCATGACTTCTTGTCTTGCATTTATCCATGTTAGTTTCTTGTGATGTTATGTACAACTTTGTCATGTATGCATCTTTTGTTCACCATGTTAATGTTCATCAATATATGCATGTTTATATGACCAATCATTGTTGCCTTATTCCAAGGGAATGGCTTATTGGTGACATCATTGTCATTTGTATTTGCATCTTTGCATCTTCTTGTATGTATCTCCCTTGTAATCCTAGAACTTGCTATCTCTTAGGAAGTCTCTCTTAGGATTACCTTTTCAACTTAGACATCCCAATTAAGGTTTCCCCTTTACAAATCAAAACCATTTTCATCTATAAACCTTTAACCTTACCAAGAGATAGCATTAATCTCTTGTAGCTTTTTAACTCTTCCTTCAAACCTTATCTATCAATCTCTTCTTCCTTTGCCACCTTTGGCTTTACATTTACAATCAACCTTGTCATAGAGATAGCCATTAATCTCTCATCCATTTATAACCTTTAAACTCTTCATTCAAATCCTCTCATAATAGATAAATATTAATCTCTTCACCTTTACAATCAATCCTCACAAGCTTTGCTTTCAAGCTTTTCCCTTTTGTTGTCATGGTTCTTAGAACCCTAACAACCCGTAGTTCCACGAACTACGAACGCTCTGATTTCTCAAGTTCCTTTTGAGAATACGTAGGCACAAGGTCTCAATCCTTGGCAAGCACTCTTTTTCTTTTTCACACTTTCCTTCTTTTCACTCGTAGTCTCTGAACTACGATTACTCTGACTTCCTATTAAGGATACGGAGATATAGGATTGCGAGATCCTAGCAAGCTACCTTTTTCTTTTTCCACCTTTTCTCTTTTCTTTGTCCATCCTTTACCCTTTAGCAAACAATTTAAGCCAAAACACAAATATTTCAAGAGGTTCCTGTAGAGTACTGCAGATACTTAGGATGCCAGTACCTTCCCTTAGTATAACCAACCCCCGTACCTTTGATCTCTTTGCTTAGCTTTAGGCCTTACTTTTTTTTCTTTGCATATTTACTTAGGATTTTTGTTCGATCTTTTATCTCATCCCTTGGATAAAATAAAAGTTTGGTGGTGACATCATTGTTTTGTGAGCCAAGTTAATCCCATAGTTTTGGTATCTGATTCTCACTACGACACTTTGCATCACATAAAACCTCTGAAGTCCTCCTCTATTTCAACCACCAGCTTGAATTCAATAGTTTACCTCCCTTTTATTTCTCCATATTTTTTTATTATGGATCCAAAATATTTATATTGTGTGACTTGAGGGATGATATAAGCTTCAACTTTTACCTTTACGTTTGAAACACTTCTTTTATTGTTGAACTTACAATTCACATACTTTGTCTTACTCGTGTTTCTAAAACTTGTCTCTAAGTCTTTAACCTTTCTTTTAAATCTTCATTTGACGCTCGAAGTAGAACTATATTATTTATAATAAAAAAAATGTATTTCAATGTTAACTCTTGGATATAAATTCAAAATTAAAATAAAAAGGTAAAGACTTATGATTAAACCTTGATACAAATATATTGTAATAGAAAAATCATATATCTCTCCATCTCGCACATTTGTCGAGACTCCTTAATATATACTTTAGATAATACAAATATATGTAATCCTAACACAATTAAAAATATAAGTCAATTTTATGTATTATTATTTTAAATACTGTCATCCTAGAATTTTTTTAATATAACATATTTTTTCAATTTAATTACGAAATAAAATAATAATTCAAATAAATTACGGAAATGACATATTTTGTAGGAGGATTCGCCATATGAAATGACTACTCAAGTCTCCCAGACCTAATTCGCCATTTCATATGGCGCATGGGTTCATGGGTGCCCTAAAACCTTACATTGAGTCACCATATGGGATGGTACATCTCATGTAGGGTTTTTTTTTTGTTTTTGTTTTTTTAATTTTTTATATTTGTTTTAAAAACCTTATAAATATTATTTGTTATATTTTTTATATTTTTTTTATATTTTGAAAAATATAATTCTAATATTTTTTTGTTTTTTTTTCTTAATTTATGGTATTTGTTATATTTTTATCACTTTTAAATAATATTAAATATTTAATATTTAGTTATTGTCACATTTAATTAAAAAAATAATAAAATTTGTTATTTTTAATAATTTAAAAATATATATAAATGCAAGAAATAGTAAATTATAATATAATATAAATGACAACAGATGAAAAAAAAAAGAAAATTAATGGCCGGCTCTATCTAAACGATCATCGGTACCACATTGTGGAGGATGCACGTGGCGTCGAGGTCTACCACGAGATTGTTAAGGTGTATCTGGTCTTTGCGTGTTTACCTGTGGAAGAAGTATTTGTTGAGATGGCCCTGGCATATCAGATAAATTTTAAAGCATTTGACCCCAAAAGTCAGGCTGGCCGATGTCAACGGTGCTTCCGTAATTAAGTTCAATGCCCATGTTTTCGTAGTTTTGTCGGGGAAGTTGGGTGTGGTGTGGATGGCATGGTTGTCCTAATTGGTACGTCGAATCGGTTTGGAAATGATGCATTGGTTGTTATGGAGTTTGGTAGTCAACAAGTGGACAGGTATTTTGTTGGTAGGAAGATTGATTGTCTAGTGTGAGGTTAAAAGAGTTATCTGGGCTATAGGTGGATGGGGTAGGGTCAAAAGATGTATCAGGGCTATATGGAGAAGTGGTGTCGGTTTCAAAAAGCTGACGGTAGGGGTAAGGCTCTTATTGTTGTGATTGGGTTGGTGGCATGTATGGGTTGCGGTTTTGGAAGATTGATTGGGTGGGCATAGTTGGATGTTGGGTATAACATGGTGTTTGATGTTGGGCATTGGGTTGCTATTGTGGATTTGAGGAAGACACACGTTGCCTCGGGTCAATCAAATATGTCGGCTTAGACACAAATGGTTGTGAGGTTGTTAACAGACTTAAACCAAATCATATATTGATAACTTGGTCTAGCCCCTTCTACAATAGGGTTGGTTAAGATGTGTTGATGTCAGTTCTTCCAATGCAGACACATCTCTTTCGCAAAGTCCTTCCAATGATTTACACTCCATTGTGTATCCACCCTTAGCTGATGTCAGTGTCCCAATGATGTCAGAGCATCTGGAATATCCTGATGTATCCTGAATTGTAGTTTCACCCGGTCACTTTGGTGCATCTCCATTATAGTGAACCAAATGATATGTGTTTTAGATGTCCATATGGTAACATCATTGGTGTTAGGCTGGTGGTCGAGACCCTCGTACAACATCCAGATAAACTACATTAACAATATATGCAATGAGAAATACAAGTATGTGTTTATCAATTAGACAAAGTAATGGTAGATAAATTACATCATCTGGCCCAATGTGTTCAATAAGGTTGCAGTACACGATTATGGAGTTCCTGGGACATCTTTGGTAATTCATTCCCGGAACAGACCACCTAAAAAAATAGAAACACAAATAAATTAGACACTAAGAAACATTATACAAATAATTAAGTTACAAAGAAACTTCGGTTGTAAACTCGTCTTGAAAATTAATTACTTGTTAGCGTATGGGAATGTGAATGGATTGTGGTTGACTAGAGCAAGTGTTGGCATCCTAGACCAACCCCACGCTTGAAGGAGATAAGGGCAGTCATAAAAAGTACAAGAATTTTTTTTTTTTGCATTTTTACATAATGCACTATATAGATGAGCGAGGACAGCTGAACCCCAACTATATGTGCACACTTTATTAATGTTGTGCAATAACGGTAAATACATAATATTTATATTATTTCCAGTACTGTCTGGAAATAAAAAATGGCCAAACAATATCATAATATAGCACCGAGTTTTAAGTATCTTTTCATACTCGGTGGATTCTTTATTTAATACGATACTATTGTAGTGTTGTCTGAGGTATTTCAAATTAATACCTTGCCCCCTCGGCCGACCCTCACGTTGTGGCTGATGTGTGTCGACACATAGAGGGGCGCCCAGTAAATCTTCACAAAGTTGGTCATTAACACCAACTTTGTCGTTGACGGCCTTACTGTTGATGTGTAGGTCAAGTAACATGTATACATCCTGTAAAGTTACGGTACATTCACCGAAAGGTAAGTGAAATGTGTGTGTTTATAGTCTCCAGCATTCTAACAATGCTAGAATAAATTTGGGATCCAGTGAGTACAATTTGATTTTGATCAAATCACCGAACCCACATGCTTCAAGGTATCCTTCTATTAAAGGGTCGTGTGGTATGTAGTCATGCACACGACAACGAAACCTTGATACGTCTTGCGAAAGAATATAAATGCCATAAGGTTTAAAGGAAAATTAAACTTCGTAAAGATCGACAACAAAAAGAAAAATACTTACAAACTTTGCGATGTTCTCAATTGTGCTTTTGTGATCATTGCCCATTGTGAGTAGAGACATTGTAGGTTAAGTTTGCTGAGTGAAGTTTGCAGGGTGACAAGAAGATTTTGTAGAACGTATGAGGAGTAGAGTTGGTAATGTGATGAGAATAGTTTGTTCCTTAATGAATCTGGTAGGCATGCATAGAATCAGAGTGCAGATGGTAGGCATGCATAGTGCATACGACAGACATGCAGAATGCAGACGGTAGACACGCAGAGTGTAGAGTGTAGCCATGCAGAGAATCGTGTAGGCATGCATAGAATCAGAGGGTAAACAGTAGGCATCCAAGGTGCAGACGATAGGCATGCAGAATGCAGACAATAGGCACGTAGGGTTTAGTCTTGTCGTGCAGCTCACCTTGCAGATCTAATAATAAAAAGAAACATTTTATTGCTATTAATACAGTAGAGATAGCTTATTTATTATCATATCAAGTAGTTAAACAATCCCTTCAAACACAAGTTTACTAAAATTTTAGCTATGGCTCAAACACCATAATACATGATTAGTGCACATTTAAACGGTGAGGTTTTTGAATGTAACTTAGCTGGTTTCAATTTTCGAAATACTGATGTTACTAGATTTTTGATTGACAGAAGGTCAAATTTTTTACACTTGAAGTCGAGATTAGAAAAGAAATTACAATGTGGTCCAGTTGGCCAAATAATCTACAAGAATCCTTTGTTCTTTTGGGGGCACGATCAATGCAAAATTTTCCCATTAAAGATTCGAGATGATGAAGATGTGCATATCATGTTCCGTAGTCATGAGTATTCCGGTTTCTCAGATATCATGATATATGTGAAGGTGTGAAAAATACACAAGAAAGGGGGGGTTTGAATTGGGTATTTGGTTACTTAAAAACTTTTGCCATCTTCTTCTGTGTTGTTTCTAGATGTAGCAATGCGGAAGCATAAATAATAAACTAAACAAGTAAAGAACACAAGATATATCCTGGTTCACTTGAGCAACTCTCAAGCTAATCCAGTCCACCCTTCCAAGGTGATTTCGCCTTAATCAAATAAGGACTTAATCCACTATAACCGAACTGATTACAGATGCACAAGCTAACTGCAAGTGACTAACAACTTGACAATGACACGTTCAGGGATCCCTAAGGATATAACGTTCATTGACACCTTAATAGAATCCGATCACTAAAGATCTCCTATTAGGATTTCCACAAATGACTACTGTCACTTGTCATCTCAAGTATACTGATCTTCACAAGATCACTTGAGGAACCACTAATTCTAAAATAGAATTTGTGTTGCCGGAGATTACATAAGTGCTTCTCAAATAAGCAGATTACTCCTAATTAAGTTCCTAGCAAGTATTGAGCAACAGCTCCTTGCTTTCTAATATAGAAACTAATCTAATAATAAATCTCTAAGAGATTATTGAGTACAGTTTCCATATTGCTTAAAAGCTTTTCTGTGTGTGAGCACTAAGGCTTCTTTTCATTTAAGCTTTTCTTCTCTTTGCAACAGTAGCAATAGAGCAACAGCTCTAGCCACCAGCCCGTCCAACAATTATGGCAATCAGCAGGTTTTTTGCAACATTTGAATAAACAAATGATTCTGCCTTTATAGTGATTCCAAGAATGACGTTGTGAGGATAGAAAAGTCCTTTCTATTTCCAACGGTCATATATCAACGGATAGAATAAGCACGTGTTGGATGACATCACTTTCTTGTCCTTTTCTTGCAACGGTAATATTCCATTTAACAGCTTGGACAAATTTGCTTCTGGCTTGGTTCTTCTGATGATGTTACAGATGAGTAGTTCAGAAACTACTTTGGTATAGATAGCATAGTAAACATCAGATTCTGACTTCAGCACTTTGTTCATCAGAGTTGATAGCAACAACTCATCTGATTGAACACGTCTTGTCTGGTGAAGCTTCATAATCTTTCTTCTTCAGAGTCTGGTCTTCAGAGTCTTTTGCACTTGGTCTTCAGAGCCTTCAGCCTTCAGAACTTCAAGTCATCAGAGTCTTCAGCACAAACTTCTTCAGATGATTATATCTTCAGAGTCTTGACCTTCAGAACATGTCTTCAGAATCTTCAGAGTCTTGACCTTCAGAACATGTCTTCAGAGTCTTCAGAGTTTTGTCCTTCAGAACATGTCTTCAGAGTCTTGACACACTTGGTCTTCAGAGCCTTCAGCCTTCAGAACTTCAAGTCATCAGATTCTTCAGCACTTCAGTTCTTTAGAGGGCTCACTCTTCAGAGACGCTCGTTAGCTTCCAGATCAGATGCATAACTCAGATCAGAATCCACAGATGCATTGCAACTGCAATATCCAGCATCCTTGATTCTTTATTGAACATGATCAGATGCAGAAACAAACTTGCTTCTTTACTGAGCTTCATTTGCTTTTAGATCAGATGCACTTCTTCAGATCATAAACCACAGGAGCATTGCAACTGCAATATACAGCATCCTTGGTTCCTTACTGATGGTGATCAGATACATAAGCAAACTAGCTTCTCCCAGGCGCTTCATGATGTCACACATAGTAATTCCATATATTACTAGCTGCACATGTTGCTTTTGTTTGTTTGGTCTAATATATTTAATTTAATATGACCTGCACATAACAAACATTAAACCATAAAATGGTTCTTTCACAAATACTCAATTGTTATCATCAAAACATAGAGATAATCCTGTAGAGACAAATCTTGCTCTTACAATCTCCCCCTTTTTGATGATGACAAAAACATGTATTTTGATAAAACATTTTATACAGGGTAATCACCAAGCATTAACCTATTCAGAGTTCTAAGCAACTGCTCCCCCTGAATGTGTTAACCTTAAACACATTTTTATGCTTGTTCAGAGACATACTCTGATCCCAAGACTTACAAAATATAAATTTGATAAAACACAATCAAATAGAATAGAATAGAAGGAATACTTCCCTGTGATATAATAGATCATAAGTCTTCAGCATCTGGACTAGTTCAGCAGAACTTCCATCTTCAGATCTTTAGAACATGTCTTCTCTAAGCATTGTATCAGGGTCATATAACTTCAGAATCTTCTAAAGCATTTTCTCTTATTCTTCAAAACATCCTTCAGATGAGAAACTCCCCCTGAGTTTCATACTGGGTGAAAATCAAATATCCTGACTTGTGAACCTTCCTGGGAGAACTCCCCCTGGCTATAATAGATCAGATATTTGGATCTTCTGAGCTTTATACAGTCTTGATTCTTACTTTCTCAGATTTGCTTTCATCTATGATTCTTGGTCTTATCAGAGCTCAATGCATTGATCAGATTCACTTCTTGATCTTTTGAAGCATAGTCTAATCCCAATTAGTAAGCTTCTGAATCTGATACCAATGTTGGTTCTAAGACAGATACCAATACATGATACTCATGATTCTGAGTCTGAATCCAAATCTTGCTCTATGAAGATTTCTGATTCTTTATGCTCTGATTATCATATTCACAGACAATTTACATCTTCTGAACATCATGATTCCAGATGACTTTAACTTTCAGATCTCTGAACAGTATTGGGTCCATCTGATTCTGAATCTATGTTCACGAAGTGTATAACTTCTATTATATGAACACCAGTTCATTTGAACTCAGATTTCTTTCATTTATCCTGTTTAGAATGCCTAGTGAACTTGTTCAGAGTTCCTTGGAAAACATCAAACAAATAATTAGTAATAAACGCAGTTTATATGTTTTTGCATTCTCTTTCAGGTTATAGAATATATCAAAGTTATATTCTATTTTTCAAAAACATTTTCCATTTCTCCCCAAGTTATATTCTATTCTTCCAGATAATATCAAAATCATCTTTCATTTCTCCCCCTTTTTGACATCATCAAAAAGTTTGAGTTTTTCATCAAAACAGATTTTTAAAAAAATTTCTCTTTTTAAAGTCAGAAATTAAAAAGATAAGAGTTGAGAGATAGCACCTGAGAACTTAATCATCTTTCATTTCTCCCCTTGAGAACTTAATTCTTACAGGTTGATACCAATTAAGGTAGGTTGATATCTTTTCTCAGATTTCATCTTCTATATCTCCCCCTGTTTCTTTGAGAGTGACAATTCTTCAGAATTTGTAGAAGCATGCTCTGACGAGGATTGTTGACAGGTTTCTATTCAACAGAACTTTCTCTAACAACTTGTTGTTCATCCTTCATAGCTTGTTGATCTCCTCTAAACTTACTAATGTCACGTTCTCAACGTACAAAAATAGTTTCACAAGAGAATCCAACTACAACATTTTGCTTAGTCTTCTTAGCATCTTCAGCTTCTTGTACTAATCTGGAAGTTTCGTTTCTGAAATTTTCCTCTGCTAGATTTAGACAAGAAGGTTGAAAACTATTCTTCCTTCTAGCTTGATCTTGATACCAATAATTCCAGTCCTTAGAACAACTTGAAATGCATCCAATTTCAGAGTCTAATTACTTCTGAAAAATATCTCAAGAAGTCTCAAGTTCCAGAGTTGAAGTGCTTGTTCTGGCCTTTGCTTTGATTCTTGATTCTGCGCCTAGAACCTTCTGTATCTTCACTCAAACATTTTCTAAAGTTTTGCTCAGAGTTATCTGACGCTTTGCTTCATCTTCTAATAGAATCTTTTATCCAGATCTTCTGATGGTCTACAACTTCAGATTTGCTCAGATCTTTAGAAACCATCTGATATCATTTGAAGGTGATGTACCAACTTTGTGCATTCTGATCCTTCAATCTTATGTGTATGAGAGTCCTTCAACTGACTCTTTATCCAGAGCATCTGATACTTCAATTAGCATCTGATGTATTTTGCTTCTTTAAGGGATAGTGCTAACCAGAGGTACTTTTGCAACTAACTCTGACTTCAGTATCATCAGCATAACAAAAACCTACTAAAAATAGTTATCTGGCTTTCTGCAACACAGAGTCACGTTAGTAGTACCTTTCAGCTACCTCAGAAATCTCTTAACAACTGTTAAATGAGATTCTTTAGGATCTGATTGGAATCAAGCACATACACATATACTGAAAAGAATGTCAGGACTAGAAACAGTAAAATACAGAAGAGTACAACTCATACCTTTGTAGAGCTTCTGATCTACCATTTTACTAACCTCTTTCTTTCTCAGAGTGTACGTTAAAAACATGAGAGTCTTAGATGGCTACTCTCTAACAGATTATCCTTCTATCTGCTACATTCTTTATCTGATTCCTCCTTTGGTCTTCATCTTCTGATCATCCATCTTTGGATGCCGATGATCATGCTTCTTTATCTTCAAGATGACTTGTTTCCAGATGAAAGCTATATCTTCTTGCATCAAGAATTTATCCTTTGGACAAACGTGGTTGATCATCATAAATTATCATCAACCCAAGATGAATTTCTTGAACTGATTTGAATGACAATCTTGTTCTTATCAATCAGTATCTGAGGGTGACTTCTTCTTCTAGAATTCTCGTACCAACTGAAGGTGTGAGAACTTCTGAGTACCAATAGAAGGAGTAGGATCTTCTGCTAAATCACCTTAGGTTTCTCCACCTTTGGTTTCTGATTCCAAGCTTGTTATCGAAACTTGAATCTTAGCATCAGTGCTTCATTAGATAATACCTTATACCAATTGAGACAATCTTTCCTTTCTGAATTAGCTTCAGAAATCTTCAAAGCTTCTGCTCTAATATTCTGAAGAGATTCTCTACACCAAACTTTCTAACCATAACTATTTCTGTTATGTTAGTAAGTTCTTCTGATCATCAACAATCAGCCTTTGCCCAAAAGCACTTAATCAACAGATGTTAGCTCAATTAATAACATCAAACCCATAAGTGCTTCTTCAGAAGGTTGGAGACTGATAAGAGTCTGATACCCACTTTATGATATCCAAAGTAGACTCTTCTGACAGTGAAGTTGCAACCCAACTTATCTTGATCAACATCTATTAAGTGAACAACTGTGGAAATGATTCCTTGCATTAGATCCTCTGCTTCAGATCTATGCAGCTTAGCTCTAGAGAATGATTTAACCAACCGTTCATCCAGAGGTATGCTTCAGATCAAACCAGATCTTCATTCTTCAGGTGTCCTTATTATCCAGAAGTGAGCTATGTTGCTGACATATCAACCAACTGCTCAGAGTCTTTTATAGAGTTGCTTCTCAACAAACTTTCAGAATCTCCTGTTAGCGTTGCTTCATCAGATTCTTCTGTAATTTTGCCTCTGTAGCTTTTCTTCTGAGTCTATACTGATACCAACTCAAGTGTCTTCAGTATCCTGCCTCAGTTGCTTTGCTTCTGATGCTTTGAACTATCTTCTATAGCTTTGCTTCAGAGTCACCAACAATTGAAGGAGAGATGTCTTGATTGATAGAGCCTCTACCAAATCAGTGTTACAGAACCTTCTGTACAGCTACTGATCTGACTTCACTAGCCTCTTCTAGAATGCTAGTTTTAGCTACTGCCTGCATACACTCAGCAAACTCCTTTCCAAGTGAAGTATATGGTTCTAAATAGAAGTATCATCAATTTAAATAAATCTGACAGATTTAAAATATCTTTCTTAATAGTCTTTAAGAAGAAGAGTAGTAACAACTTTACTTTTGACAAAATAATTTTCAAAAAGAAACCTGGGAAGTTGATAAACATATACTTCTTCTTCAATAAAACTATTTAAAAGTATTTTTAATATTCATCTGATTTATATTGATGTTATACTGATCAACGAACGAGATGAAAAGAATATGAATTCTAACCTTGTCACAAAAGCATATGTCTTCTGTATAGTCAAGAATTTCTTGCTGACAATCTTTGAGAAGAAAGAATCTTGTTCTTATGGAATCATCCTTCTTTCCAATGAATGTCTCTTCTAGAAAAGAAGATTTGATTCTGGGGGGAAACTTCTCAGAGTTGATTCTTCAGAAGCAGCTAATTGAATAGCATCTGGAGTAGCTTCTGATTCTTCAGCTGGAACACATTCTGCTTCTGATTCTCCAACATCTTGTGTGACAAACCAGTAACAGCAACTAAAGTAGAATATTCTGAATAACTCTTCTTGAACAGATCTCAATTCCTTTGTTAGAGTTCTGCAGCATCTTCATCAACACAATAACATCCATTTGATTCTTGAGAGACATCCTCAGAGCACAGATAATCTGATCTTCATGTGTAGAGAGCATCTAGCTTCCATCAGGCTTCATCTTCTGAATTTGTCTACTTGAAACAAATACAGATCCAAAACAAGATACACTTATCATCAAACTCAGATGTATCAAGAGACACAGTCTGACTGACAATTTTGCTCTTACAATGCTGAGCCAACATGTAAGGAGTTAGATTATCAGAGTTGACATAACATCTGCTCTTGAAAAAGAATGTTTACTGACTTATTCAGAATGAATAACATCAGAGACTTAAATCCTTTTTACATCAGACAGAATGACTTCTGCCATTGTATCTTTCTTCATAACTTGTTTCTCAAAACATTTATCAAGAATTTCTGAAAAATAATGCCTAAAAACATCTGACCAATTTTAGTTTGTTCAACTGAGATAACATCTCAAGTTAACAGAACTTAATTGTCCATTCTGCTTCAAATCAGATCTTCTGAATTCATCATATCATCATAATCCAGATGAGTTAGAAACACTGCCTTTCTAGAAACCTCTGCAGAATTCTTTGAAGCTCTTCAAGGAGAGCAACTTTCAAATGTTTTGGATCTGAAGAATCATTTCTTCCAGATTTGAATATTTTTCTAAACTTACCCTTTTCTGCAGACTTCATTCTGGCGTTCTGATGAATAGGATTCATTAGCCAACAATATATCTTTTCTTACTTAAGATAAATCCCAATGAGTTGTCATGAGAAAGTCAAGTGTGGACTAATCCGTTTCTTGAAAACATCTCACACTCACTAGAATTAATCTTTAGAGATCAAGAATTATTGCTTGCAGAAGATTTATCTTTGAGCAAATATGTTGTAAATCCAAACGTATTTTCAGATCAGCATTCAACAGATATATCTTCTTATCTGATGAATCTATCCTGTCAAATGATTCTTCATTCTTCTTTCAGAATCTTCTGGAGGAGATTTGCTGTTGAAGGCTTCAACACTTCAAATTTCAAACTTCATAGAATCAGTGACTTGCTCAAGGTAACTCAATAGATTACAATTTTAGTACTCATTATCCTCAAAAACTGATATGAGACTGAAATTGTAAGAACGGTGAAATATCCCCAAAAGTATTTCTTCACACAGCCTATGGATCTTTATCTGACACTGTTAGGTGTTTGATATCCATCAATAACAGAACCAGGCTCTGATACCAACTGAAGGTGTGAAAAATACACAAGAAAGGGGGGGTTTGAATTGGGTATTTGGTTACTTAAAAACTTTTGCCATCTTCTTCTGTGTTGTTTCTAGATGTAGCAATGCGGAAGCATAAATAATAAACTAAACAAGTAAAGAACACAAGATATATCCTGGTTCACTTGAGCAACTCTCAAGCTAATCCAGTCCACCCTTCCAAGGTGATTTCGCCTTAATCAAATAAGGACTTAATCCACTATAACCGAACTGATTACAGATGCACAAGCTAACTGCAAGTGACTAACAACTTGACAATGACACGTTCAGGGATCCCTAAGGATATAACGTTCATTGACACCTTAATAGAATCCGATCACTAAAGATCTCCTATTAGGATTTCCACAAATGACTACTGTCACTTGTCATCTCAAGTATACTGATCTTCACAAGATCACTTGAGGAACCACTAATTCTAAAATAGAATTTGTGTTGCCGGAGATTACATAAGTGCTTCTCAAATAAGCAGATTACTCCTAATTAAGTTCCTAGCAAGTATTGAGCAACAGCTCCTTGCTTTCTAATATAGAAACTAATCTAATAATAAATCTCTAAGAGATTATTGAGTACAGTTTCCATATTGCTTAAAAGCTTTTCTGTGTGTGAGCACTAAGGCTTCTTTTCATTTAAGCTTTTCTTCTCTTTGCAACAGTAGCAATAGAGCAACAGCTCTAGCCACCAGCCCGTCCAACAATTATGGCAATCAGCAGGTTTTTTGCAACATTTGAATAAACAAATGATTCTGCCTTTATAGTGATTCCAAGAATGACGTTGTGAGGATAGAAAAGTCCTTTCTATTTCCAACGGTCATATATCAACGGATAGAATAAGCACGTGTTGGATGACATCACTTTCTTGTCCTTTTCTTGCAACGGTAATATTCCATTTAACAGCTTGGACAAATTTGCTTCTGGCTTGGTTCTTCTGATGATGTTACAGATGAGTAGTTCAGAAACTACTTTGGTATAGATAGCATAGTAAACATCAGATTCTGACTTCAGCACTTTGTTCATCAGAGTTGATAGCAACAACTCATCTGATTGAACACGTCTTGTCTGGTGAAGCTTCATAATCTTTCTTCTTCAGAGTCTGGTCTTCAGAGTCTTTTGCACTTGGTCTTCAGAGCCTTCAGCCTTCAGAACTTCAAGTCATCAGAGTCTTCAGCACAAACTTCTTCAGATGATTATATCTTCAGAGTCTTGACCTTCAGAACATGTCTTCAGAATCTTCAGAGTCTTGACCTTCAGAACATGTCTTCAGAGTCTTCAGAGTTTTGTCCTTCAGAACATGTCTTCAGAGTCTTGACACACTTGGTCTTCAGAGCCTTCAGCCTTCAGAACTTCAAGTCATCAGATTCTTCAGCACTTCAGTTCTTTAGAGGGCTCACTCTTCAGAGACGCTCGTTAGCTTCCAGATCAGATGCATAACTCAGATCAGAATCCACAGATGCATTGCAACTGCAATATCCAGCATCCTTGATTCTTTATTGAACATGATCAGATGCAGAAACAAACTTGCTTCTTTACTGAGCTTCATTTGCTTTTAGATCAGATGCACTTCTTCAGATCATAAACCACAGGAGCATTGCAACTGCAATATACAGCATCCTTGGTTCCTTACTGATGGTGATCAGATACATAAGCAAACTAGCTTCTCCCAGGCGCTTCATGATGTCACACATAGTAATTCCATATATTACTAGCTGCACACGTTGCTTTTGTTTGTTTGGTCTAATATATTTAATTTAATATGACCTGCACATAACAAACATTAAACCATAAAATGGTTCTTTCACAAATACTCAATTGTTATCATCAAAACATAGAGATAATCCTGTAGAGACAAATCTTGCTCTTACAATATGTTACGTTACAACAATAACAATTGTCTCAACAACTTGATTCTTCTCAAGTTTTTTACGAATCTGATGAGGAACACGCTGAAGTTGATGCCATTGATGAAGAAGAAGAAGCAGCTGAAGTTATTGTTGACGACATGGTAAACAACGAGGAATAGGGGATTCCACCCAGTCATGTTTATTGCCCACCTCAACACATGACAAGTCTCGACTTAGGTGACTATGAACCCTCAATAGATATTTTTTACAATCCTAACTACGCAACAGAAATACTATTAAAAGAGGGCGACAACTTTCGTACAAAAGAAGATTGTGTCCGAGCAATTAAACAATATCACATGGACTTATCAGCAGATTATAGAGTCGATTGAACAAATCCAACTCTGTATAAGATCTATTGTCGTAACGAGGTGTGTCCATTTCGATTAACAACGTCTTTCCGGAAGAGAAGTGATTCATGGAAGATAGGGTCAATGGGTCCAGCTCACACTTGTATAATCACGAATCAGATGCAGGACCATCGCAAGCTCAGCTCTCAATTGATTTGTGATGAGATTATATCGGTTATTAGCGACAACCCTTCTTTGAAGGTGAGTACCATAATTTCGCATATGGTTCAAAGGTACAATTACACTCCTTCATACCGGAAAGCATGGATAGCTAGGACTAAAGTGGTTGAAAGGGTGTTTGGAAATTGGGAGGAGTCTTACAAAGAACTTCCAAAATTCTTGGTGGCTCTTAAATGATATTCTCCAAGGACTGTTGCCATATTGGAGACAATATCGGCGTATACACCAGATGGGACTTGCATTAGTGGAAATGGCATTTTTCACAGACTCTTATGGGCGTTTGAACCATGTATCAAAGGCTTTGCTTATTGTAAACCTATAATTCAAGTTAATGGCATATGGTTGTACGGGAAATATAAGGGCACGCTACTCATGGCTGTGGCACGGGAGGGGAGCAACAACATTTTTCCAATAGCCTTCGTTCTAATTGAAGGGGAGACTGCTGGGGGTTGGAGTTTTTTCCTAAAAAATCTCCGCTTTTATGTTTCTCCCCAACCTAACTTATGTTTGATCTCTGATAGACACCTATCAATCGAGAGTGCATACAAGAACCTTGATAACGGTTGGCAGGATCCTCCCCCGACCCATATGTATTGCATAAGACATATCATCCAAAATTTCATGCGGGAAATCAAAGATAAAACACTAAGGAAGAAGGTTGTGAACGCAAGATATGCACTAACAGAGCCCATATTCAAACACTACCATGACGAGATCAGACTGACAAACACAGATGCATTAAGATGGATTGATAATATTGATAAAGAGAAATGGACACGGGCATACGACAATGGGGTGCGATGGGGCCACATGACAACTAACCTCGTTGAATCAATGAATTCTATTTTTAAGGGAATCTGAAACCTACCGATAACTGCCTTGGTAAAGGCAACATATTTTAGGCTCGGGGTACTCTTTGATAACAGACATACAAAGTGGGGTTCAATATTACAATCTGGTCAGCTGTACAGTAATAGTTCAACAAAATTCATGAAAGACGAGGCTGCCAAAGCCAACACACATGTGGTCACAATCTTTGACCGTAATAAAGGTTGGTTCAGTGTTTCTGAGTCAATTGATCACAATGAAGGAAGGCCTATGGGATGTTACCGAGTGGAACTGGATAGGAGTTGGTGTGACTGTGGAAAGTTTCAGGCATTTCGTATGCCTTACTCTCATGTTATAGCAGCATGTTCGAAGGCGCACCAAGACCCAACCAACTATCTTTCTACTATTCACCAAGTGATAAGTCTACGCAATCTCTACACATGTAGCTTTTAAGTGGTGGCAAATGAGGACTATTGACCTCTATACGAAGGCGAAATTGTCTGGCATAATGAATTGATGCGAAGAAAGAAAAAGGGTCGCCCTAATAGCACGTGCATTTGAGCGGAGATGGATACAACAAACAAAATGGTCAGATTATGTAGTTCGTATCGACAACCAGGGCACAATCGTATAAAATGTCCCAATGTAGGATCAAGCACAAGATCATAGTTTCTAATGTAATCGTGTCCCTTTAAATCAACAGCAAATTTCATTCCATTTAAAGCATAGTTAAGCGATTACAATTAACAGGCAACATAAATTAAACAAACATAACTTAATATTACAACAATATTCTGAAAATAACAACAACAAACCAACATAAAACAAAACAATGCATCAAATTGTCTAGGATATCACAACCATCAACGTTATCTTCTTTGGTGTTAACATCATCACAAGGACACCAACATCATTTTCCACTTTTCTCCAATCACGAGTAACTCCATTTCTCCCAGACTCCTCAACCAACCTCTCAATTTTCCTAGCCAGCAGTTCAATTTCCTATACAAATGCTTCAAAGTCTGCATGTTCCACAGTAGCGCCTTCATCGGAGACTTTGTTGCTGAAAATAAATTAAGGCGTTTCTTTTCATTAGAGAAAATGTTGGAGACGGTTCCTCCGATGGTGATGACGATGACGATGAACGTTGATTTAGAAATGCAGACATTCTAAACTGAATTCAAAATTATGAAGACTCGAGTCTATTGGTAAAAATTGTTGTGAAAAACTATATGAGTGTGTAGTCTTATTTATAGAAACATAAAATAGTACGAACCACATATGATATGCCTTAAATACCCTTACAAAATTTATTATTTTTAAAATTTTTTTTTTTAACAAATATCAAATATAAAAAATTAACAATGTAGGGTTTAAACAAATATCAAAAATAAAAAATTTATAAATATCAAAAATATCAAATATCATGAATTATATTTATTATTTTTTAAAAATATCAAATATCAAATATTAATATAGTTTTTAAAACAAATATAAAAAATAAAAAATAAAAAATAAAAACAAAAAAAAATCATACATGAGATGTGCCATACCATATGGCGACTCAATGTAGGGCACCCATGAACACATACGCCATATGAAATGGCGAATCAGGTCTCAAAGACTTGAATAACCATTTCATACGGCAAATCCTCGTTCAAAACATTTCATTTTCGTAATTTATTTGAATTATTATTTTATTTAATAATTAAATTTAAAAAATGTTATATTAAAAAAAAATTGTCATCCTATAATAAATATTATCATTAGTATTACTTTATGGGAAATGCTAACCAGTGCCCTCAGGGCACTTTTTAAAATTTTAAATAGTAAGTTTTTATAAAAGTATGTGCACTGATGTGTAATAATGTGTATTGAAAATTGAAGTGTTTGAATTTTTAAAAAAATAATTTCTTAATATGGAATGTTTAAATAGTGCCCTGAGGGCACTGGTAGCAAGACCCTTATTTTATATGTATCATTAGTATTCTTAACCTACACTACACTTGTTTATTTTTAATGAAAATTCAATAAAGTCATTGAATGAAATAATAAATAACATTTAAAATTCAACGAGTTCATAAAGGGATAAACAATTCACAATAATAGAACTCTAAATAATCAACACCAATAAAGAGATAAATTTAACTTAACTAAAAAACCAAAATTTCTCCATAAGCCAGTGGCATTTAAACGAGTTCATCCACCAATCATATTCTAATAGGCCAATATCTCCACATTAATACAACGCGGAGTCGAAAACGGAGAGTGGGGTCCACACCACAAACGGCTACTTCTCTTCCATTATAAACCCTAACCAAATCCAAATCGAAAAACTACCCCTTTTCAAAATTTGAACTTGCCTCTCCCATTTTCTTCAATCCTCCAAATCCTGCTCAGAAAAATCCAACAATGGGTGGCGCTCACAGTCGCGACGAACTTCTCGACAGTTCCGATTCGGAGTACGAGGAAAGTGAAAACGAAGCAAGTTACGAAGATGCTAACGAAGGAAGTTCCGAGGGAAGAGTCAAAACTCCTTCATCAATCGATGACGTTGATGCCAAACTCAAAGCCCTCAAGCTCAAATACTCCACTAAAAATCCAAACCCTAACAATGTTAAGCTTTATCTCCATAACTCTGTTGACTCCAAATGGGAGATTTACGAGAAATTAACCACTTACTCGTTTGTTAAAACTTGTAGTGTTGAGGGGGATAGTGATGAGGATGAGGAAGATGATGATGGTGAAAAGGGTTTCTGGGTTTTGAAAGTTGGTTCTAAGATTAGGTCAAAGGTTGGGGCGGAAATGCAGTTGAAAACCCTAGTTGATCAGCGTCGTGTGGATTTTATTGCGAAGGGTGTTTGGGCTATGAGATTCTTCACGGAGCAGCATTATGAAGCCTTTTTGGTTCAGTTTCAGAATTGTACATTTGAGAATACGTATGGATTTGAGGCGATTGATGAGAATAAGCTTAAGGTTTATGGGAAGGATTTTATTGGGTGGGCGAATCCTGAAGCGGCGGATGATTCCATGTGGGAGGACGCTGATGATAGCTTCTCCAAGAGCCCTGCTTCAGCCACCCCGGTTCGGGCGAGTCAGGATTTGACAGAGGAGTTTGAGGAGGCGGCAAATGGTGGGATTCAAAGTCTGGCGCTTGGTGCTCTAGACAACAGTTTTCTTGTTGGCGAAAATGGTATTCAAGTTGTGAAGAATTTCGCACATGGCATTCACGGTAAAGGTGCTTTTGTGAATTTTGGTGGTGGTTCTGCATCTGCTTCGAAATTGGTGCAATCTACTCCCAAGAAAACGCTTCTCATGAAAGCTGAAACCAGCATGCTTCTGATGAGTCCATTGAATGAAAGTAAGCTGCGTTCAACTGGGCTTCATCAGTTTGATATTGAGACAGGGAAGGTTGTGACAGAATGGAAATTTGGTAAGGATGGTACTGAGATTACGATGAGAGATATCACAAATGATAGTAAAAGTTCTCAGTTAGATCCTTCTGGTTCAACTTTTCTCGGATTGGATGATAATAGGCTTTGTAGGTGGGATATGCGTGACCGTCATGGAATAGTTCAGGATCTTGCTGATTCTAACTCCAATATGAGTACACCTGTGTTGAATTGGGCACAAGGTCATCAATTCTCCAGGGGGACAAACTTTCAATGCTTTGCTACAACTGGTGATGGTTCTGTTGTTGTTGGCTCACTTGATGGGAAGATTCGGTTGTATTCAATTAACTCTATGAGGCAGGCGAAAACCGCATTTCCTGGACTTGGCTCTCCGGTTACTCATGTGGATGTTACTTTTGATGGAAAATGGATTGTGGGAACAACAGATACTTACTTGGTTGTTATCTGTACTCTCTTTACCGATAAAGATGGAAACAGTAAAACTGGTTTTGCTGGAAGAATGGGAAATAGGATTGCTGCTCCAAGGTTACTCAAGCTCAACCCTCTCGATTCGCATTTAGCTGGAGTCAATAATAAATTCCACAGTGCTCAGTTTTCCTGGGTAAGTTTTCCAGTTTGTTGATATAAATTTCCAGTTTCTTGTTTTATGTGTTTGATTACCTCAAATGTCATGTGGTTGTCAAAAGGGCAAAGTTGATACATTGAATCTAAATAGCATTGCATATATGGATAAATTTACTTGGCATTGCTTCCGATGATGAATTAAAATTTATATGGATACATTTACTTGGTATTGCTTCCGATGATGAATTAAAGTTTATGCTGATGCTTTTACCTAATAACTTTGCCTCTGTTTTCCGTAAGTTGCTGCATTACTCACTATTAATTTTTTTGCAAACTGAAGCATTGCCTTTGAAATTCGAATTGACTAGCAAAAAAAGTTATCATGCATTGATAAGAACTAGATCCGAAATTGCACTCACCTTCTTCTTCTAGGCAGAGACTCCCTAACAATTCTCTACCCACTAAACACACACTAAACCCTAACCCTACCATTGCATGATCGGTGAAGTTCTCTCAACCTGGCAACAGAAATCTTGGAGAGGCATAACAATTTCTTCACTCACAATTTTTATGCTTCTTTCGTTTTTCTTCATTCCCTTGCTTCAGACTTCTTGTTTACACCCATTGAATGGAAACTTTCTACATTGACATCTTATTTGACTGGTCTCCGTACTTTCTACTTGTAAGTGTTCTTCACTTGTGGTAAAAGTATAATCGGTACTAAAATAATCTTCAATATTTTTGGTTTTATATGTTTGTTGATGTTGGAAACAGGGATTGTGTAGATTTGTAGTTTGGCATGGTGTTTTTTTCCTGCAGTTTTGATATTCTTGTGTTTCTGCATCTACTTAAAAATGTCATTATTGGTTTTTTTGTTTCATCTTCCATATTCTTCTGGAAAGAAATTTTATTATAATTTGGACTTCTTGGTTACATAGGTGACAGAGAATGGGAGGCAGGAGCGTCACATAGTAGCGACAGTGGGGAAGTTTAGTGTGATATGGAACTTCCAACAAGTCAAGGATGGTTCTCATGAGTGCTACCGCAGCCAACAGGGTCTAAAGAGCTGCTACTGCTACAAGATAGTCCTCAGGGATGATTCCATTGTTGAGAGCCGATTCATGCACGACAAGTTTGCAGTCACTGATTCTCCTGAGGCTCCCTTGGTTATAGCCACACCAATGAAAGTTAGTTCGTTCAGCTTATCCAACAGGCGATAATAATTCTGGGCACAGCCATTGACGTAATTGTTAGCTATTATTGTAGCTTAATTTGTGACATTTCTGATGTTCCATTTTAAATCTTTTTGTTGTGCTCAGGATAATTGAAGTGTAGTTGATAAGGAACTCAAATCAACTAATTATGGTTGTCAAATTGTACTAAGTATATTTGTTTTTGTTTTAAAAGCTAATGCTTGTTGGTCCCAAAATTCTATTTTCTTTCTACTTGCGGGGTGGTAGGGACCTTCTCTATGCTTGTGCTTTTAAGATAACTTTATATGAATATGAACTTTAAAAGGTCTGCAAAAACTGAAATGTATGTGGAGGCTTTGGAAGCAGACGTTTATCATCCAACCATCTGACCTCATTGGATAAGTGGGCCACATATTTTTTTCTTAACTAAAACAACAATAATACATATGTGGTTGTGAAAGAGTAGCAATTTTGAACAATTGATTTGTCATCCTAGAATAGGAATTATCGGATAATTTGAGAAACAATGGTTGCACTTGCAGCAATAGCAAGAAGCTTCCATTTTCAGAAACATTCTTTAATCAATGTCAATTCCGTTGGTAAATCTTCAACAGCAGGACACTACTGGCTCAGGCCTGCTGCTGCAGGAACAGGACTTGCACCACGTTATAAGCAAATTTGTGCAGCAACACAACAGCGACCGACGTGGCTCCCTGGACTTGACCCTCCAACTTATCTTGATGGAACGTAAGTTCTTGCACCTCTCTGCATTTTGGTACCTAAAACTCATCTTATAATGCCAGTGCTGGTTTATCTTTTCAAGTAATAGAATAACATTAAAGGCAATGTTTTCAGTTTGGCTGGAGATTTTGGGTTTGACCCACTTGGGCTCGGAGAGGATCCTGAAAGCTTAAAGTGGTTTGTGCAAGCAGAATTGGTTCATTCTCGGTTTGCAATGCTCGGGGTCTTGGGAATTCTATTCACAGATGTGAGTCACACAACTCATAACGTAACTTATTTCATTTGATAATGTCAGTAAAAAAAGATTATATGAAGAGAAACTTGTTCCAGATGAACATTTCATTCTGAACTTGCTGTAAATCTGTGCAGCTACTTCGTGTCGCAGGAGTTAGTACCATACCAGTTTGGTTTGAAGCTGGTGCAGTAAAATATGAGTTTGCAAACACAGGGACGCTCGTCGCTGTTCAACTACTTTTGATGGGGTAGAATCTTGGTCACAGGCTTCCAACTTCTGCTTGCCGAGTTGAGGTTTTCATGTTTTCATTACCTTTATAGGATGTGTAATTTCTTCACTTTTATCACTTGCATACAGGTATGCTGAAACAAGAAGGTACATGGATTTTGTAAGTCCTGGATCTCAAGCTAAAGAGGGTTCCTTCTTTGGATTGGAAGCTTCACTGGAAGGCTTAGAGCCAGGGTATTTTCATTTTCAGCAGCAGTGCGCTCTCTCTCACGCGCACACACACTCACACTTTTGAATCTGATTCTGTACTTTCTTTCACTATTGTACACTAGTTGAGGTATATAATCACGTTTCAACAAACAGGTACCCTGGGGGTCCTCTGCTAAACCCTCTTGGTCTAGCTAAAGACAGTAAAAATGCTCATGGCTGGAAGCTTAAAGAGATCAAGAATGGTAACTTTTTCTCAGTTTTTTTCCCGCTGTGTCGGTTAATATATAATATTCCTTGTTTACATGGTTGTATATATTCTGGTTACAGGACGCCTTGCAATGGTGGCAATACTTGGCATCTTTGTACAAGCTTCAGTGACTCATGTTGGACCAATTGATAACCTCGTGGAGCATCTCTCCAATCCATGGCATAAAACTATTGTTCAGACCCTTGCAAGTTCTAGTTCTTAGTTCTGACACAAATACATGTACGAGTTATATGGAACTTGGATTGATCCATAAAACCATATTATTTCTTTTAGCTTTGGGGAAATGACTCAAATTCCGGTTCCTAAAATGTTTTCTCTTTCAAGATTTCGTTACAGTTCCTATATTAAATAAATATCAAACTCATTTAACAATTTTCCTACATCATAATACTTAGTTCACCTTGGATAAATTAAGTTTGTATGACATATTAGACTCATTACGCTTAATCACTCGGGCAACATTCTTACCATGCAATGCATAAGTTGATAAATTAATTATTTAAAAGGGACTCATGACTTTATTCTTTATGTGGGCATCAAAGGTCCACAATAATGAATCAACCAAAATAATGAATTCTTCCTAGTATCAATCAAAATAGAGTTTCAAATAAGCACACACCATGCCATTCAAAGTGTATTAAATCACAAACTTAACTTTTTTCTTTCATTCAATCGAATCTCAAAACAATCTTTACAGAAGCCGAGGTTCAGTATAACTGAAGACTATGCACAATATAAAGTCATCTTATTTTCTCTTATCCTGACACAATGAACTTCAAGTCCTCAAAAAACACTTAGCAGTCAACCATATACCATCCATCAAGTGAGATTATGATTCAATCAAAGCATACACAAAGCTATCACCATATATAGGCTCGACACAGCTTTGTGTAGTCCAGCATTTCAAGTCACTGAGATCTCCAACAGGATGAGAGGTGAGATATCTGCAACATAACAATGCATATAATTTCGATTTGTGATTACCCTGACTTGCTTGAATGTTTTTTTCTTCTAGCAAAGAACATCAAAACTCGTGGGAACATAGATTTCTTCTTTTTTCCATGCTTTGATTCCGGTGATGATTCACCTTCATCATTTTCTGCGTGCATATCAGCCTTTGGACTTGATGGGTTTCGGGACCGGTCAAAATTATTTGCTTCCTTACTCCCCTCAAAACTAGCTCTAGGGCTTTTGTTCTGGTCAACCATTCCTTGGCCAGACTCGCCAGCCTTTCTCCGTTGCTCATTTTCAGCCCTCCACTTTCTAAGTTCTTGTTCTACACCTAATTTACCTTCCTTTGCCTTCTCAGCTTTTTCCATTGCCATCTTCAAGGATTCCCTTCTAGCAGCTATCTCTCTATTTACTTCATCCAACTTCTCAAAGGATTTCAATTCGGAGTCCTTAGCTTTCTCAACATCAGAATTAGCAGCTGCAACCCTCATATTGGCTCGCTCTTCTGCCTCGTGAGCTCGTTTGCTAAGCTCATAGTACTCATCCAAAGAAAGTGTTACCCCACTGGAAGGGTCCACTTCATTTTTGCTTCTATTTGACTCACTCTCTTGCAATGCTTTAATTGCTGCTATTGCCAACTTTTCAGAAGCCTTTGCAGCCTCTATCTCCTTTTGAGCAGCAAGTAACCTGCTTTCCAAGGTACTTACTCCAGCCTTGGCCTGTTCTGCTTCTGCATTTACTTTCTGCAGTTCTTCACGAGCTGCTTGAGCAAGCAAGTTGGCCTGATTAGCCTCTTCAGCTGTTACTTGTAGCTTCTTTGGAAGTTCGGCCATTTGCTCTTTGGCTTCTTTCTCCTTCATCTGTACCAAAGCTATTTCTGATCTAGTCTTGTCCAACTCAGCTTCTAGAGACGCAACTGCAATGGAGGCCATTCCTTCTCTTTGCCTGATGGAGGCAAGAGTTGATTTTTCTTGTTCTAGTTCTGATTTTAAAGATGTAGCAGCTAGCTTCAAGCAAATAACCTCCGTATTTGCTTTATCTATGTTAAGTTTTACCTCCTCAAGTTCCTTTCTGGCTGATTCCACAGCTGCTTGTATTTCAGTGTGTGTCTTCTTTCCTGGTTCTTCTAGGCCTCCTTGTGAAAGCTCTTCATCACTTTCTTGCTTTAACTTTGATTCCATATAAACAGTTAATTTAGCTTTCAAATCAAGCAGCAAACCAGAGGCTGTTTCCAGTTTGGATTTGAGATCCTTTACAGACAACATTTGCCCATTGATTCTCTGGAGCTCCTCTTCTGCCTGTTTAAGTTCCTTTTCCCAATTGAGAGAATCTTGATCTCTTGCCATGACTGTTCCTATTCTATGTTCCTCTGCTTCCAAGTGTGCGGCATGAGCAGTCTCCAATGACTCTTTTGTGGCGATTAATTCAATAGTTAAATCTTCCACTGACTTCTCTACTTCCTTGGATGCTGTAACTGCCTCCTCGGCTTTCTTAATAGCTTCATCTCTATCAGTCACTAAGGAAGCATACTCCTTACGCAATGCGTCTAGCTCCTCTTTCACAGCTGCTAAATCTGAAATGGCTGCTGTATACCTAGCTTTAGCAACCTCAAGTTGTGCCTTGGCTGCAACACTAGATTCGTCTGCAATACCTTGCTCCATCTCTTCCACTCTAAGCTTTGCAAGTTCTGAGTCCTGTCTTGCCTGATGCTCCTCGGTTTGTGCCCTCTCTAGGTTTAGCTTTAACTCTTCTATAAGTCTTTTCGTGCTGTCCAGCTCCTTTAGTACTTGAACTTTTGTCTTTTCAGCCGCCTCTGCTTGTTTTTTGTATTCTGGGATCTCCTCATTTGCTTTATCAAGTTCCTGCTCAACTAGAGTGCGCCTCTGCGTATTCAGAGAAAAATTAAAAAAAAAAAGTTCACTACAATTCCAGCAGAAAATCATGCAAGGTCAAAGTAGAAATAACTTATTCTTCATGAAAGGAAGCACACAGAAAATAATGTTTTATTACATCAGAATTGAAAGCATCAATATTGGGTGGAAAGTATCTGTAATTAACTTCCTAATTGATTTCAGTCCAAAATGAATGTTTAAGCGAGGAGAAATCATACAGTTCATAAGCAAAAGAACTTTACCATGTTTAACACTCAAAACAGATCAGAGCATTATTAATTCCAACTTAATGTAATGCAACAGACATACGAGTACTAATATCCCAAAGTAACAGGTCTACATATCCCGATTTCATAGATTTGAGATATAGTATACACCTGCTACTAAAAAAAGTTAATAGAATAATACATGTTCTGTTGTGTAAGGACAGTTTGTATCTTAAAGATAAAAGTTAATAGAAAAAACGCGTACTGTTGTATAAAGAAAAGACAGTTTGTATCTTAAGATCTAGCATAAAAATGGCAGGATAATTAATTCTGATACATACACAGCTTATGTAAAGGCAACTCTGTTGATATGCTACATAAATTGCGTTGACAGAATCTACAGCAAATAACAGTGTCTCCTTTATGCTATATGTGTGCATGCCTCATAATGTGTGACTACCAATTAGCCCTATAATGTGACTTAGGTTGACAGATAATTTCACATAATTATTATCAACACACCAACATGCAAACAGCAACCAAAGCAATCCTCTTAACCTATCAGCATTGCAGTCGTAGCATAACTACAGCAATTACCACTGATAACCAAATTGATACTGAAGTGAAGACTATTTTATGATAGATATTGTATAAACTTTAAGAAGCAACCACAATAGTCAACATAATTCCCTCCTTGAAAAGCAATAAAAGCAATAAGGATTTGAAATTTTATGCAACAAATGTGAAGAATGTAAATTGAAAATAATGATCACACAAAATAATGAAGACAAATATACCTCCACAGTCTGGATTCTATGAGCCTTCCAATCCACAATTCCTCCAAATTTAGAAACAGCTTCCTTGACAGATTCAAAGGGAGGTGTGGTATCAATAAGGCCTCTTTTTACATTAACCGGCTTGGTTTGAGTGGGCGAGTCCACTGCTCCAACAGCCATCTTTACTTGATTGTGATCAATTAAAAAATCATTTGTTTCAGAAGAAGAAGCAGAAAGTCTAATCTCATTATCAGCAGCAGCATTCGTAACATCAACCTGCAATACATGCCTTTCAGAGATATCTTCTGTAGCACCTGGTTCAGAATCTTCAACCAACGTTACCTGACTGCTTCTTTCTGTTAGATCAACCTTATCATTTGGAACAGAAGCTGAATTAGCTACAGAAACATCCTCATCTGGTATAATAGTGTGACCATCAGAAGCATTCGGCAACACTGATAACTCAGGGGACTCATTCACTGTCATGTGAGAGCCAGAATTCACTTCTCCATTACTAAGTGGAATTGGAATTTCTGTGGAAGATTGATTATATGGTGGGTTTATCTCTACAGTATTTTCTTCAGAGGGCTCCGTAAGCGGTGCCTCAGTATTATTTGTAGAGGAATTAAAGAGTAGATTGTCTTCAACATGTTCTGTCACTGGTGTCTCTTCAGAAACTTTTGAAGAGGACTCAGAGGGTAGCTTGTCGTCAACATGTTCTTCCATATGTACCTCTTCAGAATTTTTTGAAGAAAATTCAGAGGGCAGCATGTCTTCAACATGTCCTGCCAGTGGTGTCTCTTCAGCAATTTTGGTAGAGGAGTCAGAGGGTAGCTTGTCTTCAACGTGCTCTTCTATATGTGTCTCTTCAGTAATTTTTGAAGAAGATTCAGAGGGCAACATGTCTTCAACTAGTTCTGCAAGTGGTGTCTCTTCAGCAATTTTGGTAGAGGAGTCAGAGGGTAGCTTGTCTTCTACGTGCTCTTCTATATGTGTCTCTTCAGTAATTTTTGAAGAAGATTCAGAGGGCAACATGTCTTCAACTAGTTCTGCAAGTGGTGTCTCTTCAGCAATTTTTGTAGAGGAGACAGAGGGTAGCTTGCTTTCAATGCGTTCTTCGTTATGTGTCTCTTCATTCATTTTTGAAGAAGCTTCAGCGGGTAACGGGTCTTCAACATGTCCTGCCAGTGGTGTCTCTTCAGCAATTTTTGTAGAGGAGTCTGAGGGTAACTTGTCTTGAACATCCTCCATTATAAGGAGGGGTCGGGAGTGCTTACAGCTGCTAAAACCTAAAGAACATTTAAGGATGAAAATCAGTTCAATACAAAAGCAAAATAAAGAGAATTACATCCAATTTGGACTTTTCAGTAATATGTTCCTAATTAAATTAAAAATTACAATGCACAAGTTTCATATTTAAGAGGGACCGCTTCTGCCAAGAACAAGACAAAAAATGGAGGATAAATTGTATATACCAGTTAGGTATTTTTCTTTAGAGAAATATTCCTTCAATTTAGCAGTTGAATGAAACTATTTCAAGGTGTAACCCAATGACCCAAAATTATGCTGTTTTCAATGTTTTCAGTGTTTGGAGGATAAACTGGGACTTTGTATGGACAATTCTAATTTCACAAATAGATTAACTCAAAACCCCATAGCACCGACACCTCTAAAAAAAGGTGTGTCTGCATGTCTGTACCAGTGTCCGCGTTCGAAACTGACACCGACACTTATGATTATGTCTAATTTATTCATTTTTTTTCAAATTATTATCGGTGTCGGCGTCCGTGCTTTCATAGCTCAAAACTGAATGTGAATGGTTAAAGGTATGAGACAAAACATTCTAAGGCTTATTAATAATATGCGATTTTAAATTGTGATCAACAGCTTACTTCATAGTTGCAATGTCAAGGTTTCTATGAGACCTCAATTACCACATCACAACCCCAATTGTGATCACATAATATAAGCTATATTTCTCTATAATTTTGTGCAATATTACCAATTGCAACGAAATCATATCTGCTACCACAATTTCAAACCTTCCACAAATACAGAAATCTCATTACAAAAGCTTTTTTCCCAAAGTCCAACCACAAGTAACTGCACTTACAAAATTATTTAATTACTTACAGTTATTGATGGTTGATCCATAGAAACAAAGCTCAAAATCTCTAATTACACAATCTGAATTCAATTCAGTAGTGGCTAACCTTTTTTGTAGACAAAAACCTTCAATCGTTAACGTTACTACGCGATTGAGTGCTCAAAAAACTCATCAATAGAGGAAAATGCTATTCAAAGAATAATCATAAACTCTGTTTCATTCCCTATAAGAACAAAAAAATGTCAAATTCACCTTCAATTATTGAAAATCAAGCTTGAATCATAACAAACAAATTGGAAGAAGAAGAAGAAAGAAAGAGCGTTGAAAGAAAAAGAAACCTGATTAAGGAATTAATTAGGAACAAGATTAAGCGGAAAAACTGAAAAGAGAGGAAAATTAGATTGAAAGTAATTGTGAAAATTAAAATTAGGTTGTATACAAAGAAATGGAGGTGGAAAAAGATAGAGATAAAATTAGAAGAGAGAAAAAGACGGAGAAAGAGTTAGTGGGGCCTACCTCATCAAACGCAAAGATTAGATCCATCTCTGTTTCATACTTTTCTTTTTCTCTCAAATCAAATCTCTATTCCGAAAATCATGCCAACATTAATAATTTAAGTTATTGTAAGAAAAAGTGTAATTATTAATGTGTAAATAATTAATACATTTGAACTATCTTATTACAGCTTCTAGAAATATGAAAATGTCTAACTATTAGTAATGTAAAAATAATAAATTATTTGAATTACCTTATTACACCTTCCAGAAATATGAAAATTGAGTCAAAACTGAATAATGTTTAAATGAAGATAAAAATAATATATTTTATACAACTTCTAGAAATATGAATAATTTGTCAAAATTGATTAATTTTAAAATGAAGGTAAAAATGAAAATACTAAAGCTACACTTAATAAAAAAAATAAAATATTTTGTTTAAAGAATATTTCAATATTTTCATTACTAAAAAATGTTTATAAATTATTTTTCTTTTAAAAAAAGCTTTTACCAAAATAACAAAATAGAGATTTTGAATTTTTTAAACAAGTTTTTTTATTAAACTTTTTTAAAATTTTCTTTGATATTTATAAATTAATATTTTAAAAAATTTACTTACTACTTTTTATTTATAAAATTATTTTACTTTGAATAACTAATATATTTGAATAATATATTTTATAAATTTAAAAAGTATTTTTTATAAATAGTAATAATAAAAAATACATAGTGTTGGTCAATATTTTTGTTTATAATTGTGTATTAATATAAATAAATTATTAATATTTATGAATTAATAATTAAAAAATAATTGTTAGTATATATTTCAAATATTTATCTTAAATTGTTTTCTATATTGTTTCTTCTTCTCTAATGTTACTTTTTTTTTTTACAAATTATTATTATTTTCTAGTTTATTACATTTCTTTGGCTGAGCTTGCTCTTATGTAATTTTTTTTATATACATTTTCTATTTTAGTAGTCCTATTTTAAATTCAAATATTTTTGTTTTCATATTTTAAATTTAAATAGTTTAAATTATTTTTCACATTTTTTTAAAATGAATCAATAAGATGTTTAATAATATAAAGTTTAATAATATGTTCATATATGATACTTTGTCATGTTTTACAAATAATTTATCAAAATAAAAACAATATTAATTTTAAATGCAAAAGTATGCAAAGGTATTAAAGTTATTTAAATTCAGAATATAAAAACTAATTTGTTTTAAATTTAAAATAAAAAGTCAATTTCGTGAATTATAAAGGATCAAAATTGTGATTAAACCTAAAAATTTTTGTAATATATGTTAAGATAATATAAATATAAATTAAAAAAATATAATTATAAAAAATTTGTATTGAAAAAAATAATTAAAATTAATTTTATACTTTTACTAAAATTAATGTACAGTTTTTAAAATAACATTTTTATATTTAATTTTTAATTTATACTTCTAGAGCACAAGATAATATTATCTTATATATTACTAATAATAAAAATTATTTTAATTATATTTTAATTTAAGAAAATAGATGATCTACTGTGTAAATTATTTTTATATTATTAATCAATGATAACAATGTAACAATGAGAATAATATATCAAAAGCAAAGTTTAAAAATTGATGCCAAAAAGAATTGAACACATGACCATTACATCAATAATATATCTTTAATCACTATACCATCCAATTCTGAATTGTTTAATTTATTTTAACAAAATTATACGTTAATATAAATATATAAATATGTTACAATGAAATAAACAAGTGAGTTGAATGTGTAATAATTAAGAACTATGATGTTGATACAATGGTCAGGGATCAATTCTTCTTGGCACCATAATGTTAACCAACTCAATCACGTGCATTGTTTTTTTAACAGAATTCTAACAAAAAAAATAAGATTTTTTAAACAGAATTGTAACCTAAAAAAAACATTAACTTACAAAGATCAAGTAAAAAAATTATACATAATACACGTAAAATGGATAATGCTTTGTGGGATTACTAATGTTGTAAAGTTAATGTCTGCGTGTACAATAATTGGAATTTGATTTAGAAAGAAAATGCATATGTTAAAGTGAGTTGAGAAGTATTATTATATCGGAGCGTGTAGATGAGTAAGCCACCCACATGATGCAGACACTAAAGCACAGTTGAATGATGATTGATAAAGAATTAATTAATTAAAGTTATTTAATCTTTAATTATCAAGTTAGATGCGTCAAATAGTTGAAAATGAGTCCAACTGAGTGGAAAGGCACGTTTTCTCATCCGTTAGATGCGCTACCATGGCCCCCCCTATTCATTATTATACTCGTTAATAATCAAATATTCAAGTTTGTGATTCGAATCTTCTACATAACTTTCTTTCTTTAACTAATCTTTTGCAAAGTTATGTTGAACGGGGCGTGAAACGTGGAAAGTCGCAGGATACAACTTTTTTTTAATAGAGGTAATTTAGAATTAAAAATAATTAAAACTATACGATGTGAGAATCTGTGTAATATAATTAAAAAAATTGTTTTAGTTAATCTATATGCTAATGTATTTTTCTCTTTGAAAATATAAGATATTTTGAATTTACAGAAATGTATAATATATAAAATATTTTTCTATTTAATTAATAGATGTTAAATTGTTAATAGATAATAGTCTATTTAAATAAAAAAGCATAAATAATTGTATTAACTCAATTTTAAACAAAAAGATTTTTCCAATTCTTTTTATTAATATATTTAATAATAAGTATGATTCATTCAATTCAGCTTGAAAAGAGGACAAACTCCAATATTAAATGAGAAAAGTCTCAGGAATATTCTTAAATTATTTTTAAATATGCCATCATAAGTTGATATTTAAGGATTTCTTCTTGAAGCTCCATCTGAGTTAGACTTAACTCAATTATAAATAGAAAACATCAATTAACTTTTATGATTCTAGGTGCATGTGAGGTCGATATTTGATGTCAAAGTATATAAGAATTGTAAAGTTGAGATACATGTGCCACTTGAAAGAAGTATGTGTCGTATTGACCAATTGTATAACATGAATAATGTCTTTATCAAAGTTAATGTTACAATTTTGATACCTGATATTATTTCTTGTGTGTCAAGTTTTTCAAAAAAATATTATGATGAGAGTCATAATTAGATTCAAAATTTTAGAGCTCCAACTTCTACCAGCAAGTTTGAATAAGCTTTCGTAACTAATTTTATCAATGTCCATGTCAAACAATCGCTCTATCCAATGCCATAAAAGTAAAGCGTATTTGCATCTAAGAAATAATTGATCTGCAGTTTCTGTGAATCATGTTTTGCAAGTAATCAAAGAAGCTCTCGGTAATGTGGTTTTGATGATGACAACTAAAAGGAATGCTTTATAATGCAACATGTATGGCAACTTGCATACCAATCTTTACAACATACGAGGATTTAAATATCACAAGCAGTTCAAGATGCAAGCAGACAAGTTAGGGTTTAATGATCACTACAAGCATCCTCTAGTGATGGTACTCAACGTGAATATATCTCAAGCCTCATCTCCAAAAAGTTTCAAGAATGTGCCTATATGTTTGATTTACTTGACAAGTCTTGAAGCTTCAAAATGTGAAAGCTCGTCATGTCGTGTCCGATTAAATCATGTTTTATTAAAACACAAAGGAATTTTTGTAAAGTTATATGGCTAAATCACACACACACGCTAAAACAAGTTTTTAAGCCTATATTTTTTAAGAAAATATCCCTAAATTTTTTTAAGGCAGTTGAGACAACGTCTTTATGAAGGGTAATTTCTTTGTATCTTCTCTTTCCTTTTAAACTTTCATATTCATTTATTTTTTGGGCTTCCAATCAATTGGATTAAGGTGTCAATTGATTGACACATTAGTTTTGCCCCATGGAAATTTCCTTTTTTTTCCCAACCTCTAGTCTATGAATAGAGGCTTTTCCCTTCACATTTTCACATCCAGAAACGTGAGAATTTCATCTCACTCCTGACTCTCTCTCTCTCTCTCTCTCTCTCTCTCTCTCTCTCTCTCTCAATTACTTTTAACTTTCTCTCACATAATTTTAGCCGTAACGCTTCAAAAAAAATCCCTTTGTTTAGTTTGGAATTTTTGTATTCTGGAAAGGGCATTGTTGTAAATTCACCAAGAAGTATTTTTATCTTGGTCGAATAATTTATCCATAAGGCAATGTTTGTTTGAGTAAAAGCTAAACCATTTAAAAGCTTTGATTTGGGGATTTAGGTTCTAAGTCGTCATTTTGGTTCGTAAGGTAAGACTGGTTAAAAAGCTTACTTTGGTTCGATATCGGCCCGGTTTAAAATCTCAATTCGATTTGAGATCAACTCAACTCATAATCCCAATACGGTTCGTGAGTTAAGCCTGGTTCAAAAGCTCGTTGTGGTTTGTGATAAGCCTGGTTCAAAATCTCATCTTGGTTCGTGGTCAACCTAGTTAAAACCTTAGTTTGGTTCGTGAGTTCAACCTAGTCAAAAACTCACATTGATTCGAGATAAGTCTGTAGAAAATCTCAGTTCAACTTGGAGACTAATTGCTTCAAGTTGTTGTTTAAAAAGAAGATTAACTGCTTCAATCTGTTATTTTGAAAGAAGACTAACCGCTTCAATCTATTGTTTGGAAGGAATACTAAATGCTTCTCTCCGTTGTTCGTTGTTTGATTGGAAGTTAGCCTAAAACCTCATTTTTCCTTGTATAATGGGGGTTAGAGAGTTTAACCTACTAACAAATCTTAAAAATTACTGAATACTCTCAATATTAAATCTTGGGGACATGATTAAGTTTTGTTGAGTGAACTTGTATAAACTCCTAATGTCATTTTTCTTGCCCTTAACATTTTATTTTTTTTGCAAATTTAATTTTCACTACTATTTATTTTAAAATGGTTTTAAACTTTGAAAATGATAACAATTTTTTTTCCAGACTATTTGAAGTTATTTCTATTTCGGTTTATCTTAGGTCATTTAAATTTCTGCTTTACTGCATTTCTTTATTTTTGTATTACTTGTGATTATGTATGTTTTTAATTTATAGCATGTTAAGTACTTTAGATTTAAAGATGAACATGTCTGAGTAGTTTCGTCGGAGTCCTTAGTCTGAGTACCGTCGCCCCGACGGGACTCTGTAGGAACCATCGGTGTTTAACTTAGTGGTTCTAAATTTTGGTTCTGGTATCTATTTTGAATTTAGTCAGTCTTGTCGCGAGAGCGAGAGGCTGGTTAACAATGTTTTGTCACGAGAGTGAGAAGCACACCAAGGCGTGTCCGATAGAGTGAGAGTTTGAGGTGATCGCTGGATAGTAGATACCGAGCACTGAGCCTGAACACAGTGAGAGCGCTTTAGGTTTCAGTTAGGCTTTATGAGTTTTCAAAATGTGCCTTTTAACTACTGAGCGAGCGAGAGAAAAATCTTGGGGTTATCAGGTGTGGTTGGGTTTATAGCGCGAGAGTGTAAGATCGAATATTTAAACCAGTTTTTCCTACAGAATAACTTTGAGACCTTTGTTCACACCCGGGATCTACGGAGTCCCTTAGGAGCACGTGGATCATTCTTCAGACTCGTTTCTTTATCTTTTTCAAACCTGTTATAGTTGAGTCCTTTTACCGCAAAAGCCAAGCCTTAGCTTTGCACCGCAACAATTGATCACTCTAGGTTGATTATTAGTCCTTGTGGGTTCAACAATCTTTTAAAACTACGCGATAAACTGTATACTTGTATTAGTAATCCGACCAATACGCAAAGTCGCGATCAAGTTTTTGGCGCTGTTGCCGAGGACTAATTTAGTCAATATTGTGATAATTCAGTTGCACAATATAGACTAAGGTAACTCTTTATTTTATTTTCCATTTCGATTAGTCGATTGTATGCCAGACATTCGCTCACAGGGCGAAGAGTTGGAACAACCAATCAACGAAATCAAACGTTACATACTTCTGAGACGCCGAATCAACGATTTCCTTCATAGACATAACATCCTGAAACCTATTATTCCTTATTCAGATTCGGAAACCGAATCAGAACCAGAACAAAACATGGCCGAAGGACCGAGAGACCGTCCTCTAAGGTATTACGTTGTTCCATCATAGGAAGAGCCACACAACAACATTGTTGCCCCAACTACTAACCATAACGATTTCGAGCTGAAACCTTCGCTAATTTCAGCAGTTTAACAAAACCAATTCTTAGGTAATGCTACGGATGACCCGAACCTTTATTTGTCAATATTTGTGCAATATGCCGACACTGTAAAAGTCAATGGAGTCAGTCAAGAAGCAATAAGACTAAAACTTTTTCTGTTCTCATTGAGGGATAGAACTAGAGCTTGGCTCCAGTCTCTACCATCCCATTCAGTGACGACATGAGACGAGTTGAAGAAAGTCTTTTTAGCTAGATATTTCCCACCAAGCAAGACAACTATACTGAGAGCTCAAATCAACGGATTTAAGCAAAAAGACAATGAATCCCTATTTGATGCTTGGGAGAGATACAAGGACATGTTGAGGATATGCCCATACCATGGACTTGAAGAATGGATGATAATACATATCTTTTATGGCGGGTTGTTGTACAACACCAAATTGAACCTATGTGCAGCCGCAGGAGGTGCTCTAATGGATAAACCGTATGCAGAAGCTTATGAGCTCATAAAGACTATGGCTCAAAACCATTTCCAATGGAGAGGTGAACGCGCTGGTGTAGAGAGACCGAGTCAATGCTAAAGTGGACGCCTTTGCTCAAAAGATTGAAAGTTTAGCAATAGCACCACCAGCAGCTACCGTAGCTACAGTGACTCTGAATTGTGAAATTTGTGGAAACCCTGGGTATACAAACACTGAATGTCAAGTGTTGGCTGGTACTCCAATCGACCAAGTGAATTACGCTCAAGGAAACCCATGTTCAAACACCTACAATCTTGGCTGGAGAAATCACCTAAACTTTTCGTATAAGAATAACAATGCTTTACATCCACCAAACCCAACATCTGATGTTCCACCCGGATTTCAGAAAGGAGCGCAATCTGCTCCACCACAACCACCTAGGAAGTCAAATCTAGAAATCCTGATGGAGAACTTTATGAATGCTCAAGCCCAGTAAAACAGGGATTTCACAAATCAAAATGCTCACACAAGTGAGCTGGTGAAATAATTGTCAAGCAAGCTTGATACTGTGGCTATTCATAACAAAATGTTGGAAACTCAAATCACTCAAGTAGCCCAACAACAATCAGCTATAGCAGCCCCAACTGGAGCATTTCCTGGCCAACCGCAACCAAACCTAAAAGGTCATGCTAACTCTATTACTTTGCAAAGCGAAACAGAATACAATGGACCCGTCAATCCGAGAATCCAAAATTCAGCCATGCACCGGAATATGCAAAAGGAAACCGAGAAGGGAGAAGAACCAAATACGGAGAAGGAAGATGAAAGCGAAGAGGCCGCAGAGAAAGAAACACCTTATGTGCCTCCGCCGCCATATAAACCACCTATAACTTATCCTCAAAGACTAGCTAAATCCAAAAACGGAGGACAAATAAAAAATTTGTAGAGCTTCTAAAGAAATTGAATGTAACCATACCATTCACAGAAGCTATTACGCAAATGCCTTCATATGCTAAATTTCTCAAAGTGATACTATTGAATAAGAAAAAGCTAGAAGACAACGAAATTGTTATGATCACTGCCGAGTGTAGCGCTATACTTCAAAATAACATGCCTCCTAAGCTAAAAGATCCAGGTAGCTTTTCCATACCTTGCGTAATCGGAAAGTCTGTCATAGATAAAGCATTATGTGATCTAGGAGCCAGTGTTATTCTAATGCCCTTATCCCATGTAAGAAACTCGATTTAGGAGAACTTAGGCCGACAAAAATGTATCTACAGCTAGCAGACCGCTCGGTTAAATATCTAGTAAGTATGCTAGAAAATGTGCCAGTTCGCATAGGTCAATTCTCTATACTGACAGATTTCGTGATAATGGACATTAGGGAAGATTCTAATATACCAATCATCTTAGGTAGACCATTCTTAGCAACAGATGGAGCTATAATAGATGTGAAGAAAGGAAAATTAACCTTCAAAGTAGGGGAAGAAAGAATTGAATTCATCTTAGCCCAATTCCTGAAAGCTCCTGTTTTAGATGATACATGTTGCTCTCTACATATTATCGACAAATGCGTGAAAGGAATGGAGAAGGAACCAACCAGGTACACAAAAGTACTGAAGATTTTAGCCGCTCCAATATTCGAGGACGATAACTGGCGTGAGTCATATGAAGATGATAGTCTAAGAGAATGCCTATTGTAACGCCCATTTTAATTATTTGAGAAGTTGTGGCCTTTAATATTAATATGTTATAAATGATAATGATAATAAATTAATAATTAATAGTAATGTTAATATTATTATTATTATTATTATTATTATTATTATTATTATTATTATTATTATTATTATTATTATGGATATTAATATTATGAGGATTTTATATTATTGGAATTAATTTGGAATACAAGAAAATAAGATTTTCTTTATTATTTGGGATTAAAGGCAAGAGTGGCATTTAGAAAGAATTGAAGAGAAAGAAGCACGATCAAGGGAAGGAGAAGCAAGGACACGGTAAAGTGAAGCAAGCTTGAGCAAGAGGGGGAAGAAGATCAAGTTGTTGGAATTTGCGGATTATCATCGATCAAACTGCTTATTGAGGTAAGGGGGAGAAAATAGATGGGAAATTGGTAATGCATGAATAAAGGTAGTTGGGGAGTCCTTAACCCCATAGGTTTTGATGATGATGAATTGCATGATGATGATTGCATGTGGTTGATTGAGTTTCTGATTTTTGTTGTTCATGGTGGAATCATTGCATGTAATGTTTGATGATTGTTTGGGTGAATTGGATATTTCAGAGTAGATTAAGGTTTTAAGTCGAAAGTGGATTAAACGGCAGAAGTTGATGTTTTATCGGATGATTTTAGAATTAGTTGGGTAGAATTTATGTAGAATGCTAAGTTGAGGTTGTTGGTACTGATCTAGAGAGAATTTGTTGAGTTTTGAGCTGATATTAAGATTCTGCACAATGGGATTTTTCTGAAATCGCAGACACTCGCTAGCTCATCGCTAGGCGAGTGAGTAGCGAGCATTTGCTAGGTGCTCGCTAGGCGAGCTAGGCCGTGAGCCATTCCAGTGGCCATTTTTCTGTACTCGCTAGCAGGTTCGCTAGGCGAGTGGTGTAGCGAAGGATTCGTGAGGCGAAGTCCCAGCAAGATGGTAGCAAATACTTCTAGTAGCTCAGAGTGTGATTCGCGAGCAGGTTCGCTAGGCGAACGTGTAGCGAGCATTCTCTAGGAGCTCGCGTAGCGAGCAAGGTAGCGAATGTAGCAGGATTTTGTTTTATTTGAGCTATGCTCATCTGATGTTGATGATTGTGATCTGTTTGATGTACAGAGATAGTGCAAGGATGTTGGGTGTATGTTGAGTGTTATAGGGTTGTTTTGCCGATGTCTAATGTGATTAATTCGATTGATTGATTGTGTGATATATATATATATATATATATATATATATATATATATGCGATGTATGATGATGGATCAGTAGGATCGTGTGCACCTTGTTTGCTTGATGGTTGTGTGTTGTATGGTGATGGATCAGTAGGATCGTGTGCACCTAGTATGCTTGATGTTGATGTATGCATAGCATGATGCATGATGGGATCAGTAGGATCGTGTTTCTCCCTTGAGGAGGGTTGATGGCCAAGTTTCCATCAGCGATTGCGGAGTTGAATCGTTGCTCGGATGGAGTGTATGCGATTCACCTGTAATCGTGGTAGGGATAGATCGTTGCTCAGATGAAGTGTATGCGATTTATCCTGAGATTTGATTATATGGGCTCAGGAGGAGAGTGGTAGGGATAGATCGTTGCTCGGATGGAGTGTATGCGATCTATCCTGAGCTTAAGTTGGTACCGCATGCATGTGTTGAGTTGCATTTGTGCATTATTGTATGTTGTGATTGATGATTAGACAGTAGGTCGTGTATGATGATTTGTGGGGTGATGACGTATTTATTTACTGCCTTTATTTCATGTAAATATTTACCGTTATATTCCGATCATGTTTTCTCACCCCTTTTCCATTGTTGTGGTCTGTGCTTCTTCGGAAGTACAGATAATCCAAGTGTTTAGCTAGTTGGATAGCGGTGTGCTGATCGATTCTAGGATGCTCTGATACGTAACACAGGGCTTTGGGGAGTTTATTGCCTATCTGATGATTTTGTTTATACTCTGTGTCGTATCATGTTTTGATGATGGATTCTATTGATGATGTTTTGTATATTTTAGGCAGATGGCCAAACATGGTGTATGAGATGATGTATATATATGTATGATTAAACAATTTTCTTTCCGCTGCTTATTTTGAAAATCTTTTGATAAAATGTTTTTGTCGAATTTTTGGTGAAAAGTAATATCCCACTTTTGGAAGAGAAACTCTGATAATTTAATTGATTTATTCGCATTTTATTTAATTTGGGAAGTGGGGTGTTACAAGTTGGTATCAGAGAAGGTCCGTCTGTCCGGCCAGTGTAATATTTTGAGTATGTCCTTAGGATAGAGGTTGTGTGTCTTTTGACCCTGGGTTGTTTTGGTTGAGCAGTATGGCAGGAAGGAATGATGTTGCTCTGGCTGCAACTATGTAAGCGATGGCGTAGGTGGTGGCCAATCAGAATCTGGCTACGGGTGCGCAATTCAGAGATTTGACGCAGTTCCAGAGTAATAAGCCACCAAAGTTTGAAGGAGGAATTTTGGATCCGGAAGTTGCATAGAAATGGCTGAAAGCGATTGAGAAGATTTTCAGGACTATGGGTTTCCGTAATGAGCAGAAGGTGAGGTTTGGTACTCACATGTTGGAGGTGAAGCTGAGGCTTGGTGGGACAACAGTCGCCAGAGATTGGAGGCTGCGGGAACTGCCATTACTTGGGAGGTGGTTCGGACGATTTTTCTGGATAAGTATTTTCCGGAGGATATCAGAAGTGCTAAGGAAATTGAGTTTTTAGAGCTGAAGCAGGGTAATCTGTCTGTAGTAGAGTATGCTGCTAGATTTGAAGAGCTGGCTCAGTATTGTCCCCATTACAATAATGATGAGGCAATGACTTCTAAGTGTTTGAAGTTTGAGAACGGATTGCTTCCGGAGATCAAGATGGGGATAACTTGTCAGAAGATCAGGAACTATCCTGAGTTGGTGAGTAGAAGCCGAATTTATGATAATGACAACCGAGCAAGGATTGCACACTATAAGGCTGCGAATGACCATAAGGGTAAGCAGAGGTTTGGTGGTACTCCTTACAGCGTGCCGGCTGGTAAGGGAAAACAGAAGGCTGTTGCTGATAAGAAGTTCAGATAGCGGAGAGCATCGATGGATTTGAAATGTTTTAGGTGCAGTGCTGCGGGGCATCGTGTTAGTGATTATCCTCATGAGATGAAGAAGTGCTTCAAGTGTGGGAAGTCGGGCCATGTGATGGCGAAGTGTAAGACTAATATGCCTACTTGCTATAAATGCGGTGAGAAAGGTCATATTAGTACTCATTGTGAGAAGCCGAGGAGGATCCAGGTGCCTCAGGTCAGTGGTAAAGTGTTTGCTGTGGTAGGAACTCAATCGATGGATAAGGAGCATGCTACCAAAGGTACTTGTTTTATCAATAATGTTCCTTTGACTGCTATGATTGATACGGGTGCAACCCACTCGTTCATTTCTGTTGAGTGTGTGAAGAGGTTAGGTTTGGTGTCGTCCACTCTTGAGCGGCGGATGACTATCGAAACTCCCTCTATTGGTTCAGTGACTACTTCTTTGGTGTGTTTGAAGTGTCCACTGACTATTTTCGATAGAGATTTTGGGGTAGATCTGATTTGTCTGCCACTTGGTGGTTTGGATGTTATTCTGGGTATGAACTAGTTGGAGTTCAACCGAGTCTACATCGATTGTTTTCGGAAGGTGTTGTTGTTTCTTGCTCCAGAAGAGGAAGCAGTGGCGGATTCCTTGTCTAATAAGGAATTGAGGGTCTTGTTGGAAGGTGAAGCTAAGGTGTTTGCTTTGTTTGCATCGTTATCTGTTGACAGCAAGACGTTATTGGGTGAGTTGGCGGTGGTGAATGAGTTTCCAGAGGTGTTCCCTGATGATGTTTCGGAATTACCTCCGAAGAGAGAGGTTGAGTTTAGCATTGATCTTGTTCCTGGTACGAGGCCTATTTCTATGGCGCCGTACAGGACGTCGGCAGTGGAATTGGCCGAGTTGAAGTCTCAGATAGGAGAGTTATTGGATAGAAAGTTTATCAGACCGAGTGTGTCGCCGTGGGGAGTTCTAGTGTTGTTGGTGAAAAAGAAGGATGGTAGTATGCGTTTATGCATCGATTACCGTCAGTTGAATAAAGTGACCATCAAGAACAAATATCCTCTTCCAAGGATTGATGATTTGATGGATCGGTTGGTGGGAGCTCGTGTGTTCAGTAAGATTGATTTGAGGTCGGGTTATCATCAGATCAGAGTGAAAAAAAGTGATATTCAGAAGACGGCGTTTAGAACTCGATATGGATATTATGAGTATACAGTGATGCCTTTTGGAGTTTCTAATGCGCCAGAAGTATTTATGGAATATATGAATCGGATCTTCCATTCTTATTTGGATCAGTTTGTTGTTGTGTTCATTGATGATATACTGATTTATTCTAAGTCGGAAGAAGAGCATGCAGAGCATTTGAGGATCGCTTTGCAGGTGTTGAAAGATAACAAGTTGTTTTCCAAGTTGTCGAAGTGTGAGTTCTGGATGAAGACCGTGAGTTTCTTGGGGCATGTGATTTCTGGTGACAGTGTGGCAATAGACCCATCAAAGGTGAGTACGGTGTTATAGTGGGAACCGCCGAAGACGATAGCGGAAGTTAGAAGCTTTTTGGGTTTGGAAGGGTATTACCGGAGGTTTATTGAAGGATTTTCCAGATTGGCATTGCCATTGACTCAGTTGACATGAAAGGATCAAGTTTTTGTGTGGGATGCGACTTGTGAGGAAAATTTTGAGGAATTGAAAAAGAGATTGACTTCAGCACCAATGTTAGTTTTGCCGAATCCGAGTGAGCCTTTTGTGGTGTATTGTGATGCATCTAAGATGGGATTAGGCGGAGTTCTTATGCAGAATGGAAAAGTGGTAGCTTATGTTTCGCGGCAATTGAGGGTGCATGGAAGGAATTATCCTACTTATGACCTTGAATTGGCTGCAGTGGTTTTTGTGTTGAAGATCTGGAGGCACTATTTGTATGGTTCGAGATTTGAGGTATTCAGCGATCATAAGAGCTTGAAGTATCTGTTTGATCAGAAGGAGCTGAATATGAGACAGAGAAGATGGTTGGAATTCTTGAAGGATTACGATTTTAGTCTAAGCTATCATCCAGGAAAAGCGAATGTGGTTGCGGATGCCTTGAGCAGAAAGACAATTCATATGTCGGCTTTGATGGTGAAAGAGATGGAGCTAATTGAGCAGTTCAGAGACTTAAGCATGGTTTGTGAATTTTCGGCGAATGGTGTGATGTTGGGCAAGTTGCAAGTGAGGAATGATTTCTTGGATATGATAAGAGAACACCAAAAGCTGGATGTGAAATTGGTGGATTTGATGCAAGGAGTCGAAGGTGAATCCGATAATGATTTTAAATTGGATAGTGCAGGTGTGTTGAGGTTCAGAGGCAGGATTTGTGTCCCTGATGATGATGAGCTAAAGAATTCAATCTTGGACGAAGGGCATCGTAGTAGCCTGAGTATCCATCCAGAAGCTACGAAGATGTACCAGGATTTGAAAAAGTTGTTTTGGTGGTCAGGTATGAAAAGAGATATCGCTCGTTTTGTTTATGCTTGTTTGACATGTCAGAAATCGAAGGTGGAACATCAGAGACCTTCTGGATTTATGCAGCCGTTAGAGATTCCGGTTTGGAAATGGGATTGTGCAACCATGGATTTTGTTACGGGTTTGCCGAACACGGCGAGAGAATTTGATGCCATTTGGGTGATTGTGGACCGGCTTACGAAGTCCGCTCATTTTGTGCCGATCAGTATCAGTTTTCTGTTGGAGAAGCTGGCAGAGATTTATGTTCGGGTGATTGTGAAGCTGCATGGTGTGCCGTCGAGTATTGTGTCGGATAGAGATCTGAGGTTCACTTCAGAGTTTTGGAAAAGTTTGCAGGAAGCTTTGGGTACTAAGTTGAAGTTGAGTTCATCTTATCATCCACAAACTGATGGTCAGTCAGAGAGGACTATTCAGTCGCTGGAGGATCTGTTACGGGCTTGTGTGTTGGAAAAAGGCAGTGCGTGGGATACTCATTTACCGTTGGTAGAGTTCACGTACAACAACAATTACCATTCTAGTATCGGGATGGCACCGTTTGAGGCTCTTTATGGTAGGAGGTGCAGAACTCCTCTGTGTTGGTATGAGACGGGTGAGAGTGTTGTTTTGGGACCAGAGATTATGCAGCAGACTACTGAGACCGTTCAGATGATTCGTGAGAAGATGAAAGCGTCTCAAAGCAGGCAGAAGAGTTATCATGATAACCGAAGGAAAGAGTTGGAATTCAGTGAAGGTGATCACGTATTCTTGAGGGTTAACCCAGTGACTGGTGTGGGTCGTGCATTGAAGTCCAAGAAGCTGGATCCGATGTTTATTGGGCCATATCAGATTTTACAGAGGATTGGTGATGTGGCTTATAGGGTGGCGTTGCCGCCGGAGCTTTTGAACTTGCATGACATGTTTCACATGTCGTAACTTCGGAAGTATGTATCAGATCTATCTCATGTGATTTAGAGAGATGATGTTCAAGTAAGAGAGAATCTTACTGTTGAGACAATGCCATTGAGGATTGAGGATCGTAAGATGAAGCGACTCCGAGGGAAGGAGATACCTTTGGTGAGAGTAGCTTGGGGAGGTGCTGCAGAAGACAGTGTGACCTGGGAATTGGAAAGCAGGATGCGGGAAGCGTATCCAGAATTGTTTCCATCAGGTATTTTCGAGGACAAAAATAATTAAAGTGAGGGAGAGTTGTAACACCCATTTTAATTATTTGAGAAGTTGTGGCCTTTAATATTAATATATTATAAATGATAATGATAATAAATTAATAATTAATAGTAATGTTAATATTATTATTATTATTATTATTATTATTATTATTATTATTATTATTATTATTATTATTATTATTATTATTATTATTATTATTATTATGGATATTAATATTATGAGGATTTATATTATTGGAATTAATTTGGAATACAAGAAAATAAGATTTTCTTTATTATTTGGGATTAAGGGCAAGAGTGGCATTTAGAAAGAATTGAAGAGAAAGAAGCACGATCAAGGGAACGAGAAGCAAGGACATGGTAAAGTGAAGCAAGCTTGAGCAAGAGGAGGAAGAAGATCAAGTTGTTGGAATTTGCGGATTATCATCGATCAAACTGCTTATTGAGGTAAGGGGGGAGAAAATAGATGGGAAATTGGTAATGCATGAATAAGGGTAGTTGGGGAGTCCTTAACCCTATAGGTTTTGATGATGATGAATTGCATGATGATGATTGCATGTGGTTGATTAAGTTTCTGATTTTTGTTGTTCATGGTGGAATCATTGCATGTAATATTTGATGATTGTTTGGGTGAATTGGATATTTCGGAGTAGATTAAGGTTTTAAGCCGAAAGTGGATTAATCGGCAGAAGTTGATGTTTTATCGGATGATTTTAGAATTAGTTGGGTAGAATTTATGTAGAATGCTAAGTTGAGGTTGTTGGTACTGATCTAGAGAGAATTTTGTTGAGTTTTGAGCTGATATCGAGATTCTGCACAGTGGGATTTTTCTAAAATCGCAGACACTCGCTAGCTCATCGCTAGGCGAGTGAGTAGCGAGCATTCGCTAGGTGCTCGCTAGGCGAGCTAGGTCGCGAGCCATTCCAGTGGCCATTTTTTTGTACTCGCTAGCAGGTTCGCTAGGCGAGTGTTGTAGCGAAGGATTCGTGAGGCGAAGTCCCAGCGAGGTGGTAGCGAACACTTCCAGTAGCTCAGGAGTGTGATTCGCGAGCAGGTTCGCTAGGCGAACGTGTAACAAGCGTTCTCTAGGAGCTCGCGTAGCGAGCAAGGTAGCGAATGTAGCAGGATTTTGTTTTATTTGAGTTGTGCTCATCTGATGTTGATGATTATGATCTGTTTGATGTACAGAGATAGTGCAAGGATGTTGGGTGTATGTTGAGTGTTATAGGGTTGTTTTGTTGATGTCTAATGTAATTAATTCGATTGATTGATTGTGTGATATATATATATATATATATATATATATATATATATATATATATATATATATATATATATATATATATATATATGCGATGTATGATGATGGATCAGTAGGATCGTGTGCACCTTGTTTGCTTGATGGTTGTGTGTTGTATGATGATGGATCAGTAGGATCGTGTGCACCTAGTGTGCTTGATGTTGATATATGCATAGCATGATGCATGATGGGATCAGTAGGATCGTGTTGCTCCCTTGAGGAGGGTTGATGGCCAAGTGTCCATCGGCGATTGTGGAGTTGAATCGTTGCTCGGATGGAGTGTATGCGATTCACCCATAATCATGGTAGGGATAGATCATTGCTCGAATGAAGTGTATGCGATCTATCCCGAGATTTGATTATATGGGCTCAGTAGGAGTGTGGTAGGGATAGATCATTGCTCGAATGGAATGTATGCGATCTATCCTGAGTTTAAGTTGGTACCGCATGCATGTGTTGAGTTGCATTTGTGCATTATTGTATGCTGTGATTGATGATTGGACAGTAGGTCGTGTATGATGATTTGTGGGGTGATGATGTATTTATTTACTGCCTTTATTTCATGTAAATATTTACCGTTATATTTCGATCATGTTTTCTCACCCTTTTTCTGTTGTTGTGGTCTGTGCTTCTTCAGAAGTACAGATAATCCAAGTGTTTAGCTAGTTGGATAGCGGTGTGTTGATCGAGTCTAGGATGCTCTGATACGTAACACGGAGCTTTGGGGAGTTTATTGCCTATCTGATGATTTTGTTTATACTCCGTGTCGTATCATGTTTTGATGATGGATTCTATTGATGATGTTTTGTATATTTTGGGCAGATGGCCAAACATGGTGTATGAGATGATGTATATATATATATATATATATATATATATATATATATGTATGATTAAACAATTTTCTTTACGCTACTTATTTTAAAAATCTTTTGATAAAATGTTTTTGTCGAATTTCTGGTGAAAAATAATATCCCACTTTTGGAAGAGAAACTCTGATAATTTAATTGATTTATTCACATTTTATTTAATTTGGGAAGTGGGGTGTTACACCTATCACTCACACCCGATCCAATGCCATGCTCTAAGAAACCATCTGTGGAACTTAAAACATTACCCAAAGAGTTAAGATATGAATTCCTAGATACTGAACTTGAAAGGCCTGTGATAATTAATGCAAATTTGGGACAATTAGAAACAGAGAGACTATTCAAAGTCTTAAGGAAATATCCCTCAGCTTTTGGATACAACATCTCCGATCTAAAAGGGATAAGCCCCTCTATATGTATGCATCGCATTATGGTGGAAGAAGATTGTAAGACGTCTAGATAACATCAAAGACGGTTGAACCCTATCTTAGGAAATGTAGTCAAGAAAGAAGTGCAAAAGCTATTGGGAGCAGGAATCATATACCCAATATCTGACAGTAATTGGGTAAGCCCAATACATGTCGTACCAAAGAAGGGTGGTGTTACGGTTGTGACTAACGAAAAGGGCGAGTCCGTAGCAAAAAAACTCAAACTGGTGAAGGATGTGTATAGATTATGGGAAGCTGAATAAGGCTACTAGAAAGGATCATTTTACTTTACCCTTCATAGACCAGATGCTTGAACGGCTAGCCAGACATTCATATTTCTGTTACTTAGACGGGTACTCAGGATTCTTTCAAATACCTATCTATCCTGATGACCAGGAAAAGACTACATTTACTTGCCCCTATGGCACATATGCATATCGGCGAATGCCGTTCAGACTGTGTAATGCTCCCACAACATTTCAGAGATGCATGATGTTGATCTTTGCAGATTTCATAGACCACGGGTCATCTTGCTTCCGACGGAAATATTAGTTACATCTTCCCGCTTCCTTCCGGTGTTCATGTCGTACCATGAGTAGTCGTGTTTCCAAGTTACAGCTTTTGGATGAGGATCTGGTCCCCTCCTTGGATTGTACCCAGGCTTAGGCTGGTTTGTAGTTGGTGTGGGACCATTGTGAAAAACAGGTCTGGCCGTAGCGGGAGGAGCTGATCTTTTATTCACAGTATTGAACACTGGTCTTTTCTCAGATTTCCTCGGCAGGTTGAAGATTGGCTCAATGACCGATACATCTTCCTTCTTTTTTCTTCCACATATTTGCAGTATCTTTTCATCTATCATTGACTGGATATTTTGCTGCACAAGGTTACAACCCTGTGGTTGATGATGACAATCATTGCACTCTTTGTGGGGGCCCTTGATTAGACCCACTTTCACCATCTTTTTGTGTAATTCAACCAAGGGAGTCTTAATTTTAGATACCTCGGAAATTACCATTGTGTCAGAATCTTCTTCCACAGCGTGGACACCATCGTGATTTGGTAGGGGGCGATTTTCCACATTCGGTTGATTATCCTCAAAGGAGAGGACTCTCTTTTCAATTAACTCCCACACGATATGTTGAAGAGATTTGCAGCTTTTAAGATCATGCCCGGCGGAATTTTCCTGAAACGCACAGTGTGCGTTTGGATTGTAGTAGTACGGTGTAAGAGCACAGATTGTGTCTTAGTAATATCTCTATGTTTTGATGATAACATTAATGATAATTTGTATACAAGAATTATACTCTCTAAATTTGTTCTAAACTGTTTTCTACAGGCACAAAAGATTTTAATCTTAAAGAGCAAATTTGATGTGAACAATAAATTCTGAATGGCTCAAGAGCATCTGAAGATTAGAAGAATCTGAAGTATAAGAGCTTAGTCATCAAAATTCTGAAGATACAACACGCTGCATATATTATCAAGAATCTGAATGAAAGAAGACTCTGAGTGAAGAGACTCTGAATGAGAGAAGACTCTGATCTGAGTGAAGACTCTGATCTAAGAGCATGTTACGCTTTAAGCACACAGCTGCACCAGACTCTGATTCAGCAACATCTGAAGAACATCTTAGGCTCTGAAGTTTCCAGAAGATTCTGAAGACTGAAGACTCTGATATTGATTGTTGATCTGAACTATCTGAAGAATTATTTGAAGAAGATTATTTTAATATATCCGTTGGAATATGCCAGCAAATCTTTCCTTAATTGGGATAGACATAAATCTCTGCAAGAAGATTATTCCTCTGATTCATTCCATATATGGTAAATTCACAGCTCAGCAAACAATTGCTACACCCACATTTTGTGCGCCGTCTCTCTGCTGCAATAGTACAAAGGACAGTACTATTTGATATTGGAAATATCTTCTCCAACGGTATTATATTCTCTCCAATATTCAAGTGGCTATATAAAGGATATCATAGCACTTTCTTCTGTGACGAATTTTGAAAAACTTACTCTCAAGCGAAGAAACTCTCAAACTCTCATATTCTTTATAGTTCATATTTTGTTCTAAACTTAGAGAAATAACACAGTTGTGTTTATAGCTTTCATAGAAGCAATTTATTACTCTTACATTGTATTACATTAATTTGTAAAGGAAGTTTTCCTTAAGAGGATCTAGGTTAGATCAGTAGCTCTTGAGAAGACTAAGAACAGTTGTTCTTAGGTGTTGCTATTTGTAATCAGTTGATTTGAATAGTGGATTAAGTCCTTGTTGAGAAAGGCAAATCACTCTTGAAAAGGGTGGACTGGAGTAGTTGAGTTCAACGAACCAGGATAAAAATACTTGAGTTTTTATCTTTGATTATTTTCTGTCATACTTATTCAACCCCCCTTCTAAGTATTTTCTCACCTTCAGTTGGCATCAGAGCTCCGGTTCTGCGTGTGCATTCACTTAACCGTGACAGATAAAGATCCAGTGAGAAGAATACTCTGTTATTTATTTGGTTGCTAATATGGGTGATATTCCTACATCAAGCAACAAATATGAAGGAGACAGAATCAGCACCAAACCTCCAATGTTTGATGGAGAAAAATTTGATTATTGGAAAGATAGACTTGAAAGTTTTTTCTTGGGGTATGATGCTGATCTCTGGGATTTAGTCATTGATGGATATGAACATCCTACTAAGGATGGCAAAAAGATTGATAGAAAATCAATGACTGAGGAGCAGAAGAAAGAATTCAAGAATCATCACAAAGCCAGAACCATACTTCTTAATGCAATCTCTCATACAGAGTATGAGAAGATTACCAACAGAGACACTGCTCATGATATGTTTGAGTCTCTCAAAATGACTCATGAGGGAAACTCTCAGGTGAAAGAAACAAAGGCTCTGGCGCTGATACAGAAGTATGAAGCGTTCAAGATGGAAGAATCTGAGAACATTGAGACTATGTTTTCCAGATTTCAGATTCTAACAGCTGGGTTGAAAGTTCTGGACAAGGGCTACTCAACATCTGATCATGTCAAGAAGATCATCAGAAGTCTTCCTACCAGATGGAGACTGCATTGAAGCTGGCCAAGGATCTGAACAAAATCTCATTAGAAGAACTCATCAGTTCTTTGAGAAGTCATGAGATTGAGCTGGAGGAAGATGAACCCCAGAAGAAAGATAAAGGTAAATCCTTAGCTTTTAAATCTAACAAATCTGTTAAAGCTTTGCAGGTAAATGAAGAAAGCTCTGAGGAATCTTCTTCTGAAGAAGAAGATGAACTATCCATGCTGTCCAGAAGGATCAACAAACTCTGGAAGCACAAAGGGAAGAAGTTCAACAACTTCAGAAGATCTGATCAAAAGAGAGAATCTTCTGGACACAGAAGATCTGGCAAGAAAGAGGTCACTTGCTATGAATGTAAAGAACCTGGACACTACAAGAGTGAATGTCCCAAACTTCAAAAGGAAAAACCCAAAAGGAAGTTTGATAAAAAGAAAAAGGTTCTGATGGCTACATGGGATGACTCAGATGAATCTGAATCATCTTCTGAATCTGAGGAAGAATGTGCAAATGTTGCGCTGATGGCCAACACAAATGATCAAGATGAAGGAACGTCATCATCTGAATCTGAGTCAGAATCAGACTCTGACTCTGAAGAGGTATTTTCTGAACTCTCCAGAGCTGAACTTGTTGAAAGTTTATCTGACATGTTGGAAAGCTACAGCAAGATTAAACTCAAATACAAGAAGCTGAAAAGCAATCTTGAATCTGAGATTGATCTTCTGAGAACAGAACTTGTTGAGCAGAAAGAAATAAATTTAAAACTCAAAAATGATTTAGAAACAACTCAACAAGAATCTGATACTGAAACAGAGTCAAGTGAAAATATTTTAGAAAAATATGACTCCAGTTTTAAAAGATTCCTCACTAAAAGCATAGACAGAAGCAAAATGGCTTCTATGATCTATGGTGTTAGTAGGAACAACAGAAGAGGCATTGGATGTGAATCTTCCTCTGGAAGCAATCCAAAATCTGTTGATAAACTCTTCATCAAGAAGACTCCTCTGTATTCTCATTTTAAGTTTGGTCATCTGAATGATATTAAACATACAAGCTCTGAAAAGAGTACTTATGTGTTTAAGCCAAGGGCTAGCCAGAATAAACACTATGTTGAAAAACAGAAGTTTAGGCAAAACCACAGAACATCTAACCCCAAAGGACCCAAGAAGATCTGGGTACCTAAAAGTAAAATAATACCTGTTGCAGATGTTCTTAGCAGCAAAATCCAGACACCAATCATGGTACCTGGACTCTGGATGCTCACGACATATGACGGGCGAAAGGTCTATGTTCCAAAGCCTGGAACTTAGATCTGGAGGGGACGTGAAATTTGGAGGGAACCAGAAGGGCAAGATCATTGGCTCTGGTACAATAGGTAATGGTAACCTACCCTCTATTTCTAATGTTCTGTTAGTTGAAGGATTGAAACATAATCTATTGTCCATAAGTCAATTAAGTGACAGTGGTTATGATATCATCTTTAATCAAAAATGTTGCAAAGCTGTATGTCAAAAGAATGGTTCAATCCTATTCAGTGGAAAGAGGAAAAACAACATTTACAAAATTAACCTTTCAGAACTTAAAGTTAAAAATGTAAAATGCCTTTTATCTATGAATGATGAGCAATGGGTGTCGCTACTGCGAAAATCGGCGCCGGCTTGACAGGAGAGTCGCCACCGTGCGTTATTTATCCCTCAGAGCGGGAAAGGAAACGCTCGAAGTAAACCTCGCAAAGACGGGAAAAGGTATGGTCATCGCAACCAAAACCTGGATTCGGGAGTCGGTTACGCAAGGGGAAGGTATTAGCACCCCTCACGTCCATCGTACTCGATGGGATCCACGCTTGGTGTTTATAGGTAACAGGGTGTATTATCTATCTACGCTAATGGATGGTCTGAAAAGAAAATAAAAGGACAGGACTCGACAGAACATACGGTGTTCTGGGCCTACGTATTCCCTCGTGCAATGGGAAAGTCAGAGTCAACGTAGTTCGACTGCCTACGTCTAAACGGGGGAAAGGTTGCTCGCCAGGACATCGCGTCCTGTGCCTACGTACTTTCATCTGGTATGAAAGATCAGAGCAAACGTAGTTCGGCTAACTACGGGTAAACAGGGGCTCTCACACAGCAGTGAGAAAACAAACTGGTCCCTAAAGGCTCGGGAACCTACAACTACGATCTGGTCTCAAATGCACTCGGGCAGGAGAAAAGGAATAACAATTAGTCGTTAGCGGGAAAGTCTCGATCGCACAGCCGCGAGAGAACAAAGGTTAGTCGTTAGTGTGCTCGCTAGGATATCGCATCCTATGCCTACATATCTTCGTCTGGTACGAAGAATCAGAGCAGCTGTAGTTCAGCTAACTACGGATCAAGCTACTCAAACGCTCCTACAGAAAGGAAAGGGAAACCCTAGAACTATAGCTGAGAAACAGGGGAATCTACCTACTGCTATCACACCTAGTGGACCATCCTAATGTCTATCATAACAACTCCGCAGCGGAGAAGTCAGAGCTCCTAAGGGATCATGGCAACAGGACTAAACCACAAACAAGAAACTGCAAAGTAAATGAATACTGAAAATATGCATGAATGCAACAACTAGACAAACAAGGCACAGAGGCAAGGGAGCTCAGCTCTACCGAATACCAACAAGCAAAGCCACGCAATAACAAACAAGCAGAAGGAGGACCACCTCAACTTCTCATGCACACAAAGTCTACTTCTAAGATGCACTTATTCAGAACTATCTAGATGAACACCTAAGTCTAATGCAACATAACATCATACAAGTCAAGCAACACAAAGAGACTAACCCTGAGCAGGGCCTCCAACAAACCTGAAACAAGCTCCTAATCTATCTCTTAAACAAAGCTCTATGCAACACCCTAAGCAAAGATCTAAACAAAAATCTAATCAAAACCTTAAGCAGGAGGAATCAATCCCAGTCTCCACGCTTCAGACCAAGCTTACCAGAGAAAGGAAGCTAAGCAGACAAGCCCATAGTGCTTTCCTCAGGAAAGTACCAGGAGGTTACTACTCAGGAGTCGTATCCTATGCGGCTCGACAACTGTGATCAGTTTACATTCCTCCTCAGGAGAAATTAAACTCACATGAAGGCTCCGGCATCACTGGATACTTGAGAAAAACCTATGTGCACTAAGGGAACTAAGTGAACAGACCCACAGGACCTTCCTCAGGAAAGTACTAGGAGGCTGACACTTAGGAATCGTATCCTACGTGGCTCAACAACTGTGATCAGTTTACATTCCTCCTCAGGAGAAATTAAACTCACAAGTTGGCTCCAACATCACTGGATACTTAAGAAATCCTAGATAAACTAATGGAACTAAGTGAATAGACCCATAGGACCTTCCTCAGGAAAGTACTAGGAGGCTTCCACTTAGGAGTTGTATCCCATGTGGCTCAACAACATGTGATCAGTTTACATCCCTCCTCAGGAGGAATTAAACTCACAAGTCGGCTCCGACATCATTGGATACTTACGAAAGAGGTGAGAGGAAAGAATGAAAGTCATTCATAGTGCCTTCCTCAGGAAAGTACCATAAACTCCCTTCAAACTTCAGGATCTCGAACCTCACAAACAGACAACAAGCTCCTAGACTAAGCCTCAATCCACTGCACCCTTGCAAGCCAGGACTGCAACCAGCTCCTATCCTCAAGAAGAACCCACAGGCCAAAAAAACCACAAGAGACTATCTCTGAAGTTCAACCACAGTTGAACTTCAAAGTCAGAAGTCATCAAGACTTTTCCTATTTTAAGGCTCAGACAAAACACCTCAGAACATCCTACAAAAATCTAACAAAAATCTATGGGGAGACCTACATGGCTCTAGGATAACATACTGAAAAATCAGAATGAAATTCGACACCAGATGAAAGAACTAAAATCAGCAACACAGACATATCCACAAACCAATTTATTCAACATCAATAACAGTGAAAAAATGCAATTAAAATGAAAATGCATGATTAAGCTAATATTTTTGTACTATAAAATTCTACACTGACTTACGAGTCTACAAAAAAAGAACGGAATTATTTGACTAAATCTACTATTTTTCATGAATTTTCTAATGATATGCATGCATTGAAAATATTAAAAACATCAATTAAAATGGAAAATATACCAAAAATAGGAAATAAAAATAAAATGGCATTTTTATTTTTATTTAATTTTTTAGATGCTTTCATGATATGGTAGAAAAAAGAAGAATTAAAAAAAACAATTATTTACATTTTTTTTTATGAATTTTATAACATGAAAATATAAAAGAAAAATAAAAGAAATAAAATGGGGGTTCAAACAGCAACACTTATGAGTTACTAAAGCATTAGGCTCACATTGGGGGGGTGCTAACAGCATCAGGGCGCAGGGCCCAAGTTATTAACTAGAAAAAAACAACAAAACTGAAATGAATGCAGGGGGGGGGGGTGCAACGCTAGCAAATTTTCAGTTGATTTCCAATACTGGGCTTACGCCCAGGGGGTGCTATTAGCAATTAGGGCCTAAGGCCCAAATCCAAATACTCAGATCTCACACGCTAGGGGGGAACGAGCAATTGAGGGGGTGTTGGCAGCGAAACATGTTTGGGCTCAGCCCAATAGCCTAACCCTAATCTGAACGAACCCTAAACAAAACCATCTTCCTCCTCACAAACCCAGGGTACTGTTCATCATTCTAAACCCTAGCCGTTCTAAATCATCATCAAACACAATATCAAGATCAAACCCCAAATCCCAGCGTTATACAACAAACCACGCACCAATTAATCCCTCAAAACCCTAACCAATCTATGAATCGCTGAAGGCCACGCAATCTAACGAAGAACACGCAAGGAGTTTTAGAAAGCATACCTGGGGATTAGTTCGCCTTCTTTGAAGGACTTTTCTGAAGACGCTATAGATGAAGGTTGGAGCGAAGAAATCTGGAAATCTCCTGGAAGCAGACAACGAATCTGGAGATCTGGATGAGTGCGCTTGTGTTCTTCATAGATCCAGATGAAGACGATTTGGACGCATCTGAAATTTGAAAATCTTGGTGGCTTTGTTGAAGAACGAGGAATCTTGACGTAGCTGGGAGGATTGAAGGACTTGTGGAGGTTTGATGGTGTTCTGGAGAACGATGGATCTACGAGATTCTGAATGATGATGACGAACGCAGACGCTATGATGAATCTTGGAGCGTTCTGGAAATTCTGGGATGAAGATGATGGCGCTCTGGAAAAGTGGATGAAGAACGATGAAGGTTTGAGTGGATTCTGGAAAAGGTTGTATGAAGGTATGAAGATTCCGGCGACGGTGATGTTTCCGGCGAGGGATCAGATGAAGGTGACGGAGGAGGAAGGGGGAGAACGAAGAAGATAGGATGATTCTGGGTTTTCTGGTGGTTCAGGTGGTGGTCGGAGTTGGTTGGGGTTGCCGGCGGTGGGGGTTCACCGGATTTGCATGCCGGTCGGGGGAGTTTCCGGTGAGGAGGTGAGGGGTGGACGTGTGGCACCGGGGAAGGTTGAGGGGTGGACGTGTGGCACGCATGCACACAGAGAGAGGGAGTGTGGGACAGCTGTGGAACACGTGTGTGAATCTGGGAAAGTCTGAGTGTGGTGGCGTGATTACCGTGAAACGCGTGGGGCCTCTGAGTGTGTGTAACGTGGGCTCCTTTCTGAGCCAACACGTGGCTCTGTATTTATGCCACTGATACTCGCTGGGACTTTCTAGAAGTTTCTGGAGTCTGCTGGACTATGCTGGAAAGAGGCTGGACGACCTGGGCTGAATCTGGACTTTTTTGGACTTTTTCTGAGCTGATGAGATCTGGGCCTCAAAAAGACTGGACTATGGCCCATACGAAAAATGACCAAAAACCATAAAAAAACTGAATTAAAAACAATTAAACCTAATTAAACTCTAATCAATTAACACCTAATTAGCTAATTACCCTAATTAACTCTAAAATGGTTAAAAGTCTAATTAATTCTACATTATCCTAATTAGACCTAAAAAAATCAATCAACCTAATTAAACTCTAAAAAATGATTAATGCTCTAATTAACTCTAAACTTCTACTAATTTTCTATTAAAATTCTAATATTATTTAATATCTATTAACATCTATTATTAATAAAAGAAAACTATATTATTTTCTATATTATCTAAAAACAATTAAACCTATTAATCCTAATTTTTATCATTCTATTTAATATGCTAAGAAAATTCACTAATATTCTAAAAATGATAAAAGCTATTTAAATTCTATTAAAAATTCTACAAATGATTAAAATCTATTTAAAATATTCTATAAAATTCTAAAAAGAGGATTAAGCTATTAAAATATTCAAAAACCCTATTTAAATTCCAGAAAAATCTATAAAGCCTATTAAAAATTCACAAAAGCCTATAAAACCCTAAAATGCAGATGAATGCACATGCCCCCCATAAAAAAACGCACGAGACCAGATCGAATCGAACAGAGATCCCCGGGCATCAGAATATCATCAAAATCACTGTGCAAGCTAAAAATCACCGAGGAGCGCACAATTTCCCGAAAATAAAACCCTGGTGATCTGGACTGGGTCTGCCATATCTGATAGACAAAAATCAAGCTGTAAACTCTGATATCCCCTGCTTGTGCACAAAAATCATACATCTGAGCTGTGAATATGAAATTAAACCATGAGTCAGATAGGAGAATCGGTTGGTCAAATTTTAGGGTGCAACAGCTGCCCCTATTCAAGCGACTTGGACCTGAAGGGTTTGAAGAGCGCTCAGCCTTCAAACATTCAGAGGTACGAGACGGTTGAATACAAATGAAACCCGAAAATTTGCCAACCGTGAGCATGTACTGTAAACTGCTTGGGGAATAAAGTCCAGAAAACCGAGTCCAGTTATTGCGGCACCAAACTGATTAATCATCTGATAAAGAACTCCTGATTTGAATACCCGTTGCTTGTGATACCCCGTATAACAAACCCTGAGGGTTACAACAACTTACCTGATCCTTTCACATTGCCTACTGATAGGCCGGAAGAGAAATATACTCACATCGCCCAAAGATGGACGGGAAGACACCCTGATTGAATACTCACCTCGTCTAAAGATAGACAGAAAGACATAATTCTCCGTACTTGCATCGTCTAAGAGTAGACGGAAAGAAATTCTTAATCTCCATATACACATCGTCTAAGGGTAGACGGCATCATCTTGATTGATGAAACAAATCAATTCACATCGTCTAAGGGTAGACGGGAACAAAGCCTTAATCTCCATACTCACATCGCCTAAAGATAGACGGAAAGAAATAATTCTCCGTACTCACATCGTCTAGGGATAGACGGAAAGACACCATTAATCTCCATATTCACATCGTCTAAGGGTAGACGGGAGGAAATAATCTCCAAATTCACATCGTCTACTGATAGACGGAAAGAAATAATTCTCCGAATTCACATCGTCTACTGATAGACGGGATCATCCTGATTGATGAAACAAATCAATTCACATCGTCTAAGGGTAGACGGGAAGCAATAATCTCTGAATTCACATCGTCTAAGGATAGACGGGATCATCCTGATTGATGAAACAAATCAATTCACATCGTCTAAGAATAGACGGGAAGACATAATCTCCGAATTCACATCGTCTAAGAGTAGACGGGATCATCCTGAACAAATCAATATTCACATCGTCTAAGGATAGACGGAAAGACATAATCTCCATATTCACATCGTCTAAGAGTAGACGGGATCATCCTGATTGATGAGACAAAACAATTCACATCGTCTAAGGATAGACGGAAAGACATTCATAATCTCCATATTCACATCGTCTAAGAGTAGACGGGAAGAAAACCTTAATCTCCATGCTCACATCGTCTAAAGATAGACGGAAAGACACCATAACGCAATTCAACACCCTCCTTTGGATTTCAGAATTCTTCTGTCTACGGAAATTGATGGAAAGATCAATATCTTTGAAGGGGCCACATCGTCAGTATGGACTGACGGGAAGAAAACCACCTTTTAAAGAATCATGTCGTCAATAAGAATCGACAATCACGAAAACTGAACATTCTTCGAAGAGCCTCGACATCAATAAGGATTGATGGTCAGAAAAGTACCTCTTGAAACGTCATCTCATCCAATAACCAGAAAGAAGACCATTATCGGAAATATCGTTTTGAAACCCCTCAACAACCAAAGATAGCCGGAGAAGGCTCGCTGGGGAAACACCTCATCATATGTATGATCTGGCAATAAGAAACCCGCTGAACAGTAGCTCGAAACTTCACATCGTCTGCTGACAGACGGAAAGAAAAGCCACTTGCTGGAGAAACCCTATTTGGAACCTTATTGAGAATCCATCAAAACTTCACATCGTCTACTGATAGACGGGAGGGAACGCATATCCTGGGGAAACCCCTTCTTGAAGCCCCACTGCGACCCGCAACTTCACATCGTCTATGGATTAGACGGAAAGAAAACCACATTCGTACTCAAGACGTCTAATGATGGACGGAGAAGTCCATTTATTGAAGGAACACATCGCCAATATGGATTGACGGGAAGAAAAGTCTGTCGATATCAGATGACTGCTTGATCAAAGCACAACTATCATAAGATCTGATACAAATAATCTGCTGAACTGTCTGAATACTGTTGCTGGATAAATACCCCTGAACTGATCACAGAGTAATTCACGCGCCATATGAGGCTGATAGAAAACCTGACTTATGCTTTGTTATGCACATGCGTATGCTCTAATCTTTCTATGGCGTAATGCTCCATTCTGGATGGAAATGCTACGCATTTTGAAAATGTCATGCAGGTATGATGCAAATATGACGATGCATGCAATATGCTAGCAGGCTCGATCTGTCGGAGAAGGCCGGGTACAGAAAACCACTTCAGCAAAATAAATGCTGAAGGCGAGGCCAACTTTGCTGGGGATAAACTGGATATCACTGAATTATCCCAGCAAAATAAATGCTGGGAGAGTGAAATCAACTCTGCTGGGGATATTGGGAACTTAACCGAACACCTCGACGAAGTAATACTCTGCCGGGGTATATAACTCCGCTGGAGAATGGCAGACGTGCTGAATATGATTGGACTCCTCTGGGAATAACTTACCCATACCAATGACAAATTGGTCTTTGCTGGAGAAAATGGAGGGAGTCCTCCTGCGTACTGACGAAGCTCGGATCTGGAAATTGATGCGCCAACACGGATGGGCTTCACAGTAATCGCAAATACGGACTTGAGCTCTTAAGCTATCTTGCTGGGGCAGGTACGACTGACGCTGGGAAACATTCTTCCTGAATACTCAACCTTTCAGTGGAGAGTCAAGGGATAGTAACACGACTTCCCGCAATCATCTCTCTCTCGAAAATCGACTGCATCTGCTCGAATAACTCTGAATGACCCTGTAGGTACGGAGGAGACCAATCCTTTCGCTTCTGATATGCCCCAACCTACGGGACATCTGTGGGGGATAGTCCTCGAAAGGAAATCTGCAAATCTGTTTTCTGATGGTCTGATATAACATGCCTCAGCGTTCTGAACTTCTGAGAGATACTTCACCTCGCATGCTTCTCGCATAACTTCTGCGCGCTTAAGATGGTCTGCCCCTGACTGCAATGACCTTGCCCCGATTATCTGATTCAGAGTAGTACCTCCTGACTACAACGCATTCACCGAACCTCAACCTGATTGCCCCCAGAATAACTATCTTCGAAAGGCTGCCCTGACTGGGGATCACAATAATAGCTTGTCCCTGCTCTCGGAACATTCGGGCATTCTGCATTCTATCTTGACCATACTTTCCACTGTAGGAAGCTTTTCTGCTGTCAAGTGCTTACTCGCAAGTAAAACAAGTTGTTCTGCATAAAAGATGTATTAATGCAACACATATGACAGCTTTGACATCCAATCTGTTCACTGGGAAAAGGAAAAACAGTTTATAGCATATAATGCACAAAACATTTATCAACATCAGTACCAACATGGTAAGAGGAACCTTTTTAAGAGTCAGAATCGACGCGACCTTTACCGGCGTATGCTTTCGAAACAACCTGCTTCAATTAGGACTTTTGAAGGTTGTAACGTGGTCAGGTTCATGGTTTTGAAAGGAAAGGATAAAGGCTCAAAGTTTGCTTTAACCCACCCATTCTCCTTGGTGTTCTCCCATCCTACGTTCAGCTAATTCGACCTTAGCGCTCACCTCTCAGAGGTTGAAAGAAAATAGGAATGATAGTTCGAGAAACTTTTGGATTTTGGAGTGACAGCTACTCACTTTTCGTCTTTGACACTTGTGGTCACACGACTCGTATTTCCGTCGAGGATTTTTCTTTTGATCCTTTTCATCTTTTTTCTTTTCATATCCCTAACTTTTGCCTGGACTGACTCCTTTTGAGTTTCTTTTGATTTTTTTTAGTCCAGCGGGATGCCCTCATTTTTGCTTAAGTCATTTTGTTTTGAAGTTTTCTTGACTTAGCGGGCTTTTGATTCTTCTTTTTTTCATTTTTTTCTTTCGAACAAGTCGTGTGACACTGGTTGCCTGACTCTTTGGGAAGTGATGTGGCTGTCCCACTCTCGATTGAACCACTGTGGTCTTTTAGGCACAACCTCTAAGGGCGCGATTGATCCTCGAACGGACACTCCTTTCGCAATTTGGACGCTCGGTCAAATTAGCTAACACCTACCCTGCCCCAGGTTATGATTGAGGGTTTTTCGTTTTCAGAAAGAAACTCCTACTACAAGGCTCAAAGGGGTTAACAAGGGATTATCTTCCTTATATCTCCGGTGTTTAGGGATTTGAAACAATGCCTGTACATCATCAGCAGGTTTTATTTCAAAAGCATACAATATCGGTAGTTGCATGTCGGTCATTTTCGTCATCCTCCCCAAATTCTTCTTAACCAAACGTTGGACATTTGCAAAAACAGTTAGTGAACACGACTGGATTCAATCAAAACATGCATATTTATTCCATTATCATCAGTTTGAATGAAAACAACAAGCTTTACAAACAAGCTTACAAATTCAAACAGGAAAGCAACTACAAATGTAAAGAAATGACAAGCTAAAACAAAGAAAATATGCTAGCTTCTGAGAACCGGGCTTTCACATCTGCCCTGCTGCTGAAACAGCTATCTTTATTAGAGGCAATTCGATGCTGTCCTGATCTGCTTTCAACGACCCAGCCAAATTATGGAGCCCTTCCTCCTTCGTTCAGATGATTTGGGGACCTCTTGGCCCGAAGCTGATTGCTGCACTATCAAGCAGATCCTGCACTTTGTGCTTAAAAGCATGGCAACCTTCTATATCGTGACCCGGGGCTCCAGAATGAAACTCACAGTGCTTGCTTGCATCATAACCAAACGGGGGAGTTCCCGTTATTGGTGCCAGAGTTCTTTTCTCTACCAGATTCAATCCCAACAATGTCTGCAACAACTCGGCATATGTTGAGGGAGGCTTCTCAAACACTCTTCTCGGTTTACTACCCTGGAATCTTCGTTGAGCCTGCTGCGCCCCCTGCTGAGGCTGCTGCTGCTGGTACCGGGTTGACCCTTGAACACCCTTCGTAGCAAATGCAACATCAGTTTCTTGACCTTCAATGTGTTGATTAACGCTCTCCTTATGCTTAACCATTTTCTTTCTCAGATCTGCCCCAGGAATAGGCAACAGTTGTGGGCCTGGAGATTCTGACACCACGGAGTCTAGGATACGCTTCTGACCCACTGCAGCTTTAGAAACATCTGTCATCTTAGCATCGACTGAGACAGGAGCAATATGCACAGCTACGCCGCCCGGCGTGAATTCAATATCGTGTGAGTCAACCAAGTCTTGAACATTGTGCTTAAAAGCATGACAACCCTCGATGTCATGTCCGAATGCCCCGGAATGAAATTCACATTGCTTACTGGCATCGTACCCTTGAGGAAACGCTCTCGTTGGTGGCGACAACGTTCTCTTCTCAACCAGATTAAACCTCAGTAAGGTCTGCAAGAGCTCAGCATAGGTCATAGGTGGTGCCTCAAACATTCTCTTTGGCTTCCCTTCCTGGATCCTCCGTGGAGCTGGATGCATCTTCTGTTGCTGCTGCTCAGGTTCCACATGCACAGGTGGCGCGAGCTTCTTCATTGCGGCTTCAAATAGCTGATCGTCTTCTTTCCTAAGCACATTCTTGACTACCTCCATGATCAAGCTCATTTGGGTCTTCAGCTGGTTGTTCTCCTCTTTGAGAATCTTCTGCTCCAGACGCATCTCTTGCATGTCTCTCATCATCTGCCCCAGCTGGCTTTGGACTTCGATCAATTCAAACTGATTCTGTTCCATATCTCTGAAGAAATTCCTGCAACAAACTGAGACGATGAGGAAATAAGGCCCACGGTTCTGATATACCTGCTAAATGATAATGCAGCGTAGCAAACAAACACATATTCATAACGAGACAAAGAGAAACTCAAGCTATAAGCACACAGACAAACATCTCCCACACATGTACAACCAACAAAATCAGCAGGTAAGCACGAATGAGCATGAATACAATGACCCCAGCCAACACTCCTGGTGGTGGTCAGCAAATACTGATGCACAAAAGCTAAACGGATTAAGCAAAGAAAACAGATGTGACCCCCAGCACAGAAACCTCTAGAAACTTCTCCCATATTCAACTGAATTTTCTGATTGACAATCTTCGGAGCACACACTCCCTGTGGAGTCTTCCATGACATTAACTGACGAACCCGCACAACTGGAGGATGGAAAATCATTAATCTGAACAAAACCCTGAGGAGTGATGCAAATACGGCTAGAGTCTAGCAGATCTTGAACCTGACTTCTAAGCACCTTACAATCATTTGTTGAATGCCCCTGTGCCCCAACATGGTACTCACAGCGAGCGCTGGCATCAAAACCTGGAGGATAAGGTGGAATCACCGGCTTAGTCTCTTTCGGCACTATCAATCCACTTCTGACCAGATCTGGCAACAACTGACTGTACGACACCGGTAGCTGAGTAAACTGCCTTTCAGGCTTCCTTGGTCTTCGTGGAGCATGCTGACGCGATCGGCGATAGGATGATCGTTGACTTGAAGTGTCTGAAAACTGATCCTGAGATGCTAGAGATTCTGAGACGGCGTCATCTCCTTCCCACTCTTCTTGAGAATTGACAACTGACTCAATCTTATTAACTGGGACGTAAGGAACACCTCGAAACTTTCCCCTCCTGAGTCCCCTCTCAACAATCTCTCCCAGCCTCATCAGGCCCACAAAATTTGTGCAACTGAACAATTTGTCAAAATAATGGCCTTTCAGAGTACCCAAGAAGATGTCAACCAGTTCTCTTTCCGGAAGCGGTGGTCGAACACTAGCAGCCAATTCCTTCCATCTTCGCAAATACGCTCTGAATGATTCATTCTCCGCTTGAGACAATTCTTGCAGATCTACGAGACTAGGAGTCAAATCCAGGTTGTAATCGTACTGCTTCATGAAAGCTCTGGCTAAATCCACCCACGATCGAATCTGATTACTCTCTAATTGCACATACCATCTCAACGATGCCCCAGTCAGGCTATACTGAAAGCAGTGGATCATCAATTTGTCATTTCGCACAAACGAAGTCATCCTTCGACAGAACATCATCAAATGCAACTTTGGACAGCTATCTCCCCTGTACTTCTCAAATTCCGGCACTTTGAACTTGTACGGCAATACCAGGTCAGGGACCAAGCACATGGCTACAGCATCCAGGTTAACGGCATCCTTTGCTTCTAAGGCTTTCATTTGCTCTTCCAACACTCGGAGTCTTCTAACATCGTCAAGAGCTCTTGGATCTACTAACCCGGTCACTGGAATATCTCTCCGGTAATTTATCACAGGGAAAGCAACACATTGATTGTTAACAGGAGGATGACGTTCATTTCGGACAAGAAACTGCTCATGTTGATCTCGGTTCCGGACAGTAGGCTGTACAACTTGGTCTGTAATTAGATTGTTCGCTTGCGGGAAGCCTTCCATAGAATCATACTGATGGTTGGGCGCCACAGTAAACCTTGCCAAGGTGTTAGGAGACTGGAAATTGCCTTCAGACATAGCTACCGATTACCTGTAACCGACTGTGCTGCTTGATTCTGCTCAAATCTACTTCAGCCCCTTGGTCGTCTCCACTCTTGCCTCAAACAATTCCCCGAGAATTACCTTCTGGTGAAAACAAAGGCTGGATAAGTGCTCTGACCTGCTAGAGAAATGCTATGCAGTATGATTTATGCAAACAGAAATACAAAAATGCTAACGTGCATGTGTGCATTGGAGACATTTTCCCTCCAATTCCAGTGTCAGTGGTAGCAAGACGAGATAAACCATGAAGAAAATATTTAGAAAAACCCTCATGTATTGATTAGAATAACTGTCTTGTCAAGAGGTTTCATAACTATGCTCCATACAGCTGATATGATAAGGAGGATCCCAGCCAACATGCCTGGTGGTGATCTCAACATACAGAATACAAGAGAGAAATCAAATACGGGTACGGTTGCGGAAGTCCTCGACCATCTTCTTTGTCTCTGCATGATCTGGTTGATAAATCAAACCTTCTATCAGCCGATCCCTTTTCCTGACCGTCCCCTGGATGTCTCTGACAAAGTCTTCCCAAGCCTTATCATTAGCACCATCCCCAGGTTTGGGTCTCTTGGCATCTGCTCTATGCTGGAAATCTTCCAAATTCTTCATGGCATCTGTCAACTTGCGCTCGGCCTCGTATCGGCGGCAGGCTTCTTCTTCAAGCTCTTCGTTCTTCACTTTGACCTGTTCTTCTAACTGGGCAATCTGTGTCTTCAGCTCTTCTTCTCGCTCCTTGCGCTTGGTCATAGTGAGATCCCAGTGCTCTCTGAACTTGGCTAGCTTTGTGTAGGCCCTTTCCAGCTCTTGCTTCTTGGTGGCCAACACACTACTAACTGAGTCTACATCTAACTCTAGACGCTTCTTGGTTTCAGTCAATTCCAATAGCGTAGTCTTCAGATGTTTCAGAGTTTCAGCCTGTTGCTTGGAAAAGTATCCTGTTTCAATTTTTTCATGCCGAAGCTGGGCATTCTCCTGCTCTAAAGCCTCTTTAGCCCTGGCTAGCTCTTCTTTCTCCGCCATCAGCTGCTTGTAAACCTGAATGTCCACAGTGGTAGGCTCCTCTACTGGAGAAGGATGCAATGGCTGAACTGCTGGATACGGCATAAGGAACTTCACAGCTCGCTCACGAATCCATTCTATATATGAGCTAGGAACTCGAGTATCCCCTCTGCTACCTGAAAGCTTCCCTCTCTTGTGCAAGTTTTTCCAGGCTTTCTCAAGTTTGGTCAGCATTTCTTTCCCTATTGCCCCGGTGAGATACAGAGATTCCTGTATCTCCTCGGGCTTTGGCGCTCCTTGAGGTATGTACCCAAATTGCTTGATCAATAAGGAAGGATTGTAGTTGACACAACCTTTCCTTCCTATTAGCGGAACATTCGGGAATCCTTCGCCTTTGAGTATGACTTCAGCTCCAAATACCTCTTTATTGGCCCATACCACGTTCTCAGCAGTCAATCCCATTAAGCGCTCGGGCCATCCTAGAGAATTGATAGAGGTGACAAACGGGCCTGACTTAGGCATATGACTGGTGAACCACCTGCAAAGGAGAGGTACACAGCAAGACACATTCCTTCCTCGTCGCTTTTCATTCTGGTAATGGGTTGAATGGTGGACATCTCCCAGCAAAGTAGGGACTGGGTTCTTCGCAGCCAAAATATAGAAGGCGTCAGAATCAACAAAATCAGGAATGTTCGGGAACAACACGGTGCCATACACACATACAGCAAGGATGACGTCAAAAACACCCCAGCTACCCTTCTGGGCATACTCTCGAGCCTTCTCCACTAAGACATCCAACGGAAATCCCCATACGTCTCCTCTTCTGATCATCTTCCCAGACAGCTCAGACTCTTTCAAGCACAGGATGGCAGAAAGCTCAGCCAGCTTAGGCTCAGCGTCCGTACGATAAAAAGGCATCTGCTCACGGATCGGTATATCCAGAAGTGCAGAGTACTCTTCCAGGGTAGGAGCCAAAACAAAGTCGGGAAATACAAAACACCTGAGCTCCGCGTCGTAGAACTGTAACAGAGTATAGATGCCGCTGGTCTCGTAGGCAGATGGTTGATAAACGTAGGTCAGAATCCTCCCATATCTCTTTCTGAAGTCACCCATTCCCCTCTTCTTAGCAATAGCAATCAACTCTAACAATAGACTGATATTCGGCGACGGAAATTTATAGGGCAATACTCTCTTCAGGGTTTCCATGTCTTGCTAGGAACAAACACCAGAACTGGAAGGGAAAATATGTACCTGCAATACACACACGTTAGTTGAATGCAGATGGTAATGCAATGATGCAATATGATAAATAGTGCAATCTGTGAACACAGGGGCTATGCTGTAGCCTGAAGAGGAATATCTCTATGATCGAGAACAGAAAACCATCACGGTCATCAGAACCTCATGCCACTAACTATCATCTGATACTCAAAATATCAATCCCCTGGTAAGAAAACCATCTGAACCTCTGTATCTGACGAGAATACCATCTGATAATAGTCTCAACCTCAGATAAAAAACCCATCTGACCCAGACAACACACCTGGAGATGAATCAAGAACACCATCTGATAAAGATACTGAATCATGGTTTCTGAAGGCCAGTTTTCCTGCAATAACCCAGTCCCTCTCACAGGTAGAATAGACCTAATCCACGGACAAAGGTACGGCATCCTATGCGGTCATCAGTGTCACAGACTTTCATGACTGATGATACGATTCCCAGAAGGAGTGGCATCATCAAGTCATGAAGAGGCCTCACTTAGCTGACTTCCAAATGATCGGTCCCCAGAGTCGACAACCCTCACGTCTGGACTCCCCTCAGATCCTCAGGACCGGAAAGGAGCACCTCTGCAAGGATCTCGTCTGAGCGCAGATTTTCGTAGGGAACTGTGCCTGCTCAGCAGACAGGTTCGTCTACTACTTCTCCACAACTATATCTAGGTGTGTACTCAAGCCCAGGTCCGGCTTTTCACTCACAGTAACCTCCCTTCACCCACAGCAATAATCATAATAATATAATGCTGGAAAATAAATGCGGAAAGGTAAAGGTACAGAAAAGTAAAGTGCAGAAAAGTAAAACACAATATGCACAACACCCAACAAATAAACACCCAAGCGCTAGGATTGACTCGCGTAGGGGATGGGAAACGGTCCCAGCATAAGGGATGGAAAAAGTCCCTAGATGCTATAATTCCCCAGCAGAGTCGCCAGCTGTCGCTACTGCGAAAATCGGCGCCGGCTTGACAGGAGAGTCGCCACCGTGCGTTATTTATCCCTCAGAGCGGGAAAGGAAACGCTCGAAGTAAACCTCGCAAAGACGGGAAAAGGTATGGTCATCGCAACCAAAACCTGGATTCGGGAGTCGGTTACGCAAGGGGAAGGTATTAGCACCCCTCACGTCCATCGTACTCGATGGGATCCACGCTTGGTGTTTATAGGTAACAGGGTGTATTATCTATCTACGCTAATGGCTGGTCTGAAAAGAAAATAAAAGGACAGGACTCGACAGAACATACGGTGTTCTGGGCCTACGTATTCCCTCGTGCAATGGGAAAGTCAGAGTCAACGTAGTTCGACTGCCTACGTCTAAACGGGGGAAAGGTTGCTCGCCAGGACATCGCGTCCTGTGCCTACGTACTTTCATCTGGTATGAAAGATCAGAGCAAACGTAGTTCGGCTAACTACGGGTAAACAGGGGCTCTCACACAGCAGTGAGAAAACAAACTGGTCCCTAAAGGCTCGGGAACCTACAACTACGATCTGGTCTCAAATGCACTCGGGCAGGAGAAAAGGAATAACAATTAGTCGTTAGCGGGAAAGTCTCGATCGCACAGCCGCGAGAGAACAAAGGTTAGTCGTTAGTGTGCTCGCTAGGATATCGCATCCTATGCCTACATATCTTCGTCTGGTACGAAGAATCAGAGCAGCTGTAGTTCAGCTAACTACGGATCAAGCTACTCAAACGCTCCTACAGAAAGGAAAGGGAAACCCTAGAACTATAGCTGAGAAACAGGGGAATCTACCTACTGCTATCACACCTAGTGGACCATCCTAATGTCTATCATAACAACTCCGCAGCGGAGAAGTCAGAGCTCCTAAGGGATCATGGCAACAGGACTAAACCACAAACAAGAAACTGCAAAGTAAATGAATACTGAAAATATGCATGAATGCAACAACTAGACAAACAAGGCACAGAGGCAAGGGAGCTCAGCTCTACCGAATACCAACAAGCAAAGCCACGCAATAACAAACAAGCAGAAGGAGGACCACCTCAACTTCTCATGCACACAAAGTCTACTTCTAAGATGCACTTATTCAGAACTATCTAGATGAACACCTAAGTCTAATGCAACATAACATCATACAAGTCAAGCAACACAAAGAGACTAACCCTGAGCAGGGCCTCCAACAAACCTGAAACAAGCTCCTAATCTATCTCTTAAACAAAGCTCTATGCAACACCCTAAGCAAAGATCTAAACAAAAATCTAATCAAAACCTTAAGCAGGAGGAATCAATCCCAGTCTCCACGCTTCAGACCAAGCTTACCAGAGAAAGGAAGCTAAGCAGACAAGCCCATAGTGCTTTCCTCAGGAAAGTACCAGGAGGTTACTACTCAGGAGTCGTATCCTATGCGGCTCGACAACTGTGATCAGTTTACATTCCTCCTCAGGAGAAATTAAACTCACATGAAGGCTCCGGCATCACTGGATACTTGAGAAAAACCTATGTGCACTAAGGGAACTAAGTGAACAGACCCACAGGACCTTCCTCAGGAAAGTACTAGGAGGCTGACACTTAGGAATCGTATCCTACGTGGCTCAACAACTGTGATCAGTTTACATTCCTCCTCAGGAGAAATTAAACTCACAAGTTGGCTCCAACATCACTGGATACTTAAGAAATCCTAGATAAACTAATGGAACTAAGTGAATAGACCCATAGGACCTTCCTCAGGAAAGTACTAGGAGGCTTCCACTTAGGAGTTGTATCCCATGTGGCTCAACAACATGTGATCAGTTTACATCCCTCCTCAGGAGGAATTAAACTCACAAGTCGGCTCCGACATCATTGGATACTTACGAAAGAGGTGAGAGGAAAGAATGAAAGTCATTCATAGTGCCTTCCTCAGGAAAGTACCATAAACTCCCTTCAAACTTCAGGATCTCGAACCTCACAAACAGACAACAAGCTCCTAGACTAAGCCTCAATCCACTGCACCCTTGCAAGCCAGGACTGCAACCAGCTCCTATCCTCAAGAAGAACCCACAGGCCAAAAAAACCACAAGAGACTATCTCTGAAGTTCAACCACAGTTGAACTTCAAAGTCAGAAGTCATCAAGACTTTTCCTATTTTAAGGCTCAGACAAAACACCTCAGAACATCCTACAAAAATCTAACAAAAATCTATGGGGAGACCTACATGGCTCTAGGATAACATACTGAAAAATCAGAATGAAATTCGACACCAGATGAAAGAACTAAAATCAGCAACACAGACATATCCACAAACCAATTTATTCAACATCAATAACAGTGAAAAAATGCAATTAAAATGAAAATGCATGATTAAGCTAATATTTTTGTACTATAAAATTCTACACTGACTTACGAGTCTACAAAAAAAGAACGGAATTATTTGACTAAATCTACTATTTTTCATGAATTTTCTAATGATATGCATGCATTGAAAATATTAAAAACATCAATTAAAATGGAAAATATACCAAAAATAGGAAATAAAAATAAAATGGCATTTTTATTTTTATTTAATTTTTTAGATGCTTTCATGATATGGTAGAAAAAAGAAGAATTAAAAAAAACAATTATTTACATTTTTTTTTATGAATTTTATAACATGAAAATATAAAAGAAAAATAAAAGAAATAAAATGGGGGTTCAAACAGCAACACTTATGAGTTACTAAAGCATTAGGCTCACATTGGGGGGGTGCTAACAGCATCAGGGCGCAGGGCCCAAGTTATTAACTAGAAAAAAACAACAAAACTGAAATGAATGCAGGGGGGGGGGGTGCAACGCTAGCAAATTTTCAGTTGATTTCCAATACTGGGCTTACGCCCAGGGGGTGCTATTAGCAATTAGGGCCTAAGGCCCAAATCCAAATACTCAGATCTCACACGCTAGGGGGGAACGAGCAATTGAGGGGGTGTTGGCAGCGAAACATGTTTGGGCTCAGCCCAATAGCCTAACCCTAATCTGAACGAACCCTAAACAAAACCATCTTCCTCCTCACAAACCCAGGGTACTGTTCATCATTCTAAACCCTAGCCGTTCTAAATCATCATCAAACACAATATCAAGATCAAACCCCAAATCCCAGCGTTATACAACAAACCACGCACCAATTAATCCCTCAAAACCCTAACCAATCTATGAATCGCTGAAGGCCACGCAATCTAACGAAGAACACGCAAGGAGTTTTAGAAAGCATACCTGGGGATTAGTTCGCCTTCTTTGAAGGACTTTTCTGAAGACGCTATAGATGAAGGTTGGAGCGAAGAAATCTGGAAATCTCCTGGAAGCAGACAACGAATCTGGAGATCTGGATGAGTGCGCTTGTGTTCTTCATAGATCCAGATGAAGACGATTTGGACGCATCTGAAATTTGAAAATCTTGGTGGCTTTGTTGAAGAACGAGGAATCTTGACGTAGCTGGGAGGATTGAAGGACTTGTGGAGGTTTGATGGTGTTCTGGAGAACGATGGATCTACGAGATTCTGAATGATGATGACGAACGCAGACGCTATGATGAATCTTGGAGCGTTCTGGAAATTCTGGGATGAAGATGATGGCGCTCTGGAAAAGTGGATGAAGAACGATGAAGGTTTGAGTGGATTCTGGAAAAGGTTGTATGAAGGTATGAAGATTCCGGCGACGGTGATGTTTCCGGCGAGGGATCAGATGAAGGTGACGGAGGAGGAAGGGGGAGAACGAAGAAGATAGGATGATTCTGGGTTTTCTGGTGGTTCAGGTGGTGGTCGGAGTTGGTTGGGGTTGCCGGCGGTGGGGGTTCACCGGATTTGCATGCCGGTCGGGGGAGTTTCCGGTGAGGAGGTGAGGGGTGGACGTGTGGCACCGGGGAAGGTTGAGGGGTGGACGTGTGGCACGCATGCACACAGAGAGAGGGAGTGTGGGACAGCTGTGGAACACGTGTGTGAATCTGGGAAAGTCTGAGTGTGGTGGCGTGATTACCGTGAAACGCGTGGGGCCTCTGAGTGTGTGTAATGTGGGCTCCTTTCTGAGCCAACACGTGGCTCTGTATTTATGCCACTGATACTCGCTGGGACTTTCTAGAAGTTTCTGGAGTCTGCTGGACTATGCTGGAAAGAGGCTGGACGACCTGGGCTGAATCTGGACTTTTTTGGACTTTTTCTGAGCTGATGAGATCTGGGCCTCAAAAAGACTGGACTATGGCCCATACGAAAAATGACCAAAAACCATAAAAAAACTGAATTAAAAACAATTAAACCTAATTAAACTCTAATCAATTAACACCTAATTAGCTAATTACCCTAATTAACTCTAAAATGGTTAAAAGTCTAATTAATTCTACATTATCCTAATTAGACCTAAAAAAATCAATCAACCTAATTAAACTCTAAAAAATGATTAATGCTCTAATTAACTCTAAACTTCTACTAATTTTCTATTAAAATTCTAATATTATTTAATATCTATTAACATCTATTATTAATAAAAGAAAACTATATTATTTTCTATATTATCTAAAAACAATTAAACCTATTAATCCTAATTTTTATCATTCTATTTAATATGCTAAGAAAATTCACTAATATTCTAAAAATGATAAAAGCTATTTAAATTCTATTAAAAATTCTACAAATGATTAAAATCTATTTAAAATATTCTATAAAATTCTAAAAAGAGGATTAAGCTATTAAAATATTCAAAAACCCTATTTAAATTCCAGAAAAATCTATAAAGCCTATTAAAAATTCACAAAAGCCTATAAAACCCTAAAATGCAGATGAATGCACATGCCCCCCATAAAAAAACGCACGAGACCAGATCGAATCGAACAGAGATCCCCGGGCATCAGAATATCATCAAAATCACTGTGCAAGCTAAAAATCACCGAGGAGCGCACAATTTCCCGAAAATAAAACCCTGGTGATCTGGACTGGGTCTGCCATATCTGATAGACAAAAATCAAGCTGTAAACTCTGATATCCCCTGCTTGTGCACAAAAATCATACATCTGAGCTGTGAATATGAAATTAAACCATGAGTCAGATAGGAGAATCGGTTGGTCAAATTTTAGGGTGCAACAATGGGTCTGGCATAGAAGATTGGGACATATTAATATGAGACGTATATCTCAGATTAATAAACTCAATCTGGTCAGAGGATTCCCTAATCTGAAGTTCAATTCAGATGCTCTGTGTGGCGCATGTCAAAAGGGTAAATTTTCAAAATCTCATTTTAAACCAAAAAATGTTGTTTCCACTTCTAGACTATTGGAATTACTTCATATTGATCTGTTTGGACCAGTGAAAACTGCATCCATCAGAGGCAAGAAGTATGGGTTAGTCATTGTAGATGACTACAGCAGATGGACATGGGTAAAGTGTCTAAAACACAAGGATGAGTCTCATTCTGTGTTCATTGACTTCTGCAATCAAGTCCAGACTGAAAAAGAATGCAAAATTATTAAAGTCAGAAGTGATCATGGTGGTGAATTTGAAAACAAATATTTTGAAAAATATTTTTCTGAAAAAGGAATTGCACATGATTTCTCCTGTCCTAGAACTCCACAACAAAATGGAGTTGTAGAGAGGAAAAATAGAACATTGCAAGAAATGGCCAGAACCATGATCAACGAGACAAATCTGGCAAAATACTTTTGGGCAGAAGCAATAAATACAGCATGTTATATTCAGAACAGAGTGTCTGTAAGACCTCTTCTAGAAAAGACTCCCTATGAATTGTGGAGAAACAGAAAGCCCAACATTGCTTATTTTCATCCATTTGGATGTATTTGTTATATGCTTAACACTAAAGATCATCTGAACAAGTTTGATTCCAAAGCACAGAAGTGTTTCATGCTTGGTTATTCTGAACGCTCTAAAGGCTACAGAGTATTCAATACTGAAACACAGATTGTGGAAGAATCTATTCATGTTAGATTTGATGATAAGCTTGGCTCTGAAAAGCCAAAGCAAGTTGAAAGTTCTGCAGATAGAGAAGTTATTCTCACAGACTCTGAAGGCTCAGAGGCAGACAAGACTGAAGACAAAGACTCTGAAGCAAACCCAGATGCTACGCCTCTAACTTCCCAACTTGACAATCTGCATATTTCTGAAAGACCAACAGTCAGAGGATCTTCTTCCAGAATGAAAGCTTCTCATCCAGAGGATGTGATAATTGGAAAGAAAGATGATCCAATAAGGACAAGAGCATTTCTCAGAACTTCTGAATCTTCCTTCTGTGGCTTAGTGTCAATTATAGAACCAACATCTGTTGATGAGGCTCTGGAAGATAATGAATGGATTTTAGCTATGCAAGAGGAGCTGAATCAATTCACAAGGAATGAAGTCTGGGATCTGGTTCCAAGACCTAAAGGTTTCAATGTCATTGGAACAAAATGGGTTTTCAGAAATAAACTTAATGAGAAAGGAGAAGTTGAAAGGAACAAAGCAAGACTGGTTGCTCAAGGCTACAGTCAACAAGAAGGCATAGACTACACAAAAACATATGCTCCTGTTGCAAGGTTAGAGTCTATACGCTTGCTTATTTCATTTGCTGCACAACATAACATCACTCTTTATCAGATGGATGTTAAAAGTGCTTTTCTTAATGGAATTATAGAAGAGGAAGTGTATGTCCACCAACCTCCTGGTTTTGAAAATGAAAATTTTCCAGATCATGTTTACAAACTGAAAAAATCTCTTTATGGACTAAAACAAGCTCCCAGAGCTTGGTATGAGAGGTTGAGTAATTTTCTTCTGAAGAAAAATTTCATCAGAGGAAAAGTGGATACCACACTATTTTGTAAAACCATTAAGAAAGATTTGTTGATTTGTCAAATTTATGTAGATGATATTATTTTTGGATCAACAAATATTATGCTTGGAAAGGAGTTTGCTAAATGTATGCAGGCAGAATTTGAGATGAGCATGATGGGAGAACTGAGATTCTTTCTGGGAATCCAAGTAAATCAGACTCCAGAGTGCACCTACATACATCAGACCAAGTATGTTAAAGAGCTTCTGAAGAAGTTTAACATGCTGGATAGCAAAATGGCAAAGACTCCAATGCATCCTACAAGCACTCTAGGTAAGGAAGAGGTAAGTAAGAAGGTAGATCAGAAACTCTACAGAGGTATGATAGGATCTCTTCTTTATTTGACTGCTTCTAGACCAGACATTCTGTTTAGTGTTTGTTTATGTGCTAGATTCCAATCAGATCCTAGAGAATCACACTTAACTGCTGTTAAGAGGATTCTAAGGTATCTGAAAGGTACTGCTAATGTTGGTTTGTGTTACAGAAGATCTGACGAATATTCACTAGTTGGATTCTGTGATGCTGACTATGCTGGAGATAGAGTTGAGCGCAAAAGTACTTCTGGAAGCTGTCAGTTTCTTGGAAGTCATCTGATCTCGTGGTACAGCAAGAAGCAACCAACAATTGCACTATCAACCACAGAGGCAGAATACATTGCTGCTGCTGGATGTTCCACTCAGATGCTCTGGATGAAGAGTCAACTAGAAGATTATCAAATCTATGAGAGTAATCTTTCTATCTTCTATGATAATACTTCTGCTATATGTTTATCCAAAAATCCAATTTTACACTCTAAGGCCAAACATATAGAGATTAAACATCATTTCATCAGAGACTATGTTCAGAAGGGTGTAATAAATTTAGCCTTTGTTGATACAGATCATCAATGGGCAGATATTTTCACAAAACCCCTTGCTGAAGATAGGTTTAAGTTTATTCTGAAAAATATTTGTATGGATTTTTGTCCAGAGTAATATTTCTCAGAGTCAACTTCTCAGATGCTAAGTGTTTAACACTCTGAAGTATTTCATCTGTCTTGCTTGTTTAATTTATCTGTGAATTTTTTTTGTGTGAAACTCTGAACTGACCATCTCAGAGGATCTGAAAGTTGAAAACGTTTCATTTCTTAAGAGTTATAGAATCACATGCAAGCAAACACGTGTCACTCAGAATCTGAAAAGATGGAGTACACCTACTGATTATGACGTTTAAGGTATTGCTTTGAAAATCTCAATCTGTCTTGATTTTCCCCCAAATGTCATATCATAATTAAAAATGATTACTTTTCATTTAATGCAAACGTGCGTATGTGTCCTATGTGTGTCTGTTGTGTTTCCCATGCTTGCTTTATTTGTCTATATAAACCATTCTCATAACACATTCACACTTTTCACATTCTCAAACACATATGCGCTTTTGTTTGTTGTTCTCTCTCTTTGCAAACCCTAAAAGAACTCAGAAACCTTCATCTTCTTCATCATCGTCAACAATGGCATCTACTTCAAACGCTGTTACTACCAAGAATGCTACCACTTTCAAAGAACCAGTACGCACTCTCCTAACTGCTGTTGATTCACTAGAAGTTCTGTGTGAAAGTTTCGTGGACTTAGAAGATCTTGCTGAAAATGGGTTTGATCTGATTTCTTCAATCAAAGCACAAGGCTGGGACGGTTACTTTGACAGGCTTATGGGTCCTGTGTATCCAACGTTAGTGAAGGAGTTCTGGATCCATGCATATGCTACTCCAAAGTTCATTCACTCCTCTGTGCTGGGAAAAAAGATAGTTATCACTGAAAACCTGATTAGGAAACTCATAGGTTTTAAGGCAACTGATGGAGTAACCTCTCTGTCTTCTGCGCGTGAAGACCTGAAAGATGTATGTCAAGAAATCTGTACTACTAGTGAACCTTGTAAGAAGGTTAAGTTCTTGAAACCCACTTACAAGATATGGGCTAAGATTTTCATGAGCACCATCTTTCACAGACCCTCTTCAAACTCTTCTGATTATGTTAATGCTGAACAACTTTACTTCATGTATTGTTTACACCAAAACATTCAGATTGATCTTCCATCTTTGTTGTTTAATCATCTGGTGTCTCACGTCAAGGAAACAAGGGAAACAGCCAGAGATAAATCTGGAAAAGTCAGAACATGGATCCCTATGGGAAGGCTGATTTCAGATATTCTGATAGAAAACCAACTTGTGGCGCATCTGCAAGAGGCTGGGTTGACAGAAGATCTGACTTATATCATTGGCTCTAAAATAAACGGTTTAACTTTGAGAAGGATGAAACTGGTTGATGATTTATCTGAGAAACCAAGGAAAACTAACTCTGAAGAAGTTAGGGGAAGAAGGATTCCTGTTAAGGATTTTCCTTTATTCACCTCAGATGAACCTAGAGAAATTATTGCTGAGTATGTTGCTCGCTGCCTAAGAGATGGTGATGAGATTCCTGCCAATCTTTTGCAGAAGGAAGGCCAAGTTCTTCCTGATTTGACAAGGGAAAGAAGACGTAAGAGAAAAGTTGATAGTGAAGGTCATCAGAAGAAAAGGAAGCATTCAGATGCTGAAAAGAAGAAGAAAAGGAAGAAGCTGAAGAAGGTTCAACCAAATCCTCCTGCAGCAACTTTTGAAGAAATTAGAGATACTCTGAAACAGGTATTTAACACTGATTCTAATCCTGTTCATCATTCTGATACCCCCACACCCTCTGACTCCCCACTTAGATTTAGAAGATCCAGACCTTCTAAAACTATTATCTCTAAACCATCTTCTGTCCCCCCTCATACACCACAATCCAAGCAACCAACAAACATACAAACAGAAATTCCACAACAAACTCAACAAACAACACCACAACCACAAAACACTATCCCAGAATATACCATTCCAGAGGATGTTCACCCTGAACACTCTGACCAACCTGAATATCTCATTGATCCTGATAAGATATTAGATGTCACACCTTTAAACCAGTCTGTCAATTTATCTTCAACTTCTGAAAAATCTAACCACTCTGATGCATCATCTGATGATGAATCATCTGGTTACATTAATGAATGCTTGAATGATCTCAAACAACCTCGTTCTGAGAGTGTTTGGAAACAGCTGTTTAAATCTCCAACTTCTGAACATCCACCTTCTCCACAAAATTCCCCAACTCAAACTCTCACTCCACAACCTCTTGAAGTCCAAAACACTCCACAACCAACAGAAACCCAACCAATTCCCTCAATACCTCAACCATAACATTCTGACCAACAAACATCTGAACCACAAACCAACCAACCAACATCTGAACCACAAATCAATCCTCAACCTTCTGAACCACAAACATCTGAACATCCATCTTCACAACCTCAACCTTCTGAACAAACACCACAAACACAACTAACCCAACCAAGAAAACCCAGAATCCCTGATGAAGCAGAATTGGGATCACGTGTTTATACTCTGTTAAGAGATTTTGATAAGGATAATGTCTCAGACTTTGCTGACATTATGGATGTTTGCATGACTACTATGGACAAAGAGGCTGCTGACGCTGTTTGGAAGAAATATCTTTACAGACTGAATAGGGAGGCTTTGAAAATCAGGACTCAATGTCTTAGATTGTCAAAAGTAAGGTTTGCTGCTTATCAAAAACGGATTAAGAGAAACACTCCTCCTATTCTTCTTCTAGAAGCTCCTCCACCTCCAGAAATTCCTGCACCTGATGTTACTCAGACTGTTTCAGAATCTACTGTTTCAGAATCTACAGATCTTCAGAAGGATGTCAAAGAACTTAAGGATTTTATGGTTGATCAAAAGAAAACAAATGAAGAAATGAAAACTTGGATGGCTAAGCAAGATGAAAATTCAGAAAGGATTACAGCACTGCTGCAACTCATTGCTTCTCAACAAGCCTCATCTGCTAAACCTACTTGATGTTTTGCACAAGTTTTTCATGTTTTGCTTTGTTTTGATTTTCTTCTGATATGTTTTGTATGCTTTTATCTGAATCTGGATGTTCTCTTGACTTAATGACAATGATCTTTTTGCTTATCTGGATATGTGTTTCTTCTGCATCTTTACTGTCTTTTAAAATTCTTTTTGATTATGACAAAAAGGGGGAGAAACAAAATAGAATCTGATTGTTCAAATCTATAAGCAATTATCTGAACTAAGTCAGACATGTTACTAACATTCTTTGAATTTAAGTGTCCCAGATATTATTAAAAAAATCTGACAAATTTCATTGAAGTTTTTCCTGAGATCTATCTTTTCAGAACCTGATCAAAAATAGCTAAATCTGAGTAGACCAGACTCTGATATCTAACCTTGAGTACTATGATCTAAAAGATAACTCAAGACAGGAAATGGCAAGATAAACAACCAGGTGTTCTGAAGTTGTTCACCTGGCATCAAGCTTTAATATGGCATCAAGCTTTGACTCTAGAAGTCAAACATATGTCAACCAGGCTTCAATCAGGCTCTGAATCTGAAATGTACTCAACCAGAAAGGGAAGTATCTAATTCCATTAGAGTATTCATTTCAGGGGGAGATTGTTAATCTCAGGGGGAGTAATTTTAATTCATATTTTTATTGAACAAATTTCTCATGTTTTGTCATCATCAAAAAGGGGGAGATTGTAAGAGCACAGATTGTGTCTTAGTAATATCTCTATGTTTTGATGATAACATTAATGATAATTTGTATACAAGAATTATACTCTCTAAATTTGTTCTAAACTGTTTTCTACAGGCACAAAAGATTTTAATCTTAAAGAGCAAATTTGATGTGAACAATAAATTCTGAATGGCTCAAGAGCATCTGAAGATTAGAAGAATCTGAAGTATAAGAGCTTAGTCATCAAAATTCTGAAGATACAACACGCTGCATATATTATCAAGAATCTGAATGAAAGAAGACTCTGAGTGAAGAGACTCTGAATGAGAGAAGACTCTGATCTGAGTGAAGACTCTGATCTAAGAGCATGTTACGCTTCAAGCACACAGCTGCACCAGACTCTGATTCAGCAACATCTGAAGAACATCTTAGGCTCTGAAGTTTCCAGAAGATTCTGAAGACTGAAGACTCTGATATTGATTGTTGATCTGAACTATCTGAAGAATTATTTGAAGAAGATTATTTTAATATATCCGTTGGAATATGCCAGCAAATCTTTCCTTAATTGGGATAGACATAAATCTCTGCAAGAAGATTATTCCTCTGATTCATTCCATATATGGTAAATTCACAGCTCAGCAAACAATTGCTACACCCACATTTTGTGCGCCGTCTCTCTGCTGCAATAGTACAAAGGACAGTACTATTTGATATTGGAAATATCTTCTCCAACGGTATTATATTCTCTCCAATATTCAAGTGGCTATATAAAGGATATCATAGCACTTTCTTCTGTGACGAATTTTGAAAAACTTACTCTCAAGCGAAGAAACTCTCAAACTCTCATATTCTTTATAGTTCATATTTTGTTCTAAACTTAGAGAAATAACACAGTTGTGTTTATAGCTTTCATAGAAGCAATTTATTACTCTTACATTGTATTACATTAATTTGTAAAGGAAGTTTTCCTTAAGAGGATCTAGGTTAGATCAGTAGCTCTTGAGAAGACTAAGAACAGTTGTTCTTAGGTGTTGCTATTTGTAATCAGTTGATTTGAATAGTGGATTAAGTCCTTGTTGAGAAAGGCAAATCACTCTTGAAAAGGGTGGACTGGAGTAGTTGAGTTCAACGAACCAGGATAAAAATACTTGAGTTTTTATCTTTGATTATTTTCTGTCATACTTATTCAACCCCCCTTCTAAGTATTTTCTCACCTTCATACGGCAGCGGAGTCAGAGGGGGACCCAACTTCCTGGTTTGAATTAGCCCTTGTTGTACCAGCTGATGGTACAAATCCATATAGCTCATAGGGATAGGCCGAATTTTCGGCCTTCTGTTTTGGAAAGCGGCCCTCAAAGCCGGGGCTTCTTGCTGTGGGCGTTCCTGCTGATTATTGTTTGGTCGATAAGCACTGGGCGCCTTCTGCTGAGGATTTTGTGGATTTGGTCGTGGTTGGAAAACTGGTGAGACCGCAGCCACGTACTGTTGTTAATGATAATTTTGTTGAGATCGCGGACGAGACGACCATTGATTCTGCTGATGGCTCCTTTTATTCTGAATTCGTTCGTCATACATTATGGCACTCGTCTCCCCTTCTTTTTTCTTGTGGATATGACCCGTTGGTTTCTTCGTCGTGCTAGTTCTAGCTGCACTTGTCACCTTGCCGCCTTTTAATCTGGCTTCTACTTTTACGCCTACAACCACGATATCAGAGAAATTTGTTGTGACACTGCTAATCATTCTCTCGTAAAACTCCGGTCGGAATGTGTCCACAAACCAGTCAGTAAGCTCATTTTTAGTTAGCGGTGGTTCCACTTGAGCAGCTGTCTAGCGCCACCTTTGTGCATATTCTTTGAAGGTTTCAGAGTCTTTATGGGTCATACTCAGCAGTTGACGTCTGTCTGGCGCTAATTATATTTGTACTGTTGTATGAACGCATATGACAAGTTCTGAAAATAGTGGATCTTGGATTGGTCCAGGCTTAAATACCACTTAGCAGAGGCGCCTTTAAAACTATCCTGGAAGCAGTGGATCAACAGTTTATCATTCTCGATGTGTGGTGCCATGCGACGACAATACATTATTAGGTGGACTTTTGGGCAGGTAGCCCCTTCGTATTTCTCAAAGATAGGCATTACGAATTTTGGTGGAAATACCAAGCCTGAAACTAAGCACATGTCTTTTGCGTCAGAGCCGAAGACATGATTCCCCTCTATGGCCCTTATCCTCCTGGCTATTATATCCATCTCGACCCGCAGCTTTTCATGTTTTTTGTCTTCAACTTCGGACCCATCGGGTATGTCGAATATTGGCTGGTGGTTTTTGAAGATTGGTCGAGCCTAGGCTTGAGTGCCAGCTTGAGAGTATATTGGATTGTGAAAATCTGTCATCGGGGGAACACTCTGTGGGTTCGAATATGGCTGATGGTTGAATGGTTGGGCGTCGCTGAGTGGAGGTATGAAATCCCTGGTGATGTTGAAGGGATGATATGTCGCTGAAGTTACTGGTGGTGGAGGAACTACTGTCGTCGCATTGACCTTGGACACTACAGTGGCTTGTGTGTCCATCTTCGCTCTAATCACCTGACGAACTTCCATTATTTGGATGACGTTGATGCGCAGTCCTTCAACGTAGTTGTCAATCTGATCAAACCTATGGTCTTGTTCAGCAATCTTCTTTTGAGTGCGGGCTCTCGTGTTATACCGATGGGAGTTCAGCGTGATTCTGATAGAAACAAGACACAAAATAAGTCGGAAAACCAATGAAATGCAAAATGATATGCAGGACGCAGATGCAAATGCAAACCACACATCCAAGGAATAAACAAGTTTTATTTATGAACAAAATTAAATTAACATATAACGAAGTGTCGATTATCATTGAAAAATGAAAGCTGAAATAAATTTCACTGATAGCAAAATTTTTTACAACATTGAGTTTTCATTAACAAATGAAACTCTTTTTTTAAAAGAAAGAGTACATTCCCATAAGCTTGGGATACAACACAAGGAAATTAAAGTTGAGGATCTTCTAACAAGACGACCCTTCTTCCTCCTGTAACATGGCTCTGCTTTGACTCTGATGAAGTAGATCCTAAAGCTCTTCATTTTCTCTTCTAGCTTTGGCTAGAGCGAACCTTATCTCCTTTCTAGTCAAGAGTTCATATGGCTCCAGAAAGATGTCATACAACTGAGTATAGAACATCCTTAATGATATTACCTTTGACCAAAGTAAATATGAATTTGAAACTAGACAACTAGGATTCTCCACAACTGTCATTCCTTGAAGATTGGGGCTACACTAGGCGAAAATGGCTCTGCTTCAGAAGAATCATTTTCTCCTGACTTTTCCTCCATCTCCACTATAGTACTCTTTTTTAAAGTGTTTTCATATTTTTTCTCCTTTTGTAGTTAATTTTCTACAAAGATTACATCTCTGCTAAAAATAATATTGTGGGCAGCAGGATCCCACAGATGATACCCCTTCACATTGTCAACGTAATCCAAGAATATGCATTTCCTGGATTTTGGGTCCAACTTTGTTCTTTCTTGGGAGTTGTACATCATGTACACAAGACATCCAAATACATGCAAAGAAGAATAATCACCCGGATTTCCCTTCCACATCTCTATTGATGTCTTTAAATCAATCGCAGTTGATGGCAATCATTTATTAAGTAACATGCAGTTTTGGCAGCTTCTGCCCATAATGACTTTGCCAATCCTGTTGTTTTCAGCATAGCTCTCGTCCTCTTCAGAAGAGTTCTATTCATCTTCTCTACTACACCATTTTGTTGAGGTGTATGAGAAATAGTAAACTGTCGCTTAATACCTTCTTGCTTTCAAAATGTCAGGAAACCACCATCTATATATTCTCCTCCATTATATGTCCTCAAGCACTTAATTCTTTTCCCAGTTTCAAGTTCCACCTGTGCTTTGAACTCCTTGAATACTAAATACACATCTGACTTCTTCTTGATTGGGTATACCCAGAGTCTCCTGGAGTAATCATCAATGAATGATACAAAATATTTTGCTCCACCAATGGACATTTCTAGTGACTCCCACACATCATAATAAATCAAGTCTAGTATGTGTTTGCTTCTAGCAGTTGACTTAGAAAACTTTAGTTTATGCTACCTGTTTATCACACAATGCTCGCAGAAAGGTAAATTTACCGACTTGAACCCGGGTATGAGATTACGTTCTGTAAGGACTTTCAAGCCTCGTTATGACATATGGCTTAGTCTGCGATGCCATATCATCTTTGTTTCTTCCTGGCTTCCAGCTGCTACTAATGCATCTGCTCTTTTCATTGTTTCTCCCAAAAGCATGTATAGATTTGCAGCGACCTTCTCTGCTTTCATCACTACTAGCAAACTTTTCACTACTTTCAAGATCCCACCTTGAACATGGGTCTTGCATCCGAGGTCATCTAGTTGCCCAATAGACAACAAATTCTTCGTCAATTCTTTCACATGTCGTTACGTGAAGTGAATCCCCATACAGGTCGCGCTTCATTCCCGGAAGTTGAGATGAAAATGTCCCTTACTGAAGAAGGATCAAATTCCCCAGCTAGTCGCAGCTTATCTGAAGGACATTCTCCAGCAAGGTCGTTTATCCTCAGCAGAATTGACGATCCCAAGATCCAAGGCTGCATTCAGACAGTGTGATGTCCCCCAAAAGGGTTCCCCATCCCGAGCAGAGTGGTTTAGCCTCAGAAGACTAATATTTCCAACTTGTGAGCTGTACCCAGACAGTCTACTCTTCCCAGTAGAGATTCCCTTCCCAGTAGGGTCATTTATTCTCCCCTCATCGGAGTCAGTTGATTTTCCCCAAGAGAGTCGTTTCGTCCTCAGCGGAGTTCTCTCTTTTCAGCAAGTGTTCTTTTTCCTCCCAGTGGAACTCGAAGGTTAAAACTCTCCCCGACAGAGTTGGTTGTGTGTCCTGGCATTTATTTTGCCGGAGTACATTGTGATACCCGTTTACTCCCTAGCATGGTGGCATTTGTCCTCGACGATAGATTTGATGAAGCAAGCTTGTCAGAGCTTTTCCCAGCTGTTCGAGCCTGCATTTGCATCGGCATATAGTGTCATATTTGCATCTACCAAATAAAAAAAAATAAAAAATAAAAAAAAACGCGTAGCATTCCCATATTGTGTGGAGCATTACGCCATTATCAAGCATACGCATTATGAAACATAGATCAGGTTGGTTGACCTTTTTGCTTTCAGGTGTGTTCCTCAATAGGAGTGTGGAGTTCTAAAGCTCAGATATTACCAGACAATCGAGGTCTCGCCAGGAGACGTGTGACGACATAGTTCAGTTTATCATTTTCCCCACCAGAGTTGCCAATTAAGGCGTTATTGTATCCGGCCAGCGGAATGTTTCTTCAAGTTTGTTGCTGCGGCAGCATTTCAGGTTTTCATAAAATCAAAGTTCAGAAGTAGCTACCTGTTATCTAGACGAGTGTTTGATAGTTATTTTCGGAATATCCCCAACGGAGTTAGTTACTGCAGAGGATAGGCAAAGAAACTATGTCTGAGATAATTTTCCTGTGTGATGGGCAGAAGTGTAATTTTCCTGTGTGATGGGCAGAAGAATAATATTCCCGTGTGATGGGCAGAAGAATAATTTTCCTGTGTGATGGGCAGAAGAGTAATTTTCCTGTGTGATGGGCAGAAGAGTAATTTTCCTGTGTGATGGGCAGAAGAGTAATTTTCCTGTGTGATGGGCAGAAGAATAATTTTCCTGTGTGATGGGCAGAAGAGTAATTTTCCTGTGTGATGGGCAGAAGAATAATTTTCCTGTGTGATGGGCAGAAGAATAATATTCCTGTGTGATGGGCAGAAGAATAATATCCCTGTGTGATGGCTAGAAGAAGACATTCCTGTGTGATGGGCAGAAGAAGGCATTCCTGTGTGATGGGCAGACGAAGATTTCCTGTGTGATGGGCAGACGAAGACATTCCTGTGTGATGGGCAGACGAAGACATTCTTGTGTGATGGGCAGAAGAATAATTTTCCTGTGTGATGGGCAGAAGAATAATTTTCCTGTGTGATGGGCAGAAGAATAATATCCCTGTGTGATGGGCAGAAGAAGACATTCCTGTGTGTGGGCAGAAGAAAATTTCCTGTGTGATGGGCAGACGAAGACATTCCTGTGTGATGGGCAGACGAAGACATTCCTGTGTGATGGGCAGATGAAAATTTTCATGTGAGATGGGCAGATTAGGGTTTTCAGTAAAGTAGATAGAAGTATGTTCCCGTGTCGGATAGGCGGATGACGATCCCTTTGCAGTTATAAACAAAGGTGTGTTCCCGTTTTGGATAGGCGGATAAAGAGTTTGTGTGACATAAGCAAGAGGTGTGTTCCCGTTTCGGATAGGCGGATGATTTCCTCGTAGGGAGCATAGTATGTGTCCCATGACAAAGTAGAATCACATTCGTACAAAAGTACTTCTCCCAGTGAAGTCGCTAGGTTTGTTCACGTATTGACAGAATGGTGCTGAAGTCAGGTCAATAAATAATTTTCCCCAAGTAGTGGTGTAGTTTGTTTTTGCAGTTGGCAAATTTCCGGGTTTATTGGTATTCAACCGTTCCGTACCTCGATTGGCTGAAGGCTCCGGGCGTTTCACCCATTCGGGTCCAAATCGTTTGAATAGGGGCAGCTGTTGCACCCCAAAATTTGACCAACTTATTTCACCTGATTCTATGTTTCATAGCTTTAGCATTTGCATATTAGATCATGTACATAATTCATTCATCTGCATAGCATAGCATGGGCAAGCCATCCAACAAGGGATCAAATGCCATTCTTATTTCAAAGAGCATGTCAAGAGGTTCTTATTCAAGTTCATGACTATCCAGGTTACCAAGAAAGAAAGAGAAGTTAGTGGACCAATCAGTGGGTTTCTCTCCTATCTTGAGGGGGTTTGAAGACTATCAAAGAGGTTGTGGGCCATGAACTGAGGGCATGGAAGACCTAGAGGGTCATTTTGAAAGCAAGACCAGTTATTGGTGTGGTTACAAGAACTACAGTTGAAGACAGTCAACTAGGGTTTCATCTGGGTCAACCCCAGGTCAACCCTAGGTCAAATGCTTGACTGAAAGGCACCAAGGCCTATTTGGAGGATGTGGGATTCATAATTTGATATGTGGATATAGATGTGGTGTTGTGCCAAGGAGAAATCAAAAGAAATCAAGAAGAAGAGAAGTTTCTAAATTAGGGTTTCTGTGTAAAATCGCCTGGTTTAGGTCAAACTTCCAAGCAAAGTAATTCAAAATGCAAGTCTCAAATGGATCCTTGGCCAACATGAAACTTGTAGAGTATCTCAATACCTTTAATTTGAGTGGTGGAAGGCATCAAGGATATTTATAGAACTCAAGTCATGGTTCTTGCAAGTTACAGGTCATCAGAGGGCACTGAAATTTATCTGTGAAAGTTACTTGACTTCTAAGAAACTTTTACCCCATAAGGAGTTTTCAAATGGATTTTTGGCCAACATGAAAATTGTTCCTCATGATCTTAGCTTTCTAGAAAGGTATGGTATGCCTCAATCTGATTTGTGGAGCTCTACTTATGATCTTGACAAGCCAAGGGCATTTTGGTCATTTGGAGGTTATAAGTCATTTCAAGCATAAGGCCATATCTCCTACTTCCAAGCTTCAAATGGAAAAATCTTCAACATCAAACTTGCTTAGAATTATGTTTTAAGGCTATTAGGGAGGTCATGAGATGTTGGAAAGGCTCATATCAAAAAGTGATAAAAATGGCCTAAAAATGAGGCATAAGTTAATTCAAGTGAATTTGAAAAATGGAAATCCCAAGTTATAAGTCCAAACCATATCATGTAATAGGTCATTTTGACTCCAAATGACATTCTAAGAACAATGGTTCAGCCACAATTTTGATTTGAGGCTTGCATCATAGTGTTGCTTTGTAATTTGATTGCTTGCATCTTAAGGTACCAAACCAAAACAAGGAAAAACTTAACAAGCACATTGGTTATGCATTGTAAATAATCCAAAATATCATGTGGGGATAAATTCAAGTTGGTTACAAAGATTACAAGGGTTTTGGCATGAGATACCATGTGGTGAGAAATGAAAATTCAAAATACCATTGCATGAAATCTTCAAATTCTCATTGGATTGTTCTAGGGGGTTCTAGACTGTTCTAAGCCATTCTATATAACCATTGTGACTTGCTCAAAGCAAAGGTTGGTGTTAATTGGTGTAGATAAGAGAGAGTGAAATCCATTTTCCTCCATTGCAAGTCACATTCAAACTTCAGATTCTTCTTCATTGCCATCCCATTTTTCTCCATAAACCTTCTCCATATATCTTGCTGAGTGTGTTCATGCTGAATTGAAGCTCCATTGATGGAGAATTGAAGGTGTTCACATTGAATATGCAAGAAGGCAATTGTCATTGGATCTTGAAGTACAAGCTCTCTCCTCCAAATCTTTTGCATACAGAAGAAGATTCATCATCCAGGGATTGTTCTTGAAGAGTTTCAAGCCCTGAATTGAAGATCTACATCATCTACCATATCCAAGAACCAGGTTTGCAAAATCATTTCTACACCCTTATCTAGGCATGGCTAGGGTAATTTATTAGTGTAGACTTGTTAGAGACAATTAGGTGATCATTTCTGATGAGTTTGGGAGTGATTAGTGAAGTTTCATTCATGGAGGTCAATTCTTGATGGAGTAAGAACATGTGATTTAATGAGTGATAATGCTAGTTTAATGGCTGATTTTAACCAGTGGAACGTGATAATAATTTTGATACCAAGAAAGTTGAGTTTGGTTGAGGTCGAAGGTTGGTGATATTTTGAGATCCATGGAGTTTCACATTCGGGTTGGGTGATAGAGGTCATTTCAATGCATTCTAAGACCATAGTTTTGTTCAGCGTGGAAAATGGATCAAGATCATATTTTATTTTGTTAAAATTGATGAAGAAATTAGAGAGAACGAGTTGATGTAAGTTCTGTGCATGGGAGATGTATTTTAATGGAGTTGCAGAAACCCTAGTTGTCCAAGGAAGAAGAAGACTTCGTGTCCGTTGATGCGCGCTTGACTTGTTGACTGGGAAAAGGATCTAACGGTCCACATTTGATTTCGCATTGGGAGGGAAATCTGAGCAGCTTGAAACGCTGCGTTTCACTTAAAGAGTCTTCTGGGCCTGAGCGAATTCTTCTAATCCCACCCCCCATATGAGGCCCATCCATTTTATAACTGTTTTTCTTTCATTTTTGCACCGCATCTTTTTATGTTTTCTTTAGTATTTTCATTGATTTTTCTGATTAATTGATGGGCCCAGGCGCATTGCTATGTGTACCCCTCATGTTGGGCCCAAATATGATTTGAACTAGATATTGTTGCTATCTGCACCCATGTTCATATTTTTCATTTTAATTTCCTCCATTTTATTTTTAATCTTTGAAAATCCATAATAAAATGAAAAATCAATATTTTTTAATGGGAGTTTTTTCTCCCTTTTCATATTTCTGTCTAGAAAAATATAAAATGAAAACATTTTTCTTATCATGCATTTTAATATTTTTTGCATATTTTCTTCTTTTATTGCTTTTTAATGCTTTTATATTGATACATGATTTTGTAGATTTTAGTTTAGGTAGCTCCCTTAGTATTTTTAGTTCAATATTTTTAGGGTAGTTAGATATATGTTTTAGGTTCCCCCTGGATTAATTCCATATTTTTGTGATGATTTTTAGGATAGTTTTGATTAGATAATTCTAGGTTGTGTAGAATTAGGTTAAACTTCAACTTAGGTGCATTAAAACAATTTCTTTTAGGCTTTTTAGATTGAATTAGGACTTGGGGCATATAGGGTATTAAGGGTAGGTTTAGTAGATCCCCTAGAAATTATATTAGAATTTTCCCTACTATATTAATATTTTTAGTATATTTTGCAATTGTATGCTAGTTTGGTGTGCCCTTTTGGGGTTTATTTTGTTTGTATGGGCTTATTGGGCTTGCTTGGGGTGTGGGTTAGCCTTGAAGAGCATTGATGATGGAGCATATTGAAGAAAAAATTGAAGTTGAAGATCAAAGCTTGATGAAGATGCTAGGCTTGCTTGAAGATTGTTTGAAGATCCTAGGACCTAGGAGCTAGAGAGAGCCTTAGAATAGAAATATGATTCATAAACATGGATGGTTTTTGTTGCCTCCATTATTCTCTATGATTCAAAGTCTCTCTTTGATACTCACCTCCTTCCTTTGGAAGGCTTAGTGACAGTATCTAGGAGATAGAACTTTTGAGAGAAATAGTCTGTATTTTGTTAACAGTCTGTATGCCACCTTTGGTGGTTAACTGACTGTTTAACATCCCAAATCATCTTGTGAACTATTACTCATCTAGGAGAGCTTGCTTTGAAGAAACTTTGAAGATTGAAGATGAAGTCCCTTTCCTTGAAGACTGATGGAAGCAGGAGCTTGTGCTGTCAGGTTTTTGCTGTTAGAGCTGCTGGTGATGTTTAGAGCTGGTGATGTATTGTTTGAGTTTCTTGACTGTATTGTTTGTTAATTGTCCCCTTGAGATTGAGGTGAAGCTGCTTCACTTCGCTCATTTTTTTCTAGGTTCGAGGTTGAGTGGGACTCCCTTGCCTCGCTTGTACTGCTGCATTCATGCATTTTACTGCTTTACTATATATATGCTGTTGTTTTTCCGTTTATCCCCTTAGGATCTCTGTTTCTCTCTGCGCAGGAGAGAAATATGACAGACATTAGGTTCTCATCCATGCATGACAACATTAGGATAGATTTTGATTCCCTTTTCAACCATATGTTTTAGAGTTGCTGTTTCTCTTCTTACCTCAAAACAATCAAAAATACACTAACAATTTCAAAACACAATAAAAGACACTTCTTCCGTAAAAGAATGTGAACCAATCAAAACGTCATTTTTGTCCGCTTGGACCTGTTAATCATGGAGAAAACTTTTTTCAGAAGGATAAAAACAATCAAGACAGACTTGTGTTGTACGTGGCCCAAACTACGTTTGCTCTGATCTTTCATGCTGTATGAAAGTACGTAGGCATAGGATGCGATATCCTAGCGAGCAACCTTTCCCTCCTTTCCCGTAGGTAGGTGAACTACGTTGACTCTGATATCTCGTTTCAGACGGGAATACGTAGGCATAAAGTGCGATACTTTGCCGAGTCATTTTATTTTCTTTTAACCCTTGACCTGTAGAATAGATAGAATAACAGTCTGTACTAGAAAACAAGCGTGGATCCCGTCGAGTACGACGGACGTGAGGGGTGCTAACACCTTCCCCTTGCGTAACCGACTCCCGAATCCAGGATTTGGTTGCGATGACCATTCCTTTCCCGTCTTTGCGGTAGGTTTACTTCGAGCGTTTCCTTTCCCTCCTTTGGGATAAATAGCGCACGGTGGCGACTCTTCTGTTCAGCCGGCGCCGATTTTCGCAGTAGCGACAACTGGCGACTCTGCTGGGGATCCAACGTCCCCTAAGCGAGTCAATCCTAACGCTTGTTTTCCCGTCGTGGGCTTTGTATGGATTTACATTTATGTCATTTACCTTCAGCACTATATTATTGATTATTGTTGTTTATTGGGTGTTGGGGTTCTATGACTGAGAGATAAGTCGGACCTGGGCTTGAGCGTACTTAAAATTAGAGTGGAAAGTAGCGGGCGCGCACATGCTTTGCATGTCCTAGTGTCCCACAAAATCCACACTCAGACGAGGTTCTTCTGGTTGGCCTCTTGTCCCACCCTTTGGGTGGCATGGGTTGCTGGTTAGTTGGATTGTCGACTCTGGGAACCGATCAATTGGAAGTTGGCTAAGTGAGGCCTCTTCAGGATTTGATGATGCCACTCCTTCTGGTAATCGTATCATCAACCCTGAAAGTCTGTGACGCCGACGACCGCATAGGATGCCGTACCATTGTCAGTTGCTAGGACACCTACCTGTGAGGGGGTTTGGGGCTATGCAGGTAACTAGACCTCCAGATACCGGTTTGTTTCTTGATTTGAGATTCAGGATATTTATGGACAGTTGAAGGGTCTATCAGAGACCAAGTAAAGTAGTGTGGGGTCTATCAGAGACCCACTTGGAGTTATGTTATTGGGTCTAGCAGAGACCAGGGTTGGAGCTTTGTATTGGGTCTGTCTAAGACCAGGGTTGGGGAATTCTGGATGATCTGATTGAGACTCATGGTGTGATTTGGGCTTCTCAGTCGGGGCACTTGGTCCTTTGTTGCATTTTATTTGCATTGCATTGTTTGCATAACCATTATCATTGCATTTCATTAATGTGTGTCTGTGCTGCAGGTGCATTTGCATATTCCCTGATTCTAGTGGCCGGATTTCTGATTATTGGTCATGGCTGGTTTGAGAAGGACAGTTGCATACAAGTTACCTACCCCTGATGTTACTCCCCTGCTTGGTTTGATTTCCCTTGCTGATGAGGATGTCCGGAGAAGCTTCGGGATGAGTTACGGAAGACTGTTGAGATTGGTTTGCAAACCAACTGATGTGGGGCTGAATGGGCTGTATACTTTGATGCAATTTTATGACCCTGCATTGAGATGCTTCACTTTTAAGGACTTTCTTTTGGGGCCCACCTTGGAAGAGTACGCAGAGTTTGTTGAGCTGCCAGTACATAATAAAGTTCCTTTCATTCACTTTGACGCTAAGCCCAAGTTAGAGGACTTAGCAGTAGCTTTACACATGGACGCTTCTGAGCTATTGGTGACTACTTGGCGCGGGGTTTCAGGCTTCTCCCTCCAGTTTCTGATTGGTAAAGCCCAGGAATACGCCAAGAGTGGATGCTGGATAGTCTTTAACGCTGTTTTGGCCCTGTGCATCTATGGGATAGTGATGTTTCCCAACTTCCCGAATTTTGTGGACTTTGATGCATTTCATTTGTTTGCTGCTGGCAACCCTGTACCCACATTGATCGGGGATTTCTACCATTCGTTGCATTACAAAAATGAGAATAGGAGAGGCAAGAACGTCTCTTGTTGTGTACCCTTGCTGTATATGTGGTTTGAGAGTCATCTGCCCAAGAAGGGTATCTTTGCTGAGACTGCAGACACGGTGGATTGGTCCGAGCATCTGATGGGACTTTCTTCAGAAGATGTTGGCTGGTTTGACAGAGCTTTATTGGGATCTGAGATTATCTACAGTTGCGCCGGATATCCTAATTTTCCTCTGATTGGGAGGAAAGGGTGCATTAATTACAATCCATCATTATTGATAAGGCAATTCGGTTATGCTCTGAAAAGCCCGCCAAAGGAGGAAGAAATATAGGAATCTCTGTATTTCACCGGTGACTTGAGTGGGGAATTATTGGCCAAGCTTCAGCACGCTTGGAATCATATCTGCAGAAGAGGGAAACCATTGCTAGGCAAGAATGATTGTCAAGCCTATATGCCATACAAGGTGTGGATCCAGGAGAGGGTAAGACAAGTACAGATGCCTTTTCCAGCAGTCTCACGTCCTGTTCCCATTCCAGTGGAGGAACCTACTACTGTAGCCGTTGAGGTCTATGAGCGGGTCTTGAAAGAAAAAGAGGACTTGATAAAGATCAATGAAGAGTTAGAGAAGGAACTGGCTCAGATGCGTAGTGAGAAGAACAAGGTTGTGCATTCTTTCCAACAACAGACTGAGTTAGTAAACAGGCTAGGTGCTGAACTGACCGAATAGAAAAAGAAGCGTGAACGCCCGGGGAAAGAATTCAGAAGCTCTCATGATATGTTGGAGTCCAAGAAGAAGGCACTCGATGCCGCCCACCGGGAAATCTCTTCTTGCAACAAAACGTGGAATGCTACGCTAACCAACAACAAAAAGAGGGAAGACAAATTGAAGCAGCAAATTTCTGAACTCGAAGATCAGTTGAAGGCTAGCAATAAAAAGTACGAAGAGGAGGTGATGGCAAGATATAGACTTCAGAACTCATTGAACAAGGCCATCGAGTGCAAGAAAGAGGCTGTGTCTCAGAAACGGAAGCTAGAGGATCGCTTCGGAGAAGGGGCACGGGAGGAATCTGCTGGTGATTTACGACGTGTTCTCAAGCGAAGAGATCTACTTGTTGAGGGTCTGCTTACCCAACCAAGTCATCCAGAGACTAAGAGGTTATTAGAGGAGTACCAGGCGTATGGTTGCACTTGACTATTTCATGTATTAATGTGTATGCTTTATTTGCATTGTGCTGACCATCACCAGGATTGTTGGTTGAGGTCATGCCTTCTTATTGTACGCTCATTGATATTGTATTCCCGACTTGATGGGTTTCTCTGTAACGTATGAGGTGTTTTCTATGATTCGGCTCCGAACTTCGTATTGTTGTCACTGTCACCACACTGACACATTCGCACTAGAATTGGGGAGTGATATTCCCTAATGCACAGACACATGTCGCATTTGCATTCACATTCATATTGCATTACAGGTAATTATTGAAACCGTATCTCATCTCCTGCATCTCGACAGGTCTTTTCAGGATTGAAAGTCAACGCCCGCACCGATACTCTACTCGTACCAACTGCAAAAGAGTTATGGATCAGATGCAGAATGAAATGCAGGACATGCGTGAGAAGCTGGCGCTATTCATGCAGACGATGGAGACCATTGTGAAAGGCCAGGAAAACTTGCAGGCTTTGGTGCAGCCTTTGCTGATGAGAAATGCTGGGCACGGAAACGAAGACCATAACTCTGTGCATGTTGACACCATCCACGGGGATGGTACTCCTACACCGGTAGCCCCACCTGTGGTGAACATACCTGCTGTGAATGCGAACAACGGCGCTGGCGCCGAGAACGGTAATGCAGGAATCGGTAACGAGACTGTCGTCAACAACGTTGGGTTCAGAGATGCCAATCTGGGTGGTGATAATATTGGAGGTAATGGCTTCGGTAACAACGGATTTGGCTATAACGACCAGGGGTTTGATCATGCTGGGAAGTACGGCTTCAACGCTCAGGGCTTCAGACAGGATGGATTTGGTAATACCAATCAGGGTTATGGCGGATTCGGTAACGGGAATGGCGCCGGAATGATGTCTTTTGGACCTACCGGAGTCGCTCCAGTGTATGGCAACAAGGGGCGGGGACCTGTGATGAATCAGACTAGATTTTGCCGTAACAATGGGTATGATGGATACGGAAATGGGAACGGTAATTGGATAGAAGATCAGCAAGAAGATGCTTTCTCTAGTGGAGGTTTGAAGGTCCTGTAGATGACTCTCAGAGAATCAAGATGCTCGAGGAGCAGATGAAAGGTGTTGTGAATCAAAGTGCTGTTGGTTTAGATATGACCACAATGGGTCTGGTGCCTGGCCTGAGGGTACCGCTAAAGTTTAAAGCTCCCACATTCGACAAATATAAGGGGGATACCTGTCCAAAGGTGCATGTGCGATCATACTATAGAAGGATGTCGGCTTATTCAAACGATGAGAGGATGCTGATGCATTTCTTTCAAGACAGCTTGTCTGGTCCTTCCCTTGAATGGTACATGGGATTGGAGCCTACTCAGATAAAAACTTGGAAGCAGCTGGCTGAAGCGTTTGTGGCTCATTATAAGTACAATAGTGACTTGGCACCCAACCGGGTCCAATTACAGGGGTTGTCCCAGAAGAAAGACGAGAGCTTCAAAGAATATGCGCAGAGGTGGCGCGACATGGCTGCACGAGTTCATCCTCCTTTGGATGACAAAGAAATGAATGATATGTTCATAGGAACATTTACTGGTATGTTTTATGATAAGCTGTTTCATACTTCCTTGGGCAGTTTCTCAGACCTAATCTTGATGGGTGAGAAAATTGAAAGCAATATTAAAATGGGGAGATTCCAAGCTGAGGAATCTACTTCAGCTGGCAATAACATAAGAGCTTTCAGTGGTCGTCGTCAAGGTGACGCAAGTGCAGTATTCGGGGGCCGAGGCCGAGGTCGGGGCAGAGGGCGGAATCAGTACAATCATCCGCAACAGGTGGCAAGTGTCACAATTCCATTTCATCAACAACCAATACCACTACAGCAGATACCACCACAACAACAACAGCAGAGGCCAAATCAGGGACAGAGGAGATTTCCTAACACGAGGCCGAAAAGAGTATTTGATGTACCTCCTTATACGTATGCGGAGTTACTCCAAACATTACTGGGTTTGAATTTGGTGGAAAAGAGGACTATGGCGCCAATGACGGGCACTCCTCCATTTGGTTTTGATACGAACAAGCACTGTGAGTTCCACTCCGGGGCTCCTGGCCATGACATAGAGACTTGCCACGCGTTCAAGCATGTGGTGCAAGATCTGTTGGATAGCAAGGCCATAAATTTTGGACAAGCAGGTCCAAACATAGTACAACAGCCCATGCCCAACCATGGGACAAATGCTATTTTGACTGAGGAGGGTCTGAACTTGATCATGAATGTTGATGACCTAAAAACGCCGTTGGGGGAAATAAAGAGCAGGTTATTGAAAGGAGGTGTGTATCCAGGCTGCGATGAGTTTTGCCTAGAGTGTTGGACCCAAGCTGGGGGTTGTGCTGAATTGAAGAAGGGTATTCAGACCTTGATAGATGGAGGCACATTACAATTCGATAGAACGGCAGTTGAGGAACCTACAGAGGTATTAGCGGATGAGCAAAATGATGTAGCTACCGTGACCATCCCCCGAAAAACAATAACTATAACAACGCCAGCCAGGCGACCGCCGATCACTATCACCAAGGCAGAACCAACCCCTTATGAGAGCACTAAGGCAGTACCCTGGACTTATGGGTTGGAAGCATACTGTGATGGGGTGAAAATTGATATTAGTAAACAGCCAGCTGAGGTTGTAGACAATGTCGTCGGGACCAGAGGGATGACGAGAAGTGGAAGAATTTTTATATCGCCTGAGGTAGAGGCTGAACGATTGGCGAAAGGAAAAGGAAAAATGAATGAGGATGTCCCTGTGCAGAGGAACGAAAAAGAAACGTCACTGAAAGATGTAGAAGAGTTTATGCGCCTTATTCGTAAGAGTGACTATAAGATTGTTGAGCACCTTCAACAGACGCCATCGAAGATATCCATATTGTCACTGTTATTGTGTTCCGAAGCTCATAGGAATGCATTGTTGAAAATTCTGGATACGTCATTTGTGCCCCAAGATGTTTCTGTGAATCAGTTGGAGGGGGTGTTGGCGCACGTGAACGTCGGGCATAGCTTGGGATTTACGGATTTTGATTTGACCCCGAGGGGGGGAGAGCATAACATGGCGTTGCACGTCTCAGTTGAGTGTAGGGGCTCAGTCATGTCCCACATACTGATAGATACCGGATCTTCCTTGAACGTGCTGCCAAAGAAAGCAATGATGAAATTGGACATCAGGGGAATCATCTGTACGCCTAGTGACTTGGTGGTCAGGGCATTTGATGGTACACGAAGGTCAGTCTTTGGATCTATAACGTTACCTCTCCAAGTGGGGCCGGAGATTTTCGAAACTGAATTTTACATTATGGACATCCAGCCAGCATACAGCTGTCTTCTCGGACGACCATGGATCCATGGTGCTGGGGCAGTCACATCTACCTTGCACCAAAGTTGAAATACATGGTAGGGGACAGTGTGGTCACGGTCTGTGGAGAAGAAGATATATTGGTCAGCCATCTGTCATCATTCAAGTACGTAGAAGTCGACGACGAGATTCATGAAACACCCTGTCAAGCCTTTGAAGGGTTGCGCATCAAAGACAAAGTTCCAGGGCCGAGTAAAGCGTCAGAGGTGGCAGTCTCATCATACAAGGAGGCTCAGGCTCTAGTGAAGACTGGTGAGACAAAAGGCTGGGGCAAGGTTCTGGATATCCCCGTGAAGATGGACAGATTTGGGCTGGGATATCAACCATCGTCATCAACGCCTGCTGCAGGGGCACCCCGTTTCAAAGGACCGATAACAATCACAGCTAGTGGAGTGTATCACGAGGCCATCAACGCTGTTTCAGATTCCGAAGAAGGAGACAGTGACTGCGACATGGACGCCTGGATTCAGCCGAGCGTGCCAGGACAAGGATTATGCAATTGGTCTATTCAGGAGACTGTTCCTGTGACTACCAAATAATAATACTTTATTTTCTTAATTGTTGAACAATCCGGTGTCTTACCCGGGGCATCGTGATTTTGCTTAGGGTCGTACTGTTATGTACATTGTATTGTTTAATCATTAAATAAAAGGCGTTTTTTCATGTACAAATATTGCCATCTCTGTTTTTCCTGTTTTTGTGTTTTACAATAAAATGGCAACGTGGTTATTCGCTTTATACACATTTTGAAGCATTTAACCATCCCTTTTGCAGGATAATATTTTCAGATGACATCATTGAACCGCCTATGACTCATTTCGACTTTGAGCACCTGGTGTTTCAGGCCGAAGAAGGGATTGTTGAAGATGGCGACGTTCCAGAAGAGTTGTCTTGGTTGGTAAAGCAAGAAGAACGAATCATTCTGCCTCATGAGGAGGTCATTGAAATTGTTAACCTAGGGTCGGAAGGGGTTGAAAGGAACATCCGTATAGGAGCCGCGTTGCAGAGCGACGTCAAGCGAAGACTGGTTGAAATGCTCAGAGAGTATAATGATGTGTTCGCTTGGTCGTACGAAGACATGCCTAGGCTGGATACGGATATGGTTGTGCACCGTCTGCCGCTAAAAGAAGAATGCCCGCCGGTTAAGCAGAAGCTGCACAGAACTAGGCCTGATATGGCAGTGAAAATTAAGGAGGAGGTCCAAAAGCAGTGGAATGCTGGTTTCCTAGCTGTTACAAAATATCCCTCATGGGTCGCTAATATTGTACCAGTGCCAAAGAAAGACGGTAAAGTGAGAATGTGCATAGATTACCGTGATCTGAACAAAGCGAGCCCAAAAGATGATTTCCCGCTTCCTCACATCGATGTGCTGGTTGACAACACTGCTCAGTTCTCCGTATTCTCCTTCATGGATGGCTTCTCGGGCTACAATCAGATTAAAATGGCGCCAGAAGACATGGAGAAGACTACCTTCATCACACCTTAGGGAACATTTTGCTACAAAGTGATGCCCTTCGGATTAAAGAGTGCTGGGGCAACGTATCAGCGTGCAATGACGACTCTTTTTCATGACATGATGCATAAGGAGATCGAGGTTTATGTCGATGATATGATTGCCAAATCCCAGACGGAGGAAGAACATTTGGTGAATCTGCTGAAGCTATTCAAGAGGCTTAGGAAGTTCAGGCTGAGACTGAACCCTAACAAGTGCACCTTCGGGGTGAGGTCGGGTAAACTGCTGAGGTTTATCGTGAGAGAAAAAGGAATAGAGGTTGATCCTGCAAAAATAAAAGCAATACAAGAGATGTCGACGCCTAAAACAGAGAAAGAGGTGCGCGGGTTTTTAGGGAGGTTGAACTACATCGCTCGGTTCATATCTCACCTAACAGCTACATGTGAGCCGTTATTCAAGATGTTGAAAAAAGACCAGGCTGTAACATGGAATGAAAATTGTCAAAAGGCGTTCGATAAAATAAAACAGTATTTGCAGGAGCCTCCTATTTTGATACCTCCAGTGGCAGGGAAACCCTTGATTATGTATTTGACGGTTCTTGAGGGAAGTATGGTTGTGTTCTCGGTCAACACGACGAGACAGGAAGAAAAGAGCATGCGATATACTACTTGAGTAAGAAGTTTACTAAATGTGAATCTCGATACTCAATGCTCGAAAAAACTTGATGCGCGCTAGCCTGGGCCGCCAAGCGTTTGAGGCAATACATGCTGAACCATACAACCATGCTCATCTTGAAGATGGATCCTATCAAATACGTATTTGAAAAGCAGGCATTATCGGGGTGAATTGCCCGTTGGCAGATTGTTTTGACCGAATACGACATCCAGTATGTCTCATAGAAGGCTATAAAGGGGAGTGTATTATCTGAGTACTTGGCAGAGCAGCCTATTGAGGACTACCAATCGATGAGGTTTGATTTTCCTGACGAGGATATCATGTACCTAAAGATGAAAGATTGTGAAGAACCGTTGCCAGACGAAGGACCAGAATTGGGTTCCAAATGGAAGTTGATCTTTGACGGAGCTGTAAACTCCTATGGTAGCGAAATAGGGGCAATCATCACTACTCCACATGGGTCACACATCCCATTTACCGCTCGATTGACCTTTCCAGTTACCAATAACGAAGCCGAATACGAAGTTTGCATCATGGGGCTTGAAGAAGCCATTGATTTGCGAATCAAAAATCTGGATGTATATGGAGACTCAGCTCTGGTGGTGAATCAAATAAAAGGAGAATGGGAGACACGTCAGCCTAATTTGATACCATACATGAATTACGCGAGGAGATTGTTTCCCTTCTTTGACAAGGTTGAGTTGCATCATATACCGCGAGCAGAGAATCAGATGGCTGACGCTCTGGCCACATTGTCTTCCATGTATAAGGTCAACTTCTGGAATGAGGCTCCCAGAATTGTTATCTCTCGGCTTGACAGACCCGCCTTCGTATTTGCCATTGACAAAGCATCTGATGATAAACCCTGGTATTTTGATATCCATAATTTCCTGAAAAACAAAGAATATCCGGCTGGGGCATCCAGTCACGATCAGAAGACTCTCAGGAGATTGGCGGGTAATTTCTATCTGAATCCAGACGGTGTCCTATACAAGAGAAATCACGACTTGGTGCTACTACGTTGTGTAGACGAGAAAGAGGCGAAGTTGCTCATGGAGGAAATACATGAGGGTACATTTGGTACGCATGCTGGTGGGCATGCCATGACGAGGAAGCTGCTGCGGGCAGGTTATTACTGGCTAACTATGGAAACCGATTGTTTCAAGTTTGCGAAGAGGTGTCATAAGTGCCAGATCTATGCAGATAAGATCCATGTGCCTCCGAGTCCTCTAAACGTGATGTCGTCACCGTGGCCATTCTCAACGTGGGGAATCGACATGATTGGAAAGATCGAGCCGACGACATCTAACGGACACCGATTCATTTTGGTAGCAATCGATTATTTTACCAAATGGGTGGAAGCGGCATCCTATGCAAATGTGACCAAGCAGGTGGTAGCCAGGTTTATCAAGCGAGATATCATTTGCAGATATGGAATCCCCGAGCGGATAATTACCGACAACGGTTCGGACTTAAATAACAAAATGATGAAGGAGCTGTGTCAGAATTTTAAGATCGAGCATCACAACTCTTCTCCTTATCGACCCAAGATGAATGGCGCTGTTGAAGCGGCCAATAAGAACATAAAGAAGATTGTTCAGAAGATGGTGGTGACCTATAAGGATTGGCATGAGATGCTACCTTTTGCTTTGCACGGTTATCGTACGACGGTACGCACATCGACCGGGGCAACCCCGTTCTCGTTGGTATACGGAATGGAAGCAGTGTTACCACTGGAAGTTGAGATTCCTTCCCTGAGGGTATTACGAGATGTCCAACTGGACGAGGCAGAATGGGTGAAAGACAGGTTGAACCAGCTGAGTTTAATGGATGAGAAGAGGTTAGCTTCTCTAGCATATGGTCGGTTGTACCAGAGCCGAATGAAGAAAGCGTATGATAAAAAGATATACCCTCGGAGCTTTCAGACGGGCGACCTTGTGCTAAAGAGGATTCTCCCGCCACAGGCAGATCACAGGGGCAAGTGGACCCCCAACTACGAAGGGCCATACGTTGTCAGAAAAGTCTTTTCAGGAGGAGCTTTGTTGTTGTCCACCATGGACGGTGAGGACTTTACGTCGCCTGTGAATTCGGACGCAGTTAAAAAATACTTTGCTTGAAATTGACCCGCTGGACAGAAAAAAGAGAGTCCAGGCAAAAATGGGGCATCCTGGCGAACCAAAAACAAAATGAAAGGTTCGAGCAAAAATTAGGGATAAAATTGAAAAAATGTACGCCCGCGAAGTTGAAAACCTACACTGGGCGGCTTTGGCAAAAAAGGGTATCCCGGTGAACTAAAAACCCGCAAAGGGCGGTTCACGCAAAAGTTAGGGATTTGAAAAGCAAATGACTGCGGTCCGAATTTGATACTACGGTGCATGTTGGTGCGGGAGAATATACCTGAGGGGTCGATTATCAGATACAATCTCTTCAGAAGTGTGAATACCGGGAAAGCGCTAGAGTCAGGCGAGTCATAGGAGGATCAGCTCATGATGTTTGTCTGCATCACGTTGCTGACATGTGTGCAAATTTGAGTTGTCATTGTATTTATGTTTCTTGTGCATACTTGTATATTTGTTGTGCGTAGCTTCCTCTTTTCAAGAGTTACATCCCGTGTACAAAACTCTGCCCATTCAAGGGCCCAATCAATAAAACATGTTATTCAGTATTTGATGCTTGTTCTTTACTGTTTTGTACATGACAAACACCAATGGTTAATAAAACTAGCAAGTGTATAACATCGCTGACCCTTGCCAATAATTGCTAAAACTTTGAATTGACTGAAAATGATGCCACTAACGCTAACCTGAATAGATTTGGTTGCATAGACTTGTCTTGTCTCGTTTATGGTGTTGCAGGGTTCTTGACCATACAAAGTGGACGATCAGAAGATTGCAGTACTAACCAGAAGCTCGTAACGGAAAGGCTTGATCGTTACGTGAAGTGAATCCCCATGCAGGTCGCGCTTCATTCCCGGAAGTTGAGATGACAATGTCCCTTACTGAAGAAGGATCAAATTCCCCAGCTAGTCGCAGCTTATCCGAAGGACATTCTCCAGCAAGGTCGTTTATCCTCAGCAGAATTGACGATCCCAAGATCCAAGGCTGCATTCAGACAGTGTGATGTCCCCCGAAAGGGTTCCCCATCCCGAGCAGAGTGGTTTAGCCTCAGAAGACTAATATTTCCAACTTGTGAGCTGTATCCAGACAGTCTACTCTTCCCAGTAGAGATTCCCTTCCCAGTAGGGTCATTTATTCTCCCCTCATCGGAGTCAGTTGATTTTCCCCAAGAGAGTCGTTTCGTCCTCAGCGGAGTTCTCTCTTTTCAGCAAGTGTTCTTTTTCCTCCCAGTGGAACTCGAAGGTTAAAACTCTCCCCGACAGAGTTGGTTGTGTGTCCTGGCATTTATTTTGCCGGAGTACATTGTGATACCTGTTCACTCCCCAGCATGGTGGCATTTGTCCTCGACGGCAGATTTGATGAAGCAAGCTTGTCAGAGCTTTTCCCAGCTGTTCGAGCTTGCATTTGCATCGGCATATAGTTTCATATTTGCATCTACCAAATAAAAAAAAATAAAAAATAAAAAAAAACGCGTAGCATTCCCATATTGTGTGGAGCATTACGCCATTATCAAGCATACGCATTATGAAACATAGATCAGGTTGGTTGACCTTTTTGCTTTCAGGTGTGTTCCTCAATAGGAGTGTGGAGTTTTAAAGCTCAGATATTACCAGACAATCGAGGTCTCGCCAGGAGACGTGTGACGACATAGTTCAGTTTATCATTTTCCCCACCAGAGTTGCCAATTGAGGCGTTATTGTATCCGGCCAGCGGAATGTTTCTTCAAGTTTGTTGCTGCGGCAGCATTTCAGGTTTTCATAAAATCAAAGTTCAGAAGTAGCTACCTGTTATCTAGACGAGTGTTTGATAGTTATTTTCGGAATATCCCCAGCGGAGTTAGTTACTGCAGAGGATAGGCAAAGAAACTATGTCTGAGATAATTTTCCTGTGTGATGGGCAGAAGTGTAATTTTCCTGTGTGATGGGCAGAAGAATAATATTCCTGTGTGATGGGCAGAAGAATAATTTTCCTGTGTGATGGGCAGAAGAGTAATTTTCCTGTGTGATGGGCAGAAGAGTAATTTTCCTGTGTGATGGGCAGAAGAATAATTTTCCTGTGTGATGGGCAGAAGAATAATTTTCCTGTGCGATGGGCAGAAGAGTAATTTTCCTGTGTGATGGGCAGAAGAGTAATTTTCCTGTGTGATGGGCAGAAGAATAATTTTCCTGTGTGATGGGCAGAAGAATAATATTCCTGTGTGATGAGCAGAAGAATAATATCCCTGTGTAATGGGCAGAAGAAGACATTCCTGTGTGATGGGCAGAAGAAGGCATTCCTGTGTGATGGGCAGACGAAGATTTCCTGTGTGATGGGCAGACGAAGACATTCCTGTGTGATGGGCAGAAGAATAATTTTCCTGTGTGATGGGCAGAAGAATAATTTTCCTGTATGATGGGCAAAAGAATAATATCCCTGTGTGATGGGCAGAAGAAGACATTCCTGTGTGATAGGCAGAAGAAGACATTCCTGTGTGATGGGCAGACGAAGATTTCCTGTGTGATGGGAAGAAGAAGATTTCCCGTGTGATGGGCAGACGAAGACATTCCTGTGTGATGGGCAGACGAAGACATTCCTGTGTGATGGCAGATGAAAATTTTCCTGTGAGATGGGCAGATTAGGGTTTTCAGTAAAGTAGATAGAAGTATGTTCCCGTGTCGGATAGGCGGATGACGATCCCTTTGCAGTTATAAACAAAGGTGTGTTCCCGTTTTGGATAGGCGGATGAAGAGTTTGTGTGACATAAGCAAGAGGTGTGTTCCCGTTTCGGATAGGCGAATGATTTCCTCGTAGGGAGCATAGTATGTGTCCCATGACAAAGTAGAATCGCATTCGTACAAAAGTACTTCTCCCAGTGAAGTCGCTAGGTTTGTTCACTTATTGACAGAATGGTGCTGAAGTCAGGTCAATAAATAATTTTCCCCAAGTAGTGATGTAGTTTGTTTTTGCAGTTGGCAAATTTCCGGGTTTATTGGTATTCAACCGTTCCGAACCTCGATTGGCTGAAAGCTCCGGGCGTTTCACCCAGTCGGGTCCAAATCGTTTGAATAGGGGCAGCTGTTGCACCCCAAAATTTGACCAACTTATTTCACCTGATTCTATGTTTCATAGCTTTAGCATTTGCATATTAGATCATGTACATAATTCATTCATCTGCATAGCATAGCATGGGCAAGCCATCCAACAAGGGATCAAATGCCATTCTTATTTCAAAGAGCATGTCAAGAGGTTCTTATTCAAGTTCATGACTATCCAGGTTACCAAGAAAGAAAGAGAAGTTAGTGGACCAATCAGTGGGTTTCTCTCCTATCTTGAGGGGGTTTGAAGACTATCAAAGAGGTTGTGGGCCATGAACTGAGGGCATGGAAGACCTAGAGGGTCATTTTGAAATCAAGACCAGTTATTGGTGTGGTTACAAGAACTACAGTTGAAGACAGTCAACTAGGGTTTCATCTGGGTCAACCCTAGGTCAAATGCTTGACTAAAAGGCACAAAGGCCTATTTGGAGGATGTGGGATTCATAATTTGATATGTGGATATAGATGTGGTGTTGTGCCAAGGAGAAATCAAGAAGAAGAGAAGTTTCTAAATTAGGGTTTCTGTGTAAAATCGCCTGGTTTAGGTCAAACTTCCAAGCAAAGTAATTCAAAATGCAAGTCTCAAATGGATCCTTGGCCAACATGAAACTTGTAGAGTATCTCAATACCTTTAATTTGAGTGGTGGAAGGCATCAAGGAGATTTATAGAACTCAAGTCATGGTTCTTGCAAGTTACAGGTCATCAGAGGGCACTGAAATTTATCTGTGAAAGTTACTTGACTTCCAAGAAACGTTTACCCCATAAGGACTTTTCAAATGGATTTTTGGCCAACATGAAAGTTGTTCCTCATGATCTTAGCTTTCTAGAAAGGTATGGTATGCCTCAATCTGATTTGTGGAGCTCTACTTATGATCTTGACAAGCCAAGGGCATTTTGGTCATTTGGAGGTTATAAGTCATTTCAAGCATAAGGCCATATCTCCTACTTCCAAGCTTCAAATGGAAAAATCTTCAACATCAAACTTGCTTAGAATGATGTTTTAAGGCTATTAGGGAGGTCATGAGATGTTGGAAAGGCTCATATCAAAAAGTGATAAAAATGGCCTAAAAATGAGGCATAAGTTAATTCAAGTGAATTTGAAAAATGGAAATCCCAAGTTATAAGTCCAAACCATGTCATGTAATAGGTCATTTTGACTCCAAATGACATTCTAAGAACAATGGTTCAGCCACAATTTTGATTTGAGGCTTGCATCATAGGGTTTCTTTGTAATTTGATTGCTTGCATCTTAAGGTACCAAACCAAAACAAGGAAAAACTTAACAAGCACATTGGTTATGCATTGTAACTAATCCAAAATATCATGTGGGGATAAATTCAAGTTGGTTACAAAGATTACAAAGGTTTTGGAATGAGATACCATGTGGTGAGAAATGAAAATTCAAAATACCATTGCATGAAATCTTCAAATTCTCATTGGATTGTTCTAGGGGGTTCTAGACTGTTCTAAGCCACTCTATATAACCATTGTGACTTGCTCAAAGCAAAGGTTGGTGTTAATTGGTGTAGAGAAGAGAGAGTGAAATCCATTTTCCTCCATTGCAAGTCACATTCAAACTTCAGATTCTTCTTCATTGCCATCCCATTTTTCTCCATAAACCTTCTCCATATATCTTGCTGAGTGTGTTCATGCTGAGTTGAAGCTCCATTGATGGAGAATTGAAGGTGTTCACATTGAATTTGCAAGAAGGCAATTGTCATTGGATCTTGAAGTACAAGCTCTCTCCTCCAAATCTTTTGCATACAGAAGAAGATTCATCATCCAGGGATTGTTCTTAAAGAGTTTCAAGCCCTGAATTGAAGATCTACATCATCTACCATATCCAAGAACCAGGTTTGCAAAATCATTTCTACACCCTTATCTAGGCATGGCTAGGGTAATTTATTAGTGTAGACTTGTTAGAGACAATTAGGTGATCATTTCTGATGAGTTTGGGAGTGATTAGTGAAGTTTCATTCATGGAGGTCAATTCTTGATGGAGTAAGAACATGTGATTTAATGAGTGATAATGCTAGTTTAATGGCTGATTTTAACCAGTGGAACGTGATAATCATTTTGATACCAAGAAAGTTGAGTTTGGTTGAGGTCGAAGGTTGGTGATATTTTGAGATCCATGGAGTTTCACATTCGGGTTGGGTGATAGAGGTCATTTCAATGCATTCTAAGACCATAGTTTTGTTCAGCGTGGAAAATGGATCAAGATCATATTTTATTTTGTTAAAATTGATGAAGAAATGAGAGAGAACGAGTTGATGTAAGTTCTGTGCATGGGAGATGTATTTTAATGGAGTTGCAGAAACCCTAGTTGTCCAAGGAAGAAGAAGACTTCGTGTCCGTTGATGCGCGCTTGACTTGTTGACTGGGAAAAGGATCTAACGGTCCACATTTGATTTCGCATTGGGAGGAAAATCTGAGCAGCTTGAAACGTTGCGTTTCACTTAAAGAGTCTTCTGGGCCTGAGCGAATTCTTCTAATCCCACCCCCCATATGAGGCCCATCCATTTTATAACTGTTTTTCTTTCATTTTTGCACCGCATCTTTTTCTGTTTTCTTTAGTATTTTCATTGATTTTTCTGATTAATTGATGGGCCCAGGCGCATTGCTATGTGTACCCCTCATGTTGGGCCCAAATATTATTTGAACTAGATATTGTTGCTATCTGCACCCATGTTCATATTTTTCATTTTAATTTCCTCCATTTTATTTTTAATCTTTGAAAATCCATAATAAAATGAAAAATCAATATTTTTTAATGGGAGTTTTTTCTCCCTTTTCATATTTCTGTCTAGAAAAATATAAAATGAAAACATTTTTCTTATCATGCATTTTAATATTTTTTGCATATTTTCTTCTTTTATTTCTTTTTAATGCTTTTATATTGATACATGATTTTGTAGATTTTAGTTTAGGTAGCTCCCTTAGTATTTTTAGTTCAATATTTTTAGGGTAGTTAGATATATGTTTTAGGTTCCCCCTGGATTAATTCCATATTTTTGTGATGATTTTTAGGATAATTTTGATTAGATAATTCTAGGTTGTGTAGAATTAGGTTAAATTTCAACTTAGGTGCATTAAAACAATTTCTTTTAGGCTTTTTAGATTGAATTAGGACTTGGGGCATATAGGGTATTAAGGGTAGGTTTAGTAGATCCCCTAGAAATTATATTAGAATTTTCCCTACTATATTAATATTTTTAGTATATTTTGCAATTGTATGCTTGTTTGGTGTGCCCTTTTGGGGTTTATTTTGTTTGTATGGGCTTATTGGGCTTGCTTGGGGTGTGGGTTAGCCTTGAAGAGCATTGATGATGGAGCATATTGAAGACAAAATTGAAGTTGAAGATCAAAGCTTGATGAAGATGCTAGGCTTGCTTGAAGATTGTTTGAAGATCCTAGGACCTAGGAGCTAGAGAGAGCCTTAGAATAGAAATATGATTCATAAACATGGATGGTTTCTGTTGCCTCCATTCTTCTCTATAATTCAAAGTCTCTCTTTGATACTCACCTCCTTCCTTTGGAAGGCTTAGTGACAGTATCTAGGAGATAGAACTTTTGAGAGAAACAGTCTGTATTTTGTTAACAGTCTGTATGCCACCTTTGGTGGTTAACTGACTGTTTAACTTCCCAAATCATCTTGTGAACTATTACTCATCTAGGAGAGCTTGCTTTGAAGAAACTTTGAAGATTGAAGATGAAGTCCCTTGCCTTGAAGACTGATGGAAGCAGGAGCTTGTGCTGTCAGGTTTTTGCTGTTAGAGCTGCTGGTGATGTTTAGAGCTGGTGATGTATTGTTTGAGTTTCTTGACTGTATTGTTTGTTAATTGTCCCCTTGAGATTGAGGTGAAGCTGCTTCACTTCGCTCATTGTTTTCTAGGTTCGAGGTTGAGTGGGACTCCCTTGCCTCGCTTGTACTGCTGCATTCATGCATTTTACTGCTTTACTATATATATGCTATTGTTTTTCCGTTTATCCCCTTAGGATCTCTGTTTCTCTCTGCGCAGGAGAGAAATATGACAGACATTAGGTTCTCATCCATGCATGACAACATTAGGATAGATTTTGATTCCCTTTTCAACCATATGTTTTAGAGTTGCTGTTTCTCTTCTTACCTCAAAACAATCAAAAATACACTAACAATTTCAAAACACAATAAAAGACACTTCTTCCGTAAAAGAATGTGAACCAATCAAAACGTCATTTTTGTCCGCTTGGACCTGTTAATCATGGAGAAAACTTTTTTCATAAGGATAAAAACAATCAAGACAGACTTGTGTCGTACGTGGCCCAAACTACGTTTGCTCTGATCTTTCATGCTGTATGAAAGTACGTAGGCATAGGATGCGATATCCTAGCGAGCAACCTTCCCCTCCTTTCCCGTAGGTAGGTGAACTACGTTGACTCTGATTTCTCGTTTCAGACGGGAATACGTAGGCATAAAGTGCGATACTTTGCCGAGTCATTTTATTTTCTTTTAACCCTTGACCTGTAGAATAGATAGAATAACAGTCCGTACTAGAAAACAAGCGTGGATCCCGTCGAGTACGACGAACGTGAGGGGTGCTAACACCTTCCCCTTGCGTAACCGACTCCCGAATCCAGGATTTGGTTGCGATGACCATTCCTTTCCCGTCTTTGCGGTAGGTTTACTTCGAGCGTTTCCTTTCCCTCCTTTGGGATAAATAACGCACGATGGCGACTCTTCTGTTCAGCCGACGCCGATTTTTGCAGTAGCGACACCAGTCTCGTCGTGGAGTCATGTGTCATGTTGCTTCTGAATCTACTATCCAATCATCAGTGATTTGAATTTTGCCTTTGGTACTAATTGCTGCTCCGGTGTAAAGGATTTCTCCATCATCGGAGTTACTAGCAATACATCTTTGAGATGTACTTGCTTCAGAAGACTTCTCACCATTCTTCTTGTTGAACCAACATTCTTTCTTTAAGTGCCATATCTTGCCACAACTGTAGCATTTGAGGTTTGTTCTTCATTGAGATTTTGATCTACCATAATTTTGACTCCCATTGGGACCACGTTCCGTTGATCTACCTCTCGTAATTGTCAAAGCTTATATTCGTTTTGATCTTTCTTGTCAATCTTCCTTATTTTTACGTCTAGATTCTTCTTTAAGAACAACTCCCGTGACATTATTAAATGATAGATGGTCAACAATATTATTGTTTGTAGTATTGATGACGAGTTGATCATATGAATCTGGTAAACTCTGAAGAAGAAGCTCTGCTCGTTCATTTTCCACTATTGTGAAATCTGATGCAGATAGTTGAGCAAATAGTATATTCAAATTGTTGATGTGATCCGGCACCGAAGTGGATTCACTCATTCGAAGAGTATAGAGTCTCCTCTTTAAGAAAATTATATTGTGAAGTGACTTGACCTCGTACAGTTGGATGAGAGTATCCCAGATCTCCTTTGCAGTTCTCTTTTTTGCTATACTTGACAAACCTGAATCTACCATTGCTAAGTGCAAATTGGCAACAACATTGTCATCCATCTCTCTCCACTTTTCATCAGTTATATTTGTAGATCCACCTTAAATTGCTGGTGAGCAATTATCCTTCCTCAGGATTGCCTGCATCTTCAGTTTCCACAGGGAGAAATTACTCCCACTGAATTTTTCAATCTCAATTTTTGCAGTCAATTTTTTCACTGAACTGGTTTACACAATTTCACCGTGAATAGCACAATATACGTGAGCAGCATTGTATATTTTTACCGTACACTATAATAAATCTAGTATACGTTTACAATCATTGCAAAAGTATACAACCACATGTGTGAATAATAACTGGATGTCGCAGCGGAAATAAAGACCAACACCAACAGCTATGATACCACTATTGGGTATTAGAGTAGCAAGATAAATATCACAAAAATAAGAGATTGAGGAGTAGGAAAAGTAACACTGAATATTTACGTGAAAAACCCTCAACAAATGAGGGGAAAACCACAGGCACCGGTAGAAAAGATTTTCACTAAGTGGAAAAAATTACAACACTTCTCTCTCTATATACAAGGAGAGAACAAATTACACTCTCTCTTGTGATAGGAGAACACTCACTAAAAGAACCTTATAGGAGAAAATACAATATATTTTATCTCTAAATTTTTCTTTTTATGTTATGTTGCAATGCTTTGTGTTGTTATAGGAATGAAAAATGCACCTCTATTTAGAGGTACTCATCTTCACAAAACCATGAGAGTTGTTACAAAATCATGAGTGCAAAATCATTGGTGTTTTTTTTTATCCACAAATTATGACTTTATTCAACTACAATCCTTGACCAAAATCTTTTATCATGACCACATGATTTGATTATGACCAAAATCTTTGACATAAATAACAGTACCCTCATTTTTTCTCGTATGATTTTTGCTTCCAATACATGATCATCAAGTTATATGACTATTAATCTGGTACCATTACAAAAAAAAATAATTAATTAGTCCAAGTTTCACATTAGTATTATAGGTGTTACAACCTTCCATTTGATGATGTGCTTTGCTATGTCTGATGTCCTTAGGAAATTTAAAAACTTTGTTGTTATGACATCATAAGTACTAGGATCATTTAGACCTGACTTGTCAACTAAATTAGAACTCATATACACTTTTTGTCACCTGTAAATATATTGAAATGAAAAGAAATTTACTAGTCTATATAAGGGATGACAAAGATGTTTGATCATCATAAGTTAATGGAATGAATAAAAATACTTGAAAGAACCAAAGAACATAGTCAGATATACTAGGTATAAAACCTAAGATATATATTCATTAATTTTGTCAACAGTTTCAATAGTTAAATCAAATATTGCTCTTGCTTCAAGGAATTTAACATTCACGAAATTATGAAGTAGATTAGGATAAGTATTATGCGCAATTGTTGATATAGCTTGGTTTGTCTTTGGAGTCAACAATTCAAGCAACATATGTATTTCTGTATGACTGTCATTAGGTTCACAAAGCTTCTTGCCCTGGCCTACTTCAAGAATCCAATAAAAAAACAAACCCATAAAGTGGGATAAGAATTCTCTAAATTATTACTTAACTCTTATTTTTAATATATAAGTACACTCCATAGTAAAATTCATAAATTGTAGAAACTTTCTTGTAACAATAGCTTTATAGCTTGTTTTGTTAACCATCTTTTTAACTATTTTGTCTAAATCAAAATTTGGTCTAACTTAAATGGTCTTAAATTATGCCGGAAAACTTAAATCTATTTAACTTTGAAGGAGAATAAATTTAGTTTTTTTTCCACTCAAATCTAAGTTTTTTATTGAGATTTTGGACCGGTTTGATTTGATTTTTTTAAAAAATAATTTTTTGTAGTGTAAGATAATTTTATAAAAAAAGAAATTATAAAATTCACAAAAATTTCAAATAAAAATTTGGTTTCAACAGTTATTTTTAAAATGTTATTTTAGATATTTTATCATTTAATCGAAAAAAATTTTGAATATTAAAATTTTAAAAAATTACTTAAAAGCTATTTCAAATAGCTTTTTATAAAAATTATTTTTGAGATACAACTTTTTTTAAAATTACAATTTTCACTAATATTTTAATCTTTAATAATGTCTGTTTATGTTATACAAGATTAAAATTAATCTTGTAATTTAGAAAAAATGAATATAGAAAAACTTGTAATATTTTAAAAAATGATTTTACAAAATCCATTTTTAAAAATACAAAAAAAAATCTATTTTTTAAAACTAAAACAAACAGTCTCTTTCTTAATACACTCCCTCACATCTAACTCTCTTGGGTTTAGTACATAAACATAAATGGTAGGCGACTCATATTCAATTGGCAGAGATAGGGGTGTGCATGAATTATAAACCAAATCGAACCACATATATGGTTTGGTTTGGATCTTAAAACCATTTATATAAAATTGGTTTATTTTTTTAAAACCGGTTTACAAGTGGATTGGTTCGGTTTCAAACCGGTTTTTATATAAAAAAAAATAGTTTTTTTAAAAAGCAGTTTTAAACCGGTTTCTCTCAAAGTCAATTATTTTTTAAGAAATCAGTTTTAAAACCAATTTTTTTTTTTAAAAAAAATCAATTTTATTGCAAACTATCAAATAATTGATAAACCACCTGAAATTTATTCTATTTTAAACTTATTGCAAACTATCAAATAATTGATATAAATCAATTAATCAATTTTATTTCAGTTTTACATTGAATTAAATCAACACTCCATATATCTTAAACTTTAAACTACTCAATGTAAAACTGGAATTAGACTAATTCCTTTTCATCGTGAATTAAATCAATTAATCGAGAAGTACGTTGAATTGATATAAATTAATTAATCGTGAAACTTATTCTACTTTAAACTTATTGCAAACTATCTATCTTAAACTTATTCTACTTTAAACCAAATCAATTTTATTGCAAACTATGGGTGTTGATCTTGATTTTTCCAAACTATTCTACTTTTGCTTTTGAAGCTTATTGAAAAATGGTTACCGAATCTCAATTCGGTTTGAAACAAATAGTTACCGTTTTTTTTTTATTTGATAAATGGACCACCAAATTTAAAATATAAATTTGGACTAAATTTTAAATTTTGAATTAATTAGGATAGGAATTTGGTTTATGGTTATTGGTTATTTTGCACACCCCTAAATATATATATATATAAGTTTTATTTATTACATATATATTACCTTAATTGTCATTTATGACCGTGAAACAAAAAAAAAGACAAAGAGTTTGAAAAATGGATTAACCATGGTTTTAAAAAATGGACACCGGTTCTTAATGGTTTTAGTAAAATAAATTTGGACTAGTTTTTAAACCAAATAATATAGACTTTTGAAATCGGTGCACCATATTTTCAAATTTGATTTTTGTGAACCGGTTTTTTTAAACACCTCTAGACAGAGAAAGACTACTCTTGCCATTACGTGGGCACAGGCCCCCACTAAAATCTGAATTTGGTTTCTTTATTTTAAATGGTTTACACTATTTTAGATTGATACAAGTTATGGATTATGCAATATATCCGTATCAGTATTAAATGCTACTGAAAAGCTCTTAAATACATAGATATGTATGCGAAGATATTAGTTCTAAATTTTAACCATAACCTATATTATGTCAATAATTTAATAATTTAGACCTTATATATGAGTAATAAAAGTGAGAAAATCATTCTTTACTTTCAAACTCTAAAATTTATTTAAAAAATTACGATATATATTTATACTTTAAAAAATAATATATTAAATTTTGAACGTTACACATTTATATATAATTTTTGTCTCCATTTAATAAATTTTTTGAATCCGTCACGTCAATCGATAAACACATATATTATATTAGAATTTGATCTAATTTATCTTTATAAAATTGATTTGTAGTAAAAAGAATTTCACTTTATATAAATCTTTTATAGAATGTTATGTGTAAATTATTCTTATTAATAAATGGTTAAAGCATTGAGTTTTTTCATGAAAATGAAGGCTATTCATTTTTTGGAATACATTAATTCAAAAAAAAAAAAAATTATTTGATATTTAATAAGTGGTTAAAGCATTGAACTTATTTTGGGTAGGGTGAGACTGTACCTAATGCATATATTGGTAGCTTATATATGCTTCCTACGTGACCTTTTATTTAACCTTTGGAGCCTCAATTTCTTACTCAAAACTACACTTTTGTAGTTTCAATAGCACTATTGACCTTTTATTTAATTTACATGTGACTCTTCCTAGTTGAAACGCTGAAATTGAGTCAAAGAAAGAGCTAAGAGTTAGGTGTAATGTGTTTGTCTCTTTGCATTGCTATATTTTCCTAGCTATGCCCCATGCCATATTAGAATATTTCTTTTGTAATTGATGAAAAAGCTCATCACTAATTTGAAACACATCATCAACATTGGAAGGCTTTAACTACTACTTTCAATACAAAAATACATTCTTGTTTATATAAAATATTATCAACCATCCCAAAGAGATTAAACTAGATTTACATTGAACTTTAATATTATTGTTGCATTCAATCAGGTTTATGACCATATTTGACCTTTAGAAACTTGCTTGACCATCTACATCACTGGACATCGTAGTCTTGTCTTCATTGTGGCTCTATTTTTCTTTAATCGAGGTATCTTTCTCTATGTGTGTGTCAGGTACTTCAATTAATTTTAAGTAATTGAACAATTTATTTTATTCTATCAATGAAATATTTATCAATCGTGTAATGTTACATTTAAATAATTGAAATATATATATATATATATATATATATATATATATATATATATATATATATATATATATATATATATATATATATATATATATATATATATATATATATATATATATATATATATATATATATATATATATATATATATATATATATATATATATATATATATATATATATATATATATATATATATACTTGGTTGAATTGAGATTTGTCAAATGCAAATCTGAGTATGAGGTATATGTTCAGGTTGTGGCACAAGATAATAATCATCTGTTTATATGTTAATGACTTGCTAGTAATTAAAAATAGCCTAAGGAACTTGTCGAGGTTCAAAGAGCTGGTGATGAGGGAATTTGAAATGTCGAATTTGGGAAACTTGTCTTATTTTCTAGACATGAAATTTCAAATGTCAAAGCAAGGTATGGTGCTACATCAAAGAAAATATGTCAAAGAGATACTCGAGAGATTCAGGATGGATGATTATTATATCTTGATATTTTGATTTATAAATATTTTTTTCTCTCTTCAACATTTTTTTCTCCTCATTATTTAATATTTTGATTTATAAATATTTTATATATCAATAAAAATATTATAATAAAAATTATTTTATTTGCTGCATAGATATATCAAACAAAATAGAGAAAATTTTGTCCATACATCAACCATCAAATAGAGCACAAAATAAAAATTTGTCTTGTACTGTTCTGTATTGTCTAGTAATTCTTATTTTGCAAATTAAGCGCATCATTTGATGTATATGAATAGATACTTTATAATTCAGTTTTGAAACACAATCATATTAAATTATATCAATCTTTATTTCCTTATTCTCTCTCATTCTCTCCTCACTAAAAATTGTCTCACGCATTAACATTTACTATCATATAAATATATATTATTTTAGTGTAGACTAATTGTTGACTACTAATTTTTTAACAGAATGACTTAATTGGAATAGTTTAGAGATTTGATTACAATTTTTTAAGTTTATAGATTTACTTTAAAATTCTCAAATAATACATAAATCTACAAATTAATTAAATTTTATCTTTGTAATTAATATTAAAAATAATATGCTAATCAAAAAGAAAATTATATTTTGGTGCATCTTGGACCCCAAATAACAAGATAGAGCTTATAAGATCATCCTCATTGAGAGACATTGACTTGCTACCAAATAGATCCCCTTTTAACAAAGAAAATTAAAGCTTACCAAAAAATAAAAAGATAAAGATAATTAAAGTGGTAAGATCTGATACATTAAACGAGACCAACATATTCCCATATTATTAAAATACTATATATTTATATAAAGTTATTAGTGTGGTGATGCATCATGCATATACGTGAGACTTAAGAAACCAAAAATAAAATTATCCATGTATGCTTTAAAATTATTTTAATATTTATAAATACTTTTTCTATGGTGTTATCTGTTTGACAAGGTGTTTATTAGAGGAACGGCTCTAATTATATGTGTGCTCTTAGGAGTGGTTATGGAATATAATTATCTGTTGCAAAGTCGTTTATTAATCGATGACAACCTTACTTAATAAGGCCATCTTTGAATTATTAATGAATAACAACCTTCAGATATACATAAGTGTACTAAAACTGAAATTATTAAAATTTAAGTGAGTTGCGTTTGCATATGCTTAAAAGAATTGAGTGTATGTTCATCTTGATATAACTAATTTAATAATTATCCAAAAACATATTTAAATAAAAAGATTATAACAAATAATTGTTTTAGTGTACAGATCATATATATATATATATATATATATATATATATATATATATATATATATATATATATATATATATATATATATATATATATATATATATATATATATATATATATATATATATATATATATATATATATATATATATATATATATATATATATATATATATATATATATATATATATATATATATATATATATATATATGAACATGCATATTAGTTTAGGCAATATAATATGTTCGATCTATTAAAGATTGAAAGAAGGTAATCAAAGAATACTTTGATCCATAGTGTTCGGTGATGCAATCAAAAATAAAGAGGAATGCAAAAGCTGTAGCGAAGGAAAGCTTCTGATGCGGGATTTATCTACAAGGTTAGCACTCTAAAGCTCAATTCAGTATGTGAAAGAGTATAAAGTATTTAAATTGTGTTTGAAACATGTTAAATAAAATGACATCATTTCTTATATATAGGAGAGGGGGATAACGACCTTGGTATCTTTTAGACTTGGAATGCAGAGGACCTTTGGATGTGCTCGAGGCGTAAATCTTCTATAGCAAGATATAACATAGCCCTACAGTAAGGAGAGAACTTCCAAGGGCATAACCGTGTAGTCGGTTGACAATTATTGGCCTGGAGTGGCCTATCTCAAGGTGGTCGGTCTGAGAGGAATAGGGTCAGCCCATAACAGTTGCCCCTCAAGCCTTTGTACTTGAATATCAAGGTGAGAGTTCGGAGAATTTCGTCCTCGACTCTCTATCACCCTTCTTCGTGCTTCTATTGTTTGGAATGTCAAACGTCTATTTGAAGACGTCGTTATTAACATTCTTTGAAACTGAAACACTTGATCGTTACGTACGAGAGACACGAACATTGATAGGACGCCTTTCCTTCCATATTGCTAGAACATAAGTATAGGAAGAACTAGAGTCATTCCCTTTTAAACCTTTCTTTTATCCTATTTCTTGAGCAGTTACCTCTTTTCCCATTTAAAATGGTGTCTCCCTGTATTCAATAATGTTAGCACAATATGCCTAAAAAATCGGGGAAGAATATGGAAAGGAATAAGAAGAAACCAACATCTATATGGGAAGGTTCCATATACTCTTCTATTGTGTCTATTTTCGGCAAAAAGGGTATACTGGATGAGGCTTTTCTTGAAGTAGGGGAACCAACACATTGAGGTTCCACCACTCCTTCTGAAGATGATAGAATATGCAGCGAGTATGGTGGATGCACCATTCCTCTTTTCGAGTGTATCTTCTCAATCCTGGATGTTCACTTATCCTTTACTGCTTTTTAGATAGGTGTTTTTAACTACTTGATTGTGGCTCCTTTGCAACTTCACCCATCTAGTTGGGTGTTCATAAGGGCTTACCGAAACTGGTGTGAAAACCTGCAGGAGAACCCTTCTGTTACATTGTTCCTTTCATATATTTCTTTGTCACTGTGGTGCCCAAGTTTGGTTGGGAAGGTGGTAGTGGGTTTTCTTAGTACCTACAATACGGGTCTTTGAAAATTTTGTTGAGTTGTCGCCTTTTGAGGACCGGTTCTTCTTGGTCACTCCCCTACATCCCCTGGCTCATGCGACTATTTGCGGACTCGAGCCAGAGGTAGATGGCAAATACAAACCTTTGTTTCCTCATTGTTGGTAGGCAAAGCATTTCCATATGGAAAATGGAACCTGTGCTTATAGAGAGGAAGGTTTTTCAAATGAGGACTCTTATCATAAGAGGCAAGTAGACTTTCGTAACCCCCTAGGTTATCTTGGAGATGGAGCTCCCTCGACTAAGGCCAATAAGAAGTGTTTGAAGAGTCTGATAGATGTTTCATTGCTGATAGTGGCTCGTTGTCGTGAGGATCGTCAAATTGCGTTTGGTAAGTTTGAAATTGAAATTCTAGTATACAGATAACATATGTCCCATAAAATGTTGAGACATTGATCTCTGATTTACTAAACAAGGCCAGAACAAGAACATTTTAATATCTCAAAGTCATAACAGTGTCATGACAGATGTTATAACATATGTTAAGACATATATTTTAGAGCATAAGAATAGAGTGAATTATACATAGCAGAATGATAAATAACACCAAGATATGATGACCCAGTTTGGTGTACAATAACACCTACATCTAGAGGCTACCAAGCCAGGAATGAATTCACTATCATTAGTATTAATTCTAAGTATACAACCTCCGGTAACTTATCACTTAATTCCCTACCCAGTGAAACTTCTACCTAGAAATCCATCTAAGTTAACTCGAGAATCCCGCTTAGTTGAGATCCTTTTGAAAATGGTTCGGTTGAACGAGTTTAGTCGTGAAAACTTTTACTATTCTCAATTGAAGTCCATGATGCTAAGGACCGTAGTTACCTTTAACCCCACTTTGGCCTTTATTAGGACGTAGTGTGAGGCTATGAGGGAGTAAGTCCTGAAATAGTGCTACGCGATGCTACACTCAAAAGAAGTTCTCTTGAGAATATTATTAATCCCCGAGTTAGTTGGGAAATTGATAATATCCGAAAGATGGACTAATGACTTTGAGAACCTCTTTAGAACCTTGTTCTGCAGGTACAATCCACCTTTAGTCCATGTCCTTTGGGAATGGGTATACCCTTGGCTCCATGCTTAATGCAAACCTAGGACCTTTGTTTGTTTATATTTGTGTGTCCTTATGTGCTTACTTGTGTTTTTTGCATTCATATAGCATCATACTGCATTGAACTTCATGGGATTTACCTTCGTTTATGAACATTGTAGAGCATTATGGATCCTAACCGAAGAAATACTTTGCGATATACTTTTAAGAGTCCCAAATTGGATGACCTAAGGGAGTTGGGAGCTTTGGTTGAAGACCAAGAGAAGTTCAAGGGTAAATATGGGAAGTTACTATCTTTGTTGAGACGTAAGGCAAATGAGGATCTCTTTTCCGCTCTATTACAATTTTATGATCCGATGTATCACTGTTTTACTTTTCCAGACTATCAGTTGTTGCCAACTTTGGAAGAATACTCCTTTTTGGTGGGTTTGCCTATTCTAGAAGAATTTCCTTTTCCTTTCTTGGAAAAGGACCCCGAAGAAAGTGACATTAATAAGGCCCTTTCTCTCAGGGTATCTGACATCAAGGTCAACATGGTTGTTAAAAGTGGGACTTTTGGTTTGACTACATATTTTTTATTTAAGAAGGCCTTATTTTATACTGATTTTACGAACAAGGCTCCGTTCGAGGCAATCTTCGCCTTGCTTGTTTATGGGGTGTTTCTATTTCCGAGTTTTGAAGGGTTTGTTGACCTTAATGCAATTAAGATATTCATGAAGAACAATCCAGTGCCGACTCTATTGGGTAATACCTATCACTCTATACATCTCCGAAACCTTCGTGGTGGAGGAATGATTACATGTTGTGTGCCCTTATTATACAAGTGGTTCATTATGCACTTGCCCAAGTATGTTTCCTTTTGGCATCTTAATGATAGGCATTGGTTAGAAAGGATTATGGCTTTGACTCATTCTAACGTTGATTGCCGTGAGTATGATGGGGTTCTAATCATTGATGGATGTAGAGATTTTGTTAATATACTGTTGCCCAACTTTGGTGGAGGGATCAGTTATAACCCCGTTTTAGCTCGTCGACAGTTGGGATATCCGTTGAAGGGACCACCTAAGAGCATACAAGTTGAGAGTATTTTCTTAGAGGATAACCAAGAGCTCCGAGAGAAGATTGTGGAAGCTTAGAAACATTTGCATAAGAAAGATAGGAATAGTTTGGGAAGGCCCAACTGTGTGTCTTTGGAACCGTATCTTCAGTGGGTCAGGAATAGGGCAATCAAGCTGAGAATGCCTTATTCTCGTCAAGATCCTATACCTCCAAGAGAAGAACCTACTTATACTTTTATGTCCGACGCTGAGAAGTTGGGGGTTGCCTTGAGGAAGTCACAACGCAAATCAGAAGTGTGGAAGAACAAGTACCAAGTGTCTGTTACAGAGAATGATGAACTTCAGAGACAGATTGTTGAGCTTCAGGAACAACTGTAGTTGAAGGATGAAGAGTTACTCCCCTACAAGAGGAGGAAGGTTTTGGAGGATTTATTTTCCTCCGATTCTCAGTGTACCATCTGGAAGATGATTGTGGACAATCTCACCCGTGAGAATACTCAATTGGAGGAGCAGCTCAAGCAGCATAATTCAAAACTTCCTTAGTATCTTTACAAGCTTTTATTTAGCTTTTATTTGGGACTCTTTAAAAGAATATTTATGTAATCCGTTTCAAAATTAATAAAACGTTTCTTTTTATCGCAATGCCCATAAATAGAGGAATTCCATGAAGTCCTACTCATCTTGCATTGCATTCTTTCTTTTTCTTTGTTCACTTCAAGAAACTCAATTTCGTTTTGTAGGTATTGTAACAATGGAGTTCAAAAGAGAAACTTTGAAGTACACTTTTCAGAGTCCTAACATTGAAAGCTTAAGAGAACTGACAAATCTCATCGAGAACCGTCACGCTTTTGCAACAGAATATGGAGAAGCCTTCCGTTTTCTCGAGCTCAAGATGAAAGAAGGGCTGTTGGAGACTCTTGTTCAATTTTATGACCCATTGTACCATTGTTTCACTTTTCCGGATTACCAGTTGATGCCAACCCTGGAAGAGTATTTTGATTTCTTGAAGATACCCGTGACGGCCCGACCTATATTCACTGTCCAGGAAGACATACCCAGCCACCAAGAAATTGCAAACGCTACTCATCTCAGCCTAGCAGATGTCCAAGCACACTTAACCACCAAGGAAGGAGTCCTTTGATTCCCAGCTGATTTCTTGATCGAAAAAGTCCGTTACCATGCTGAAAGAAATGAGGTCCTTATCTTGGAAACTACCTTTGCTTTGTTGGTTTATGGAATCTTCTGGTTCCTAAAGATTGATGATTTTGTCGATATGGATGCGATTAAACTGTTCATACTCAAGAATCCAGTTCCTACCTTGCTAGCTGACACATACCATTCAATCCACTCGAAGAATGCTGAAGGAGGAGGGCATATCGTTTGCTGCACCGCCTTGCTGTAATCATGGTTCATCGCTCGCCTAACTCGGCATCCGTCTATCTGGGATGAGGTGGAAACACCCCATTGGTCCGAGATAGTTATGGCCCTTACTCACTCTGATATTGTGTGGTACGACCCTACTTATGGAGGTGTATGTATGATTCCTAGCATCGGAGGATTCACCAACATACCGCTTATTGGGAGAGAAGGATGCATAAGTTACAATCCCACTTTGGCCCGCAGACAATTTGGGCATCCCATGATCGAAATACTTGACCAAGCTCTGTTGGAAGGAATCTTTCTCAAGGAAGGAGAAGATCCATACCTGAAGACCGTCATAATTTACGCGTGGAGATACATCAATAAGGAAGGGATGACGGCTTTAGGGTTCCCTAATGATGACGCCTCTGAAGACTATCTACGTTCGGTGCGCGAGAGGGCTCTCGGCCTCAAGATGCCTTTCCCTTTTCACGAACATATGGTATTGAATTTTCATGATCCTGATTGGTTTAATGTGAGTGAGATAGATCATCTAAAGAACGCCTTGGATGAGGCTCGGAAACTGAAAGCCGCTTGGAGGAACAAGTTTTTCACCCTCAAAGTGGAGAAAGAGAAATCCCAGAAGCTGCCAAAGATAGAATTTGCAAAGAAGAGGAAGGCGCGGGTGGATTTATTTTCCTCTCATACCTCTTCCGGAACTGTCACTAGAGATGATCTTCCCCCAGCTACTGTGGCTTGGAAAGAATGTGTCGATCGACTCATCAGTGAGAAGGCCGAATTGTAAGAACACATCAACCAATTAGAGAAAGAACTTTGTGCGCAGAAGGAGCGTAAGGAGTAGACCTCTGAGTTCTTTTTTTCTTTTATTTCAATGTAATAAACTCTTAAAAGAGTATTTTGCTTTGTAATGATTCTCGAATATCGGTATTAAAATAAGTTTTCTATCTAACGTTATAATACCGAAAAAACACTTTGAGTTTCTTGAAGTCTCATCCTGCATCTGCATTCTTGCATTAGCATTCTGCATTTATCATTTTTTTAGCATGTGCATGTGTCTCTTCTCCGCTGCATCCTCATCCGTCTTTCTGTCTTTGTCTCGCCAGCCGACGTCTTGACCATTTGACCAAGCTTGAAGTATTACTAAATGATAGTAAAGAGAACAAAGATATGGATCGCATGACTGGCTTCAGAGTAAGGACTAATCCGACCTTTGACTGTTCTTCCGACGACTTTGTTCAACAAGTGAATGTTCCTGTGCAGCCTCAGCCTTCGCCAGACAACCTGTTTGTTGATCTTCAGAATACTCATACTGATAAGGAAGTGGACAACCCTAGAATTGCAGCAATTGAGAAAGGATTTCATGATCTCCAAGAACAAGTGAAGATGATGAAAGAAGCTAATTCATCTGGTCTTGATGCTCATGACCTATGTTTAGTTCCAGGCGTAATTATCCCTCCAAAGTTTAAGATGCCTGTCTTCGAAGTATACAAGGGTGTCAGTTGTCCAAAATACCATTTAACAATGTTTTGTCGAAAGATGACTGCTTTTATTGACAACGACAAACTGATGATTCACTGCTTTCAAGAAAGTTTATGTGGGGCATCCTTAATATGGTATATGAAGCTACAAAGTAACCACATTCAGTCTTGGGAAGACCTAGCTGTTGCTTTTGTGAAGCAATACAATTACAATTTGGGTATAGCTCCAAATAATAAAGATGACAATGGACCTTCTAGAGAATTTATAGTTCCAGTACCTCATCCTCAACAACAATATGCAACGCCTACTCAGCGCGAACAACAACTACCTCCTAAGCAAAAGTTGACGTCTCCAGATCGACCGCAGGATCGACGGTTTCGGAAACGGTTTCGTAATCAGAAGATATCTTTGGATATTCCGAGAAAAGGAATTCGTCAGTTTGACCCCATCCCTTTGAAGTACGCTGATTTGTTCCTGGTCTTGATCCGCAAAGGTCACATCCAGACAAGAGCTCCACCTAAGGTGCCCAAGAAACTTCTGTACTGGTACAAAGCTGACAGGTTTTACCCATACCATCAAGGTGCTCCGGGGCACGATATTGAGAATTGTTACGGTTTGAAAGCAGACGTTCAAAGGTTGGTTAAGGACAAAATCTTATCCTTAAGATATTCCAATCCTAACCTCATCACGGTTCGTCCTCCGAGAACATGATCCGAGGTTATTTGGGAAACTCATATCAATATAGCGTCAGAAAGCATATCAGACGATTCAACGAGTCTCTCCATTCCAAGGCGTAATAAAATCCAAGAAAGGGACCTGTGTGGCTTTTCACTTTATTTTTTGCTTTTGTATTTTCGTTTCTTTGATTAAAAGCATAATTGGCATGTAAGAACTCGTTATTTTGAATAACTAATGCAAGAAAATGTTTGTCTTGAAGAAATCCATTTGTTTTCACTCGTAAAATGTTTTTCATAATTTATAATGCCAACTTTATCCAATTTCATTCTCACTTAGGTGAATAATTAGAAGGAGGATGACGAAGTAAAACGCAGGATCCTGTGGTATGCTTTTGAATAAAAACCCTACTAATGATGTGAGGCATTCCTGTTTCAAACCTCCTAAACACCAAAAATAGTTAATCCCTCTTCTAAGCCTTGAGAGAGGATCTGTTTTTCTCCAAATCAAAACCCTCATTTTTAACCTGGGGCAGGGTATCATCAAAAATGAGCATCTTTCAAAGATTGGGTGGGCACAAATATATTTTTAGCCTTTCATTCCTTTGTTTTACAAATCAGAAACTAAGCTCAGATACAATCCTCAAAAGTCCTAATTGAAGTAAGGTTTAGTTCGAAAGCGTACTTGATGAGATATTGTTTCCTGACTCCTATGAGCTATGCTCAATTTGGTTGGCATTATAAAATTAATTTATATCCTAACCAGTGATTTATGTCACTAGTTATACCTTTTTAAAAAAAAACGAACCTCAAGACAAACGTATATTGCATTGATAAATTCAGAATTAACATTTCTGACTTGCTAACCTTGTTTGATATCTTAGAAAGATTACACATGAGCATCAATAATAAGTTTATTCTATTGGAACTTGAAGACTATTCTGACCTGGGGAAAGTTTATTTCCAAGCGGTTTGTTCTAATGCAAATGTGACTTTCTAAAGAACCAGTTTGAAGACTCAGTTATACCATCAATCAGGGGCAGTTACGTCGAGATTCGGCGAATCTCTCTAAGAGTTTGAAAGCAGTGGGATGCCATGTTTCCTGTAAAATCCTCTTTGAAAACTCTTGATTCTCGTGAACCAGGTGACTTGGGGCATTTGAGGATTGATTTGATGACATCAATACCGAACTTTATCAAAACTCTCCGATGAATCTTCTCAATGCAAAAATACCAGTGAACTGTCGTAAACTTCACATTTCCAAAGAAGTAGATATTATTCGACTCCTTAGTGGATCTTCTACAACACCGGTCTTCTCCAGTGAAGCGGATGTTTATTTCATCCCCACTGAAGCTCAACTCCGACGTGTTCAACAGCTAAAATGACCCAGGTTTCTCATTTGAAGAGGATATTTATTTTATCCCCTGTAAAACCTCAGTTTGGGTATTCCCATCTACAGTTCCAGCAAGAATCTCTCCAGTGAAATGGATGTTTATTTTACCCGTGAAGGTCCTCCAGTTATGAGAATGGTAATCTACTAGTAGATCCTTTTCCTTATCTTCAACAGGACAACCTTTCAGACTTGTCAAGATGTTACATCCCCAAGAGGAATGATCTCTATTCCCCAGAGAAGTTTTGAAGCCTGAAGCAGGATTGTGATCCCATACTTGGTTCTCCACCTATCCCCAGTGGTGCTTCTACCTTTGAAGATTGGTCGAGATGTTTGTTCCGAGATGTTTATTTCATCTCCGCTTGTCTCTTTTCCCAGTTTGTCAGCATACGCATAGCATATAGATAGATAGCATGACATGTACATTTTGTTGCATCTCTTTGTGTTTGTTTTATTCTATCGCTTTGGCTGTGGTTATTGTTGCACCCTAAAATTTGCTCAACCTTATTCACTTGGTTTATGTTTCAATATCATTAGCATTTGCATATAGAGTCATGCACATAGCCTAACCATCTGCATAGCATAAGCATAGCAAGTCATCCAACAGGGGACCAATCATTATTCTCATCTCTATGAGCCTATCAAGAGGTTATTCAATCCCATTCAAGTCATCAGAAAGAATTTGAAAGATAAGAAGTCATTGGATCAAGCAGTGCATCTATCTCCTATCTGAGTGTATTAGAAGATCACCAAAGAAGTTGTGAGCTGTAAATGGAGGTCATGGAGAGTATGTGGACCTCATGGAAGACTTATAAAGTCATTGGGAGAAGGAGACAGGTCATTGGTGTGATCACAAGAATTGCAGTTGAAGGCAGCCAACTAGGGTTTCATCTAGGGTCAACTCTAGGTCAACTCTAGGTCAATTGACTGATTGAAAGGCATTAAGGGCTATTGGAAAGATGTGGGGTTCATCATTGGACATGTAAAGAAGGATATGTTGTTACTCTAAGAAGAAATCAAGAGGAATCAAGGAGAAGAGGAGTTTCTAAATTAGGGTTTCTGTGTAAAATCCCCTAGTTTAGGTCAAATTTCCAAGCAAGATAAGTCAAAATGAAAGCTTCAAATGGATCCTTGGCCAACATGAAACTTGTATAGGATCTCAAGACCTTTAATTTGAGTGGTGGAAGACATCAAGGAGATTTATAGAACTCAAGTTATGGTCCTTGCAAGTTACAGGTCATCTGAGGTATCTGAAATTTTGTCTGTGAAAATGACTTGACTTCCAAGCTATTTTTACCCCTCAAGGAGATTTCAAATGAATTTCTGGTAAACATAAGAGTTGTTCCTAATTGTCTTAGCTTTCTAGAATGGTATAGTATGCCTTCATATGATTTGTGGAGCTCTACTTATGGTCTTGGCAAGCAAAGGGTATTTTGGTCATCTGAGAATTACAGGTCATTTCAAGCCTATGCCCAAAACGCATACAAGGAAGCTTCAAATGGAAAACTTTACAACATCAAACTTGTTCCAAATGACATTTTGAGTCTAGAAAGGTGACCATGAGAGAATGGAAAGGTTCATAGCACAAGGTTTCAAAATTGGTGGATTTAATGAATAAAAAAGGACTTAAAAATGAGATTTTTCATATTTTGGCCAAATGAGGTGAAATTATAGGTCATTTTGAATGGAAAAATCATTTTGAGAACATTGGCTGAAGTAGAATTTTGAGCTTGGTTCAAGTTTTGAAAGTTATTCAAGGTTACTTGTAATGAAAGTTACATAATCCAAAATGTAAGGAAGGTGTGCATGGGAAGCTTCTCCAAAGTTCTAGGAGGTTCTAATGTCATGTATATATTGAATTAAGAGGGTTCATGCCATGGTTGGTGCTTCATATTGTTCATAACACCAAGTTTCACACACTTTTTCCAATTTGCAAAATCAACTCAAACTCTCCCAAATCTCCATCAATTCTCACAATTCTTGATCTGATCTTCATCATCATCATCCATAGATCATAATTCACACAATCATTTGGTAAATTGAAGGAGGATTCGAGCTGTGCAAGTTCACCATTCAAAGTGCAAGAATTTTGGAATTGGGAGATTCAAAGCCTTGGAGCACCATTGGTTGCATACAGAACTCATCATCAAGTTCTTGGATCATTTTCCAATCATTACAAGCCTTGGATCAGCACACTACATAGTTGTTTTCTTCACTTTGCACCAGGTATGTTCATCCTTCAAATTGCATGTTTTAATTAGAATTATTAGGTTTTGATAGCATAAAATTGTTAAGATAGGATAGATGACTGAGTTTGGTGAATTTGGAGAGTTTTAATGGAGTTTGATCATGGAGTGCAAGAACTGTTTGGGTGGATAACTCTTGGAATATTGCACAAGAACCTTAGGTTAATGGCTTGTTATGATCAGCATAAGGTATAGACAAGGTTAGGATAGAATTGAGCAAGCTTTGGAGAGGTTGATGACAGGTATTAATGGTGGATTCCAACTGTTATGTGTATCGGGTTCCATGGTTGCTTGGGTTTTAGGAGAAGTTATGGTCATGGTTGTGTAGAGGGGAAATAATAGAGCAACTTTGCTCTTTGAATCGAAGGCATCCATGGAGAGATGAGGGAGAACAGAGGAAGGTAAAGTTCATGCATGGCTAGGGTTTTCAGAGGTTAGGGTTAGCTGGAGGTTGAAGATGACTCGTGAGCCACACGATTGCCTTTTGACTATTGACTGGGAATTGAAACCAACGGCCACGATTGAATGGAAAAAACAGAGGGAGATTCAAACAATGAAACGCATCGTTTCATTTATTCTATCTGACTGGGCTCAACATATGCTTGCTATACACACCCCTCAAACCAGGCCCACTTCCAAATGAATTGAAATAATTGCTACATACACCGTTTCTTGTTTTTTTCTTTTTTGTGTGTGTTGTCTGACCACCTGGGCCCAGACGCGCCCTGCTAGGCGCACCCCCCAGTCTGGGCCCGTTTCCCTTTTTCAATTGAATTCTTTACTCGCTGCACCCTCCATGCATATTAATTCATTTTAATTTCTTTTAAAAACATTAAATCTTTCAAAATTCATAACAAATTGGAAAATGCTTGTTTTTCATTGGTTCTTTTTGCATTCTTTTCTTAATTTTGTCAAGAAAATTATCATACAAAAAAATTAATAGTTCATTTCATTTTTATATTTTGGCATATTTTTCTTTTAATTAGGTGTAAATAATATTTTGTTTAGTACATGATTTTGCTAATTTTGGTTTGAATAAATGCTTTACTATTTTTAATCCATTCTTTTTAGGTTGATTAGTAGATATTGTTAGCTTGTCTTTGCAATTTAGTTCACAATTTTAGAAATTAATTTTAGGAGACTTGTGTAGGTGTGAACAACATGAACAAAACTAGGGTTTTGGTGACAACATAGGTGAAGTAGTTCTCTTCCCTTAGGATTTAGAGATTGAAAGTTTGGGGTATGGGACTATAGGGATTATGGGTAGTTATTAGACCCCTTAGAAAATATCAGGATTCCCCTACTGCTATTAATATTGTCTGTATTTGTTTGACTGGTGTGGTGTGCCCTCTCTGGGGATTATAATTTGTCTGTGTGGGTATTGGGATTGCTTGGGGATTGGGGGAGCTGAAGACTTGTGATGATGAAGCCATTGGAGATCCAGAGTTTGAAGACCAATTTCCAGAGTTGAAGAGGAGATTCCTGCTAGCAGCTGTTGAGGAGACTAGGGTTTAGGAGCTAGGCAGAGCTCAAGATTAGAAAGCTTGTTTCTCAAACATGGAATGCCTTGTCTGCATCCATCCTTTCTCTATGATTCAAAGTCTCTTTCAAATATCCACCTCCTTCCTTTGGAAGGATCAGTGAATGTATTTGAAAGATAGAACTTTTGAGAGAAAACTGTCTGTATAATGTTAACAGTTGATGAGCCACCCTTGGTAGGTAATTGACTGGCTAACATTCATTCACTTCATATGATTGACTGATATTCCTCCTGGGAGTTTGAGACTTGAAGAAAAGCCATTGTAGACTGAAGATTGATGCCAAAGACCTTGCTTGAAGGCTGTGTAGATGGAGATTGATACTTGCTGAAGCTTGTAGCTGTTTGGAGATGACTTGAAGATAGGTGTTGATGCAGAGCTGCTGTGGCTGTTTATTTTTCAGTTGTATTTCATTTCTGATGTATTGATTGGTTTTCCCTGACTGTATTGTTTGCTGTTTAACCTGTTGGGTTGGAAGTGAATTCTGTTCACTTTCGCCTATTGTTTTCTAGGTTCGAGGTTGAGTGGGACTCCCTTGCCTCGCTTGTATTGCTGCATTCATGCATTTTCCTGCTCTACTGTATATATCTGCTATTGTTTCTGTTTCCGTCTATTCCCTTAGGATCTCTGTTTTTCTCTGCGCAAGAGAGGAGCATGATAGACACTAAGTCTTAACCCATGCATGATAACATTAGGTTAGTTTGACCCCTCTCGCAACCGTAGGTTAGAGTTCTGTCTCTTCTTCCTCAAAACAAACAGAAAAATACAATAAAATTTCAAACACAATAAAAGACACTTCTTCCGTAAAAGAATGTGAACTCATCAAGACGTCATTTTTGTCCGCTGGGACTGTTAATCAGAAAAACCTTTTTCAGAAGGAATAAAAAATCAATCAAGACAGACTTGTGTCGTACGTGGCCCGAACTACGTTTGCTCTGATCTTTCATGTTGTATGAAAGTACGTAGGCATAGGATGCGATATCCTAGCGAGCAACCTTCCCCTCCTTTCCCGTAGGTAGGCGAACTACGTTGACTCTGATTTCTCGTTTTAGACGGGAATACATAGGCATAAAGTGCGATACTTTGCCGAGTCATTTTCTTTTCTTTTTAACCCTGACCTGTAGAGTAGATAGAATAACAATCCATACCCGAAAACAAGCGTGGATCCCGTCGAGTACGACGGACGTGAGGGGTGCTAATACCTTCCCCTTGCGTAACCGACTCCCGAATCCAGGTTTTGGTTGTGACGACCATACCTTTCCCGTGTTGTGCGAGGTTTTCTCTGAGCGTTTCCTTTCCCTCCCGTGGGATAAATAACGCACGGTGGCGACTCTTCTGTTCAGCCGGCGCCGATTTTCGCAGTAGCGACAACTGGCGACTCTGCTGGGGATCCAACGTCCCCTGGCTGCTAAGGACGGCGATAGTTCTTATGCATTTGGGGATCCAACGTCCCTTAAGCGAGTCAATCCTAACGCTTGTTTTCCCGTCGAGGATTTTGTATGGATTTATATTTCTGACCTTTATTTTCAGCATTATATATTAGTTATTATTGCTGTATTGTGGGGTGTGACGGGTGTTCTTTGATTGAGAGATAAGTCGGACCTGGGCTTGAGTGCACCTAGAACTAGAGTAGAAAGTAGTGGGCGCGTGCCGGCTTTGCTTGCATTAGTGTCTCATGAAATCTACACTTGGACGAGGTTCTTCTGGTTGGCTTCTTTTTCTACCCTTTGGGTCGAAGGGGTTGTTGGTCAGCTGAATTGTCGACTCCGGGAACCGATCATTTGGAAGTTGGCTAAGTGAGGCCTCTTCAGGATTTGATGATGCCACTCCTCCTGGGAATCGTATCATCAACCCTGAAAGTCTGTGACACCGACGACCGCATAGGATGCCATACCTTTGTCAGTTACTAGGACATCCACCTGTGAGAGGGTTTGGGGTTATGCAGGTAACTAGACCTTCAGACTACCGGTTTGTTTCTTGATCGGAGATCCTGGGTATTTATGGAGAGTTCTGAGGTCTGTCAGAGACCAGTTGGAGAGTTCTGAGGTCTGTCAGAGACCAGTTGGAGATATGATTTGAGGTCTACCAGAGACCAGTTGGAGTTATGGTTGGAGGTCTGTCAGAGACCATTGTTGGAGCTTTGTTTTAGGTCTATCTGAGACCAGGGTTTGAGGACTTCTGTCTATCTGAGACTTCTTGATATGGTTCAGGCTATTCAGCTACGACAGTTGGTCCCTGTTGCATGTTACTTGCATTGCATTGTTTGCATACCCATTATCATTGCATCTCATTAACGTGTGTCTGTGCTGCAGGTGCATTTGCATATCCTCCGATTCTAGTGCCCAGACTTCTGAGTATTGATTATGGCTGGTCTGAGGAAAACAGTTGCGTATAAGCTGCCTACACCTGATATTACTCCTTTGTTTGGTCTGATATCTCTTGCTGATGAGGAGGTTAGGAGAAGCTTCAGAGTGAGTCATGGGAGATTACTGAGATTAGTCTGCAAGCCCACTACTGATGAGATGAATGAGCTGTACACCTTGATGCAGTTCTATGACCCCGCATTGAGATGTTTTACGTTTGCTGATTTCATTCTAGGGCCTACCATTGAAGAGTATGTGGAGTTTACTGAGCTGCCAGTGCAGAACAAGGTTCCCTTTATTCACTCTGCTGCTGAGCCCAAGTTAGAGGACTTAGCTAAAGCCTTGCATATGGACGCTGCCGAACTGCTAGTGACTTCTTGGCTTGGGGTTTCAGGTTCCTCTCTTGATTTCCTGGTTGGCAAAGCTCAGGAGTATGCCAAGAACGGATGTTGGGTGGTTTTTAATGCTATTTTGGCTCTATGCATTTATGGAATTGTGCTGTTCCCTAACTTGCCCAATTTCGTAGACTTGGACGCTTTCCATCTATTTGCTGCCGGCAATCCAGTGCCAACGTTGATCGGAGACTTCTACCACTCCTTGCACTACAAGAATGAAAACAGAAGGGGAAAGGTGGTTTACTGCTGTGCTCCTTTGTTGAATATGTGGTTTAAGAGCCACCTTCCCCTGAAGGGATCTTTTGTGGAGAGTGCAACCACAACTAGCTGGTCAGAGCGCCTGATGAGGCTATCCTCCGAAGACGTTGAGTGGTTTGATCGAGACCTGCTAGGGGATGAGCTTATATTCAGTTGTTCTAGGTACCCTAATGTCCCGCTGATAGGAAGAAAAGGGTGTATCAATTACAACCCATCCCTGTTAGTCCGTCAGTTCGGATATGCGCTGAAGAACCCACCGAAGGAAGAAGAAGTACAGAAATCTCTGTACTTCACCGGTGATTTGAAGGGGGAGTTATTAGCCAAGCTGCAGCATGCCTGGACGCGTATTAACCGAAGGGGGAAGCCGTTGTTAGGGAAGAATGACTATCAGGCTTATGCACCATACAGAGTTTGGATCCAGGATAGAGCAAGTCAGTTGCGGATGCCATTTCCAGATGCACCAGTCCTTGTTCCCATTCCGGTAGCAGAGCCAACTACTGTTTCTAGGGAGGCCTACGAGCAAGTTGTGAAAGAAAAAGAAGCCTTGATGAAGATCAACGAAGGGTTAGAGCAGGAGCTAGCCCAGGTACGCAGTGAGAAAAACAAGGTCGTGCATGCTTTCCAACAGTAGATTGAGCTAATGAACAGATTAGGGGCCGAGTTGACTGAGGAAAGGAAGAAGCGTGAACGTCTGGGGCAAGAGTTCAGAAGCTCCCATGACATGCTTGAATCCAAAAAGAAAGCACTTGACATCGCTCACCGAGAGATCTCTTCTTGCAATAAGACTTGGAATGCCATGCTCACCAACAATAAGAAGAGGGAAGATAAGTTGAAGCAGCAAATTTCCGACCTCGAAGAGCAGTTGAAGTCCAGCATCAAGAAGTGTGAAGAAGAAGTGATGACCCGGTATAGCCTCCAGAACGCACTGAACAAGGCCATCAAAGGCAGAGATGAAGCTGTGTCTCAGAAGCGTAAGCTAGAGGATCGCTTCGGAGAAGGGGCATGGGAGGAAACTGCTGAAGACGTGCGACGTGTTCTTAAGAAAAGAAACCAACTTGTTGAAGGACTGCTTACCCGACCAAGTCATCCGGAGACCAAGAAGTTGCTAGAAGAGTACCAGACTTATGGGAGTGTTTGATCATGTCATGTAGTAACTTGTATGCTTTATTTGCATAGTGCTTACCATCACCAGGATTGTTGGTTGAGTTCATGCCTTCTTATTGTATTCTTGGCTTATTGGTTTCTCCGCAATATATGAGGCTTTCTGTGAATCAACTCCGATCTTTGTATTGCTAGCACTGTCATTGCACCGACACCTTCACACTAGAATCCGGGAATGAATTTCCCTAATGCACAGACACACCTTGCATTGCATTCATATTCATATTGCATTACAGGTAATTATGGGATGATATCTTATTCCCTGCTCTGTACCAGGTATTTTCAGGATTGCAGATCAACACCCGCACCGCTATTCCACTCGCACCAACTGTCGAAGAATCATGGATCAAATGCAGAACGAGATGCAAGATGTGTGCGAGAAGCTAGCTCTCTTTATGCAGACCATGGAAGCTATTGCAAAAGGTCAGGAGAATTTGCAAGCCATGGTACAACCTCTGTTGGTCAGAAATGCTGGTCACGGTAATGAGGATCATCAGTCTGTGCGAGTCGATACTGTTCATGGAGATGACACTCCCACGCCAATGGCTCCACCTGTAGTCAATATACCTGCTGCTAATGTCAACAACGCTACCGATGCTGGGAATGGTAACGTCGGAGTTGGGAATGAGACTACTGTCCATAACGTTGGGCTTGGTGATGTCAACCTGGGTGACAATATGGGAGGCAACGGCTTCGGCAATGCTGGATTCGGGTTTAACGATCAGGGATTCGATAACGCTGGGAAATATGGTTTCAATGCTCAAGGCTTTGGGCAAGATGGTTATGGTGTGGCCAATCAGGGTTACGGAGGTTTCGGAAATGGAAACGGCGCTGGGTTAATGGCTTTTGGGCCTGCTGGAGTTGCTCAGGGCTACGGCAACAGAGGGCGAGGCCCGGTGATGAATCAGATTAGAGCTGGCCGCAATAATGGATACGATGGGTATGGAGCTGGGAATGGTATCTGACAGGAAGATCAGCAGGAGGACGCTTTCTCCGGTGGAGGTTTCGAGGGACCGATGGATGACTCTCAGAAGATCAGAATGCTAGAAGAGCAGATGAGGGGGGTCCTGAACCAAAGTGCTGTGGGCTTAGACATGTCAGCAATGGGTCTGGTACCTGGATTGAGGGTGCCAATCAAATTCAAAGCCCCTACGTTTGATAAGAATAAAGGGGACACTTGTCCGAAAGTGCACGTGAGGGCTTATTACAGAAAGATGTCTGCATATTCAACTGATGAGAGAATGCTAATGCATTTCTTTCAAGATAGCTTGTCAGGTCCTTCCTTAGAATGGTACATGGGGTTGGAGCCGACAAATATATAAGACATGGAAGCAGCTAGCAGAGGCATTTGTAGCTCACTACAAGTATAACAGCGACTTGGCGCCCAATCGGGTCCAATTGACAGGGCTGTCTCAGAAAAAGGGTGAGAGCTTTAAAGAGTACACGCAAAGATGGCGCGACATGGCTGCCAGGGTCCGTCCTCCTTTAGAAGACAAGGAAATGAACGACATGTTTATCGGGACGTTCACAAGCATGTTTTATGACAAGTTGTTTCACACATCTTTGGCTAGTTTCTCAGACTTAATTCTGATGGGAGAAAAGATTGAAAACAACATTAAGCAAGGCAGGTTCCAGGCTGAGGAATCAACTGCATCTGGCAGTAATAGGAAGGCTTTTGGTGGGCGCCGTCAGGGCGAGGCAAGCGCGGTATTTGGAGGCCGAGGCCGAGGCAGGGGTCGAAACCAATATCATCAGCCGCAGCAGGTGGCGATTGTTACTATTCCATATCAACAACAACCGTTTCAGCAGCAGCCCATACAACAACAACAGCAGCAGCAGCAGCCACCGCAGGGGGCACAGCCTGCTCAGCGAAGATTCCAGGGTGGTAAACCAAGAAGAGTTTTTGAGAAGCCTCCCTCAACCTATGCAGAGTTGTTGCAGACGCTGTTGGGTCTGAATTTGGTAGAGAAGAGAACTCTGGCACCGATAACGGGAACTCCTCCGTATGGTTATGATGCAAGCAGGCACTGTGAGTTTCATTCTGGGGCTCCAGGCCACGATGTAGAGGGTTGCCATGCTTTTAAGCATGATGTGCAGGATCTTTTGGACAATAAAGCTATCAATTTCGGAACGGCAGGTCCGAATATAGTGCAGAAGCCCATGCCTAATCACGGGGCAAACGCCATTCTGACTGAGGAAGGGTTGAATCTGATTATGAATGTCGACGATTTAAAGACGCCGCTAAGCGAGATAAAAAGCAGATTGTTGCAAGGGGGTGTTTATCCAGGATGTGACGAGTATTGCTTAGAATGCTGGACCCTAACTGGGGTGTGTGATGATTTGAAGAAAGGCATCCAGGCTTTAATTGATGACGGCACATTGCAGTTTGACCGAGCAGCAATCGAAGAGCCTGCAGGGGCAGTAGCAGACAATCAGAGTGATGTGGCCACTGTAACGATTCCTCGAAAGACAATCACTATAACAGCGCCAGTTCAGCGACCGCCGATCACCATAACTAAGGCTGAACCAATCCCGTACGAGAGCACGAAAGCAGTCCCATGGTCATATGGGTTGGAAGTGTATTGTGACGGAATAAAGATTGATGTTAACAAGCAGCCAGCCGAGACTGTGGACAACGTTGTTGGTTCAGGAGGTATGACAAGGAGTGGTAGGATCTTCATATCGCCTGAGGTGGAGGCCGAAAGACTGGCAAAGGGGAAAGGAAAAATGGTTGAAAATGTCCCAGTGCAGGCAAGCGAAAAAGCATCGGCATCGAAAGATGTAGAAGAGTTCATGCGCTTGATTCGAAAAAGTGATTATAAGATTGTGGAGCATCTGCAACAGACGCCGTCCAAAATATCTATACTGTCGTTGCTATGATGTTATGAAGCTCATAGAAATGCTTTGCTGAAAGTCCTGGATACTTCCTTTGTACCCCAAGACGTCTCCGTGAATCAGCTGGAAGGAGTGTTGGCACATGTGAATGCAGGCCACAACTTGGGCTTTACCGACTTCGATTTGACCCCGAAAGGGAGAGATCATAATATGGCGCTGCACGTATCTGTCGAGTGTAGAGGGTCAGTAATGTCGCATGTATTGGTCGATACCGGATCATCCTTAAATGTGATGCCCAAGAAAGCGATGATGAAGCTAGATGTCATAGGAATCCTGTGCACACCCAGTGACTTGGTAGTCAGAGCGTTTGATGGCACGCGGAGAACAGTCTTTGGATCGATAATATTGCCTCTACAGGTAGGGCCGGAGGTGTTTGCGACTGAATTCTATATCATGGATATACAGCCGGCATATAGTTGCCTGCTCGGAAGACCCTGGATTCATGGGGCTGGGGCAGTCACGTCTACCCTGCATCAGAAGTTAAAATACATGGTCGGAGACAGCGTAGTCACCGTATGCGGAGAAGAAGACATCCTGGTCAGCCATCTGTCGTCATTTAAATATGTGGAGGTCGATGGAGAGATCCACGAAACACCCTGCCAGGAATTTGAAGGGTTGCGTATCAAGGACAAAGGTCCCGGGCCGAGCAAAGTGTCGGAGATAGCCGTCTCGTCGTATAAAGAAGCCCAAGCTCTGGTGGAGGCAGGAGAAGCAAGGGGTTGAGGCAAAGTGCTGGATATTCCGGTAAAGATGGACCGATTCGGGCTGGGATACCAACCGTCGTCGTCAACACCTGCTGTGGGAGCACCCCGTTTCAGAGGGCCAATAACCATCTCTGCCAGTGGAGTATGTCATGGAACCATCAATGCTGCTTCGGAGTCTGACGAAGGAGACAACGACTGTGATATGGATGTCTGGATTCAGCCAAGCACGCCAGGACAGGGACTGTGCAACTGGTCTATTCAGGAGCTTGTTCCTGTGACTCTTAAACAGTAATGCTTTGTTTTATTAATTGTTGAATAATCTGATGTCTTGCCCGGGGCATCATGATTTGCTTAGGGTTGTGCTGTTATGAACATTGCGTGTTTATCATTAAATAAAAGGCGTTTTTCATGTGCAAATATTGTGATCTCTGTTTTTCTTGTTTTGTATTTTTCAATAAAATGGCAACGTGGTTACTCGCTTTATACACATTTTGAAGCATTTAACCATTCTTTTTGCAGGATAACATTTTCAGATGACATCCTTGAACCACCTATGACTCGTCCCGACTTCGAGCACCCGGTATTTCAGGCCGAAGAAGAGGTTGTCGAAGATAGTGACGTCCCTGAAGAATTGTCTTGGTTGGTGAAACAAGAAGAGCGTGTCATTTTGCCTCACGAAGAGGTCATCGAAATTATCAACTTGGGGCCGGAAGGGGTTGAGAAGAATATTCGTGTCGGAGCCGCGCTGCAGAGCGATGTCAAGCGAAGACTGGTTGAAATGCTCAGAGAGTACAGTGATGTATTCGCTTGGTCGTATGAAGATATGCCAGGGCTCGATACAGATATGGTTGTACATCGTCTACCATTGAAAGAAGAATGCCCACCGGTCAAACAAAAGCTTCGCAGAACTAGACCAGATATGGCAGTGAAGATCAAAGAAGAGGTTCAAAAACAGTGGGATGCTGGTTTCCTGGCTGTGACAAAATATCCCTCATGGGTTGCTAACATCGTACCGGTGCCAAAGAAAGATGGCAAGGTTCGAATGTGCGTGGATTATAGGGATTTGAACAAAGCAAGCCCAAAGGACGATTTTCCACTTCCTCATATCGATGTGCTAGTTGACAATACTGCTCAATACTCCGTATTCTCCTTCATGGATGGCTTCTCAGGCTATAATCAGATTAAAATGGCTCCAGAGGATATGGAGAAGACTACTTTCATAACGCCTTGGGGAACATTTTGTTACAAAGTGATGCCCTTTGGTTTGAAGAATGCTGGGGCAACGTATCAGCGTGCGATGACGACTCTTTTCCATGATATGATGCATAAAGAGGTCGAAGTTTATGTTGACGATATGATTGCCAAATCCCAGACGGAGGAAGAGCATCTGGTGAATCTGCTGAAGTTATTTAAAAGGCTTAGGAAGTTCAGGCTGAGACTGAACCCTAACAAATGCACCTTCGGGGTGAGATCGGGTAAACTGCTGGGGTTTATCGTAAGCGAAAGAGGAATAGAGGTCGATCCTGCTAAAATAAAAGCGATTCAAGAAATGCCGACGCCTAAAACAGAGAAAGAGGTGCGCGGGTTTTTAGGGAGGTTGAACTACATCGCTCGGTTCATATCTCACCTAACGGCTACGTGTGAACCATTGTTCAAACTGTTGAAGAAAGATCAAGCTGTAACGTGGAACGAAAATTGTCAAAAGGCGTTCGATAAAATAAAGCAGTATTTGCAGGAGCCTCCTATTTTGATACCCCCAGTGGCAGGGAGACCCTTGATCATGTATTTGACGGTTCTTGAGGGAAGCATGGGTTGTGTTCTCGGTCAACACGACGAGACAGGAAGAAAAGAGCATGCGATCTACTACTTGAGTAAGAAATTTACGGAATGTGAATCTCGATATTCAATGCTTGAAAAAACTTGTTGCGCTCTAGCCTGGGCCGCCAAGCGTTTGAGGCAATACATGCTGAATCATACAACCATGCTCATCTCGAAGATGGACCCTATCAAATATGTATTCGAAAAGCAGGCGTTATCAGGGAGAATTACCCGTTGGCAGATGGTCTTGACTGAATATGACATCCAGTATGTCTCGCAAAAGGCTATAAAAGGGAGTGTACTGTCTGAGTATCTGGCTGAGCAGCCTATTGAAGATTACCAATCGATGAGGTTTGATTTTCCTGACGAGAATATCATGTACCTAAAGATGAAAGATTGTGAAGAACCGTTGCCAGACGAAGGACCAGAGTTGGGTTCCAAATGGAAGATGATATTTGACGGAGCTGTGAACGCTTACGGTAGCGGAATAGGGGCAATCATCACTACTCCTGACGGGTCGCACATCCCGTTTACTGCCCGATTGACCTTTGCAGTTACCAATAATGAGGCCGAATACGAAGCTTGTATAATGGGGCTTGAAGAAGCCATTGATTTGCGAATCAAGAATCTGGACGAATACGGAGACTCAGCTCTGGTCGTGAATCAGATCAAAGGGGAATGGGAGACACGTCAGCCAACTTGATACATTACATGAATTATGCAAGGAGGTTGTTGCCTTTCTTCGACAAGGTTGAATTGCATCACGTACCGAGAGCAGAAAATCAAATGGCTGACGCCCTGGCCACTTTGTCTTCCATGTACAAAGTCAACTTCTGGAACGAGGCTCCCAGAATTGTCATCTCTTGACTTGATAGACCAGCATTTGTGTTTGCTATTGACGAAGCATCCGACGACAAACCATGGTATTTTGATATCCTTAATTTCCTGAAGAACAAAGAGTATCCGGCTGGGGCATCCAGTCAAGATCAGAAGACTCTCAGGAGATTAGCGGGTAATTTCTATTTGAATCCGGATGGTGTCTTATACAGAAGAAACCACGACTTGGTGCTACTTCGGTGCGTAGATGGAAAAGAGGCGAAACTGCTCATGGAGGAAATACATGAAGGTACATTTGGTACGCATGCTGGTGGGCATGCTATGACGAGAAAGCTGCTGCGGGCAGGTTATTTTTGGCTGACTATGGAAACTGATTGTTTCAAGTTTGCGAGGAAGTGCCACAAGTGCCAAATCTATGCTGATAAGATCCATGTGCCTCCGAGTCCTCTGAATGTGATGTCATCGCCATGGCCATTCTCGATGTGGGGAATCGATATGATTGGAAAGATCGAGCCGACGGCTTCTAATGGGCACCGGTTCATTCTAGTAGCAATCGATTACTTCACCAAGTGGGTAGAGGCGGCGTCTTACGCAAATGTAACTAAGCAGGTGGTGGCCAGATTCATCAAGAGAGATATCATTTGCCGATATGGGATCCCCGAGCGGATAATCACGGACAACGGTTCAAACCTGAACAACAAAATGATGAAGGAGCTCTGTCAGAATTTCAAGATCGAACATCACAACTCCTCCCCTTACCGACCCAAGATGAATGGCGCTGTCGAGGCGGCCAATAAGAATATCAAGAAGATCGTTCAGAAAATGGTGGTGACCTATAAGGATTGGCATGAGATGCTACCTTTTGCTTTGCACGGTTATCGTACGACGGTACGCACATCAACCGGGGCAACCCCGTTCTCGTTGGTATACGGAATGGAAGCAGTACTACCGTTGGAAGTTGAGATCCCTTCTCTGAGAGTACTACGAGACATCCAACTAGATGAGGCAGAATGGGTGAAGGATAGGTTGAACCAACTGAGTTTGATGGATGAGAAGAGGCTAGCTTCTCTAGCATACGGTCGTTTGTACCAGAGCCGAATGAAGAAAGCATATGATAAGAAGATACATCCGCGAAGCTTTCAGACGGGCGACCTTGTGCTGAAAAGGATTCTCCCGCCGCAGGCAGATCACAGGGGCAAGTGGACCCCCAACTACGAAGGGCCATACGTTGTCAGGAAAGTCTTTTCAGGAGGAGCTTTATTGTTGTCCACTATGGACGGTGAAGACTTTACGTCAGCTGTGAATTCGGACGCAGTTAAAAAATACTTTGCTTAAAATTGACCCGCTGGACAGAAAAAGAGGGTCCAGGCAAAAACGGGGCATCCTGACGAACCAAAAACAGAATGAAAGGTTCGGGCAAAAGTTAGGGATAGAATTGAAAAAATGTACACCCGCGAAGTTGAAAACCTACACTGGGCGGCTTCGGCAAAAAAGGGTATCCCGGTGAACTGAAAACCCGTAAAGGGCGGTTCACGCAAAAGTTAGGGATTTGAAAAGCAAATGACTGCGGTCCGAATTTGATACTGCATTGAGCATTGGTGCGGGAGAATATACCTGAGGGGGCGATTATCAGATACAATCTCTTCGGACGTGTAGATACCGGGGAAGCATTAGAGTCGGATGAGTCATAGGAGGATCAGTTCGTGGTGTTCGTCTGCATCCCGTTGCCGACATGTGTACAAATTTAATTTGTCAAAATATTTATGCTTCTTGTGCATACTTGTATATTTGCTTTGCGTAGCTTCCTCTTTTCAGGAGTTACATCCCGTGTACAAAAACTCCGCCCATTCAGGGGCCCAATCAATAAAATACGTTATTCAGTACTTGATGTTGTCTCTTTACTGTTTTGTGCATGATAAAGCGCCTAAGTTTACTGAAACTAGCACGTGTATAACATCACTGGCCCTTGCCAACAATTGCTAAAGCTTTGAATTAACTGAAAATGACGTCACTAACCTGAATAGATTTGGTTGCATAGGCTTGTCCTGTCTTGTTTGTGTTATTGCAGGTTTCATAGCCGTACGAGGAAGACGATCAAAAGATTGCAGTAATGAAAGGCTCGACCCCCACGCAGGTCATGCATGTGCTTCCTGAAGAAGGATCGAATTCCCCAGCTAGCCGTAGCTTATCCAAAGCACATTCTCCAGCAAAGTCATTCATCCTCAGCAGAGTTTGGCGATCCCAAGATTATAAGGCTGTATTCAGACAGTGTATCTCAAGCCGAGTTGGTTTAGTTTCAGAAGATTAATATTGGTGAGCTGTATTCAGACAAGTTCACCTTTCCCCGCAGGGTCAGTTTACCTCTCCCCCAGCGGAGTCAGTTGATTTTCCCAAGAGAATCATCCCGCCCCAGCGGAATTCTCTTTCCAACCTGTGTTTTCATTCCTCCCAGCGGAATCTGAAGATTAAAACTCTCCCCGACAGAGTTGGTGTGAGTCCTGGCATTTATTTTGTCAGAATACCGTGTGACATCCGGTCACTCTCCAGCAGAAGTATAATCATACTGAGCGCATCTGCTAGTCTCCCGCAGAGTTACATTCCCAGCAGGGTGTTACTTCAAGGAGATGTTTAGTTCAAGTTCCCAATTTCCCAACTGAGTCGACTTCACTCTCCCAACATTTATTTTGCTGGAATAAACCTGTAGCACCTGGCTATTCCCAGCGGAGTCGGCATTGTCTTCAGCATTTATTTTGCTGAAGCAGTTTCTGCATCCCAGCAGTTCAAGTCTGCATTGGCATCGGCATATAGTGTCATACTTGCATCCACCATATAAAAGCGTAGCATTTCCATGTCGAATGGAGCATTGCATCATTGTCAAACGCATGCATTTTGAAACATAAACCAGGTTGGCTAACCTTTTGTTTCAAGTATTGTTTCTCTTGCAGGTAGAGAGAGCTCTTGCTCAGGTGAATCACCAAACATTCAAGGTCTCAACGTGAGACATCCCATGAAGTGTCAGCTTCGACATTATACCCCACAGAATTATCATGATGAAGTTCTCTTTGTCTCCGAGCAGAGTTATTTGTGAATTTCTCGTGTTTTCCCCGCCAGAGTGAGTAGGCAAAATTTCTCCTCATTCCCAAGCAGAGTTGTTTGTCATCAACGGGTTTCAGGAATCAGAATTTCAGAGGCCACCGCCGGTTATCAGAACAGGCGTCCGGTAGTTCGGTTTTCAGATATCCCCAGTAGAGTCCGCTTCAACGTCGCTGCCACGTCAGTACTAAGAAGTTTGTGGATTGGGACCAACGGAAGGATGAGTCCTGACGAGGACAATTTTATTGACAGGTTTTCTTTGTGTTAGAGAAGAGGTGGGTCCTAACGTGGACAGATTGATTTCCTCAGTCGACGATATGTGCCAGTCCTAACGTGGACAGGTTCGATTTCTCAGAATTGTTGGAATGTGGAGTCCTAACGTGGACATTTCTTCCAGGTGACGATATGTGTTAGTCCTAATGTGGACGGATTCGAGTTCTCGGTATTGATTGAGTGTGGAGTCCTGACGGGGACAGAAGTTGGTTGCTCTTCGTGTTGGTGTCCTGATGTGGACCATTTATTTCCAGCAAATAGCTTTATTCATAATGGTGAAAGGGGTGTCCTGACGTGGACAAGTTTGCAGTTCTTTGTGATGACAAGACGCGAGAGTCCTGACGTGGACAAATTTATCCTTCGTCGTGTTGTGGGCAAAGTATGAGTCCTGACGTGGACAAGTCTCACTTCCCCAGCAAGTCGAAGACGTGCAAGTCCTAACGTGGACAGGTTCTATTACTTCAGCAGGTGGAGATGTGGGTCCTAACGGGGACAAGTTTTTATCCTCAGCAAGTCCAGAGGTGAGGCCTTACATGGACAAATCAAGACGAAACGTGAGTCCTGACGTGGACAAGTTTATTCCTTACGTGGAAAAAAGAAGTTTCAGTTCCTTACGTGGAGAAGCAAGTTTTTCCTTACGTGGAGAGAAGATTCATTCCTTACGTGAAAAGATTGAGTCCTTACGTGGACATATCAGAATGGGAGTCCTTACGTGGACAAATCAAGAAGATTATTTTTCCTAACGTGGAAAAATGGGTCCTGACGTGGACGATGTATTCCTGACGTGGAAAGATTGCATTCCTTACGTGGAAAGATTGGAGTCCTTACGTGGACAGAGCGATTAAAATCGTATTCCTTACGTGGAGAGCTTGGAGTCCTTACGTGGACAGATCAAGAATTTTATTCCTTACGTGGACGAATCAAAATGTGATTCCTTACGTGGAAAGATAGCATTCCTGACGTGGAAAGGTGGGTCCTTACGTGGACGAAGTTGTATTCCTAACGTGGAAAGCAGAGGTATTCCTAACGTGGAAAGATGTTATTCCTAACGTGGAAGAGTTTAGTCCTAACGTGGACGATTTATTTCTAATGAGAGGCAGACGAGCCATCCCTAGTGAAGCTGTCGAGATTTTTCCTAACGTGGACAAGTTTGGTTGAGATTTCTTTGTGTTGACGACACAGGCGTCCTAACGTGGACAAGCAAAGTTTTATTCTTGCAATGATAGAAGCTTTTCGGGCTGACGAAATAATCCCCAAGCAGTGGTGTAGTTCATTTCTGCGGTTGGCAAATTTCTGGGTTCTTAGTATTCAACCGTCTCGTACCGCGAATGTCTGAAGGCTCCGGGCTCTTCACTCAATCGGGTCCAAGTCGCTTGAATAGGGGCAGCTGTTGCACCCTAAAATTTGCTCAACCTTATTCACTTGGTTTATGTTTCAATAGCATTAGCATTTGCATATAGAGTCATGCACATAGCCTAACCATCTGCATAGCATAAGCATAGCAAGTCATCCAACAAGGGACCAATCATTATTCTCATCTCTATGAGCCTATCAAGAGGTTATTCAATCCCATTCAAGTCATCAGAAAGAATTTGAAAGATAAGAAGTCATTGGATCAAGCAGTGCATCTATCTCCTATCTGAGTGTATTAGAAGATCACCAAAGAAGTTGTGAGCTGTAAATGGAGGTCATGGAGAGTATGTGGACCTCATGGAAGACTTATAAAGTCATTGGGAGAAGGATACAGGTCATTGGTGTGATCACAAGAATTGCAGTTGAAGGCAGCCAACTAGGGTTTCATCTGGGGTCAACTCTAAGTCAATTGACTGATTGAAAGGAATTAAGGGCTATTGGAAATATGTGGGGTTAATCATTGGACATGTAAAGAAGGATATGTTGTTATGCTAAGAATAAATCAAGAGGAATCAAGGAGAAGAGGAGTTTCTAAATTAGGGTTTCTGTGTAAAATCCCCTAGTTTAGGTCAAATTTCCAAGCAAGATAAGTAAAAATGCAAGCTTCAAATGGATCCTTGGCCAACATGAAACTTGTATAGGATCTCAAGACCTTTAATTTGAGTGGTGGAATACATCAAGGAGATTTATATAACTCAAGTTATGGTCCTTGCAAGTTACAGGTCATCTGAGGTATCTGAAATTTTGTCTGTGAAAATGACTTGACTTCCAAGCTATTGTTTCCCCTCAAGGAGATTTCAAATGAATTTCTGGTCAACATAATAGTTTTTCCTCATTGTCTTAGCTTTCTAGAATGGTATAGTATGCCTTCATATGATTTGTGGAGCTCTACTTATGGTCTTGGCAAGCAAAGGATATTTTGATCATCTGAGAATTACAGGTCATTTCAAGCCTATGCCCAAAACTCATACAAGGAAGCTTCAAATGGAAAACTTTACAACATCAAACTTGTTCCAAATGACATTTTGAGTCTAGAAAGGTGACCATGAGATATTGGAAAGGTTCATAGCACAAGGTTTCAAAATTGGTGGATTTAATGAATAAAAAAGGACTTAAAAATGAGATTTTTCATATTTTGGCCAAATGAGGTGAAATTATAGGTCATTTTGAATGGAAAAATCATTTTGAGAACATTGGCTGAAGTATAATTTTGAGCTTGGTTCAAGTTTTGAAAGTTATTCAAGGTTACTTGTAATGAAAGTTACATAATCCAAAATGTAAGGAAGGTGTGCATGGGAAGCTTCTCCAAAGTTCTAGGAGGTTCTAATGTCATGTATATATTGAATTGAGAGGGTTCATGCCATGGTTGGTGCTTCATATTGTTCATAACACCAAGTTTCACACACTTTTTCCAATTTGCAAAATCAACTCAAACTCTCCCAAATCTCCATCAATTCTCACAATTCTTGATCTGATCTTCATCATCATCATCCATAGATCATAATTCATACAATCATTTGGTAAATTGAAGAAGGATTCGAGCTGTGCAAGTTCACCATTCAAAGTGCAAGAATTTTGGAATTGGGAGACTCAAAGCCTTGGAGCACCATTGGTTGCATACAGAACTCATCATCAAGTTCTTGGATCATTTTCCAATCATTACAAGCCTTGGATCAGCACACTACATAGCTTTTTTCTTCACTTTGCACCAGGTATGTTCATCCTTCGAATTGCATGTTTTAATTAGAATTATTAGGTTTTGATAGCATAGAATTTTTAAGATAGGATAGATGACTGGGTTTGGTGAATTTGGAGAGTTTTCATGGAGTTTGATCATGGAGTGCAAGAACTGTTTGGGTGGATAACTCTTGGAATATTGCACAAGAACCTTAGGTTAATGGCTTGTTATGATCAGCATAAGGCATAGACAAGGTTAGGATAGAATTGAGCAAGCTTTGGAGAGGTTGATGACAGGTATTAATGGTGGATTCCAACTGTTATGTGTATCGGGTTCCATGGTTTCTTGGGTTTTAGGAGGAGTTATGGTCATGGTTGTGTAGAGGGGAAAGAATAGAGTAACTTTGCTCTTTGAATCGAAGGCATCCATGGAGAGATGAGGGAGAACAGAGGAAGGTAAAGTTCATGCATGGCTAGGGTTTTCAGAGGTTAGGGTTAGCTGGAGGTTGAAGATGACTCGTGAGCCACACGATTGCCTTTTGACTATTGACTGGGAATTGAAACCAACGGCCACGATTGAATGGAAAAAACGGAGGGAGATTCAAACAATGAAACGCACCGTTTCATTTATTCTATCTGACTGGGCTCAACATGTGCTTGTTATACACACCCCTCAAACCAGGCCCACTTCCAAATGAATTGAAATAATTGCTACATACACCGTTTCTTGTTTTTTTCTTTTTTGTGTGTGTTGTCTGACCACCTGGGCCCAGACGCGCCCTGCTAGGCGCACCCCCCAGTCTGGGCCCGTTTCCCTTTTTCAATTGAATTCTTTACTCGTTGCACCCTCCATGCATATTAATTCATTTTAATTTCTTTTAAAAACATTAAATCTTTCAAAATTCATAACAAATTGGAAAATGCTTATTTTTCATTGGTTCTTTTTGCATTCTTTTCTTAATTTTGTCAAGAAAATTATCATACAAAAAAATTAATAGTTCATTTCATTTTTATATTTTGGCATATTTTTCTTTTAATTAGGTGTAAATAATATTTTGTTTAGTACATGATTTTGCTAATTTTGGTTTGAATAAATGCTTTACTATTTTTAATCCATTCTTTTTAGGTTGATTAGTAGATATTGTTAGCTTGTCTTTGCAATTTAGTTCACAATTTTAGAAATTAATTTTAGGAGACTTGTGTAGGTGTGAACAACATGAACAAAACTAGGGTTTTGGTGACAACATAGGTGAAGTAGTTCTCTTCCCTTAGGATTTAGAGATTGAAAGTTTGGGGTATGGGACTATAGGGATTATGGGTAGTTATTAGACCCCTTAGAAAATATCAGGATTCCCCTACTGCTATTAATACTGTCTGTATTTGTTTGACTGGTGTGGTGTGCCCTCTCTGGGGATTATAATTTGTCTGTGTGGGTATTGGGATTGCTTGGGGATTGGGGGAGCTGAAGACTTGTGATGATGAAGCCATTGGAGATCCAGAGTTTGAAGACCAATTTCCAGAGTTGAAGAGGAGATTCCTGCTAGCAGCTGTTGAGGAGACTAGGGTTTAGGAGCTAGGCAGAGCTCAAGATTAGAAAGCTTGTTTCTCAAACATGGAATGCCTTGTCTGCATCCATCCTTTCTCTATGATTCAAAGTCTCTTTCAAATATCCACCTCCTTCCTTTGGAAGGATCAGTGAATGTATTTGAAAGATAGAACTTTTGAGAGAAAACTGTCTGTATAATGTTAACAGTTGATGAGCCACCCTTGGTAGGTAATTGACTGGCTAACATTCATTCACTTCATCTGATTGACTGGTATTCCTCCTGGGAGTTTGAGACTTGAAGAAAAGCCATTGTAGACTGAAGATTGATGCCAAAGACCTTGCTTGAAGGCTGTGTAGATGGAGATTGATGCTTGCTGAAGCTTGTAGCTGTTTGGAGATGACTTGAAGATAGGTGTTGATGCAGAGCTGCTGTGGCTGTTTATTTTTCAGTTGTATTTCATTTCTGATGTATTGATTGGTTTTCCCTGACTGTATTGTTTGCTGTTTAACCTGTTGGGTTGGAAGTGAATTCTGTTCACTTTCGCCTATTGTTTTCTAGGTTCGAGGTTGAGTGGGACTCCCTTGCCTCGCTTGTATTGCTGCATTCATGCATTTTCCTGCTTTACTGTATATATCTGCTATTGTTTCTGTTTCCGTCTATTCCCTTAGGATCTCTGTTTTTCTCTGCGCAAGAGAGGAGCATGATAGACACTAGGTCTTAACCCATACATGATAACATTAGGTTAGTTTGACCCCTCTCGCAACCGTAGGTTAGAGTTCTGTCTCTTCTTCCTCAAAACAAACAGAAAAATACAATAAAATTTCAAACACAATAAAAGACACTTCTTCCGTAAAAGAATGTGAACTCATCAAGACGTCATTTTTGTCCGCTGGGACTGTTAATCAAAAAAACCTTTTTCAGAAGGAATAAAAAATCAATCAAGACAGACTTGTGTCGTACGTGGCCCGAACTACGTTTGCTCTGATCTTTCATGTTGTATGAAAGTACGTAGGCATAGGATGCGATATCCTAGCGAGCAACCTTCCCCTCCTTTCCCGTAGGTAGGCGAACTACGTTGACTCTGATTTCTCGTTTCAGACGGGAATACGTAGGCATAAAGTGCGATACTTTGCCGAGTCATTTTCTTTTCTTTTTAACCCTGACCTGTAGAGTAGATAGAATAACAATCCATACCCGAAAACAAGCGTGGAACCCGTCGAGTACGACGGACGTGAGGGGTGGTAATACCTTCCCCTTGCGTAACCGACTCCCGAATCCAGGTTTTGGTTGCGACGACCATACCTTTCCCGTGTTGTGCGAGGTTTTCTCTGAGCATTTCCTTTCCCTCCCGTGGGATAAATAACGCACGATGGCGACTCTTCTGTTCAGTCGGCGCCGATTTTCGCAGTAGCGACAGTTATCCCCAGGCGCTTGGGTGTGTCCTATCCCTCCAAATAAAGTTGTCAGCCCTAGGCAGAAAGAGCACAATGTTTCTACTTTCCCCATGAAGTTAGATCCTCGTGGAAGATGGTTATTCCAGTACATTTCATTTGAGTTCATACCTCAATGGTCGAGTCTTGCTTGATAATTTCTCTTCGACTACTTCCCGAATTGAATTTCGGTCCTTGGCAATCACATTGTGGATAATCTCCAACTTTTGAACATGGATCAAGTGTGCATTTATTCTGCACTATTTCCCCAAGAAGAATATTCATGAAGACAGGTATCGCTCCAACGATAATATCACAGGTTTTCTCAACCGCCTACATTTGGACTATAAACAATCTCTTTATTTGAGCAACTCGTTTTGACAAAGATCTTACTCAAAACGACTAACAAAAGTTTCTACAAGACAGTTCATTCACCCTCAGTGGGTTCTTCAACATCATCAATTCGTCAAATGGCATCGCTTCGCAAATCCATCAGAGAAGTCCGCCAAAGACATTACAAGACACTTCCCTTTATTTGAGAATTTCCACTACAAAAATTTCAAATATTTTACAACTACAATAAAGATGTTCCTCGGAAATGAATTTCCCAATAAGTTCATCACACAAGTTTATTTCCATCAAGTGACATCTCCCCAGACAAGTCGAGGAAGTTTACCACATTAGTCTCTTTATTTAAGAGGACATACTTTACGATCTAACCGGCTTACATCTCTTCTGAAGATCCTCGGTGAAATCTTACAACCTCCATTACATTACAAATTACAATATGCAAAGTTCTACATCTACAATATACATTGACATCTACGATCTGCAAAAATTTACGATCCCCTGCGAAGATATTCTCACGAGTTTTCATCACTTCAGGTAGAGACTGAGACCAGCTCATGGTTCCCATACCATGACGCTCGGAGAGGTTCTACATCAGAGAATGAGACTAGCTCATGGTTCCCATACCATGACGCTCATGGAGGTTCTACATCAAAGATTGAAACCAGCTCATGGTTCCCATACCATGACGCTCGGGGAGGTTCTACATCAGAGGCTGAGACCAGCTCATGGTTCCCATACCATGACGCTCGGGGAGGCTTTACCTTTGTATTATTCCCAGTCGGATTTCAAAAATAATAATAATAAAAGAATGAAGAGAAGAGAAAAGAATAAAAAACAAAACTAAATTATTGACACAATCAGAAAATTCACTTTGGTTATTACCGTCATCTGGATTGCTCCATGTTGGTAATGAGCTACCCTTCGATTACAAGTTTCTCACCTATTGTCTAAATCGCCATATCCTTGGTGCATGTGCTTCTGGAGATTCCCCAATGTTGGTTGTTGTCTTTCCTCGTGGAGCCTCGCCTTGTTGAGCCTGTTCTTCTCGCATGTCGTGTCCAGTTTCTCCCTTGTGGCGTCGTGTCTCCACAGGACCGTCTGTCTTGCATTTTCATATCATTGCATATCATTTGCATTTGGTGGCTTCTTAGGGTCAAAAATTCATGCAATGTTTGTATTTAAGTCCTTCCTATCTCGTCGAGACAAAGATTTCGATCTCCATATCTCCGGATAGGAGAAACTTAAATAGGGGCATCTGTCACACCCTAATTTTTGACCATAAGATCCCGCCCCTTGTGCCTTCAGTACTTGTTTTATCTTACTATCTATTATGGCTAACCAGTTCACGCAGGTACAACTTCGTCAAGTATAGATTCGTACAGTCAAATACTTCTAGGTGACCACTGGATCAGGGATATCCCGAGTTTATTCTACTGGTCGTTTTGCTTGAAGCTTCTCAAAGGTTCCGATGTTAGCCCGAGAGGTTTAAGTTGGTAAAGACATGGCTCGTGTACTAGGATGCCCAACTCAAGGGTTTTCGGATACAAGATGATTCAAACCATTTCAAGCATCCTTCTTATGTCCATATCATGAATTCGAGTTTTTTGGACTTACTATACTTTGTGATAAAATAGAAGTGAACAAAAGTCTGGATTCATTTTAGCTTAATGAGATTTACGTCAAAGACGAAATTTAAGGTGCAAAGTGCTTTTCTGGTTCAAATAAAGTTCAAGGAGATTTTGAGGCCTTGAAGAAAGCTCACAAGCTCGAGAAGTTGAGTTAATGAAAAATGCATGAGCTACTTTATTCCATTGTGTTGTACCCTAAAATTTGACCAACCGGTTCCTATCCCTGGTTTATGTTTCAACGTATTTTGCATTCGCATTCGCATACTGCATGCATCACGTTTTTCTCAGCCAGGTTGATTTTTATCGGGATTGCAGCCCCTGGCGTTTCAGTCAGTACAGGCCGGTCAGGATAAAAGTCTGCTGAGAATTGGTGCTCGTTCCCTGTGTTTTCAGGCCATCTCGGGGTCCGGGTTTCGCTACGGTTGCGTAATTGGGTTTTATTCAATTTAATCGGTTTCCTGGCATTTTTTAGGATTTTTCTTGTATTTTTCTGGATTTTTAATGCATTTAAATGGATTTTTCTGGATTTATTAGTCTTCTTTATAATTTTTAGAATTTTAAATAAATTTTCTTTTCATTTTTTAGAAATTAATAGATTTTTAAAGATTTTTTAGGTATTATTTTCTTTTAATATAATAGACTTTAAAAATAAATTTGTAGATACTGATTTCTTTTTAGTGGTTTTTTTTGAAAAAAATAGATAGATAAATAGATTTTTTTCTTTTAAAAGAGTAGAAAAAAAAGAATAATAAAATAGATAGTATTGTTTTTTTAAAATTTTTATTAGAGTTTTATTGTTTTTAAAAAAAATTAATAGAATAGATTAAAAATAAATAAATAGAGATTAAATGTTTTTTAGATTTTTATTTGATTTTTGTTTTTTTACAATTAATTAGGTTTTTAAAGATAATTGTTTAGATATTAAAAAATAGTTTTTAGATTTTTCTGATTAATTAGGATTTTATGTTTGTTTTTTTTCGTTTTAATAGATATTAGGTCTTAATCAGGGTTTAATTAGGTTTTTACTTTAATTTTCGTTTTATTTTTAGTTAGGGTTTTAGGGTTAATTCTGTTGACTTAATTAGGGTTAATTCTCTTTTAGTTTAGTTAATTAGGTCATTAATATTTCCAATTAATCATGTTTAGTGTTTTAATCTGAGTCTTATTGGGCCAATTATGCATTATCCAAAGTCCATAAGCCCAGTCAGAGTCCAATGCGGAGTGCCACTTGTCCTTTATAAGGCCATGCCACGCGTAAGTCAAGGCTTCTTCCACCTCACTCTCTCTCTCTCCCTCAGAATCCTCCACGCGGCACACATGCATTAACTCCCAACACACGTGTCTCTCCCTTACGCATCCTTCTGCCACCCGTCCCCTCGCCGGAAACTCCCACCGCCGGCCATGCAACCACCCACCGGACCACTTCCCTCCGCCGTAACCATCACCAGAGTCTGTTGAGACCGCCGGAAACTGCAATTTTTCCAGTTTTGTTTCTCCTCTCCACTGATCTGCACCGATCATCCTTCATCAATCTCACCGGAGAATTCATAGGACCGCCGGAAACTGCAAATTGCATCCTTCGTTCATCCTTTCCCCCAGAAACACGAAGAACAATCATCTTCTTCCATCGTTTTCCCAGAAACACGAAGAACAATAATCTTCTTCCATCGTTTTCCCAGAAACACGAAGAATGTAACACCTGAGGTGAAAGAGGACGGTGGTTACATGTAACACCCGTGGGCGAGGGAGTGGTTGTCGGTGTCATGAGGCATGACAATGGGACACTCCTAGCAGCTTCTAGGGGAAAACCGAATTCACATCCGAATGAGAGGGATCCTGAGGCTATGCAGGTATGGGACTGCATGGTTGAATGAATGCTTATAAGGATTAATTGGTACTACCTATACCAACAAGATGCATCTTCTTTTCGGTAGCCCGTTCATAAGAACTCCACAGTTAAGCGTGCTTGACTTGGAGCAATTCTAGGATGGGTGACCTTCTGGGAAGTTTCCTAGAAAGCGTGTGATTGAGGACAAAGCATGCTGAAAAGACCCGTGTTGGTTTGTGGGGTCAGTCGGTAATCCTGAAAGCAATATGGGGCGTTACAAATGGTATCAGAGCCATACCTCTCCCAGTACGATGTGGTTCGGGGACGAACCAAGCGGAAGTTGGTGGGCATGTAACACTTGAGGTGAAAGAGGACGGTGGTTACATGTAACACCCGTGGGCGAGGGAGTGGTTGTCGGTGTCATGAGGCATGACAATGGGACACTCCTAGCAGCTTCTAGGGGAAAACCGAATTCACATCCGAATGAGAGGGATCCTGAGGCTATGCAGGTATGGGACTGCATGGTTGAATGAAGGCTTATAAGGATTAATTGGTACTACCTATACCAACAAGATGCATCTTCTTTTCGGTAGCCCGTTCATAAGAAATCCACAGTTAAGCGTGCTTGACTTGGAGCAATTCTAGGATGGGTGACCTTCTAGGAAGTTTCCTAGAAAGCGTGTGATTGAGGACAAAGCATGCTGAAAAGACCCGTGTTGGTTTGTGGGGTCAGTCGGTAATCCTGAAAGCAATATGGGGCGTTACAAAGAACACTCGTCGTTCTCCCAGAAATTCCTCCAGATCTTCAAACCTCCAGTTCTGTTTAGATCTTCGTCGAGCTTTGTATCTTCAACAAGGACCTTCAGACGTTCAATCAAGATCCCCGATCTTCCTCGATTACAGATTTTCGTGCGTTCGTCATCTCCTTCAACGATTCCTTCATCGCGCCTTGTTCGTCACTTAGATTTTCATCCAACGGTTATTGTTCGTCCAGATTAAACGACTTGCGCGCGACTTCGACGAAGAATCTCAGCGAGCGAACGAGAAATTCTTCCCATAATCTCCGTCTTCATCAGACTATCCAGGTACATCTTCTTTCTCTAACTCGTAAGCCTTCATAGTTGGTTAGGATTTATGTTCTGTGATTGTTAGGTTGAGTATCCGAGATTTGGTGAGACGAGTGTGGTTTAGGTTTGATTTGAATTGAAGGGTGAGGGGTGAGGTATTAGATTGATGAATATGTTGGAATCTGGGTGAAGAACTCAGTGGGTTTGGAGAGGTTTTCAGAGGGCGCCGTTTAGGGTTTCATGTTTGAGGAGATGAACAGTATTCAGGATAGAATGAAGTGTTAGGAGTTTTGTTAGGGTTTTACTGATTGTGAGGTGGACTCGGGCTCAGGCCCAATGGCAATTGCTGATCCATACTCCCCAGGTTGCTCGTGAAACCCCCTTCCATGATTTGTGTTCTGTTTGGGCCTAGCAGAATTGCTAGTTGCACCCCCCAGTTGAGGCCCAACCTGGATATCAAAGGGATATCCTTGCCGTTCGCACCCCCCTGAGCTTTATGTTTGTGGTTTTTCCGTATTGGTGGACTGGGCCCAGTGTGTTGCTTCCAACACCCCCCCTTTGCTGGGCCCAATGTGTTTCTGAAGGTAAAACTGCTATTGGCACCCCCTTGTTTTCATTTTAATTGAATTTCTTTTCTTTTTTTTTCCTTTTCATTTGCATATTGGTTACAAATAAATTCATAAAAAACACAAAAATCATCATTTTAACATGGGACTTTTTCCCACATTTTGATAATGGTTTCAAGAAAATTATAAGAAAATAAAAATATTATTTTAGGTTTTTTTCCATTTATGGTGATTTTTCAAACTTAATTGCTTTTATTTTCATGTTTGTTTGTACATACATTTTGATGAATTTTGTTTAGCAATTTAAATTCATATTTTGATCCCGTTCTTTTTGTACTAGCTAGATTAGAGCATTAAGTTCCCTTAGAGATTTATTTCATATTTTTGTGATTAAGTCTTGATTAGTTTTGATTAGAGAATATTAGGTTAGTATAATTAGGGTTCAAACTCAACATAGGTGCATTCTAACATTTTATTTTGGGGTTTTTAGCATGAATTAGGTTATGGGACATATAGGGTATGTAGGGTAGATATAGAAATCCCCTTAGAATAAGTCTTAGAATTTTAAATACTGTTTTACTATTTTCAGTATATTTTGCAAATTGTGTGATTGTTTGGTGTTCCCATTTGGGGTTTATGTTGCTTGCTGTGGGCTCTTGGGCTTTTCTATGGGGTGTGGGCTTGGTTTGGGGCTTGTGGAGCATGAGGACATCAAAGGAGAGGATTGAAGATGATGATCAAATGGTGAAGTTTGAAGATTGTTGATGCCTGATTGAAGACATAGGAAATAATAGGAATAAGCAGAGCCTTAGAATAGACTGAATTGTTTTGTGCAAACATGGATAGCTTCATGTGCTTCCATTCCTCTCTATGACATAAAGTCCCTCTATGGTATTCACCTCCCTCCTTTGGAGGGATAAGTGGCCTTACCTTAGAGGTAGAACTTTGAGGGAAACAGTCTGTTACAATGTCAACTGTTTATAGGCTTCCTTTGGTTGTCAATGAACTGTTTGACATTCAATTTATCCTGATAAATCAATTCTCATCTAGGAGAGCTTGTCTTGAAGAAAGAAGCCATTGAAGATAGGGATGAAGATCAAAGATTGACAAAGATGAAGATTTTTCATGTTAAAGTTGTGCAACTGTTAAAGCTAGGGTTTACTGCTGTCTGGAGCTATCTGCTGTTTGATGCTGTCAACTGGTTAAGATTCTGTGCTTGCTTGAGCTTGGGGATTTCTTGAAGATGGAAGCTTATTGTAGCTTGGGTATCATTAGAGTTGGATTTTTGGGGTTCATTGGAAGATTGCTGTTTGTCAACTGTCAGAGTTTGAGGTTTGTTCAGAGCTGCTGCTGTAGGAGCTGGTGGGCTGTCAGAGCTGGTTTTGGGGTTTTATTTTCTTTGCTGTATTGTTTGTTAATTTTCCCATAGGTTTAAAGTGAAGCTGTTTCACTTTGCCTATTGTTTTCTCAGGTTCGAGGTTGAGTGAGACTCCCTTGCCTCGCTTGTATTGCTGCATCTCATGCATTTTACTACTTTACTGTATATTTGTTATTTCTTTTCCGTTTATCCCCTAGGATCTCTGTTTCTCTCCGCGCAAGAGAGAAATATGACAGACATTAGGTGTTAATCCATGCATGACAACATTAGGATAGTTTTGATTCCCATTTCAAACCCTAGGTTTTAGAGTTCGTTCTCTTCTGTCTCAAAATCATTCAAAACACAGTAATAAAAGGTTAAATATCAATAAAAAAATAGTTCTTGCGTAAAAGACTGTAAACCAATCAAAAGAGTCATTTTTGTCCGCTCGGACCCGTAATCAGGAGAAAACCTTTTTCAGAAGGATAAAAAACAGTCATACAAATCTGTGTCTTCCGTAGCCCGAACTACGTTTGCTCTGATCTTTCATGCTGTATGAAAGTACGTAGGCATAGGATGCGATATCCTAGCGAGCAACCTTCCCCTCCTTTCCCGTAGGTAGGCGAACTACGTTAACTCTGATTTCTCGTTCTAGACGGGAATACGTAGGCATAAAGTGTGATACTTTGCCGAGTCATTTTATTTTCTTTTAACCCCAGACCTGTAGAGTAGATAGAATAACAATCCGTACTAGAAAACAAGCGTGGATCCCGTCGAGTACGACGGACGTGAGGGATGCTAATACCTTCCCCTTGCGTAACAGACTCCCGGATCCAGGATTTGGTTGCGATGACCATTCCTTTCCCATCTTTGCGGTAGGTTTACTTCGAGCGTTTCCTTTCCCTCCGTTGGGATAAATAACGCACGGTGGCGACTCTTCTATTCAGCCGGCGCCGATTTTCGCAGTAGCGACAGCTGGCGACTCTGCTGGGGACTCCAACGGTTCCCTACGCGAGTCAATCCTAGCGCTTGTTTTCCCGTCGTGGGTTTTGTATGGATTTACGTTTTCTGTATTTTACATTCAGAATTATATTATTGTTATTATTGTTGTGGGTATGAAGGGGGTTCTATGATTGAGAGATAAGCCGGACCTGGGCTTGAGTGCACCTAGAATTAGAGTGGAAATTAGTGGGCGCGTGCATGCTTTGCATGTACTAGTGTCTCATGAAATCCACGCTCAGACGAGGTTCTTCTGGTTGGCTTCTTTTTCAACCCTTTGGGTTGAAGGGGTTGTTGGTTAGTTGGATTGTCGACTCTGGGGACCGATCATTAGGAAGTTGTCTAAGTGAGGCCTCTTCAGGACATGATGATGCCACACCTTCTGGGTATCGTATCATCCGTCTTGAAAGTCTGTGACGCCAACGACCGCATAGGATGACGTACCTTGTGTCAGTTATTAGGACACCTACCTGTGAGAGGGGTTGGGACATGCAGGTAACTTGACCTCCAGATTACCGGTTTTCTTGATTGAGGTTCAGTGGTATTTGAGGACAGTGTTATTGGGTCTGTCAGATACCGGGTTGGAGCATTGTGGATGATCTTGTGCAGTTTGTGGGTCTATTTGAGGCCAGTGTTGTGGATTGGGCTTCTCAGCCAGGGGCACTTGATTCCTTGTTGCATTGCTTGCATATTGCATTGTTTGCATCATCATGTGCATATCATTAATGTGTGTCTGTGCTGCAGGTGCATTTTCATACATCCCTATTCTAGTGCTCAGGACTTCTATCTGTCACCATGAGTACTTTGAGGAGGATTGTTGCGTATAAGTTGCCTACCCCTGATGTGACTTTCTCTGTTGGGTCTGATTTCCCTAGCTGACGATGATGTGAAGAGAAGTTTTAGAAAGAGTTATGGGAAGCTACTAAATTTGGTTTGCAGATCAACCACATATGAGCTGAATGGGTTATACACGTTGATGCAGTTATATGATCTCTCCTTGAGGTGTTTTATGTTCCAGAACTTCATTTTGGCTCCGACCATGGAGGAGTACGTTGAGTTTCTAGAGTTTCCAGTTCAGAACAGAGTGCCCTTCATTCACTTTGATGCTAAGCCTAAGCTGGAAGACTTACCTGTTCCCTTGCATATGGATCCTGCAGAGTTGTTGTTGACTTCCTGGCATGGAGTTTCTGGGTTTTCTCTCAAATTTTTGGTTAGCAAAGCTCAAGAATATGCCAAAAGTGGCTGCTGGATTGTGTTTAACGTTGTTCTGGCCTTGTGCATCTATGGGATTATACTGTTTCCTAACCTGCCTGAATTTGTTGACTTGGATGCATTCCACTTGTTTGCTGCAGGCAACCCAGTGTCTACCTTGATTGGAGATTTCTATCATTCCTTGCATTATAAGAATGAAAACAGAAGGGGGGAAAATGTCCATTGTTGTGTACCATTGCTGAATATGTGGTTTGAGAGCCATCTGCCCAAGAAGGGACTTTCTGCTGAGTCTGCACATACAGCTGAATGGTCTGAGCGCCTAATGGGACTTTCTTCAGAAGACATTGTCTGGTTCAGTAGAGACTTATTGGGGTCAGAGATTATCTTCAGTTGCGCCGGGTTTCCCAATGTTCCTCTAATTGGAAGGAAGGGATGCGTCAATTATAACCCTTCATTGTTGGTTCGACAGTTTGGGTATGCTTTGAAGAGTCCGCCGAAGGAAGAAGAAATACAGGAATCTCTGTATTTCACTGGTGACCTGAGTGGGGAATTATTGGCCAAGCTTCAGCATGCTTGGAACCAAATTTGCAGAAGGGGAAAGCCATTACTAGGCAAGAATGATTGTCAAGCCTATATGCCTTACAGGGTATGGATTCAAGAGAGGGTAAGACAGGTACAGATGCCTTTTCCAGCGGTACCACGTCCTGTTCCCATTCCAGTTGAGGAGCCCACTACTGTGGCTATTGAGGTCTATGAGCGGGTGGTAAAAGAAAAAGAAGACTTGATAAAGGTCAATGAAGAGTTAGAGAAGGAATTGGCTCAAATCCGGAGCGAGAAAAAAAAGCTGTGTATTCCTTCCAACACCAGACTGAGTTGGTAAACAGGCTAGGTGCTGAACTGACAGAAGAGACAAAGAAGCGTGAACGCCTGGGAAAAGAATTCAGAAGCTCTCATGATATGTTAGAGTCCAAGAAGAAGTCACTCGATGCCGCCTACCAGGAAATCTCTTCGTGTAACAAAACGTGGAATGCTACGCTAACCAACAACAAAAAGAGGGAAGACAAATTGAAGCAGCAAATTTCTGAACTCGAAGATCAGTTGAAGGCTAGCAAGAGAAAGTATGAAGAGGAGGTTATGACAAGATATAGTCTTCAGAACTCATTGAACAAAGCCATCGAGTGCAAGAAGGAGGCTGTGTCTCAGAAACGGAAGTTAGATGACCGCTTTGGAGAAGGGGCATGGGAGGAATCTACTGGTGATTTACGACGTGTTCTCAAGCGAAGAGATTTACTTGTCGAGGGTTTGCTTACTCAACCAAATCATCCCGAGACTAAGAGGTTATTGGAGGAGTACCAGGCGTATGATTGCACTTGACTATCTCATGTATTGATGTGTATGCTTTATTTGCATTGTGCTGGCCATCACCAGGATTGTTGGTTGAGGTCATGCCTTCTTATTGTACGCTCATTAATATTGTATTCCTGACTTGATGGGATTTTCTGCAATGTATGAGATGTTTTTCTATGATTGGGTTTCGAGCTTCTTACTGCTATCACTGTCACCGCACTGGCACTAGAATTGGGGAGTGATATTCCCTAATGCACAGACACATGTTGCATTTGCATACACATTCATATTGCATTACAGGTGATTATTGAACTGTATCTCATTTCCTGCATCTATTCAGGTTTTTCCAGGATTGAAAGTCAACGTCCTCACCGATACTCTACTCGTACCAACTGCAAAAGAGTTATGGACCAGATGCAGAGCAAGATGCAGGAAATGTGTGAGAAGTTGGCGCTGTTCATGCAGACGATGGAGACAATTGTGAAAGGGCAGGAAAATTTGCAAACTTTGGTGCAGCCATTGCTGGTGAGAAATACTGGGCACAAAAACGAAGACCACAATTCTGTACGTGTTGACACCCTTCATGGGGATGGTACTCCTACACCGGTAGTTCCACCTGTGGTAAATATACCTGTTGTGAATGTGAACAATGACGCTGGCGCCGGGAACGGTAATACAGGAATCGGTAATGAGACTGTCATTAACAATGTTGGATTCGGAGACGCCAATCTGGGCGGTGATAACAATGGAGGTAATGGCTTTGGTAACAACGGATTTGGCTATAACGACCAGGGGTTTGATTATGCTAACCAGGATGGGAAGTTTGGCTTCAACGCTCAGGGTTTCGGACATGATGGATTTGGTAATGCTAACCAGGCCTATGGTGGATTCGGTAACGGTAATGGTGCTGGAATGATGCCTTTTGGACCGGCCGGAGTCGCTCAAGGGTATGGTAACAGGGGACGGGGCCCTGTGATGAATCATACTAGATTTGGTCGTAACAATGGGTATGATGGGTACGGAAATGAGAATGCTAATTGGATGGAAGACCAACAAGAAGATGCTTTCTCTGGTAGAGGTTTTGAAGGTCCTGTAGACAACACTCAGCGAATCAGGATGCTCGAGGAGCAGATAAAAGGTGTTGTGAATCAGAGTGCTTCCGGTTTAGATATGACCACTATGGGTTTGGTGCCTGGCCTGAGGGTACCGCTGAAGTTTAAAGCTCCTACATTTGACAAATATAAGGGAGATACTTGTCCAAAGGTGCATGTTCGCTCCTATTATAGACGAATGTCCGCTTACTCGAATGACGAAAGAATGTTGATGCATTTCTTTCAAGACAGCTTATCCGGACTGTCGCTTGAGTGGTATATAGGGTTGGAGCCTACTCAAATAAAGACATGGAAGCAACTGGATGAGGCGTTTGTGACTCATTATAAGTACAACAGTGACTTGGCACCGAACAGAGTCTAATTGCAAGGCCTGTCACAGAAGAAAGATGAGAGTTTCAAAGAATATGCGCAAAGGTGGCGCGACATGGCTGTGAGGGTTCATCCTCCTTTGGTTGAGAAGGAGATGAATGATATGTTCATAGGAACGTTCACCAATATGTTTTATGATAAGCTGTTTCCCGCTTCCTTGGGCAGTTTCTCGGATCTAATCTTGATGGGCGAGAAGATTGAAAGTAATATTAAAATGGGGAGATTCCAAGCTGAGGAATCCACTTCAGCTGGAGGTAAGAAAGCATTTGGAGGTCGACGTCAGGGCGACACTAGTGCTGTTTTTGGGGGTCGAGGTCGGGGCAAAGGACGGAATTAGTATAATCATTCGCAACAGGTGGCAAGCGTCACAATTCCATTTCATCAACAACCAATACCACTACAGCAGATACCACCACAGCAGCAGCAGGGGCAGAATGCTGGCCAAAGAAGATTCCCGAATGCGAAACCGAAACGAGTGTTTGAAGCGCCTCCTTCCATGTACGCGGAACTCTTTCAGACACTGTTGGGGCTGAATTTAGTTGAAAAGAGGACCTTGGCACCACCCACGGGACCAACCCTTCCTTATGGGTATGATGTTAACAAACACTGTGACTTCCACTCCGGGGCACCCGGGCATGACATAGAGGCTTGTCATGCGTTTAAACATAAGGTTCAAGATCTACTAGATAGAAAGGCCATAAATTTTGGACGAGCAGGTCCGAATATAGTACAGCAGCCAATGCCCAACCATGGGGCAAATGCTATTTTGACCGAGGAGGGTTTGAATCTGATCATGAATGTTGATGAACTAAAAACGCCGTTGTGTGAAGTAAAGAGCAGGTTATTGAAAGGAGGTGTGTATCCGGGCTGCGATGAGTTTTGTCTAGAATGTTGGACCCAGGCTAGGGGTTGTGCTGAATTAAAGAAGGGTATTCATACCTTGATAGATGAAGGCACGTTGCAATTCGACAGAACGGCAGTTGAGAAACCTGCAGAAGTATTAGCTGATGAGCAAAGTGATGTAGCTACGGTGACAATTCCCCGAAAAACGATAACTATAACGGCGCCAGCCAGGCGACCGACGATCACTATCACAAAGGCAGGGCCAATCCCTTATGAGAGCACTAAGGCAGTACCATGGACTTATGGGCTGGAAGCATATTGTGATGGGGAGAAACTTGATATCAGTAAACAACCAACTGGGGTTGTGGACAATGTCGTCGGGACTGGAGGGATGACAAGGAGCGGGAGAATTTTTATATCGCCTGAGGTAGAGGCTGAACGATTGACAAAAGGTAAAGGAAAAGTGAATGAGGATGCTCTTGTGCAGAGGAATGAAAAAGAAACGGCACTGAAGGATGTAGAAGAGTTTATGCGTCTTATCCGTAAGAGTGACTATAAGATTGTTGAGCACCTTTAACAAACGCCGTCGAAGATATCCATATTGTTGCTGTTATTGTGTTCCGAAGCCCATAGGAATGCATTATTAAAAATTCTGGACACGTCGTTTGTACCCCAAGATGTTTCTGTGAATCAGTTGGAGGGGGTGATGGCGCACGTGAATGCAGGCCATAGTTTGAGATTTACGGATTTTGATTTGACCCCGAGGGGAAGAGAGCATAATATGGCGTTGCACGTCTCAGTTGAATGCATGGGCACAAGCATGTCCCACGTGCTGGTAGATACCGGGTCTTCCTTGAATGTGCTGCCAAAGAAAGCAATGATGAAATTGGACATCAGGGGGATCATTTGTACGCCCAGTGACTTGGTGGTCAGGGCATTTGATGGTACACGGAGGTCAGTCTTTGGATCCATAACTTTGCCTCTGCAGGTGGGGCCGGAGATTTTTGAAACAGAATTCTACATTATGGACATCCAGCCCGCATATAGCTGTCTTCTCGGACGACCATGGATCCATGGTGATGGGGCAGTCACATCTACCTTGCACCAAAAGTTGAAGTACATGGTGGGGGACAGTGTGGTCACAGTTTGTGGAGAGAAGGATATACTGGTCAGCCATTTGTCGTCATTCAAGTACGTGGAAGTCGACGATGAAATCCATGAGACACCCTGTCAAGCCTTTGAGGGGTTGCGCATCAAAGACAAAGTTCCAGGGCCGAGTAAAGCATCAGAGGTGGTAGTATCATCATACAAAGAGGCTCAGGCTCTAGTGAAGACTGGCGAGACCAAGGGCTGGGGCAAGGTTCTGGATATTCCCGTGAAAATGGACATATTTGGGCTGGGATATCGACCTTCATCATCAACGCCTACTGCAGGGGCACCCCGTTTCAAAGGACCAATAACGATTACGGCTAGTGGGGTATATCACGAGACCATCAACGCTGTTTCAGATTCCGAAGAAAGAGACAATGACTGCGACATGGATGCCTGGATTCAGCCGAGCGTGCCAGGACAAGGGATTTGCAATTGGTCTATTCAGGAGACTGTTCCTGTGACAACTAAACAGTAATACTTTGTTTTCTTAATTGTTGAGCAATCCGGTGTCCTACTCGGGGCATCGTGATTTTGCTTAGGGACGTTCTGTTATGTACATTGCACTGTTTAATCGTTAAATAAAAGGAATTTTTCATGTACAAATATTGTGATCTCTGTTTTTCCAGTTTTTAGTTTTACAATAAAATGGCAACGTGGTTATTCGCTTTGTATGTATTTTGAAGCATTTAAACATTTCCTTTGCAGGATTACTATTTCAGATGACATCTATGAACCGCCTATGACTCACTTCGACTTTGAGCACCCGGTATTTCAGACCGAAGAAGAGATTGTTGAAGATGGCGACGTTCCAGAAGAGTTGTCTTGGTTGGTAAAACAAGAAGAACGAATCATTCTGCCTCATGAGGAAGTCATTGAGATCGTCAATCTGGGGTCAGAAGGGGTTGAAAGGAACATCCGTATAAGGGTCGCGCTGCAGAGCGACGTCAAGCGAAGATTGGTTGAAATGCTCAAAGAGTACTGTGATATTTTTGCTTGGTCGTATGAGGACATGCCTGGGCTGGATACGGATATGGTTGTGCACCGTCTGCCGCTAAAAGAAGAATGCCCGCCGGTTAAGCAGAAGCTCCGAAGAACTAGACCGAACATGGCTGTGAAGATTAAGGAGGAAGTTCAAAAGCAGTGGGATGCTGGTTTCCTAGCTGTTACAAAATATCCCTCATGGGTCGCTAATATTGTGCCAGTGCCAAAGAAAGACGGTAAAGTGAGAATGTGCGTAGATTACCGTGATTTGAACAAGGCGAGCCCGAAAGACGATTTTCCACTTCCTCACATCGATGTGCTGGTCGATAATACCGCTCAATTCTCCGTATTCTCCTTCATGGATGGCTTCTCGGGCTATAATAAGATTAAAATGGCGCCAGAAGACATGGAGAAGACTACCTTCATTACTCCCTGGGGAACATTTTGTTACAAGGTGATGCCCTTCGGATTGAAGAATGCTGGGGAAACGTATCAGCGTGCAATGACGACTCTCTTTCATGACATGATGCATAAAGAGATCGAGGTTTATGTTGATGATATGATTGCCAAATCCCAGACGGAGGAAGAACATTTGGTGAATCTGCTGAAATTATTCAAGAGGCTTAGGAAGTTCAGGTTGAGACTGAATCCTAACAAATGCACCTTCGGGGTGAGATCGGGTAAACTGCTGGGGTTTATCGTGAGCGAAAAAGGAATAGAGGTTGATCCTGCGAAAGTAAAAGCAATACAAGAGATGTCGACGCCTAAAACAGAAAAAGAGGTGCGCGGGTTTTTAGGGAGGTTGAACTACATCGCTCGGTTCATATCTCACCTAACAGCTACGTGTGAGCCATTATTCAAGCTGTTGAAAAAAGACCAGGCTGTAACATGGAATGAAAGTTGTCAGAAGGCGTTCGATAAAATAAAACGGTATTTGCAGGAGCCTCCTATTTTGATACCTTTAGTGGCAGGGAGACCCTTGATTATGTATTTGACGGTTCTTTAGGGGAGTATGGGTTGTGTCCTCGGTCAGCATGACGAGACAGGACGTAAAGAGCATGCGATATACTACCTGAGTAAGAAGTTTACTGACTGTGAATCTCGATACTCAATGCTCGAAAAAATTTGTTGTGCGCTAACCTGGGCCGCCAAGCGTTTGAGGCAGTACATGCTGAATCATACAACCATGCTCATCTTGAAGATGGATCCTATCAAATACGTATTTGAAAAGCAGGCACTATCTGGGAGAATTTCCTGTTGGCAGATGGTTTTGACCAAATACGACATCCAGTATGTTTCACAGAAGGCTATAAAGGGGAGACCTATTGAGGACTACCAATCGATGAGGTTTGATTTTCCTGACGAGGATATCATGTACCTGAAGATGAAAGATTGGGAAGAACCATTGCCGGATGAAGGGCCAAGAACAGATTCCAGATGGCAGTTGATATTTGACGGAACTGTGAATTCCTATGGTAGCGGAATAAGGGCAATCATCACTACTCCACATGGGTCACACATCCCATTTACTGCTCGATTGATCTTTCCGGTTACCAATAATGAAGCCGAATACGAAGCTTGTATCATGGGGATTGAGGAAGCCATTGATTTGCGAATCAAAATTCTGGATGTATACGGAGACTTAGCTCTGGTGGTGAATCAAATAAAAGGAGAATGGGAGACACGTCAACCTAATTTGATACCGTACATGAATTATGCAAGGAGATTGTTGCCTTTCTTTGACAAGGTTGAATTGCATCATGTGCCGCGAGCAGAAAATCAGATGGCTGACGCCCTGGCCACATTGTCTTCCATGTATAAAGTTAACTTCTGGAACGAGGCTCCCGTAATTGTTATCTATCGGCTTGACAGACCCGCCTTCGTATTTGCCATTGACAAAGCATCCGATGATAAGCCCTAGTATTTTGATATCTAGAATTTCCTGAAGAACAAGGAATATCCGGCTGGGGCATCCAATCGGGATCAGAAGACTCTCAGGAGATTGGCTGGTAATTTCTATCTAAATCCGGACGGTGTCCTGTACAAAAGAAACCACGACTTGGTGCTGCTACGTTGTGTAGACGAGAAAGAGGCGAAGTTGCTCATGGAGGAAATACACGAGGGTACATTCGGTACACATGCTGGTGGGCATGCTATGACGAGAAAGCTGCTGTGGGCAGGTTATTACTGGCTAACTATGGAAACTGACTGTTTCAAGTTTGCGAAAAGGTGTCATAAGTGTCAGATCTATGCAGATAAGATCCATGTGCCTCCGAGTCCTCTGAACGTGATGTCGTCACCGTGGCCATTCTCGATGTGGGGAATTGATATGATTGGAAAGATTGAGCCGACGGCATCTAACGGACACCGTTTCATTTTGGTAGCAATTGATTATTTTACCAAGTGGGTGGAAGCGACATCATATGCAAATGTGACCAAGCAGGTGGTAGCCAGGTTTATCAAACGAGATATCATTTGCAGATATGGAATCCTCGAGCGGATTATTACCGACAACGGTTCAAACTTAAATAACAAAATGATGAAGGAGCTGTGTCAGAGTTTTAAGATCGAACATCACAACTCTTCTCCTTACCGACCCAAGATGAATGGCGCTGTCGAAGCGGCCAATAAGAACATAAAAAAGATTGTTCAGAAGATGGTGGTGACTTATAAGGACTGGCATGAGATGCTACCTTTCGCTTTGCACGGTTATCGTACGATGGTACACACATCAACCGGGACAACCCCGTTCTCGTTGGTATACGGAATGGAAGCAGTGTTACCACTGGAAGTTGAGATTCCTTCTCTGAGGGTATTACGAGATGTCCAACTTGACGAGGCAGAATGGGTGAAAGACAGATTGAACCAGCTGAGTTTAATGGATGAGAAGAGGCTAGCTTCTCTAGCATATGGTCGGTTGTACCAGAGCCGGATGAAGAAAGCGTATGATAAGAAGATACATCCACGGAGCTTTCAGACGGGCGACCTTGTGCTGAAGAGGATTCTCCCGCCACAGGCTGATCACAGGGGCAAATGGACGCCGAACTATGAGGGTCCCTAAGTTGTCAGAAAAGTCTTTTCAGGAGGAGCTTTATTGTTGTCCACCATGGACGGTGAAGACTTTACGTCGCCTGTGAATTCAGACGCAGTTAAAAAATACTTTGCTTGAAATTGACCCGCTGGACAGAAAAAAGAGAGTCCAGGCAAAAATGGGGCATCCTGGCGAACCAAAAACAGAATAAAAGGTTCGGGCAAAAATTAGGGATAAAATTGAAAAGATGTACACCCGCGAAGTTGAAAACCTACACTGGGCGGCTTCGGAAAAAAAGGGTATCCCGGTGAACTGAAAACCCGCAAAGGGCGGTTCACGCAAAAGTTAGGGATTTGAAAAGCAAATGACTGCGGTCCGAAGTTGATACTGCGTTGCACATTGGTTGGGAGAATACTTTGGGGATTCGATTATCAGATACAATCTCTTCAGAAGTTTGAATACCGGGAAAGCGTCAGAGTCAGGTGAGTCATAGGAGGATCAGCTCATGGTGTTGTCTGCATCACATTGCCGACATATGTGCAAATTTGATTTGTCATTGTACTTATGCTTCCTGTGCATACTTGTATATTCGTTATGCGTAACTTCCTCTTTTCAGGAGTTACATCCAGTGTATAAAACTCTGCCCATTCAGGGGCCCAATTAACAAAACATGTTATTCAGTATTTGATGCTTGTTCTTTACTGTTTTGTATGTGAAAAACGCCAATGTTTTAATAAAACTAGCAAGTGCATAACGTTGCTGGCCCTTGCCAATAATTGCTAAAACTTCGAATTGACTGAAAATGATGTCACTAACGCTAACTTGAATAGATTTGGTTGTATAGACTTGTCTTGTCTCGTTTGTGGTGTTGCAGGGTTCTTGCCCATATGAGGTGGACGATCAGAAGATTGCAGTCCTAACCAGAGGCTCGTGACAAAAAGACTTGATCATTATGTGAAGTGAATCCCCGTGCAGGTCGCGCTTCATTCCCTGAAGCTGAGATGACAATGTTCCTTACTGAAGAAGGATCAAATTCCCCAGCTAGTCGTAACTTATCCGAAGGACATTCTCCAGCAGGGTCGTTTACCCTCAGCAGAGTTTGGTGATTCCAAGATTGTAGGCGGTATTCAGACGGTGTGGGGTCCCCCAAAAGGATTCCATATCCTGAGCAGAGTTGTTTAGCCTCAGAAGACTAATATTTCCAAACTTGTGAGTTGTACCTAGACAGTCTACTCTCCCCAGTAGAGATTCCCTTCCCAGTAGGGTCATTTATTCTCCCCAGCAGAGTCAGTTGATATTCCCCAATGAGAGTTGTTTCGTCCCCAGTGGAGTTCTCTCTTTTCAGCAAGTGTTTTCTTTCCTCCCAGTGGAAATCGAAGGTTAAAACTCTCCCCGACAGAGTTAGTTGTGTGTCCTGGCATTTATTTTGCCGGAATACTTTGTGATACCCGTTCACTCCCCAGCAGGATGATATTTGTCCTCGACGGCCAAGATTGATGAAGCGAGCTTGTTAGAGCTATCCCAGCAGTTCGAGCCTGCATTTGCTTCGGCATATAGTGGCATATTTGCATCCACCAAACAAAAAAAACGCGTAGCATTTCCATATTGTATGAAGCATTACGCCATTATCAAACATACGCATTTTGAAACATAAGCCAGGTTGGTTAACCTTTTGCTTTCAGGTATGTTTTTCGACAGGAGTATGAAGTTCTAAGGCTCAGATGTCTTTTCAGACGATCAAGATCTCACCGTGAGACATATGAGGATGCGATTCAGTTTATCATCATCCCCACAGAGTTACTGATTGAGGTTTTCTCGTGTCCGATCAGCGGATTGTTTTGTCAAGTATGTTGCTGCAGTAGCATCTCAGGGTTCCATGTATCAAAATTGCAGAAGTGGTCGCTTGTTGTCAGAACGGGTGTCGGTCATTGGTTTTCAGAATATCCCCAGCTATGTTGATAGAATTTATTCGTGTCGACGAATTATTTCCTCCGTGTTGACGGAATATGGCATCCTGATGAGGACAAGTTACGCCTATGTTGATAGGATTTCTCCGTGTTGACGAAATATGGTGTCCTGTTGAGGACGAAGTTTGACTTCTCCATGATGATGGAATACGGAGTCCTGTTGAGGATGAAGTTTGTCTTCTCCGTGTTGACGGAATACGGAGTCCTGATGAGGACAATTTATACCTATGATGATAGGATTTATTTGTATTGACGAACTATCTCTCCGTGTTGACGAAATGTGGAGTCCTGATGAGGACAATTTAGGCCTATGATGATAGGATTTATTCGTGTTGACGAATTACTTCTCCATGATGATGGAATATGGAGTCCTGTTGAGGACGAAGTTTGATTTCTCCGGGTTAACGGAACATGGGGTCCTGGTGAGGACGAGGTCTCTCCGTGCTGACGGAATATGGGGTCCTGATGAGGACAATTGATGCCTATGTTGATGGGATTTTTCTGTGTTGACGAAATAGGGAGTCCTGATGAGGACAAGTTACGCCTATGCTGATAGGATTTATCCGTGTTGACAAATTACTCTCTCCGTGTTGACGAAATATGTGTCCTGATGAGGACAATTTATGATTATGTGGATATGATTTCTTCGTGTTGACGAAATGTGAGTTCAGAGATGTACAAGAATGGTATTCCTATGATGATAGGATTTATTCATGTTAATGAACCTATTTTCCTGACGTGGACAAGCTATTTCTATGTTAATGGGAGTTCTTGTGGTGATGAGACGTAAATAAGAACTTTATCACCCACGCTGATAGGATCTCCTTGTGTTGACAAGAGGCGGATAGCCCATCCCCAGTGGAGTCGGCAAGTTTTGTTTCTCCATGATGACGGAATATGGAGTCCTGCTGAGGACAAGTTTGAAAAGTACTGATAAGGGCAAGTTGTATTCCTATGATGATAAGATTTCTTCGTGATGATGAATTTACGGCTCTTCGTGTTGACGAAATTGGAGGACAACTGTGGGTAAGATTTTTCCTGTGATGATGGGATCTTTATTCGTGTGGATGAATTTGTTTCTCTTTTTGTGTTGACGAGGTTAGTCCAGTTGTGGACAGAGGTGTTGTTGCAAAGATAGTTCAGTACCTGTGGTGTTACACGGGTGGTGGGAGTCAAAATCAGAGTTATTCTCCGAACGAACAATCAGGTTCACTCGACGAATATCGTTCCCCAAGCAGTGACACAGTTTATTTTTGTGGTTGGCAAATTTCAGGGTTCTTTGGTATTCAACCATCTCGTACCTCGAATGTTTGAAGGTCGTTCGCTCTTCACCCAGTCGGGTCCAAGCCGCTTGAATAGGGGCAGCTGTTGTACCCTAAAATTTGACCAACCGGTTCCTATCCCTGGTTTATGTTTCAACGCATTTTGCATTTGCATTCGCATACTGCATGCATCACATTTTTCTCAGCCATGTTGATTTTTATCGGGATTGCAGCCCCTGGCGTTTCAGGCAGTACAGGCCGGTCAGGATAAAAGTCTGCTGAGAATTGGTGCTCGTTCCCTGTGTTTTCAGGCCATCTCGGGGCCCGGGTTTCGCTACGGTTGCGTAATTGGGTTTTATTCAATTTAATCGGTTTCCTGGCATTTTTTAGGATTTTTCTTGTATTTTTCTGGATTTTTAATGCATTTAAATGGATTTTTCTGGATTTATTAGTCTTCTTTATAATTTTTAGAATTTTAAATAAATTTTCTTTTCATTTTTTAGAAATCAATAGATTTTTAAAGATTTTTTAGGTATTATTTTCTTTTAATAGAATAGACTTTAAAAATAAATTTGTAGATACTGATTTCCTTTTAGTGGTTTTTTTTAAAAAAAAATAGATAGATAAATAGATTTTTTTCTTTTAAAAGAGTAGAAAAATAATAATAATAAAATATATAGTATTGTTTTTTTAAAATTTTTATTAGAGTTTTATTGTTTTTTAAAAAATTAATAGAATAGATTAAAAAAAAAATAGAGATTAAATGTTTTTTAGATTTTTATTTGATTTTTGTTTTTTAGAATTAATTAGGTTTTTAAAGATAATTGTTTAGATATTAAAAAATAGTTTTTAGATTTTTCTGATTAATTAGGATTTTATGTTTGTTTTTTTTCGTTTTAATAGATATTAGGTCTTAATCAGGGTTTAATTATGTTTTTACTTTAATTTTCGTTTTATTTTTAGTTAGGGTTTTAGGGTTAATTCTGTTTACTTAATTAGGGTTAATTCTCTTTTAGTTTAGTTAATTAGGTCATTAATATTTCCAATTAATCATGTTTAGTGTTTTAATCTGAGTCTTATTGGGCCAATTATGCATTATCCAAAGTCCATAAGCCCAGTCAGAGTCCAATGCGGAGTGCCACTTGTCCTTTATAAGGCCATGCCACGCGTAAGTCAAGGCTTCTTCCACCTCACACTCTCTCTCCCTCAGAATCCTCCACGCGGCACACATGCATTAACTCCCAGCACACGTGTCTCTCCCTTACGCATCCTTCTGCCACCCGTCCCCTTGCCGAAAACTCCCACCGCCGGCCATGCAACCACCCACCGGACCACCTCCCTCCGCCGTAACCATCACCGGAGTCTGTTGAGACCGTCGGAAACTGCAATTTTTCCAGTTGTCTTTCTCCTCTCCACCGATCTGCACCGATCATCCTTCATCAATCTCACCGGAGAATTCATAGGACCGCCGGAAACTGCAAATTGCATCCTTCGTTCATCCTTTCCCCCAGAAACACGAAGAACAATCATCTTCTTCCACCGTTTTCCCAAAAACACGAAGGACAATCATCTTCCATCATTTTCCCAGAAACACGAAGAACACTCGTCGTTCTCCCAGAAATTCCTCCAGATCTTCAAACCTCCAGTTCTGTTTAGATCTTCGTCGAGCTTTGTATCTTCAATAAGGACCTTCAGACGTTCAATCAAGATCCCCGATCTTCCTCGATTACAGATTTTCGTGCGTTCGTCATCTCCTTCAATGATTCCTTCATCGCGCCTTGTTCGTCACTTGGATTTTCATCCAACGGTTATTGTTCGTCCAGATTAAACGACTTGCGCACGACTTCGACAAATAATCTCAGCGAGCGAACGAGAAATTCTTCCCATAATCTCCGTCTTCATCAGACTATCCAGGTACATCTTCTTTCTCTAACTCGTAAGCCTTCATAGTTGGTTAGGATTTATGTTCTGTGATTGTTAGGTTGAGTATCTGAGATTTGGTGAGACGAGTGTGGTTTAGGTTTGATTTGAATTGAAGGGTGAGGGGTGAGGTATTAGATTGATGAATGTGTTGGAATCTGGGTGAAGAACTCGGTGGGTTTGGAGAGGTTTTCAGAGGGCGCCGTTTAGGGTTTCATGTTTGAGGAGATGAACAGTATTGAGGATAGAATGAAGTGTTAGGAGTTTTGTTAGGGTTTTACTGATTGTGAGGTGGACTCGGGCTCAGGCCCAATGGCAATTGCTGATCCATACTCCCCAGGTTGCTCGTGAAACCCCCTCCCATGATTTGTGTTCTGTTTGGGCCTAGCAGAATTGCTAGTTGCACCCCCCAGTTGAGGCCCAACCTGGATATCAAAGGGATATCCTTGCCGTTCGCACCCCCCTGAGCTTTATGTTTGTGGTTTTTCCGTATTGGTGGACTGGGCCCAGCGTGTTGCTTCCAACACCCCCCTTTGCTGGGCCCAATGTGTTTCTGAAGGTAAAACTGCTATTGGCGCCCCCCTTGTTTTCATTTTAATTGAATTTCTTTTTTTTTCTTTTCATTTGCATATTGGTTACAAATAAATTCATAAAAAACACAAAAATCATCATTTTAACATGAGACTTTTTCCCACATTTTGATAATGGTTTCAAGAAAATTATAAGAAAATAAAAATATTATTTTAGGTTTTTTTTTCCATTTATGGTGATTTTTCAAACTTAATTGCTTTTATTTTCATGTTTGTTTGTACATACATTTTGATGAATTTTGTTTAGCAATTTAAATTCATATTTTGATCCCGTTCTTTTTGTACTAGCTAGATTAGAGTATTAAGTTCCCTTAGAGATTTATTTCATATTTTTGTGATTAAATCTTGATTAGTTTTGATTAGAGAACATTAGGTTAGTATAATTAGGGTTCAAACTCAACATAGGTGCATTCTAACATTTTATTTTGGGGTTTTTAGCATGAATTAGGTTATGGGACATATAGGGTATGTAGGGTAGATATAGAAATCCCCTTAGAATAAGTCTTAGAATTTTAATACTATTTTACTATTTTCAGTATATTTTGCAAATTGTGTGATTGTTTGGTGTTCCCATTTGGGGTTTATGTTGCTTGATGTGGGCTCTTGGGCTTTTCTATGGGTGTGGGCTTGGTTTGGGGCTTGTGGAGCATGAGGACATCAAAGGAGAGGATTGAAGATGATGATCAAATGGTGAAGTTTGAAGATTGTTGATGCCTGATTGAAGACATAGGAAATAATAGGAATAAGCAGAGCCTTAGAATAGACTGAATTGTTTTGTGCAAACATGGATAGCTTCATGTGCTTCCATTCCTCTCTATGACATAAAGTCCCTCTATGGTATTCACCTCCCTCCTTTGGAGGGATAAGTGGCCTTACCTTAGAGGTAGAACTTTGAGGGAAACAGTCTGTTACAATGTCAACTGTTTATAGGCTTCCTTTGGTTGTCAATGAACTGTTTGACATTCAATTTATCCTGATAAATCAATTCTCATCTATGAGAGCTTGTCTTGAAGAAAGAAGCCATTGAAGATAGGGATGAAGATCAAAGATTGACAAAGATGAAGATTGTTCATGTCAAAGCTGTGCAACTGTTAAATCTAGGGTTTACTGCTGTCTGGAGCTATCTGCTGTTTGATGTTGTCAACTGGTTAAGATTCTGTGCTTGCTTGAGCTTGGGGATTTCTTGAAGATGGAAGCTTATTGTAGCTTGGGTATCATTAGAGTTGGATTTTTGGGGTTCATTGGAAGAATGTTGTTTGTCAACTGTCAGAGTTTGAGGTTTGTTCAGAGCTGCTGCTGTAGGAGCTGGTGGGCTGTCAGAGCTGGTTTTGGGGTTTTATTTTCTTTGTTGTATTGTTTGTTAATTTTCCCATAGGTTTGAAGTGAAGCTGTTTCACTTTGCCTATTGTTTTCTCAGGTTCGAGGTTGAGTGGGACTCCCTTGCCTCGCTTGTATTGCTGCATCTCATGCATTTTACTGCTTTACTGTATATTTGTTGTTTCTTTTCCGTTTATCCCCTAGGATCTCTGTTTCTCTCCGCGCAAGAGAGAAATATGACAGACATTAGGTGTTAATCCATGCATGACAACATTAGGATAGTTTTGATTCCCATTTCAAACCCTAGGTTTTAGAGTTCGTTCTCTTCTGTCTCAAAATCATTCAAAACACAGTAATAAAAGGTTAAATATCAATAAAAAAACAGTTCTTGCGTAAAAGACTGTAAACCAATCAAAAGAGTCATTTTTGTCCGCTCGAACCCGTAATCAGGAGAAAACCTTTTTCAGAAGGATAAAAAACAGTCAGCCAAATTTGTGTCTTCCGTAGCCCGAACTACGTTCGCTCTGATCTTTCATGTTGTATGAAAGTACGTAGGCATAGGATGTGATATCCTAGCGAGCAACCTTCCCCTCCTTTCCCGTAGGTAGGCAAACTACGTTGACTCTGATTTCTCGTTCCAGACGGGAATACGTAGGCATAAAGTGCGATACTTTGCCGAGTCATTTTATTTTCTTTTAACCCCATACCTGTAGAGTAGATAGAATAACAATCCGTACTAGAAAACAAGCGTGGATCCCGTCGAGTACGATGGACGTGAGGGATGCTAATACCTTCCCCTTGCGTAACCGACTCCCGAATCCAGGATTTGGTTGCGATGACCATTCCTTTCCCATCTTTGCGGTAGGTTTACTTCGAGCGTTTCCTTTCCCTCCGTTGGGATAAATAACGCACGGTGGCGACTCTTCTGTTCAGCCGGCGCCGATTTTTGCAGTAGCGACACATTGCAAGACCATGATTACATATAGAAGTCAATTCCAAATACAAGTTACATGAAAATCAGAAGAAGCTACAAGTCAAATCGCATTTACTAATCTCATCTGGGGATTGGGGTACATCAAAGAGCAACATAAAACATTGTCTAAGAAGTGAGAAATAGATTTTTTAAGATGATATGCAGAGATCTCGCGCCCTCTTCCGTCACATAACACCGTACTTTTCTTCATCAGGCAGACTTTCTTTCCACCTAAGATAATTGCTTTCATCCAGCTAGATTCACCCTCATTTATCTTCACCAAGAGTGAAACTGACAGAGTCTCGTATACCGCCAATCGTTCACTGCATCAATAAGAAATCTGAGCTGACAAGCATCTGTTTCTCTGAAAATATTGACAAGAGCAATGGCAACTTCGAACTCACCCATTTGAAGGATCCACCGGTGGATTTCGGGACCTACAATATCAACATATCAGCAAACAGCAGTAACAAGTATTCTAGCATTCTCAGTGCAGTCACTGTCGCTACTGCGAAAATCGGCGCCGGCTGAACAGAAGAGTCGCCACCGTGCGTTATTTATCCCAAAGGAGGGAAAGGAAATGCTCGAAGTAAACCTAACGCAAAGACGGGAAAGGAATGGTCATCGCAACCAAATCCTAGATTCGGGAGTCGGTTACGCAAGGGGAAGGTATTAGCACCCCTCACGTCCGCCGTACTCGACGGGATCCACACTTGTTTTCTAGTACGGATTGTTATTCTATCTATTCTACAGGTCTGGGGTTAAAAGAAAATAAAATGACTCGGCAAAGTATCGCACTTTATGCCTACGTATTCCCGTCTGGAACGAGAAATCAGAGTCGACATAGTTCGCCTACCTACGGGAAAGGAGGGGAAGGTTGCTCGCTAGGATATCGCATCATATGCCTACGTACTTTCATACAACATGAAAGATCATAGCAAACGTAGTTCGGGCTACGGAAGACACAAGCTTGTCTGAATGTTTTTTTTATCTCCTTATGAAAGGGTTTTTCCTGATTAAGAGTCCAAGCGGACAAAAATGACACTTTGATGTTTGTTTTCAGTCTTTTACGCAAGAACTGTCTTTTATGATGTTTGCAATCTCTGACGCACTAGAGACTATGATTTGAGGGTGACTACGTCGTATGTCACCCTAAGGGTAACACACTAAGCAATCAGATTACTGAAGAGTGACCCTCCAGCAACCTTTCTCAAATAGCTTAAGGCTCGTAGCGTACGACATTGATTATCCTTATTACTGTGTTTTGAATTGTTCTGAGATAGAAGAGAAAGAAGTTCTAAAAAATCCTAGGGTTTGAAAGGGAATCAAAAATACCCTAATGTTATCATGCATGGATTTCAACCTAATATCTGTCATAATTCCCTCCTGCACAGAGGAAATCAGAGATCCTAGGGGATAAACGGAAAAGGAACAACAAAAATACAGTAAACAGTAAAATGCATGAGATGCAGCAATACAAGCGAGGCAAGGGAGTCCCACTCAACCTCGAACCTAAGAAAGCAACAGGAAAAGTGAATCAACTTCAATTCAAGCCTAAAGGGCAAGCAGCACAAGCCAACAAACAATACAGAGAAAAACAAAAGATACAGAGGAGGCAGCCCAAGCAGCAGCAACAAACTCCTACAACAAACAGCAACAACACGCTCTGAACAGCAAAGTTGAAATGACAGCAAAGGTCTTATCTTTGAGATAGATTCCATCTTCAAGCTTCTTCAATCTTCATATCCAAGCTTTAGCAAGCACACTCCAAGAAGAGATTTGTCATCAAGATCAAGTTGCAATGTTGGCATACTTCCTGAAAACCAAAGGAAATCAACAAGAACCAACATCGAAGTGGAAGTGTATCCTCAAAAGTTCCACTCTCTAGGGTATGCCACACTTCCCTCCTAAGGAGATATGGAACTTACCTAAGAGGACTTTGCATCATAGGATAGAATAGGAGCAAACAATGCATTCTATGTTTGATGGAAGAAATGAACTAATTCTACAAAAGCTCTCCCTAAAAGCCTAATTCTACCAACTCCTAAAACAAACTTAAAAGAGAAAGAAAGCTCCAATCCAAGCCCCACTCTTCTAGCCAAAGCATCTTCATCATGTCCAGAAGCTCCTCTAAAAAGGAATCCAAAGTCTTCAAGCTCCAAGTCCACCAAACGCTCCAAACAAGGCAAAACACTCAAGAGAGAACACCGAAAGCAACAATCATTTGCAAAACCCAAAAAAAATAGCAAACTAAATTGTAAAATTCTAATAAAATTCCTATGTGAACATGTATGTTTGAACATTCTAACATTCCAGTATCAGGACCTAAATCAATTTCTAGGTCATCTAAACAATTACTAAATGAAATTTGGTCATGGGAAACCATTATTTGGGAAGGCTCTAAACTACACACCTAAAACAGAATCTAATCAATTTTAAAAATTCTAAGAAATTTCCAGGGAAAACCTATGTATGTCCTCTAAATCATATCAAAAGAATCAGCTCAAAATCATAAAGCATCAAAGAGAACAAAATTAAACAAACAGCAATATCAATTATGCATAACAATGGATATTAGCACAAAAGAAAATTCGTAACTAATTCAAATAAAATCCTAAAAATGCAAACTCAACTCCTACAGTTTCTTAAGACAATCAAGATCTACAGAAAACAAATTCATAATTTTTCGATCATTTTTACTATTTTTAACGCAATTAATTCAAACAGCTATTAAAACAGAAAAAAAAGAACGAAAATGAATTAAACTAAGTTAATGTGCATTGGGTCAGGGGTGCGAACAACAGAATTCCAAAGCAATGTCCATGTGGGCCTCGCGAGTGGGTGTGGGAACAGTACCCGCGCGGTACTGTAGTTGTTCCGGCGGTGACATTTTTTCGGTAACTTCCGAGCAACATAACTCCATCGATTCTTAACCGTTTCGCACGAAATTTTAGTCAAACTTGAAGGAAAAAAAATCAAGGATTCCAAATATGCTCTTGGATTCCATCAAAACTCCATGATCAAAGAGATATATCATCATCAAGAAAACATACTCATCCAAAAAAGTCTCTAATCCTTAATTTCTTGATCCTAATTTCATCTATACATTTTCCAGATCCTAACCACATGAATAATCTAATCTAATTCGTCCTAAAATCATAGAAAAAGTGAATTTCACATACCGGCTTCGGAGCGTCGAAACGGAGTAGTTGGAGCTCGTTTTTTCTTGCCAAAAAGTGCGGAAAACTTTTGTTGAAATTTGTTGGAGAAGATTAAATTCTTGATAACTCTTGAAAATGCCTTGAATCCAACTTTGATCTCTCACTTTTTCTCTTCCAAACTCCAATGTCAATCTATGGTTTTTGCACAAATGAATCACCAACTCTTGCTCTGAACCTCTTCACAAGTATATATAGAATGTATTTGAAGACCCTAGAAAGTTCTAGATTGATCCAATGAAAAAATCAACTTCTCATGTCATGAAAATCTCTTCTTATGCTATGCACATACCATCTCATGTTTTGGTTTGCAATTCACTTGGTTATGAGTTTAAATTCTCTCCAAATGAGATATTGGAGGTGTATGGAAGGAAAGGAGCCTTGCATTTGCTTGGAAGTGTGGTTTTGCATATGTGCATTATGATGCAAGTAGCCCGTTTACAAAGCAAGTCCTTGAAATAACCCTCAATTCAAAATTGTGGCAATGCCATTGTCTTTAAAATGCATTTTACAATCAAATTGGTATGTCATATGGCTTGTTTGTGACCTATAACCCAAAATTTGATTTTTTTCACCAAACTTTAGTTGACTTATTCCCTTTTTTTAGGCCATTTTAAGTGACTTTTTGAAATAAGTCGATCAATCCACCATGATGACTTATTTGACCTAAAAACATTATTTTAAGCACATTCCATGTTGAACAATTTTTCATTTGAGAAGTGGAACATGGAGATTTTGACCTATGCTCAAAAATGACCTGTAATTCAACTTTCCCAAAATACCCCTGGATTGCCAAGACCATAACTTGAATTCTACAAATCCTCTTGAGGACTTCTAGTACTCAAATTAAAGCTAAGATCAAGATCTACAACTCTTATGTTGGCCAAGAATCCATTTGAAAACTCCTTGATGGGAAAAAGTTGCTTGGAATTCAAGTGACTTTCACAGATAAATTTCTGTATCCTCTGAGGACCCATAACTTGCAAGAACCATAACTTGAGTTATATAAATATCCTTGAAGACTTCTAGTACTCAAATTAAATCTATTTAGAAGCTCTACAAGTTTCATGTTGACCAAGAATTCATTTGAAACTTGCATTTTGACTTATCTGGCTTGGAAGTTAGGCCTGAATTAGGGTTTTTTTTTTTACACTGAAACCATAATCTAGTAACTCCTATTCTTCTTGATTCCTTTTGATTTATCCTTGGCACAACACCACACATGCATCCACATACCAGTTCATGAATTCCACATACTCCAAGTAGGCCTTGATGCCCTCCAATCAACCATTTGACCTAGGGTTGACCCAGATGAAACCCTAGTTGACTGCATTCAACTGTAGCTCTGGTACTTGTATTAATGATTTGTCTCATCTTCAAAATGACCCTCTAGGTCTTCCATGATCTTTGTACACCTTCCATGGCTCACACACTCATTGATGATCTTCAACATATCCCCCAGATTGGGAGAGAAATCTACTGGTTGACCTTCAAACTTCTCAAAGCTTCAACTCATTTCTTGATTACTTGGATGGTCTTGATCTTGAATAAAACCCCTTGATGGACCTCTTTCTGATGAAAATGGCACTTGATCCCTTGTTAGATGCCTTGTTATGCTATGTTATGCAAATGATTAAACTATGTATATGACTTAGTATGAAAATGACAATGCAATTGAAACATAAACCAAGTGAAATAGGTTGAGCAAATTTTAGGGTTCAACAGTCACGACGGAGGCATAAGCAGCCGCTGCAGGTATCTCCACACCATCTGCGAACATCACCAACAACACATCAGCAACAAACATTTGTCAGCAGCAGCAGAATGTCAGCTGCGAGTATTTTCGCAACATCTGCAAGCTCTTCAACACCTGCAACACAAGAAAACATCATCAATATGAAGTACGTTTAGGGAATAGAGAGTTGAATTTAATCAGTTAAGCCCTCAGTATAAGTCATCATCGGGCGTGAGCGAGCGGCCGGGAGGGCGACAACAGAAGCCGTCACCAACTCCATACCGTACATCGAAAAATTGGAGTTCAGACAAAAGGCAACTAAACAGAGAGTTCAGCAGCGTGAAAGCGAGATTGAAACAGCAGCAGTTCCAATCTCCTCACGGCTCAGACTCATAAGTCATCATAACTGTAAGACCTTTCTCGGCCAAAAGCATAACAACCGACAGCTTCTGAATCTCGAGTGGCATTCTGAAAGAAGTAGAGAGAAGCACGTTAGTTGCAAACAACAACAATAGCAGCAAATATCAGTTGCAAACAAGCCACGGTTAGCAGCAAAACAGTCAACAATCTCAGTTCACCGTCTACAACAACAACAAGCCAACATAGTATCAGCTAGCAGCAACACAACACAAACATTTTTCTCATATGCAAGCAACAACAACTATATCAGTTCCTCAGCGGCATAACATCATCAACATTAGCAACAAGAAACAAGGACAGCATTAGCGACAACGATGTCAATAGCTTCATTTTGTACCCGCAGCAACATCATTGGTCCAGCCCTCAGTTCGGTCCATCATCGGGCGAAGGCAATCAATGACAGGCAATACACAAGTGCAGAAGCAACATCCCCATGGTTCAGACTCCTTGAGTCATCATTACCACCGCATTACCTTCCTCAGCACCAAGGCTAATACGGCAGCTTCCGAACCCGCTAACGGCATCTTGGAAAAGAAAGAAGTATCAGCATCAACACTATCAATTTAAACATCTACATTACAACATCAATTGCAAGTGAAACATCCATAAACAATAGAACATCAACAATGATATTTGCCAAACGTTAACGACGCAGAAGAATACTACCGGTAGCAATACGGCAACCATATTTTCCCCAAGCTCAGACGCCATGTCGTCATTGCCGGTTACGATACCCTTCTCAACAGAGTAGGACAAGGCATCCTCTGAACTTCAAGTGTAACTTTTTGCCCTGCAAAAGAAGAAGAGGAAAAACATTAATTTGAAGCCAGTGGGACATTAATAGATACAGACATTTCCAAATTTGACGAGTCCACAACGGAAAGGGAAAAGACTTGAACTTCCCAAATCAAAACCGACATGTCTTCAACAAAATCAGAAAGAATTAACTATTGATTCCCAAATTACTCAGTGGATCAGACAAGCCCTAACGAAATAGGAAAGAATCACCACTTGTCTCCCCAAATCATCAAACGAATCCGACAGCATCAGACGAAGGAAGAAGGTTTTGAAAGCAATCATCATTGGAGGCCCAACAAATCCCTCTATAAAAGGACGATGGAAATCCATTCGAAGAGGGGAATCACCGAAGAAAGAAGTGCGCCCACTCAGAGAGACGAAAAGCCTCATCGCAACGAAAGAGAAACTCATACACTCAAAAGCTCAGACCTAAAGGAGAAGCATCATCACCGTGAAGTTCGAGTTCTTCTTAGGCATCATCATCGCTTCGCCGCCACCGGCAACCGGTCGCCGTCGACTCTTGTTCGTAGGTAAAAGGGTATCCTCAAATCATTTTGCATTGTGGTTTCTATTTGATTTACAGGTAATCAAATGAGAAGATTGAAGAATCAATCGGAGAAAGAATGGGACGAAGGTCGCGATGGAAGAAGAAAACTCAAAGACCGTCGCGAGAAGGACGAAGGAGAAGACGAGGGTTTTGGCCCCACTTATCTTTTCTTATTTCTTTTTCTTGTTATTTTGTATTATAATCTTGTAATGTCGGATGATCACTACACACACACCTTGATCTCCAACGGATCAAGCTCCCTCCCCTTCCGTTTATCTTTTTTTTTATCCTTTTAATTTAATTAAATAACTCAAATCACATTTTTCTTAATAAATTAATTTCACCTTTTTAATAATAATAAAAAGAAACTCCTTTTAAAATTAAATCAAGCCTTTTATAAAATCAACCACCCTTTTTTTATATAAAAAAAACACTAAACCCTTATAAGTCTTTATTATCTAATTTAATCAAATCTTTTATTAATAAATTAATTATTATTTTTTCCTTAAAATCAAGTCACAACCAACCCTTTCATAAAATTATTATTAAAACCAAACTTTTATTTAAATCAAAGAAGTCATCAATTTTCCCAAATCAAATAATATAACTTTTATTTTAAGATTAGCCTTTCTTAAAATTAATCAACATCGCATCCAATTCAATCGTGCACGCTTACATCCCGCTTCCGTTCACGCACTCACTTTCACACACTTAGCGCTTTCATGCGTGTGTATGGATTTATTTATTTATTTCTTTCCGCAATTTGCATTATCGCAATTTACCTTTATCGCATTACTGCATACCGTCCAAAGGAAGAACTTGCACGTAACGTAAAACTTGCGCGTATGCATCCCATTTGCATCATTTCCCCATGATCCTTGATCCCATTCAAGTCGATCTCTTAAGCTTAGATCCTACCCCATAGGAAGGACCTTTATCTTTACAACTTAGACAAAAGTTCAACAAAACAACTCCATTCAAACTCTTTCAAACACATTAGAGAATAAGATGTTAATTATCTTAAGTGAGATAAAACTTCCACCCCACAACAATACAATCTCTTACACTTGTGGCGGTTAAATATCCCTTAAAATGACAACTCATCTTTTCTCCTAAAATCAATCAATCAACTACCCTAAACTCGTAGGAACTTTGACCACAGTCAAAGAACTCCTCAAACCCTTTAGGGGAACTACAAATACTCTGATTCCACTCCCGTAAGGATATGTAGGCATAAGATGCGATATCTTATTGAGTATACTTAGAAATAAACCCTTAGGTCTTTTAAGCAGATAATTCATAGCAATAAACAACATTAAAACAAGAGGTTCCTGTAGAGTACTACAGAAACTTAGGATGCCTGCACCTTCCCTAAGTTTAACCGGCCCCCGAACCTATAACTCTTTAGCTTGCATTTGCATTGCATTGTGGGAATTTCGATCTTTATCCCTTCCTTTGGACAAATCAAAGTTTGGTTGTAAATGAATAAGATTCAAACTAATCAATAGTTTGGTTATCAAATTTCACCGCGACATCATGTTCGTACACTTTCCGAACAAAGTATTTCGATCCTATTATTGCCTGGATTCACGAAATCTTTGTGGGGATAATTCTTGAAGAACAATCTGCTTCTGGCAATAGAGAAAAGATCAGGAATGTAGAGAGAAAGTATGGTTTTTGTTTTTTTTTTGTGTTTAAACTGAGGTCAAATGACTCATTATATAGGATACTAATAACAGAAACCGAAAAGACACAACTGTTCAAAACTTTCGAACGGGTTCAACTGTTCAGAAACTGTTCAAAAAATTTCGAATTGGGCGCTGCCCCGCAACCCACCCGCTGACCTAGAAGTAGGACACCAGCCAGAGGCTCTGCCCCTTGGAACCCCAACGAGGCGCTGCCCCGCACTCCGCCAGGGGCTTCGCCCCTTGGAACCCCTTTTCAATTATTCGCATTCAATTACACATTGGCTCTACTAGCGTGCACTCCGCACTACCCTAACTTGTTTCCAAGCTTAACGCATAATTGCATCGGCCTACAATAAATCACATTACTACTAAAATACATTGATGATACTAAAATCACCAACAAATCCCCCCCCCCCCCCCCCCCCATTTTAGTGGAATCCTTAATTTACTCCATATATACAATAATGTATACAAGGGTATAACACATAGGTATAACAATCAAACAAATGCATAGATGAAAATGTCTTACGATTGAACTTTCATCTTAGTACAAGTACACATTCCAAATACTCGAAAATCGGGGTGTCATAGCGTTTGAACCCGTCAATCCATTTGAATATCTGAAGATATAGTACACATATGTTTCTTACAATACTCTACTATTCATACTTGACACTTTACAAGCCATGTGTCCTTATCCATTAATAAGCATATAGGAAGCCAAGTCCAAGCTTCTTGAAGTGGCAAAACTTCATGCTCACATAGGTGATCCTTTTAATCTTGCACCTGCATTTGCAATTTTCCAAAAGAACCATTAAGAAGATATACTTCAACCTAGCCATCACTTGCAGGTCTGAGCACATACCTTGGGAAGATAAACACAATTGCTCCAATCTCTAACTATGATCTTTCCACATTGAATTCTGCTTCTAACATTGTATTAGAAGGGAATTGGGTATACCATAGCTAATAAATTTAAATGGACTTTAATCCCATTCCAATTACCGACTTCTTTACTAAGTCTCTAGCTAACCCCTTCGTCAAGTGGTCAGCTAAGTTTTGTTGCGACCGAACAAACTCAATAGATATCACCCCATTCATGATTAATTCCCTAATCATACTATGTCTAACACCCAAATGTCTAGACTTTCCATTGTATATTTGACCATAAGCTTTAGCCAATGTGGCAGTACTATCACAACGGATAGAAATTGGTGATATCGGTTTAGGCCATATCGGAATCTCATATACCAAGTTCCTTAGCCATTCCGCTTCTTTACCAGCAGCAACTAATGCTACAAACTCAGATTCCATTGTGGAACCAGCTATACATGTTTGCTTCTTAGAAGCCCATGAGATGGCACCTCCCCCAAGCAAGAACACCCATCCACTTGTAGAGGATGAATCTTCAGCATTATTTATCCAACTAGCATCCGAATAACCCTCTAACACCGAAGGAAATCCCATATATGACAATCCATAATTCATAGTACCCTTCAAGTACTTGAATACCCTAGTTATCGCATGCCAATGATGTCTACTAGGATTACTAGTAAATCTGCTCAACTTTTCAACCGCATAAGCAATATCCAGTCTAGTGCTAATCATAGCATACATCAAAGAGCCTATAGCTCTTGAATATTCGAGTTGATCCACAGGTTTACCTGTATTTGGCATAAGCTTTTCTCCCGGACCCATGGGAGTACTTACTGGAGAACAACTTTCATAATTGAACTTCTTGAGTATTTTCTCAATGTAATGAGATTGCGTAATTACAATCCCCTTATTCTCCCGTTTAATCTTGATACCAAGAATAACGTCCGCTTCTCCAATATCCTTCATGGAGAACTTTGATGACAAGAAATTCTTCGTTTTATCAATTTGATTTTGGTCGGTGCCAAAGATCCACATGTCATCAACATATAGACAAATGAAAACTCCTTTACCGGGTGTATCAAATTTGCTATATACACATTTGTCAGCTTGGTTTAGAATGAAACCATTAGACAAAACAACCTCATCAAACTTTTGATGCCACTGTTTCGGATCTTGTTTCAGCCCATAGAACGACTTAACTAGCTTACACACTTTATGCTCATTACCAGGCATTACAAATCCTTCAGGTTGCTTCATATACACTTCTTCTTTCAAATCACCATTAAGAAATGCTGTTTTGACATCCATTTGATGAATCACTAGATTATGAATAGCCGCCAAGGCAATCAACAATCTAATAGTAGTGATACGGGCAACTGGAGCATAGGTATCGAAATAATCAATCCCTTCCTTTTGTCTGAAGCCTTGGATAACTAATCTAGCTTTAAACTTGTCAATTGTACCATCGACTTTCATCTTGTTTTTGAAGATCCATTTGCAACCTGGTGGTAAATCAGATAATACCCAAGTATTATTTTCCATGATAGAACCAATCTCTTCATCAATTGCTTCTTTCCAAAAAACAGAATCTCGAGATTTCACAGCTTCATCATACGTTCTTGGATCCTCCTCTATACTATAGCAATAATAATATTGAGCATCAATCTGATCCTTTGATCCCTCAACTAGATATAGTTGAAAGTCAGATCCATAAGATCTAGATTTTCTGGCTCTTTTGCTCCTACGGGGTTCAACTGTCTCACTTGGCACATCATTTGAATGATCATCCCTTAGAGATTCATCTGAATTAGGTATAGATTCCTTTGGTCTAGGTATAGAAGAGAAACAATTCTCATCAAATATGGCATCTCTCGATTCTATAATCGTGTTAATAGAAATCGATTCATTAGGTTCTATAACATAAAACCTATAGGCCTTGGAGTTCTCAGCATATCCAACAAAGATGCAAGCTACACCCTTTTCACCCAAAGTTTTCCTTTTTGGGTCCGGGAGTCTAACCACGGCCCTACAACCCCAAACACGTAGAAATGTTAAGTTGGGTCGTTTCTTATACCAAAGTTCATATGGGGTAGTTTTATTCCTTTTATTAGGAACCCTATTTAACAAATAGCAAGCCGTTAACATAGCTTCTCCCCAAAACCCTTCACTCAAACCAGAGTAAGATAACATGTCATTCACCATTTCTTTAAGAACTCTATTTTTCCTTTCAGCCACACCATTTTGTTGAGGTGTATAAGGTGTCGTAGTCTCATGAATGATTCCTACGAATTGAAAAAATACAGGATGATAATATTCACCACCTCTATATGTACGTAATGTTTTAATCAACACATTTTGTTGCACTTCAACTTCAGTTTTATAAATTTTGAATTTATCTAAGGCTTCATCCTTAGCGTGCAACAAATAAACATAGCAGAATCTAGATGCATCATCTATGAAAGTGACAAAATATTTTTTATGCCCTAATGATGGAGTAGCATGCAAATCACATAAATCATTATGTATTAACTCAAGAATGATAGATTTCCTTGTTATAATTTTAAAAGGTTGCCTAGTGATCTTTGTTAACATGCAAGTTTTACGCTTTTCTACATTTTCATCAAAAACAGGAATTAAATCATCTTTAGACATTTCATGCATTCTCTTATAATGTACATGTCCTAGACGAGCATGCCATAACGATGAATTGATAACATTTGAAGAGGACATAAATACAGAACCAGAATCATTAGGAACTCCATTCAAATTCATCATAAACATACCATTATTATAATATCCAAATCCTACAAACACACCAGACTTCGATAAAACATATTTATCGGATTCACACACTTGCTTGTATCCAAGCTTATTTAATACAGGACTAGAAATTAAATTCTTACGTAGTTTAGGAACATACAAAACATTAAACAAAGTAATAGTCTTTCCATAACTGAATTCTAGCACCACGTTTCCTTTGCCTTCAACGGGAGCGAAGTGATCATCTCCCATGTAGAGGACATAACCATCTTCCATTGGAACAAAAGTCTTGAACCAGAAACGATCCTTGCAAACATGTGTTGTGGCGCCAGAGTTTAGTGAAACCGAATATTTAATCAAACTATTCAAATCACGAATTGATTTCTGACCTTGGTTTTCGGATTGGTCCTTAGACCCCTTTCCTGAACCACTTGCATTCGCGTTATCGTGCCTTTTTCCGGAACGACAATCCTTCTTGAAGTGGCTTGTTTTGCCACACTTCCAGCATTCTAGTTTCGGTTTCTTGTTAGCACTGAAACTGCCTTTTTTGTTCTTGAAAGCACGCTTCTTTCCTTTGTTTTTGTTGTTATCGTTCTTACCACCCTCTTCGACCATATTAACCGAGGTTCCAGCAATTTCTTTGCTTTTTCTTTTGTCACCCTCCTGCGCTCTTAGAGATTCTTCTATGCGCAAGTGACTTCCAAGCTGGATCAAAGACAGATCGTCTTTTCCATGCTTCAGATTGTGTTTGAAATCCTTCCATGAAGGAGGCACCTTGTCTATGATGCTTGAGACATATATTGTTTCATCCATCTTCAATCCGTGTTGTGTGAACTGTTCAAGGATTCAGAGGAGTTCATTGAATTGTTCCATGACAGACCTCGATTCAACCATTTTGTAATTGTTGAAATCGGTTACCATGAACTTTTTACTGGATGAGTCCTCTGCCATGTACTTGGATTCGAGACAATCCCACAATTCCTTTGCAGATTCCATGTTTTGATAAATATCAAATAAGGGATCAGACATACCGTTAAGAATGTGCCCTCTGCATATGTAGTCGTCGTTCTCCCACTTTGATCTGCGTCCCAGATTTTCAACCGTGTCTTCCTCCTGAAGTTCTAGAATCGGTGTAGATAGGACGTACGCTACCTTCAACGTTGTTAACATGAAATGCATCTTCTTCTGCCAACGCCTGAAGTCTTGTCCTTGAAACTTGTCCAATTTTCCGAAATTCATAGTCATCTCCTTGATGGTGCTTCCTCCAGCCATGATTATCAGAAATTACTTTGTTCATTTGTTAGAAGTTTAGTACGATAATCCTGAATAACTTCGAGGAATCGTGTTCGTACCCTTTCCGAACAAAGCATTTCGATCCTATTATTGTCTGGATTCACGAAATCTTTGTGGGGATAATTCTTGAAGAACAATTTGTTTCTACCAATAGAGAACAGATCAGGAATGTAGAGAGAAAGTATGGTTTTTGTTTTTTTTGTGTGTTTAAACTGAGGTCAAATGACTCCTTATATAGGAGAGTAATAACAGAAACCGAAAAGACACAGTTGTTCAGAAATTTCGAACGGGTTCAACTGTTCAAAAAATTTCGAACTTGGCGCTGCCCAGGACCCCAGCCAGGGGCTCTGCCCCTTGGAACCCCAACGGGGCGCTGCCCCGCACCCCGCCAGGGGCTTCGCCCCTTGGAACCCCTTTTCAATTATTCGCATTCAATTACACGTTGGCTCTACAAGCGTGCACTCCGCACTACCCTAACTCGTTTCCAAGCTTAACGCATAATTGCATCGACCTACAATAAATCACATTACTACTAAAATACATTGATGATATTAAAATCACCAATACTATTTGATGCAACTAATGCTTTCGTGTTGCTGTTGATTACATGGTGCATTCAATTTTGTGTTAGGGATGTGTATTTCATTCTGTTTTGGTGTAAGATTTTTTATACTGTGTCAAATTATTACAAAGTCAGAGCCATTTTGAATTGGATGTTGCTTTTATTCTGTGTTAAACTTATCTTGTACGAAGTTGCTGCCATAATCATGTTGATTGTGTTATCTACTACCATGCAAATTCTTTTGAGTTGATGAACTATTTTGGTGTGTAGTTACCACTGCTTCTTATGTTTGCCTTGTGAACTTGGTTTGCTGCTTTGAACTTTGGTTTTGTAGTATTTGGATTCTAAATAGTATGATGATTTTGAACTACAATCAATTATGTATGTGTTATTGTGTTACGTTTTTGGCCCGATATCGTTCTCTTTTTTTCTTGCCGCTTGTGTTGTGAATATTGTTTCAATGTAATGTGAATGTGGTTGTTGTTTCAGTATTCTGGTGCCATTGTGAAGTCGGTTCGATTTCGACTTTGAGTATGTTGCATTATGTTATTTTCTTATTGTATTTGAGTATGTAAATATTCATAACTCGTTCTGTTTCGATTGCATCCGTAGCTTTCGATTGACTGTTGTCTTTTGTACTTAATGTTGGTCTTGTAATACTAAAAATTGAGTTGCTTGCTGTCTGAGTATGTTTTGGGCTGAATATCTGAAACAAGCTTTCGATTACGTTACATTTTGTGCAGCTCCAAGACGGACCTTGATTGATGATCTCAATTTGTTTTCATTGTTATTATTATTACATTGATATGTGTTTGTTTATTGGTCTCAATTTGTAGTCACTGCTATTACTAAGTTAATTTCGAATCAATTACGGTTGCATTGTTACTCGGAATAACTTGTTGCTTCGAGTTTTTGTTTCAATATAGCTATTATACCTTGGTGCTTCTGTTCTTCTATATTTCATTTTAAACTTTGCAAATGTACTAACATCATTTAGACACTGATGCTACTGCTGCCATATGATATTCGTGATTTTGTTACTTGTGTGGTATGGCATTGATATTTGATGAGTTTTGATTTTGTTTAATTTAAGATCAATATAGTGCCACTAATTTTGGCACATTGACTTGTTGTTCTATTAGAGCATGTTTGACATTGTGGTTCCTGTAGAGATTTTGGTTATTAGCATGGTATACTTTGGATAGTTATGAAGAACATTAATAATTATGGTATATGGGTTATTAGTAAAAAAAAAAATTTAGCATTGATTGTGAGAACCTTGATGCCATAGCTCTAGACCATTGTAAATAAATTCAAAATTGGTTTGTTTTTAAATTCATTTTATTCATGGATTCGGTAATTTGATACTGTTATTTCATCAAAAATTCTTACACATTAATTGAACAATCTCGTCGCGTTACGACCCATACATACGACATTTTAATTATATGGTCGTTATGTACAAACTGGCTTTGAAGCACATTGTGACAAATTCGACTCGATATATTTTTTTATGTTCATTTTTGTGTTCACCTTTTATTAATTAAATAATTTTGGATTTGTTTAGTTATTTAATTTTGTTAATCAATTTTAGTTAACTTAATTATTTGATTTAATTAAATAATTTTGATAATTAATTTTAATTAGCTTAATTAATCGATTAACTAAATTTCAATAATTTAACTTTTTTAATCAATCTTAATTGGCTTAATTATTTGATTTAATCGAAGAATTTTGAGAATTGATTTGGATTAATTTAATTAAGTGATTTAATAAATTTTAACCATTTGACTTTGTTAAATAAAATTGGGCCAAGATCGAAGGATTCTAAGACTCAATTCACTTTTGTTCATACATACTTGCTTTTGTGTTATTTCATCCTCATTCAACAAATCTACCCCAATTCCTATAAAGTGTAAATAACTTTATTGCTTCCCTTATGTTGTTTATGTCTTGTCATAGCATCACCAATTAAACCATTTCCAAAATAATTCTCGATACGACGTCGAGCCACTTTTCATCCTTGTAAGTCGATTTCTTTTTAAGCATTGCCATCAACTTTTTCATCACCATACACAACATTCAAAGTTTACTCCTGGGCTTTCTTACAGTAAGACCTATTCGATCAATTACTTTTAGTTGGTCGTTTAGAAGACAAGCCCACTTTACTAGTGCACACGATTAAAATTCAATTTGTTTGCGTTGTTTTGATTGATGGATGATGTCTATTCTTGATGTCTCATCTTGTGAGCTAATTACGTGCCTTGATCCTCACTTTATACATATTTTGTTATTTGTCCATGATCTTGATGCTTGAGGCTTTGTTGTTTGCTCATTGGATATTATCTCCATGACACTTGTCTTGTTGGACACTTGCTTGTAGCTCTAGATACTATCTTCGTAATGCCTATCTGGTTTTTGAATCTTCATGATCGTTTATGCTTGAGTCCAAGGGAAGGACTTTTGGTTGACTATACTGTCATGTGCATTGCATTTCTTTTGCATTTTCCTTTTATTCTTCTTACCTCTTTGCTTGATCCCAATTTCCCCTTTAGGTTGATTATCTTAGTCTGTATCCTTAGGCTAGATCCTCTTAGGATTACTTCAACTTTAGATAACCTACAATTAGGTTCCCTTTCTCCCATGAGAGAATTAGACATGAGTCATCCCTAGTTGAGATGTAATTCTTCTACCCCATTACATAGTTGAGAAAGATGTAGATTATTATCCACTTAAGAGAGGTATGTGGCATACTCGTCAATTTTATATCCGAGTTGGAACCCTTCTCTTAATGTGAAGAAAATATCCATCTTTCACATGTTTGTGGTGGTTTAGTTGATTATTCTCCTTAAGATAACAACTTGTCTCTTCTCCTAAAACCAACCAACAAACATTGCTTTTACCCGGGTCCGAACTAAGGACGCTCTGATTTCTCAAGTTACTTTTGAGAATACGTAGGCACAAGGTCCCAATCATTAAAGAGCAACCTTTTCTTTTTTTACACATCTTTTCTTTGTTTTCATCCGTAGTGAGGGGATCTACAAATGCTCTGATTCCATCCTAGTCAAGATACATAGGCACGAGATGTGATATCTTGCCGAGCATATTTAGGAGTAGCACCTTAGACCTTCCTTTTCCTTTTCACTCTTAGCAAATAGATAACAAATAACACATTAAAAAAAGAGGTTCTTGTAGAGTACTACAAATGCTTAGGAAGCTAACACCTTCCCTAGGTATAACCAACCCCTGATCCTTAGATTCTTTTTTGCTTTGTTTTTTGCATTGCATGTTTATAGGTATTTGTTCTTTTTCCCTTCCATTGGATAAATTAAAGATCGATGGTGAACTAAGATTTGTGAAGGTCTAGCTAACTCAATAGCTATGGTCTCCGATTCTCACCGCGACAACAATTCTTAAATAAGTACTTGTGGATCTTCTTCTTGACCATCTTCTCTTTTGAACTCTATTTATCAAACACATTCAGAAGTGCCTTTATGAGTGGACTTGAGAGAAAACTCAAGCATCTTGGGCAACTTTAAACGTGGCATAGAGTGTTTACCAAATCCATAAATCATGAATTTGATAAACAAGACCTCAACTCAACCTTTTTCCTCCTATAACCCTTCATGGTACCTAGTTGAAATTATCTCCAAAGCAACATAGGAAGATCCTTCAGTGGAAGCCAGTTCACAACACTTTCTCCTTTATATTACTCCCAGCTAGTGATGGCTTGAACATCTATAGAGGCTGACACCATCTTCAACAAGCACCGCGTAAGATGTCAGAACATCTTATAAGGCACCATGTGTAACAATAGCATCATTATCAACAGCAGCGGTAGAATCTTCACAAAAGTATCAGTCAACCATCAGTAGTTATCAGGTTGGATTCAAAAAGCTACCATCCTAGCTTCCAATCCCTTTGAACACAACAGTAATGGATGGTCTGATCATATAATCTTCTTCTTTGTTCAAAAGACCAGAAAGTATCTTCCATAGGACTCATCCAGAAACAGAACAGGATGCCCACACTGATACCAATTGAAATTCTAGTATATAGATAACATATGTCCTAAGAAATTTTGAGACATTGATCTTTGATTTACTAAAAAAGGACTGAACAAGAACATTATGATATCTCAAAGTCATAATAGTGTCATGACAGATGTTTCAACATCTGTTAAGACATATATTTTAGAGCATAAGAAAAGACTAAATTATACATAGCAGAATGATAAATAACACCAAGATATGATGATCCAATTTGGTGTACAACAACACCTACATTTAGAGGATATCAATCCAGGAATGAATTTACTATCAGTAGTATTAATTCTAAGTATACAACCTCCGGTAACTTATCACTTAATTCCCTACCCAGTGCAACTTCTACCTAGAAACCCGTCTAGATAAGAGAAACTCATCTCAATTCCTAAATCACCTCAATGATATCTAACAATCACAACCTCTGATGATTGTATCAAACTGTTAAATTAAAAGACAACCCTTTTAACCCAATATTCAGTCAATACTCTTGACTAACACTAATACTTGAATTTTCTTAGAAGCTTCATGCAAAAAACAATATACAATTCATTATCTACAGGTTTCTGAATATGAAAAACTATGTCTACCACAACGTACCAAACCGATACAAAGGGTGACTTACAATACAAGAAAAGCACGCGACTCTCAAAACCCTAAACCCTTATTTTTGCTTTACAAAAGTCTTAACAAGGACTAGTGATTTGCCCTAGGACTTGGTCTTCCTTTTATAATCTTCAGTTGTCCATGGGCTTCAAAATCTCTGTCCAATCATTCCTTGATACATGTTCTGATTACACCTTAAATCTTGGAACAAATCTACATCAAACCTGTTGTATCAGACCAAGATGTCGAGTCCTCAAGATATGATATCTTGTCCGACATGTTGTTCTTTACAGATTTTTTCATATTATAACATCTTGTTCAACATCATGTTTTACCAAAATTTAGTTAAATCTTAGAGCCTTCAGAAACTTCCTTTATTGCTTTGTTGTTGTCTTGTCCCCTTTATGGATGCATATCTGGATAACAATTGTGTTTTTTGTAGATGTAACGTAGGATGAAGCGATGATCCTAGTTCTGAAGCAGGGTATACAGCCACTCGGTGTTGTAGCAGGCCCTTCTCTTCCTTCAAAATCCCCTTGGAATGTTGCTTTTTTTCCTAACATCTGGGTTTGCGAATGGATACCAAAACTTGTCTTGAACCTCTCGTGGACTCCAGGATTCGGTCTTTGATAATGACTGACCAATTTTTCCAATCTTTTTGGGAACGCTCTCAGAGAGGAGTTAAATAACTTGGCACAATCTACTAGACGGGCTTCAGTTTCCCTAACTCTAGGCGGGTTTGATCTCTTTGGAAAACCAGGCGCGTGATGAGAAGCATCGGTTGGAGAGGAGTGTTAACATCTTGATTCTTTAACATGATATGTTCTTAAGAGAGCTACGAAAGGCTTCCACCTTTTTGAGAGAGGTAAGTAAAGCTTTGGCTCCATTCAAATTCCCTAGCACGACAGGAGGTTAGGTGTTTCACCTGGCGAGAATGATGGAGATGAAGACGGAGGCTCTCGTTTCGGCCTAAAAGAAGATGGAGTTCATACGCATTCAAAATGCTTCTCTGACTCAAAAACTGAAAGAGTGTACTCTACGAGCTTTGGGGAGGTTCCGTAGTCTTTTAAGAATGTGTTGTAGCAAGTGGAGTATTTTCACTGTCCACTGGCTATTTCGAAGGAGCAGGTTTGATTGAGTCAGATACTCTAAGATGAAAGGGTCGTCTTTATTATTTAATAGGACCCTTGTATCCCACATCCATTTTGTGTACTCCTCATGAAGTGTGTGTAACTATTACATTTATTATTTTAGCAATGCTCGTAATACTATTTGCATCAGGTGCGTAAAATTTATTCTATTTTGGGTGTCATATTACTTTCAATTGTCTCCCTTGTGATGTTTTTAAACCGGAGGAGCGTCAGGATTTAATTTTATCCCTGCAATTGGTAGAGTTAATTTTCTACAAAGAGTAGTAAAATATATTTTCTTACAGTGTAAATAACCTTAAGTTCTTTATAAAGTCATGTTTAGCTTTTTTTTTATTCACAAGCATGTCGCGTTAAGATGTACGCGTTTTTCTAATAGGATGTATGTCTGGATAGATATGGCCATTCATCCAATTCGCAATCGTGAGGAATGGGACAAGCTAGATATGGTCATGCCTTGAACATGTGTTTATAATAAAATAAAAGGGCATGAAATCGGCTAGATGCGGTCATGGTTTGAACTGCGTTCCATGTCATAGATAATCATTCCTTAACCAAAGGTAGAAAATCCATGTCCCTCTCCCTGAGATAAATCTCGGATCGAGGTAGATGTCTTCAGGCTCTATCACTCACGTCTCTTAGATTGGTAGATCCGAGTGGGGGGTGTGCCAGCTATGCAGAAATATGTGTAGCTCTTTAGAAAAGGGTATTTGATTGCATTAGTTAGGCTTGCAAAGTGTCTCTGACAACACCCCTGTATGGGGAATTGGTTGATGTAGTCAAACATGCAAAGTGACTCTGACAATTCCCCTTATATTTTTAGGTATGGTCGATGTTATGGGATATTGATTATTGTAGTCAAACGTGCAGAGCGTCTTCGAAAGTACCCCTGAAATATTTAGGTGTGGTTAGTATTGTGGGATATTGATTGCTATAATCAGACATACAAATTATCTCTGACAACACCCCACTGGGAACTGGTTGTTGTAGTCGGACGTGCAAAGCGTATCTGACAACTCCCCTGAAATCTTTATCACGGGCCTCAACTGCGTTTGTTGTACTCTAGTTCTGTATTACTAAAATATAGTCATAAAGGAACAAATGTTTTGAAATTTTTGTAGTTTCATCCATAGTGGACAATTATTTGTATATGCTATATCGCAGTTTGTGTGTATGTATGTGTGTGTGTGTGTGTGTGTGTGTGCGCGCGCGCGCGTATGGTTGTGCCTGTGTGTGTGTGTATGTATTTGTATGTGTGCATTTGTGTGTGTGTGTGTGTGTGTGTGTGAATGCGAAAAATAAAACACAACCGTGTGATTTTTCCGCCTCTTATTTTCATTGCTAGTCTCTCCTTTCCTTAGCCACTTCTGGGTGTGCGGAGGTTCCTACTTGGAGCTGACAAATGCGGGAGGCCACGTTGATTTCCATAGTCGTGCCTTCTCCTTGATCCCTCTGTAGTGTATGGTGTATCTTCTTGTTCCCCTTAAGGTTGGCACGCAGAACAGCTGGTTCTCCGTGAAGGTTTTGGTATTTGAGCTTTAAGTGCACGGGTGAGGCAATGGTATCCACTGTTTCTGTGAAGGGCTTGCCCAGAATGTAGTTGTAAAGGCTTCTGCATGGGATGACCAGAAACTGAGCGTTAATAGATCGGAGGTCTCTTTCCTCTCCTACGGATACCATTAACTCTATATATCTCTAAGGATGAGTGGTTGTCCCATTGAACGCTTATAAAATCTAAGTCGTCGTACGATATTAGACTTCCTTTATTTAGGCATATTTTTCAAACAAAGACAAGTAAAGGATATCACACGAGCTTCCTCCAACAATCAAAATCCGTGAGATGTCAGACTGTCTTATTGTAGACGTGATTACCAAAGGAAATAATTTATTAGAAATGCGCATACCTTCTCAAAGTCTCTAAACTCTAGCTAGGTAGGCCGGGGATCTTGGATGATGAGCTAACTTCATTTTTTGTAGATAGCCATCATTTTAGTGATTTTCCTTTTGACCGTCCCCTTGGACGGGAGGTTCTCCTGGGGTGTACCTCTAGTGATAGCAGTGATATACATCTATTTACCTTTACTAGTTTATATTTTTTCGCCTTTAACATGTTTGGACAATCGACCTTTCTTGATCAGTGCTTCAGTTGCATCTTTAAGTTGGATGTAATCATTTCTGTTATGTGTGTGTCCTGTGTGGAAAAGAAAATATATAGATTTATCCATCTGGGTACATTCTCAGACAAGATAAAGAGGTTGAATTCCTGCTTTCTGGAACTTATAATGTTAGCTCATTCTTGGTAAATCTTATCCTGGTAAGTATTTAAAGGTGTGTGCTTATCGTACCAACTATACATTCCCATGTCAGTATCCTCTTTTCTCTGGCAAGATTCTTTCTCATTCGTGTGGTCAGAACTTGCCTCAGTGGCCGAGGTTGGGTTGTCGAAGCCAGTATTCAACTTCTCTTCCAATATCATGTATGGTTGGGCCAAGTTTAACATCTCTTGATTCGTCTTTACCTTCTTCTTTCCCAACTTGGTGCAGAAAAGATGGTCGCAAAGGAGGTCATTTTCAAATATCAATCATTAGAGGGCTTCTCTGACCCCCTCTACCTCTAATGCAACCTGAGTGAATTGATTGATGTACGAATGTCGGCTTTCCTATGATCTTTGCATGGAAACTATAGTAACTGGTTGCCTCTTTCAGGCAGTGATGTGAACGCAAAATTTTGCCCATGATTAGATGCAACCGTCGGGAAGACCATTGAACCACAACCTCGCCAGTACGACTAATATTAATTTTAGTAGCTTAAACTTGGAAGCATCGGTAGTGTTTTAGTAGTCGAGTCGATCATTGATGAGTAGGATGTGTTCATCGGGGCCTTCTTTCCCGTCATACCTTGTTAGCTTAGAAGGACTTTGCATTAACTTAGGAATCATGCTTTCTAAGATATGAGCATATAAGTGATGCTTAGGTTGTACCCTGGTCGGTTGGAGTTAGCCGCAATCCTGGGATAGAGCATGACGGCCTCGGTCTCCGCCCGGACTCCAAGAAAAGGAATTACGTTTCCCACATTTCGAATGGTCTTTCAACTTTTGAACTTTGCTTCCCTTTTCTACAGAGAGCTATGGTTATATGGAACGGTCTCTCCTAGACGCAGCCTCCTGAACTGAGCTTGCATGGGGTTGAGTGTGGTGGAGGATTTCTTCTAAGCACATGAACCTTTCCTTTATCTCCTTGGATTTCTATTGCAGAACGTTATTGTAGATACCATTGAGAAACTCGTTTTCTCTATGAGCATTTAGGTTCACTTCAAGGATGTTGAAACTGTGTGATATCTCTAATTTCTCAACATGAAAAGGAGTTGGAACTCCTAGCAGTAGAGCTCTAACAATCCTCGTCCTTGGAGGAAGAAGTATCATATATGACCGTAGAGGAACCTTAATACCGAAATTCATTTCACCATGGGGAGTGGTGTTTGGTTGATTGACAATTTCCAGTTATACATCAGAAGCAATTAGAGCAGCTTCACGCACGGTGGTAGAAAGAGTAGCTCTAAATCCAGTCATTTCCATAAATCGAAGAAATCAGAGATACGGAGAATTACAAATCTGGAAAATTGATAAACTACAACTGGTACAGAGTTTGAATTGATCGATCGCAATCGAGTTTTGTGCTCGATTTTATGGATCTCCATTTAGGTGTTTAAGAGAACTCCACGCCTAAAAATTGAATGCAGAGGAGTAGAGTCGTAAAAAAGTGGGAATCAAAAGTTGTTTCCCAGAGACGACACCATTGTTCCATTGTAGAACCAAAAAAATAGAGAGACGTGGAAGCTGCAGCGGCGAAGCGGGGGTGTACCTGCAAAATTAGCACTCATACACTCAAGTTACTATATGAAAGAGTAGAAATTATTCAAATTGTATTTGAAACTTGTCACCTGAAATGGCGTCATTCCATATATATATGAGAGTGGGTAACAGTCTCGATATCTTGTCATGGAATGCGGAGTACCATTGGATGTGCTCGAGGTGTAAATATCTTGCAACAAGTATATGATAACCCTACAGTAAGGAGAGGATTTCCAAGGGCATAACCGCGTAGTCAAGTAACAAGTATTAGCCTGGAGCGGCCTATCTCATGGTGATCGGCTTGAGAGAAATATGGTCGACCTAAAACACATAGCAAAAAGTATCAAGCACTAATTCTGAAATAAATAGACGACAAAGACGAGACATGAATACTCATTGATTTGTGATTCTTCATCAACTATTACTCTTGATACTTCAGTACTCTTAAGAGGAATAAAGTGAATTAGACCATAGTTCTTACCTAGGTGATGTCTCATTAGAATTTTCATTATTCTAACATTAGTCATTAGGCATCCACCCATTTTTAGCCCTGGCCAATTAACTAAATAATAATAATTAATTATTCGAATAATCTAATTTAATTTATTGCACAATTTTAATTACTAAATTAATTAAGACTCATTATTAATAAATAGCTAATATAATCAATTTAAATATATATGTCTACGTAATATTATTGAACATTTTATTGAATAAAATATTTCAACAATCTCTCACTTTGATAATATACTTTAATAATCATATCATTATTATTTAAATGTGCATCCAAATGTTATTCATATTTGAATTTTTCCTTTAGAGTCTAGTCGATCTCGTACACCAATAGTAGGATCACCGCATATATCTTCCTCAACGTATAATATGACAAAACTTCGACGACCACCTCACAAGGTATTTAATGACTTAGATCAATATGGATGAGTGACATAAAAACTTCATACAATTTAATCTTTATATCATGTCTATTTTCAATTGGTTCAACTAAAATTTTAATGAGATCAAAATTGAAATTCCTTAGATAAAATTTAAAACAAAATATTTAAACATAACCAAAAAAAACATAATATTATTACAATAAATAATCTTAAACTTCATTTATGCAGAAATTCAAATATGATAAAGTTTATTTTGAAAACTAAGATTAAAGTGTAAAACATAAAACAAACAAAAAAAGAGTTAAGACTCCCATTAACCTAAATAAATCTTAAAACCAAGACCAATGTGAGCAATATGTGTATGAAAAATCTTAGGCATTAAGTCTTTGGTTAATGGTTCAATTAGAATTAAGTATATTCTTATATACTCTATCAAAATTCATTTTTCTAAGACTTTTTCTTTTACAATTAGATATTTGATATCAATATATTTTGACTTTGTAACACTCGTGTTGTTGTTTGAGTAAAGTACAATTGAATTTGATCTTATCAAATGATCAGACTTGAGATGGACCAAAGACAAGCGTATGTGATGCTGGGTGTGAAAGAGGAGCAGGGGGTGTGCCTGCAAGGCACTCTGATGCTAAAGTAAGAAAACGAGCAAGAGAGTTAGCAAGTATAAAATATGTGTGTTTTAGGGTGAATATTAGATACCCGACCCTCTCAAATGAGAGGGTTTTTATAATGTCTCCATCGCTTGGCTATTGGTCCTTATTTTCGGGGCGAGATAACTGTTTCTTGAATAGGTAATTTTCAGAACTAGCCGTTGGGACGGGCATACGTGCCCCTAACTAGCCGTTGGTGCGGGCAGAGGCGTAGTTACGGGCACAAACGTCTTGGCTGTTTCTGGATGGTAAAGTCGTGTGTGACGGGCAGAGCCTAACGGAGAGAAGTGTTGTGACAAAAGGTAAATAGGTCAGCCTCCCCTATTAGAGGGGCAGAAAGGTAAACTTTCCACCAAAGAGGTTGGACTTAGGCAATTGGGCCGTTCTGGGAGCAGAAGTGGATTGGACCGTTCTGGGAGTAGAAGTGGATTGGGTCGTTCTGGGAGACGAAGTGGATTGGGTCATGCCTAGCCATTGGGTCAGTCCAGAATAGTAGCCCCCCAAGTCGTTGATATCGGGCACGGTAGTGATGACTTAAGGATGGTCTGTTTCCCGGGCATAGTTGTCGTGAGCTTCCTTGTGTTCGGATGAAAACTTGCTCGGGCACCAGAAATATTGTTGTCGGGGAGCTTGAGATTCGGGGAGCCCAACGGTTGATGGGATCTAAGGAGTGAAGATGCCACGTGTTCCTCGAGCCGTGTGTTGCATTAAATGCATGATTATGGCTAGGCTAGGGTCATGATGATGCTCTACCCGCGCGTGCTCGTGCACGTGCCTGTCATTTGCCTATAAATAGTGAAAGGGTTTGTTCATTCAGAACTTTCGCTTCTCTCTCTTCTTGTTTGTTTTCTCCGTCTGCCGCTCGATTCCTTGCTTACTCTTTGTTTTTTTATTTGATGTCTTAGAATGCATGTGGTTAGGACTGAAATGACGTAGTTATAAGGCGTATTCGCGGTGGCTATTGATGGCAGACGGTGGCATGACCATTTTTCTGTTGTCGGCGCTGTAGTGGTTGTTTTTAGGAAAGGGAAAGTTAGCAAACCATAGGCTTTAGTTGATCCTAGAGTAGGGACGATACGACGGTGCCATTTCCAGAGGGGCCATGGACTTTGGTGGTTTCCTCGTTGGAGTTATGGGTTTTGTGCGCGGGCACTGTCCCCGGATGTGCTAGGGAGAACTATCGGGAATTTCTCCATTTGTTTAGTTGCGCCATTTGAGTAGGGCTTAGGTCGAGGATTTTGTCCTTGGCCCTTTGCGCGCCCTTTCACTTGACTATCAGTGGAAGGGTGGATTTGATTTTGTCATTGAATTCACTTTTTTCCTCTGCTTTTCAGGTAAAAGAGATGTTGCACGGAGTTGACGAGGACGAACATCCCAGGGACTTGTTTGAGGATAGCTCCTCAAAGGACACCAAGACAGATGATGACTCCTTGTCTTCTGAGGCTGTGGGGACGACTGTCGCGAGGTCATCGACGGATGAGTGAATGGTGGCTGAGTCAATGGAGCATGCCTCTCTTTTTGCTTTGTACACTGGGGATTCATTTACCACAGTGGGACCGGAGGAAGAGTGGAGGGTCCATTTTCCTTCAGAAGACGAACGTATTTGCTCAGCGTACGGTGAGAGATTCCCCATGTATGAATACGTTTTTAAAGAGATGGGGATGAGGTTGCCCTTCACGGATTTTCAACGGGCGGTCTTTGTGCATCTTGACCTGGTGCCCTCTCAACTGCACCTAAAATCCATTGCCTTCATGCGAGTGTATTAAATGGTGTGCGAGTACTTGCAGATCAGGGCCACCCTCCCACTTTTCTTCACCATCTTTCATCTTCAAAGCAGATGTCGGGGAGGAGGTTTGGTTGGGTTTCCTTGAAGTAGGGAAGGAAACTATTCAAGCCTTTCTTCGAATCTATCCGGACTTTTAAAGAGAGATTTTATGTGATCGAGCTGATGTCGAAGAAGGCTACCGACTCGACTTTTGTATGGGAGGTCTCGACGGACGAAAACGGGGAGGACCTGATAGATGAGAAGGGTAAAATAGTTGTCCTGAGGCTATTCACTTTCCACTTCTGCTGGAGCGGGGCTCACTTCACCCGTTCAATTGATGAGTATATAGTTGCTCCTCATCAGTTGGTGGATGAGGATCGGGATAACTACGCCAAGCTGGTGGCCTTCGTGGACGGCTTCCTTCCTGCTCAGTGCGTGACTTGCACCGGGAAGGTTCTTTATGAGGAAGATGGGGGGCTACAGGTTGAAGCCCAGTATATTAACACCAAAGATCTCCTCGAGTGTAACACTCATGAGGAGGCTCTCAAACTTTTGGGTAGCTTCTCGCTTTTTCTTATTTTGTTTGAGATGTTTTTCTTTCCCCGTCCTGACGTGCTCGTCATTTTTGCAGATAAAATGTCTTCAGCACAGGAGAAGATGATAAAACATGCCCAAGGAAAGATGAAGGGCGACACTACTCTAGGAAGGAGTCGCCTTGTTCAACGAACAGCTCCCCGCAGACAGGGTCAGGGACTTCATCATTAACTCCTCCGGCCACTCAGACGTCGCCTTTGCCCGTGAGCTCGAGGCCCAAGCGCGCCTGCACGAATGAAATTGTGGACCTCAGTCGGGAGTCCATTAAAAGAAAGTTCGAGCTACCTCCTTGCCTTCATAGCAAGATATTCTTCGAGGGGTCCTCCCTCTCCATTCCTCAGGCAGAATATCTAAAGCTTGAGGAAACTGACCACCCTAGAAAACGGGCCATGCTTGCCCAGGATGCCTCTTCCTTCATGAGGATCCTGGAGATGTTCGTGGTATATACCGAGGACGACTCTTCGCTTGAGCTTGAGCTGATGAAATCGCAAACTACAGCGGCGGCTTCGGAGAGGGAAAGGGAGCTCGAAGATGCTTCCTGCAAGGGTCGCGAGGAGATGGCTTTGGAGAGGGATGCTCTGGCTGCCAAGTTGAAAGTCACCGAGGACTTGGTGGAGAAGTTGAAAACCACTACTGCCCGTGCCGAGGATGAGCCCGAGGAGACGAAGAAGTTGTTGACTCAATCAGAGCTAGTCGCTCGATTTACTCAGGCCGCAGACAACCTTGTGGCCATCGGCGAGGAGGCTTTCCAGAACACCGTGGACCAACTGAAGTTGGTGAACCCTAGGGTCGAGCTGACCACGGAGGGCACAGGTTCCTCTATACGGTCAAAGAGGGTCAGATGGTCATCCCCGATTTCCTCCAGTTCGGCGAAGTTGGTGAAGAGCAGGGGCAGGCGACCCAAGAGGAGGCTCGACAAGAGGAGCAGTGAACCTTTCCTAGTTTGCGCTTTGGCCTGCGTACCATTTGATCACTTGTCATTTATTGTAATTTTATTTTATGGGGCTTGTCCCCTTTCTATTGTATCATGCACATTTGTGGTCCTTCATGGTCGTGTTATATAATATATATTAGTATGTTGTATGTTTGTATTTCGCCTAATACTTTCTAATTGTCCTGCGCCATCCAACACGGTCGTAAAGGGAACTTAGTAATTTGTTATGTTACGGGTATGCTCGATGGATGATGTTCGACAATGCATGGAACTGATCGAAAGGCTTGGGTTGTTTCCGAGCAGGGTGAAGCTCAGGTCACGATCGTGGCCTGAGTTTGTGGCGTGAACTTCCCATTGAGAGTTAGGGGTTCTGCCATTCATGGTACTGTGATGACGGCGGGCTCGATCGAGGAACCTCCATCGAGCATGGGTAGGTTTCTTTGCCAGACCCTTGCTTAGATCATTTTTGGTGGTGCATCGCTTGTACCTGGGCGTGCACCCATGGTCGGTTGTCGTGTCCATCGCCTGGGCGAGCCACGTCGATGGTGGAGGGCCTTAACTATAATATTGTTTCAACTTTTCAGCGTTTCATGGTCGAGCTAATTCTTCCCCGGTGAGGTGTTCTAGATAGTAGGCCCCGTCATCAGATTTTGCTCTAACGCGGTAGGGTCCCTCCCAGTTTGCGGAGAGCTTGCCTTCTCGAGAATCTTTGTGATTCCTTCTTAGGACGAGGCTGCCCACTTAGAATTCTCGCCGGATGACCTTGGCGTTGTGCCTAATTGTTATTTTCTGTTTGAGTGAGGCTTCGCGGAGGGCTTCCCCTATCCCACTTCTTCGACGAGGTCGAGTTCTTCCCTCAGGGCCTCGCTGTTTGTTTCTTCGTCCAAAGGTGCTTCTGTTCATCTGGTCGGCACGTGGGTTTTAATGGGGATTACCGCCTTTGTCTCGTATGCTAGGCGAAAAGTGGTTTCCCCGGTTGACGAATGAGGTGTAGGGTGATAGGTCCAGAGCACGCTGTGCAGCTCCTCAACCCACTGCCTCTTTGTTTCGTCCAGTCTTCGTTTGAACCCTCATAAGATTACTCTGTTCGCTGCTTCGGCTTGCCTGTTAGTCTGTGGGTGCTCAACGGATGCGAAGTGTTATTTAGTGCCAAGTTGATCGACAAACTCCTGGAATTTTTTGTCTGTGAACTGTGTCCCATTGTATGTAACGATCGCTTGAGGAACGCCAAAACGGGCAAGGATGTTTCTCTTATAGAAACGAAGTATGTTATGGGTCGTTATCCTGGCCAGGGCTTCAGCTTCTATCCACTTGGTGAAGTAGTCCACACCCACTATTAAGTATTTATTTTGGTTGGAACCTACAAAGAAGGGTCCTAGGATGTCCAGACCCCACCAGGCGAAGGGCCACGGGGAGGACATCGCCTTGAGCTCGTAGGGTGGCGCCAAGAGCATGTCGTCGTGCTGTTGGCATTTGTCGCATTTCTTCACATGCTCTTTCGCGTCGTTTTGCATGGTCGTTCAGTAGTAACCTGCTCGCAGAGCTTTCCTCGCGAGGAACCTCACACCTAGGTGTTTGGCGTTGATTCCTTCGTGGATCTCGCGTAGGACGTGGGCGACCATCTCCTCTTTGACGCATTTGAGGAGGGATATGGATAATCCTCGTCTGTACATTTTGTTTTCGACCAGAACGTAGGAGCACGATCAACGCCTTACTATGTTGTCCTCCTTTGGGTCGGATGGTAGTTCGTTTTTAGTGAGGAATTTGTATATTGGGGTCACCCAGCAGTGGCCGTCGCCGGCGACGTGCACATCGAGGGTCGTGGACATTCTCTCGATGCTAGGTCGTGGGAGTATCTCCTGGATGACAGATTTGTTTCCCCTTTCTTCTTCATGCTGGCTAGTTTCGACAGGAAGTCTGCTCGGACGTTGTGTTTGCGGGAAACGTGTTTTACTTCCACGGAGGTGAACTTTTCCATCTTCTCCTTGACCAGGGCTAGGTATTCTGACAAGTTATCGTTTTTGACCTGATATTCCCCTCAAACTTGGAGGGTCACTAGCTGAGTGTCGGTGCAGATAACGACTTCTTCTGCTCCTAAGTCTTCGACGAGGCATAGACCGGCCAAGAAGGCTTTGTATTCTTCTTGGTTGTTGGAGGTGGGGAAGGACAGTGTGAGTGAAACTTTGATGAGGATTCCCTCCTCGTTTTGTAGGATGACACCTGCTCTGCTCCCTGTTGAGTTGGATGCTCCGTCAACAAATATGACCCATCTATGGGCACCCTCGTTCGGCTGGTCGGGCAAGGTCGTCTATATTGGGTAACTGCTCTGACGGTGGGGTCGATGGTGAGGTGGTGACAGGCCACATTGGGGTCTAATACGGGCATCTCTGTGGCACTCTACGCAAATAGATCTGCATTCTCTTGGAGGCATGCTCTCATTTGTTTCCCCACTAGCTCGGGGAGACTGGCTCCAATATTTACTCCTCTCTTGGGGTTGTCGCCGAGTGGGACAAGCTCGAATTCTCCACCTGAGATGAGGCACATCGAATGGGCGGCTTCGCTGCTACTGGAGGGGATGCTCAAAGATGACTGGATCTTTTTCCCCTTTGCCCCCTGAGTCTTCTGGTCATCTTCAGAGAAGCGGTTGTCGAGGTTGATGGAATCGACACGAGGAAGTGAAATTTCCTCGTCGGAGCTACTGGGCAGAGGAGACTGGGCAGGAGTCTTTGGTCTGGCGGCGATTGCATTCAGTCCCTTGGACGCTGCTTCAAAGCATCTCCTCGCGGCTTCTATGTCCCTGTGTAGAGTTACGGCGAGGCCTTTGGAGGTGTAATATTTCATCTTCAGGTGTACTGTTGAAGGTACGACCACTAGCTCGGCCAGAGTTGGTCGCCCGAAGATGCATTGGTATAATGATAGACAGTCTATAACCAGGAATTGTACCTTGATTGATTTGACAGTTTTAGTAGATCCGAAGGTTACGATCAGCTTAACGTAACCCCAGGGCTTCGCCACTGATCGATTAAAACCCCGTAGGTCAGAGTCCATGTAAGGAGTCAAATATGATTCATCCAGCTGGAGCATGGAGAACAGCTGGGAGTACATAATGTCAACGGAGCTGCCTTGATCGACGAGGATTCGTCGAACATCAAAATTCACCATCTGAGCCCTTACGAGCAGAAGGATGCTTGCATTGAGGGCTCCTCTGAGGAGCTCCTCGCGGTAGAAGTAGATGGGGACAGACTCTCCCCGGACCCTGTCGAGGGTGGAGTTCCGGTTTGAGTTGTTGCTGATGAGGTGCTCAAATTTCCTCTTGACGGATCCTACTGTCACTCTGTTAAAACCTCCTCCGGAGATGACCATGGCGGAGGGAAATGTCTCACACGGGCTATGCGTGGCAAAATATGGAGGGGCGTTGAGCCCCTCAGGGATGCAGAAATCTCCAGGCCGTGAGACACTCATGGTGACTTGGAGGTTGGCTTCCTCGGAGGAAGGCACTTCTTCTTCGACCTTCTGGGCTTCTTGGGAGTCTGGCCGAGGAGCTTCCTTTCACTTGGCGAACTACTTCAGATGCCCGCCTCTGATGAGTATTTCGATGGCATCCTTCAGGTGGATGCGGTATTCTGTCGTATGGCTATGGCTCTTGTGGAACCGACAGTATTTGGACTTATCAATGTTGGGTTTGGACGGTATCTGCTTTGGGGACCGGACCCCAACCTGTCGAAATCCTGAGTTGGCGCACTCAGTGAGGATATTTTCCCTGTGCCTGGAATCATGGGCAGAGCTGGGAGCCTCTTTAATCTCGTATTGAATGTACGTTTGGGCCTTGAGGAGGAAAGCGTCCAGCGTTGTTGGGGGCCGGATGCCAATAACTTTAGCAAATTTCTATGCGGAAACGGAGTCCGCGTTCGAGCAGAAACTTTTTCATGTCATCGGTGGTATAGACTTGGACGGCCTCCTTGTTGAATCTTTCAATGTAGGCTCGCAAGGGTTCATCTCTCCCCTGAATGATAGCCTCGAGGGAGGCTTCGGTCTTCGAATGTCTCTCCCCTGAATGATAGCCTCGAGGGAGGCTTTGGTCTTTGAATGTCGGCGAGAGGCCGTGAAGTGTTTGGAGAAGAGTCTCCCCAGTTGCCTCCATGAGTTGATGGAGTCGTCAAGAAGCCCTTTGTACTAGGTCATTTCCCCCTTCCTGAGTGTGGTCGGGAATAACCTGCACTTGATGGCGCCTCGGATGTTGCGATAGTCGAGCAGCGCATCGATGTTTTCGATGTGCTCGTCGGGGTCATTTGTTTCGTCGTATGTACCTAGAGAATGAGGTTTCTCTATTTCTTTTGGGAGGCGCATGACCATGATCTCCTGGGACAACGGGCCACGAGGTTCCTCGTCGCTTCTGCTATTGGTCTAAGAAGGGGAGCGGGCATCACGTCTATAGGTAGGACGACGGTCTCATCGGGGAGATTGGGTTCGTGCTCGGCCCTTGGATCTAGGCGGAGACGAACGTTGGGGTTCTGCCTGGTGGCCTCTTCTGGTCCTCTTAGGTTGTGGGAATATTGGTTCCGGGGAGAAATATGGCCGCGTTTGCAAATGGTTAGGGTCTCTGGCTCTAGAGGCGTCTGAAGGTTCCTCTCGCGTCTGAAGGGATCTTGGACGACATGACTCTTCCAATGCTCCAATCCTCGCGTTCTGGTTGAGGATTATGAGGTTGGTTTTATTGAGGACCTCGAGGAGGGCCGCCATGGCCGGGTCGGCGTTGGACGGAATCGGAACTGGCAGGTGTTGCGGAACAAGTGGGGTTTTGTCGTGATCTGCACGAACAGTGGATGGAGAAGATGTGGCTCCGTTTCTTTGTCGGATGGCGTCGCCGCCATTAGAGGTGGTGGCTCCATTAGCATCAGTCTTGCTGACGGGGAGAAAAGCAGAGTTATGAGCATCAAGATTGTTGTCACGGGCAGCCATGATCAGAAATTTGAAGAATTGTTTTGGTTTTGTATTCTATGAAGAGAGAAAAGACGGGGATAACAAGTTTCCCACAGACGGCGCCACTGATCTTACCAAATAATCAGAACCTGAGATGGGCCAAAGACAAGCGTTTGTGATGTTGGGTGTGAACCTGCAAGGCACTCTGATGCTAAAGTAAGAAAACGAGCAAGACAGTGAGCAAGTACAGAATATGTGTATTTTAGGGTGAATATTGGATATCTGACCCTCTCAAATGAGAGGGTTTTTATAATGCCCTCAGCGTTTGGCCACTGGTCCCTATTTTCGGGGCGAGATAACCATTTCCTGAAGAATAGGTAACTGCCAGAACTAGTCGTTGGGACGGACAGACGTGCCCCTAACTAGTCGTTGGCGCGGGAGAGGTGTAGTTACGGGTACAAGCGTCTTGGCTGTTTCTGGATGGTAGACTCGTGCGTGACGGGCAGTGCCTGACGGGGAGAAGTGTAGTGACCAATGGTAAATAGGTCAGCCTCCTTTTTTGGAGGGGCAGAAAGGTAAACTTTTCACCAAAGAGGTTGGACTTAGGCAATTGGGTCATTCTAAGAGTAGAAGTGGATTGGACCATGCTTAGCTATTGGGCCAGTCCGGAACAGAATTATCATCTCAATAATATTCAAAGGCATATTGATACTCCCAATGATGCATATGCTCAGGACAGTGTTCAACAACAATGTTATATGTTTAATGCCTCAAAGCAAGCCACAACTTCCTATCATGGTGGAAGGACAAATTCCAAGAGATGACTCTTCCAGCCAAAATGAACAAATAACTAGATGTAGGCCATTTGTTGTCTGAGAATCCTGAAAAATCATCGTCAAAATATCCAATGATCTCCAAGCTATCTGACTTTTAATAAATGAGCATGAAGTCTCTAATTCTCTTCAGGTAGTGTAAAATACATTGTAGTATTGTCTTGTGCTACATACTAGGGTTACTTAGATATATATCAAGAACTTTTATAATGAAAGATAAGTTAGGACAGGTGCAAACTTTGAGCAAACATGAGACACTCTACAACTGAAGCTTAAGGAATCTTATGCATTTCTTTCTTTTTAAGATTTGCAACAAGATACGGTGTGAGTCTAAATTTGTCTTCTCTAACAACGAGTGTGTTATTTTATTATTATCTTTTGTGGACAGTATATCCATAATTGGATCAATAGATCCTTTGTAATAATCCTAAAGGTACCTCGAGAGTGATCTCTAAGTATTTGGATGTCTAAGACAAATGAGACATCCCCAAAATCTTTCATCTCAAAAGTTTTTATGATAAATCTCTTCATTTCGAACAATAAGCATATATTGTTGCTTTTCGAAAATACATCATCTACATATAATACCAAAAAAATAAATTTACGCACACTAAACTTATGGTATACACAATCATCAACTGAATTAGTCTCAAAACCACAAGATGTGACTTGAAATTTGAAATACCATTAACAAAAATCATGTTTAAGGTCATAGATAAATTTCTTAAACTTTTAAATAATAAACATTGTATCTCCCGACCAAGGACGACGCTTATTCAAATATGGACCCAAAGAATCGCGAACAAGTATCAACCTGATTTAGAAAAACATATAATCGAGATAAATGATTTTAAGGGAATCTTCAAATCATAGAACAAATAATAGTTAGATAATTGTGCTCTTTTGGACATCTATTGTGCACATAATATTCTAGGTCCCCAAAATCGTAGGACCTTACTATCAAAAGAGGAGAAAGACGTCAAATCAACGTACACACATTTTTACCTTAAATACCTTTCATTATCGACAATCACTAACTTGAACATCAAAATGCTACATTTATCATCATGCTTTAACATCATACCAAACTTATAACATGCCAAGAACTTCACATAAATTACCACAAATATGACTAACCTCTCACCTGTGTAAGCAACTCCGATCCACACGAGATCAATATTTAATATTGATTTTTAATATTTTAATACAAATCAATAGTATTAATATGAAGCCTTTTTTTTATAAAAAATTAGGCCCTCCGTTTTTTATAAGTCACTTTAGAGAAAAAAATTGTACCAAAAAATCATTAATGATATTTTTCTATTATACCCTCAAGTATTTATTATCATCTCTTTTTTCAATTAGGCTTAATTGCAATTATGGTCCCCCTATTTTGTATTTTTTTGGATTTTGATCCCCCCATTTTAAAAATCATAATTTTAATCCTTTTTTTAAGTTTTGAGTTTGATTTTAGCCCCCTTTCCAATTTTATACATTTTAATAGTGACATGGCGCTATCTAAGATGATGTGTCAATGCCATGTCATTTAAAAAAATTTAAGTTGAGATTTTTTTATTGATTAGGATAATTTATTTATTAATATTATTTAATTAATAAACTAGATATATATTAAATATTTTTATTAATTTTTATATTTAAATAATTAATTAAAATCTTAAGATAAACACTTTGGACCTAATATTATTCGCTAATATCTTTGGTCAATCTTTCTAATCCAAAATTGTTTTTTTATTTTTATGTAATATATATAAACATTAAAAACATTTGTAATGTAAATAATATGGGACTATTATGAAACATCATCTATTGATTCATTATACTATCCATATTATATTTTCACATGCTACTGCTATATTTTCCATCTTTTCAAAGTGAAGAAGAACTCCTCCATTTTAGGTTTGGATACTACTACATGTTGCTAACATTATAAATGTAATAATAAGGATTCACTTTCACTTTAAAAACTACTAAGAACTACATGATTGGTGTGAAAAGTGAGTGACTTATTTAATAAAAAGTGATATAGCAAAGTGCAGTCAGTATGTTCAATGTCTACATGTAAATACTTCTGATATGAATCACCGTAGCGATGCCACTTGTATGCATGAAGTTTATTTTTTACATTCCATTATCATGTCAATTTCACATCATCATCAGTTTTTCATAGATTATAGGATTGCATCTTTTTGTTTACTAACAGGAGGCATTGATCCTCATGGTGTCAATGGTAATATATTTTCATCAAATATATGATTTTCATAGATTATAATATTTTCATAAATTTTCTTTGTAGGAACTAATCAATGTGTCTTCAATTCCGCCAAGAAATCTTTTGGAATTGATGACTTCCTAAAAATCCCCAATGGTGTCAATGGTAATCACACCACAACCTTAGACATTTGGGATCTATTTTAAAACGTTCTCTTACTAACGCAATGCAACCTGAGAACGGCAGGTATTGAAGAAATGAGATATCATGGTGGTAAGATATTACGCTGGTTTAAATATTACGTTGTCTGCTACCTATAGTTCCATTCGACATGTGTTTGCTTGTATATATTGTTCAATAAATTGAAATTTTGTCATGTGCTATCAAGATTGAAAGTGTTTTTTTTAAAGATAGAAAGCATAGTAGCATGTTATGAGATAGATGGCATAACAAAACAATATATGGTGTTTCATAATAGTCTCATATTGTTTATGTTACAAATGTCTTTAGTGTTTATATATAGAAAGATGGACTAAAGACTTAGGTCCAAAGTCTTTCATTTAATCATTTAAAACTTTGATTAATTAATTATTCATAAAAATTAATAATAAAATGTTACTATTAAATTCATTTATTAATTGTAATGATATTAATAAATTAATTATCCTAGTCAATAAAAAAGTCTCAAATTAATTATTTTTAAATGACTTGGCATTGACACGTCATTTTAGATGATGCCACATCACTATAAAAATATAAAATTAGAGAAGAGACTAAAATTAAACTCAAAACTTAAAAAAGAGATTAAAATAGTAATTTTTAAAATAGAGGGATCGAAACCCAAAAAAATACAAAATAGAAGGACCATAGTTGCAATTAATCCTTTCAATTATTTAAATTAATTTTTCTCATGCAATTAATGAAATACAATATTTAGGGATAGCAATTTGACTCATCCCCGGTGAATATCCACAAAATTATCCACGAGTAGGATAAAAACTCACAAAAATAGATAGAGTAGAGACTCGAATAATTACCTACTTAAATAAGCAGATATGGACACCTTAGTACTCACCCCGCCCCATACACGCACAATATATATTTATATATTTTAATTTATATTATTATATAAAAATAAAAATTTATAAATAAAAAAGAACATCAATTTTAAACTACCACATTTAATATAAGTGATCATTTATTTCATAATTCAAAAATAATTTTTTTTTAACTTTTTAATGTTTTAAAAACTTAAAATAATATGATATTTTATATTTAATATATTTATTTTTATTAAAAATGCAAATAACAGATACGGGTATCAATGTTGATACCCAAACAAATATAGACTCAGGTACGGAGATTTTTTTTAACAACAGATATAAACAAGTATTATAGTACCCTATATCATTTCTAACTATATTATAAAATCTTTCATAATTTCATTTCTTTTTTTTATATGTAACAATGATTATGAAAAATTCAAAACGACTTGTAAAAAAAAATACTAAGGGAGTGCTATATTTAGTTTTCTTTAGATGGTTTGACACAAAAATATTTTAAAATTGTCTTACTATAATTAGAGGAGGGTATTATTTGGGGCCTAGTAAATAAATGTGTACCTAAGTTGATCTTATTGTTTGTCTAATACTGTAAAAGTGAGGATTCACCGCAACTTGTAGATTGAAGCACGTAAAACTAACTTCTATATAAGCTCTTCACTTTATCGCAAAACAATAAATATACAAAGTTCCTTATTATAGTGCATTGTTGAACACATTATCTTCCATAAAAATGTTCTTCCAAATTCTGTTTATTTTTTCCTCCATTACTCTTAGTTCTCAAACTAAGAGTCACTATAACTTTGTTGTGAGTCTCTCTTCATAACCATATAATTAACATATTTTTATAGTATCTTACTTGAGTAATGTTCCAGGTGAAAGAAGCACGTTACACAAGATTGTGTTCAACAAAAAGCATATTGACTGTGAATGGAAAATTTCCAGGACCAACTATCAAAGTCCACAAGGGTGATACAATCTTTGTTGATGTTTACAACAAAGGAAAATACAACATAACTTTACATTGGTATATTAATAATTTCAATTTTTGAAGAGACATATACAAAACAATAATTTATGGATGGTATATTAAATAAGTTGTTAATTACTATAATTGATTAAATGGGCAGGCATGGAGTGAAGCAACCTAGGAATCCGTGGTCAGATGGTCCTGAGTACATAACTCAGTGTCCAATTCAACCAGGAAGGAGATTCAGACAAAAACTGATTTTTTCAATAGAGGAAGGGACTTTATGGTGGCATGCTCATAGTGATTGGTCAAGAGCTACTGTCCACGGAGCTATTCATATCTATCCTAGTAAAAATTCTACCTACCCTTTTCCAGAACCTTATGGACAGATACCTATCATATTTGGTATGAAATTTTTTTGATGTTTGTGATTGATTATATATTAATGTACAAGAAAAAAAATTTATTTGAATTGTTGTACTCCTAGGTGAATGGTGGAAGAGTGATGTAAATGATGTTTATAGAGAATTTGTTGAAAGTGGAGGACCCCCAAACGTATCTGATGCTATAACTATAAATGGTCAACCTGGAGATTTGTATCCATGCTCCAAATCGGGTGAGTTCATCAACATTTCTTTTTATTTTCATATAGGCTAGTGACTAAATTCACACACTTACAAGAAATGAGAAATTTTGGGTTAAAACTTAGACTCTTAATACTAGTAGGTTTGATTTTGCGGCAATTTTGTCATGTTAACTCAAAAGTCAGATTAAATTTACATGTCTACGTAGAAGTTTGTTTTGTTGCTTCTGGAAAACTAACGCCAAACCAAACACTCACTGTGTCTTTAAAACTATATGAAATGTTTCAAGATTTCTCTTTATTATATCTATATCTATATTATGATCTAGTTTTTAATAGAGTAGTATAAAATTACTTTACTTTCATAATTGATCTTATGAACAATAATAACTTTTAATCATGAACATGTTATGTTTATAGGGTAGAATTTAGTTATTTTAACATATACTGTACATTAAGAACACTTGACATAGGTCCCCTTAACCAGGCATGTTTTTTTTTTCTGGTAACCTAGTGGTCAAATTTTTACCCATTAAAGATGGTAAATGAAATGTGACATTTGAACATACTCTACAAACAAAGATATTTTTACACAATTACCAAATAAATTGACTTTACAAAAATAACAAACATCGTCTTCACTCTACATATATTGTTAGTAATAGTTGCCTTTACTATTCGATCTTTTTCATATGAAAGCATGATAAATTAAATCCCTATCAAATTTTCTTAGAAACTGAAGTAGTCAGAATCCTCAATTGTGAAGAGTAGTTAAGAATTATCATATTTTTGGTTTATTCCGTGAATGGTAAAGAGACAAAGGGACAGAAAATGTAGAGTAAAGAATGACATTTATGAAGCGGGTAGAGAGTATCACACTATTGATAGTTAGGAATATGTTAGTAAATGATATTATAATTGACCTTAAACTCTCTAATTGACCTCAAGAAAATGATTGGAGGTCAGTGTAACTCTTATAATTTTCTTTTAATTTCCAGAAACATTCAGGCTAAGAGTAGAGCAGGGAAGGACATATCTTCTACGCGTTGTTAATGCCGCAATGAATCTCATACTCTTTTTCGCTATTTCTAAACACAAGCTCACTGTTGTTGGTGCCGATGCTATGTACACAAGGCCAATGACAAAAGATTACATTTGCATTTCACCGGGGCAATCAATGGATGTATTGTTGCATGCCAACCAAGAACCTAATCACTACTATTTGGCTGCAAGAGCATATTCAACTGGAGAGTTTGATAATACCATAACCACTGCTAGAGTACAATATAGAGAGAGTTATACTCCACTTTTAACTCCTCCATCACTGCCTTATCTTCCCAACTTTACAGACAGAGAAGCAGCTTTTGACTTCTTCAGAAGCGTGAGAGGCTTACCTGAGAGATACCCCCATCCAGTCCCAAAACACATCAGCAGACATATATTAACAACAGTTTCTATCAAAACATTTCCATGTCCCAATGGCCAATCCTGTAAAGGTCCAAATGGAACCAATTTAGCTGCTAGCATGAGCAACATAAGCTTTCAAACTCCTACCTCTAACATACTAGAAGCTTATTACTATCATATCAAGGGGGTATTCCAAAAGGGATTTCCAAATTTTCCGCCTTTTATATTTAATTTCACTGGAGATAATTTGCCTCTGACCTTGAATACACCAAGGCTAGCCACTAAAGTTAAAGTTCTTGAACATAACACAACAGTAGAACTTGTTTTCCAAAACACAAATTTGGTTGCAGGGTTAGACCATCCCATGCATCTCCATGGATTTAATTTCCATGTCGTTGGATTCGGGTTTGGCAATTTCAACAAAAGTAAGGATCCGATGAATTACAATCTGTACGATCCTCCACTTAGGAATACTGTGACGGTGCCTGTAAATGGATGGGCTGCAATTAGGTTCTGGGCCAACAACCCAGGTATGTATCGTAGTGAACATGTTTTTTTAAGGTAATGTGATCTTTAAAGCACCTTAAATTTATTGAAAAAATGAAAATGGGACACAAACCAAAACCCCTGTAAAATAAACAAGAAGCATAACTAATCCTACTATTTCCAACGCAAGTACGTAGCATAGCATACTCTTATATATATATTTTTCTTAGTTTAAAACTCATGGTTGCACGAAATATTCATTCAATTACAGGAGTATGGTTCCTGCACTGTCATCTAGAACGCCACCTCACTTGGGGCATGGAGACAGTGTTTATTGTGAAGAACGGAAAATCCTTAGATGCAAAGTTACTGCCTCCACCGCAAGACATGCCCCCATGTTAATGAATCTTTTAGACATTTATGTATAAGCTTTTTTGGGCTTTTTATATATGCACTATGATAAATGTTTTAATCACATGTGTGTTTGTTTTTCCCTATGGTTCATGGAGGCAAGTGGTTAAATTTGAAGGAAACTGTATGTCTTTAAATTGATTTTATCTTTTAATTAAAAATAACTAAGTAAAAACTGAACTACTGAGACTAGGAATATTATTGACTACAATTATGTTAATAACTTTTGAAATTTCAATATTATGAGAATTTTAAATATTCTCTAAACTAAATTTCTAATTGAATCTCTAAACTTGTCATTTATTTGTAACTAGGTCTCTTAACTTACAACTTCTAATTGGATCTCTAAATTTATTAATAAGTTGTAATTATGTCCCTAAATTTTAAAATAATGAATAACTAAGCCTCTAAATTCAAGGACTTGAATATGAGTTATTAATAAGTTTAAAAATTCAATTGAAATTATTAGTTTAATGCCATATTTAAAAGTCTCCAAATAGGTAAAAACCTGCAGCATTATTAAACTTAATTTCCAAACCCATATCCAAAGACCTCCCTTAACTCACGGAATGGCAGAATTTAATCAATAGAGTTACAGCTGTAGTCAAAATGAAAACAAACAAAAAATCTGTACATGGTATTTGGAAAAATCCCTTACATTTAGGATTTAACATACTCAACAATGGTGAATCCATGGGACCTTTACCTTAAATGGATGATGGCAGATATGCCCATGCTCTCTCACCTATAGACATACCTTATAACGATAGAGAATCCTTAAAGCAGAACCTGCATGAGAAGGAATTGATTATTGAGAAGAAAAGAAAACAAACTATTGGAAGGCAGAGGTCCTGACATCTCACCAGCTGACTAACTAGAATTTGACAGTAATACATCCAATTTGCTCAAGAAAACCACAAAAAGCTATGGTAAGCTCTTGGCGCCCAGGTAATTAAGCGAAAACTTCTTGTATATGTTGAGACTGCTTTTTCCCTGGGGGAATAAAAACCAAATCCTCCCACCCTGAACTCTTTTCACTCAACTGCAACGTGGGAGAGAGAGAGAGAGAGAGAGAGAGAGAGAGAGAGAGAGAGAGAGAGAGAGAATTATCAAAATCCAAATTACTTTCCAGTTTATAGATTACAACTAATATGCAGACTTTACTACCTCCATTTTTTTCAGTACATCTTCGAAGCTACCAACCTGCTTGGTTATCAAAAGTAAGCAAATAAATAAGAAACATTCAAATGAATGATAAATTATAAAACAATACACTCTAGCATTTAACTTCTTTTACCATTTGAAAAACCAGATATCTAGCAGAGTATCCAGATTGAAATCAATGAGGATCATGTGATTACTCAATTCCACACACGTACATATTTACTTTTCATTTATGTAAGAAAATACATGTTTCTCCCTTTTCTTGTAACCTTTTCCATGAAAGAAAGATCACAAAAATTCACTCTATGTACTATAATCCCATACAAAGGGCTTCAAATTGCTATTTTCACATTGAAATGACATTCCCAAAAGATGCTTTTGTTAGCAATAAAATTTAAGAAACATCAACATAAACCAAATCATTTGCAGAACTAAAAAAAACTAGTTATTTACATCAGCATAATTGTTTTCAAGGCCATACAGTTAAGTTTGGAGCAATTTTATAAATAACATAAACACTTTTTGCCTAAATTATTGACTTATGAGGAACCGATGCCGTGGCAATCCGAAAAATGCACTGCAAATTACAAATATATTACACAACATTATAATTCAACCAATTGTTCAGCAGGTTTTCAAGTGGATCATACTAGCAGTTAGATTTTAAGTTATTCAAGATGAGTCTTGGGCATAACAGCTCTATGAGTATTAAATAAAATATGATGTCTTTGTCAAAAAAAAAAAAGTTGTCATTTACTATGTCTAAAAAAACATTAGGGAAACTAGTAATCAGCTCTGACAAATTCATTGGAATGTCAAAATAATAATAATTGATTTGATATAAAGAATGATTTAGAAATTTGTTAGCAACAAGCTTCTGACAGGCACTAAAAAAACAAGAGCAAGAGATGACAGATTCTATACCATTATATGCTGAGAAACTCCAACACCTTTAGATGACTTGGAAACCTTAGATAGTTCATGTTCAATATCTTCCTGTCCATTTAACAAACAAATGATAACTATCATATAATTTTGCTCCATCAAGCTACATGCCTAATCAAGATTTAATAATGCAAGTGAAACATTGAAGAGATCAATCGGTTAGACAAACCTTAGAAAAATACACAGGGCAATAACGCTTGTTCTTCTTTTTCACAACCAAAAGGTCTGACTGTAAGCACATATAATTACTAATCAATGGGTAAAAAGGAAGAATAACATGATCAAGTACCGCCAATATATCACATTTAAATTAGACGCCAGATGTGGAAAAATACTAAAATAGTTAGATGGTTTCTAAGCTGCCAGTCTCTAATACTTATATATTACATACCATGTATTGGCTGCAGTTAGTTCAGTGAAAATAAAATATAATGAGTTCCAAACAGATAGCTTCTGATATGCACATTAACCAAAATACAAACTTATATACAATATGGTAACTCCTACCCATCCCCCCTCATTGCCCAAACAGTCCTTTAAAGGACCGAAGGCTGCAAAAAAAAAAAAAAACATACCTGGAAAACAGGAACTCCGTCAAAACTTCTCTTGTTGGCTGTTCTGAGCTGATAAACACAATGAAAATGAAATCAAATATAATTAGCTAATTGTTTGATAGTTGAAGATATAGGCTCAGTTAGACAGCTACAATATATGAAGCACGGACACTCCAAAAACAACCTTGACACTGACACGGCAACAACGTAATCACAAGTGTCGGTGCAGATGTCTAACACGGCCACGGATATGTCTATTTTTCAGAGGAGTCGGTGCTCCATAGGCTACAATGCATATTACCAAAGCTTCTTTCTCCCATGATTTACATTTCAAACGGATAACACTTAACTTATTCAATATTGTCGGTTTATCACTGATATCAGACTCAGATGATAAACATACTACTAGTATGGCTCTAAGCAATATGTTGTGGAACAATTATAAATGATACCAACCTCAAGTGCATTCTTTATTTGAACTGGATCAGGTAAAAATCGGAATGCAATACCTTCAACCTTCAACAAGTATACCTATAACACAAGAAGAATAGTTGTATGTAAAAGAACTCCAGCATTAGCCAGGAAAATTATGAAATGGAAAAAAACCTACCTGGTCAAGTGTTATAGGAACGACCTTAGCGTTGCCACGAAATTCCTTTTTCCGCAATTGAACCTAAAACAACGAACAAAAGAATCAACAGCGTGAAATTAAGAGAATGATAAAAGAAGATAAAAAAAATTACAGAGAGAGGAACCTGAGCAAGGAATGCTTCAGCGTCTTCTTGGCGAAAGCAAAGCAATCCAATGGACTTAGCACCTTCGGCGTCAGACATAAGAACAAACTCATTGTCGGAATTGCTGACGGTGTAAACGGAAGTGCCGGAGAGGGACTTGGCGACGTGGTTGGGAGTCAGAGTAGCGGCGAAGGCTGGTTGGGTGCGAGTGTGAGATTGAATTAGGGTTCCGGCGAGACGCTTGGTGTCTTCGAAACGAGTTGCAAGGTGGTTACGGTGGTGATTGATAAACCTTGAAAATGATAGAAGAGGATTCCACTGTCCCTGAGACTCCATCTTTGATTGTAGTAGTAAGTTCTAATCCTTTACAAGATCGTGGGTAAACTATAAACACGGATTCAGGAAGTTTTACCCCATACCCCTACACTTATACTTATACCCCTACATTAAAAAATTTTGGACCAAAATATCCTCGTATAAAAATTTATTATTTTTTAATTTTTTTATATTTTTTTATTTGTTTACCGGAAGACTTTTTGGAAGTCTTCCGGTTCACATTTTTTTAGTATGTTTACCGGAAGACTTTTTGGAAGTCTTTCGGTACATATTTTTTTCGTTTGTTTACCGGAAGACTTTTTGAAAGTCTTCCGGTTCATGTTTTTTTTTTAATTTGTAATTAATATTTAAGATTTATTAATTTTATATAAAGACCAATTTAGTAAATTTTTGAATATTATACTTAAAATATAAAAATTCTATAAATAGAGAACCATTTTCAGAATATTTTCTGATCTGACCTGATCAGGAGGGATCACGGACTGGCCACGCTTCGCCGGACGGTTATCTGTTCGCCGAGGTAAGAACGAGGAGGGGGTGTACCTGCAAAGCACTCCGACGCCCAAGTAAGAAGTTGGACAGAGAGGAAGCAATAGTACAGAAAAGGGGGGCAAGAAGAGTTACCTGACCCTCTTGAAGAAGAGGGTATTTATAGAGAGACCCCAGCGCTGGGCCAACGGTCATTCGAGGTGGGCCAGACGACCAGGCCCAACCCTAATGACTGCTAGGGCTTACGTGGCGTAGTGAAGACCAGGACGTGGTCTTCGCCCTAGTTCAACCGCTCCTAGGTCTCCGGAAAGTGGGTTTGACCTGCTCTTTCGGAGGTGGGCGGTTGGCCGATGACGTGTCCCCGCGGAGGGGAGCACGTGGAGAACGTGCGCCGAGCACGTTATTCTCCCGCGGAGGGAAGCGTATGGATAACGTGCGCCGAGCACGTTATTCTCCCGCGGAGGGAGCCCGGGTAGTCTCGCTCGTCTGGTGTGACGGACGACGAAGGGGATGCGGCGTGATGGCTTGTGCCCGGCGGACGGTCCTGCTCGTCCGAAGGGGCGTGTGCCAGGTGTGCCCAGTTCGCCTGTTGGGCCGTATTTGGTATTGGGCCTGCCGAGGTGAGGCCCACACCGGAACAGGAGCCCCCCAAGTCGAAGCTCTGGGGAAGAGCGAGGACTTAAGGTCGTCATGTCTGGAGCGGGGGACTCGTGCGAAGGGCTCCGGTCGTCGGTAGAACGGGGAGGAGGCAGATGGAGAGACGCGACTGTCAGGCTGCTTCCACGTGTCTTGCGTTGAGCGGTCGTAGGGGCGGCTAACCTATGTCATTAATGAGCCTAGGGTCGCTTCGAGCCTCGCGCCGGGTTATAAATATGGCGGTCCCCGCTCATTCTGCTACTTTTCTCCCTGTTGATCTTTCATCGTCTCTGCCCGTCCGCCGTTCGCCGCCGATCAACGCCGTGCCATTCGCTTTTTCTTCCGTCCGCCGCCGTTACAAGTGAGTTCCTCTTCTCCCTCTCTTTTATTTTCGTCGTCTGACTGGGACGTGTGGTCGGGGCGCGATGAGCGCCCCGAGGAGGGATGCGAGTTCCGCCGCGTCTGGCGAGTTTTCCGATGAATGTCCCGGGGACGGTAGGCTAGTTCCGATGAATGCCCCGAGGACGGGGGCTTTTCTCCGATGAATGCCCCGAGGACGGGGGCTTTTTCTGATGAATGCCCCGAGGACGGGGGTTTTTCTTCGATGAATGCCCCGAGGACGGGGGCTTTCTCTGATGACTGCCCCGGGGAGAAGTATCTTCTCCGACGGCCGCCCCGAAGGGCTGAGGGGTCGTTCTTCGATCCCCGAGGAGGGTAGGCGGGGAGCGAATGCCTGCCCGCCGCCCCTCGGCCTTTGTCGCCCTTTCACTTGACTTGCGGTGGAAGGGTGGATTTGATCCTGGCTATCGAATTCACCGAGATCCTCTGCTTTCAGGTGTAGATGTCGGCTCTGGTGCCGGGGATAATGGTTGAAGATGATGAACCCGAGGTCCCGGAGTATGACGACGGGCGCGTCTCCTTGCCCGAGGAGTGGGCGGCCGAGGAGCCACTTACCATCCCTTCTTGTTTTGTGGTCGACCCGTCCGACGTGTACGCCACGGTCGAGGACACGCCGCTAGGAGAAACGCAACACTGGCAGGTGTATCGCCCGAAAGCGCACCATCGGATCTGCTCGCGCTATGGGCGGAAGATGTTCCCGATGTATGAATTTTATTTTAAAGAAGCTCGGCTCCGGTTGCCGTTCTCTGCCTTCCATCTGGGGATATTTGACTGGCTGCGTCTTGCCCCGTCTCAGCTGCACCCGAACGCTCTGGCTTTCATCCGGGCTTTCGAGGTGGTGTGTTTCTACCTCTCGGTGGAGCCGACGGTGCCGTTGTTCTTTCGCATCTTTCATTTGCAGCGGCAGACGGTGCGAGGTCGTCACGGATGGGTCTCTTTCAAACAATCGACAAAAATTTTTAAAGCGTACAGTGATTCTGTCAAAGACTTCAAGGGTCGGTTCTACCTCGTCAAGCCGATCACGCAGCACGGCTCGGACACTCTCTTTGACGAGGGCGAGCGCACGGTAGATGGCCAGTGGTTCCGAGCGTGGCTTCCCAAGATACATCTGCTGTGGACCTCGGAGCATTTCAGTCGAGGGACGGATAGGTATATCGTCCGGGCGGGAACCCTCGAGGAGAAGGACATGGCCGCTTATCTGAAAATAATTGCCTTTGTGCGGTCACTTCCCCCGTCGAAGCTGGTGACGCCCGACGGTCGGTACATCCTCGATGCCCAGGGGAACGTACGCACTAAAAAGCGTTTGATAAATACTAAGACTTTGCTCGGCTGTGCGACCGGGGCGGCCGCTCTAGATTATCTAGGTAGGGATGTTTCGTTTTCCCTCGTTGTCGGGGTTTTTGATCGTCGCTAACCTATTTCTTTGTTTTTGCAGCGAACATGTCTACTGTCGACGAGCGGGTGAAGCAGTTGCGTGCTGCCAGGAGTGCCGGGGTCCCGAGGACGAGGGTGAGTCAGCTGGTCAGTCAGGAGGTCGCGACGCAGGGGGGCCAAACTTCGTCCTCGTCGCCTCAAGAGAGCCAATCCCCTGTGTCCCAAGGAGTGTCGAAGAGGCAGAGGTCCGAGGAGCCTCGGGTGGTGGATCTGACGGTCGGCGCCGTCGAGGAAGGTTATGTCGTCCCTCCCTGCCACCAGCACCCGGGGTATTTTCATGGTGCCCGTTCCCCCACCGTTTCCGCCGGGGAGGTGAAGGCTGTTCGCCAGGCTGATCGGGAGGCCCGTCGGCGTGTCCTGGCTGAGGACTTGGCCGCGATGATGCGGACGTTTACGACGGCTCTCGTGCTGAACGAGGAGGGCTGCTCTGCTGCTGAGCTGTCCAAACTGCAAGGGGATCTCACCTTTACGCAGTCGCGGTTGGCCAAGCTCACCGAGGAGTTGGAGAAGAGCCAGAAGGACGTTGCTGAGGAGCGGAAACGAGCAGAGGGTGCTGAGGGGAAGGTGAGTTCGCTGGAAGAGAAGCTGGGGACGGCGACGGCCGAGGTGCAGGCGCTGAAGGTTCGTACTGAGGTTCTGGACAGCGCTGTTCGTCCGGCCGAGGACGAGACTGAGGGGGATCGGCGTTTAATCACCCGTGCTGACTTGATCGCCCGTATCCGGGTGTTGGAGAGCGATTGTCTGGAAGCCGTTGAGGTCGGGTTCAAGAATGCGGTCGAGCAGATTCAGGTCGCCAACCCTGGTGTCGAGCTGGTCGTGGACGGGATAGGGCCGTACCACGAGATCGTTGATGGAAGGGTGATCGATCCTTATTTCGTTATCCCCGACGAGGAAACCGTGGCTGCTGACCGAGCTGATGAGGAAGTGTAGGTTGCCGGGCCTGCGTGCTCGTTGTTTTGTGGCCTGCGTGCCGGTGTTTATCTTTTGCTTTGGGCCTGCGTGCTCGTTTTTGTACTATTGACTACTGGGCTGGTGCCCGCTTTTGTTAAATATATTTATCATGGATTTTCTAAGTGTGCGCTCGTTGTTTGCATGTTGTTTTATGCTCGTTTTTCGTATTTGTTCGAATGCCTTTGATGTGTATGACATTTCTTGTAGATTTTCTAAGTGTTCGCTCGGTGTGTTTAGCTCGACAATTTGTTACCGGTAGTGTAGGGGACTGGCCGGTCTGGCCGGGGATGTAGCCGGGCCTTTTCGGGGGTAGTTTTCCCCGGGGCGTGGACGGCCCATCGCGAGCTGGGTGTCCTGCCTGTTTTGGTACGGCGGCGAGGGGCCTCGGTCGAGGTATTCCCTGCCGAGCAAGGCCTTCTGCCCGCGCACACGAGAGGCAGGGCTTGCTTTCTTTGGTCGTTGGTGGACGCGGGGGTGTGCGGTGGTACCATGTCGCCCCCCCAGTGGCCGGGACGATTGGTCGTCGCGGGCAATGTGTTAACTGTAGTACTGCTTAAGCTTCGCGGCGTTCCATGGTCGAGCTAGTTGTTCACCGTGCAGGTTTTCGAGGTAATAGGCCCCGTGTTCCGTTTTGTCCCGGACTCGGTATGGGCCTTCCCAGTTCGCCGCCAGTTTGCCCTCGTGGGAGTCCTTTTGATTTCTGCGTAGAACTAAGTCTCCAGTTTGAAAATCGCGTTTTATGACTTTGTGGTTATGGCGAAGTGCTACTTGTTGCTTCAGCCGGGCTTCCCGGAGGGCTGCTCCTGCGCGGATTTCTTCGACGAGGTCGAGCTCTTCTCGGAGGGAGCCGTCGTTGTCGTCGGTGTCTAGGGGAGCTTCCGTTCGTCTGGACGGTTCGCGGATTTCGACCGGTATTACGGCCTCGGTTCCGTACGTGAGGCGAAATGGGGTCTCCCCTGTAGTTGAGTGAGGAGTAGTACGGTATGCCCAGAGGACGCTGTGGAGTTCTTCGACCCATGCTCGTTTGGCGTCTCCGAGGCGTCGTCTGAGTCCTCTGAGTATAACTCTGTTTGCCGACTCCGCCTGGCCGTTCGTCTGAGGGTGTTCGACCGAGGCGAAGTGATGTTTGGTCCCGAGGTTGGTGACGAAGTCGCGGAAGTTTTTGTCTGTAAATTGTGTACCGTTGTCGGTGACGATGGCGAGTGGTACCCCGAACCTGGCGAGGATGTTGCGTTTGTAGAATCGGAGAATGTTGTGGGCGGTGATTTTGGCCAGAGCTTCAGCCTCGACCCACTTGGTGAAGTAGTCGACTCCCACGATGAGGTACTTGTTCTGGTATGAACCGAGGGGGAAGGGTCCGAGGATATCCAGCCCCCACCAGGCGAATGGCCACGGAGATGAGAGGGATGTGAGGTCGGTTGGCGGGGCCAGGTGCATGTCTCCGTGTCGTTGACACTTATCGCACCGTTTGACATGTTCTCTCGCGTCGGACTGCATTGACGGCCAGTAGTAGCCCGCGCGTAGGGCCTTGCGCGCTAGGGATCTGCCCCCGAGGTGCTGCGCGTTGATACCTTCGTGGATTTCTTCTAGAACGGCCGTACTCTGGGATTTGTCTATGCATTTGAGGAGTGGGATTGCGAAGCCTCGGCGGTACAGTCGTCCCTCGAGGAGGACGTACGAGCAGGCCCGTCGTTTCGTTGCGTTGGCCTCGCTAGAGCTGGTCGGCAGACGGCCGGTGCTGAGATAGGTGTGGAGGGGGGTCATCCAGCAGTCCGCGTCTCCAATGGCGTTGATGTCGAGGGGTGTGGTGGTCGGGCTGGTACTTGGTTGGGACAAGATTTCTTGAATGACCGATTTGTGACCGCCTCGTTTCTTGGTGCTTGCTAGTTTGGAGAGGATGTCGGCGCGGGTGTTCTGCTCCCGAGGAACGTGTTGAATTTCTGCTGAGTCGAACCCTCTTAGTTTGTCACTGATGAGCGCGAGGTATCCGGCGAGGGTGTCGTTTTTTGCTTGGTATTCACCTCGGACTTGCGAAGCGACCAGCTGGGAATCCGTGTAGATTCGGATGTCCCTGGCTCCCAGGTCGGATGCTAGGCGAAGGCCGGCGAGAAATGCTTCGTATTCGGCTTGGTTGTTGGTCGTTGGGAAAGCTAGCGTGAGGGAGACTTCGATGACCGTACCCTCGTCGTTGTCGAGGACGATGCCGGCGCCGCTCCCCGTAGAGTTGGAGGAGCCGTCCACAAAGATGGTCCAGAGGTGGTTCCTGGTGGGCGGGTCGGGGGGCGTGGTCATCTCGGCTACGAAGTCAGCCAACGCTTGAGCCTTGATGGCGTGCCGGCTCTCGTATGTGATGTCGAACTCGGAGAGCTCTAGCGACCATTTCAGCATGCGCCCAGCCATGTCTGGGCGGCTGAGTAGCTGGCGGAGGGGTTGGTCGGTGCGGAGCACGATGGTGTGTGCTAGAAAATAATGCCGGAGTCGGCGTGCCGCTGTAACGAGGGCCAGGGCGACTTTCTCGATCAGCTGGTATCGGGCTCCGGGCCGTGGAGGGCTTTACTAGTAAAATAAATGGGCTTTTGTCCTTCCCCGGCTTCGCTCACGAGGACGGCGCTGACGGCTTCGTTAGAGACGGCCAGATATAAGTACAGGGTTTCGCCCGTCGCGGGGCGCGTCAGTACTGGTGGTTCGGAGAGGACGCGTTTGAGGTGGCGAAGGGCTCTCTCACATTCGTCCGTCCATTCGAACTTGGTCTCCTTCCTGAGCAGTTTGAAGAACGGGAGGGCGTGTTGGGCCGATCTCGCGATGAATCGTGAGAGGGAGGCTAGTACGCCGTTGAGGGACTGGATGGCACGCTTCGTGGTCGGCGTGGTTATATTGGAGAAGGCGTGGCACTTGTCCGGGTTGGCTTCGATCCCCCGTTCGGTCAAGTAGTAGCCGAGGAATTTACCGGCGCAGACGCCGAAAGTGCATTTCTCCGGGTTAAAGCGCATGCGACATGATCTCGCGGTCTTGAAGACCTTCTGGAGATGTGCCGCATGGTCGTCTTCCGCGCCGGATTTGACGATCATGTCGTCCATATAGACTTCGAGCATGTCTCCGATCTCCTTGTGGAAGACGCGGTTCATCATCCGTTGGTACGTGGCCCCGGCGTTTTTGAGGCCGAAAGGCATTACGTTGTAATAGTAATTGCCCGATGCTGTCATGAAGGCCGTGGCCTGTTTGTCGTGTTCGGCCATCGGGATCTGATTGTATCCCGAGTATGCGTCCATGAAGGACAAGAGTTTGAAGCCCGCCGAGTTGTCGACGAGCTTGTCGATGTTGGGGAGGGGGTAGGCGTCCTTAGGACATGCCCGGTTGAGGTCAGTGTAGTCAACACACATGCGCCATTTTCCATTATTCTTTTTAACAAGTACAACGTTGGACAGCCAGGTGGAATACCGGGCTTCCGAAATAAAATTTGCCTCTAAGAGGTCTTTTACAGCTTGTTCGGCTGCTGCCGATTTTTCTGGAGACTGGCGGCGACGGCGTTGCACCACGGCCTTTGCGGTCGGGCTGATGGACAGCTGGTGGCAGGCGACCTCAGGGTCGAGTCCCGGCATTTCCGCGGCGCTCCAGGCGAAGAGGTCGGCATTCTCGCGGAGGCAGGCTTGGAGCTGTCGTTTCGCGAGGTCGGGGAGTCCTGCGCCTACCCTTACGGTTCTGGTCGTGTCGTCCCCGAGGGGAATGAGCTCGAAATCGCCATCCGGGATGGGGCGCGCTGGATGCTCGTTGGCCGCGTCAGTCTTTTTATTGTCGAGCTCGTCGGTGAAGCGACTGTCGAGCTCAACTGATCCGACCAGCTCTGTTGGCTTGTCCTTTGGCGTGGCGCTCGGTGCTTTCTTTTTGGTCGGTGGAGCGATGGAGTCGAAGCCTTTCAGTGCGGCTTCAAAACACCTTCGGGCAGCTTCGATGTCGCCGTTGAGGGTGACCACGGCTCCCCTTCTCGTGTAATATTTCATCTTCAGGTGGGCGGTGGAGGGTACCGCGGTGAGCTCTGCTATCGTTGTCCTGCCCAGGATGCAGTTATACAGGGACGGGCATTCGATGACTAAGAAGCGGATGCTGATGTCTCTGGCCGTTTCCTCTTCCCCAAAGGTGACTTTCAGTTCCACGTATCCCCAGGGTCTTGTCGTCGTCCCGTTGAACCCCTGGAGGTCGGAGCCTACGTAGGGGGAGAGGTTGGACTCGCTGAGCTGGAGAGTCGTGAACAAATGTGAGTACATTATGTCAACCGAGCTCCCTCCGTCGACGAGGAGGCGCCTGACGTCGAAGTTTGCCATACGTGCGCGTATGAGCAAGGGTATGTTGGAATTGGGAGATCCCCCGGGTAGTTCCTCGAGGTAGAACGTGATCGGGTTGGAGCGGCCTCGGAATCTGTCGAGCGTGCTCATCTTGCCGGAGTTGCCCGCGATGAGTTCGTCGAATTTCCTTTTCACAGATCCTATGGACAGACTCCTCGTAGCGCCATCAGAGATGACCATGGCTCTGGGGAAGTATTCCCATCGGCTGGTTGGTCGGATTGGCTCGCCGACTAAGCTGGGTGCTTCGGGGATGCCGAGTCCTCTGCTTGCGAACCAGTCCTCGGGGCGGCTGACGCACAGCGCGACCTGGAGTCTCTCACCGTCTTCTGGGCAGGGGAGCTCCTCGATTTTCTTTGCCTCCGGGGCCTCCGATCTGGGTGGTTCACCTCCCCGGGTGTATCGCTTTAAGTGCCCATCTTTGATTAGGATTTCGATCGCATCTTTGAGATGGATGCAGTCTTCCGTTACATGCCCGTGGGTCCTGTGGAACCGGCAGTACTTTGACTTGTCCACGTTGGGTTTGGGCGGCGTTGGTCGTGGAAAACGGACACCTCCCTGCACAAACTCGGTTTTAGCGCATTCGGCCAGTATGCGTTCGCGGGAAGCGACCAAGGCGGTGTACTCGGTGAACCTTCCTGCCGGGCCGCGCGACTCGCGCTGTTCGCGGGGTTCGCGGTGGCGGTCATCCCGACGGCGGTCCCCTCCTCGCCGGTGGCTCGAAGCTCCGTCGTCTCGGTGCCCGCGGGGGGCTTCTCTGTCTCGGGTGTCGCGGGCGGAGTTGGCCGCTTGTGTTTCCTCGAACCGGATGTAGTGGGCGGCCCTGTCGAGGAAGTCTTGGAGGGACGTGGGCCGGTGTATGCCCACGGCCTCGTAGAATTTGGAGTCATGGCGCAGGCCTTGCTCCATTAAGTAGCGTTTCATTTCGTCGGAAGTCGTCACCTGTACGGCTTCCCGAGTAAATCTTTCGATGTATTTCCGGAGGGGTTCGTCGGGGCCTTGGATGATCGCCCCGAGGACTGCTTCCGTCTTCGGGTGACGCCGGGACGCTGTGAAGTGTTTGGAGAATAGGTCCTTCAAGACCCTCCACGATGTAACTGATTCGGGCTCCAGGCTTTTGTACCAGGTCATAGCGCCTTTCCTCAGAGTCGTCGGGAAGAGTCTGCATTTGATAGCTCCCCGGACATTGCGGTAGTCGAGCATGGCCTCGATGTCTTCCAGATGATCGTCCGGGTCGGAGGTGCCGTCGTACGTTGACAGCGTCGGTGGCTTCTCCATTCCTTGGGGTATAGGGGCCGCCATGATCTCCCGGGATAGTGGGGTGCGGTAGTCATCCTCGTCGCTGTGCGCCGGGGATCTCAGGGGGGATGAGCCGGTCGCGGTGTGTCCCGGGTTTCGGGCCCTCGATCTCCGGCCTGTGCTCCCGCCTCGGATTTCCTCGGTTGGGGTCGCCGCGGCGTTCTGGTTCCTCCCGCGACCGTGTCTTGCCGGGGATCTGGTGCGTTCCCGTGTCGCTTGGGGGCGGCGTCTCTCCAACCGCGGTCGGCGGTTCCTGGGTCGAGGTGAGGGGCTCCTCGAACCTCCGTTCTGGTCTTCCCGCTGGGGGTACCTCGGGGAGCCGCCGCGTTCCAACGCTCCAATTCTAGCGTTCTGTTGGGACAGCAGCTGGTTCGTCTGGTTGATGGCTGCAAAGAGGGCGGCCACCGTGGGGTCCGCTCCCGCCGGGATGGGAACAGGGTGGAATGCCGGCGGGCTCGGGGGGCGATGGTCGGCGTGCAGGGGCCTTTCCTCGGACGATGGCGAGGCGGTTTGCCCGTCTCTTTCGTCGGCTTCATTCAGGCGCGCCGTTCCTACCTGCTTCCCGTTGGTGGCAGTGTTGAGCGCGAGATCGAGCGGAGTGTCGTCGCGGCGTGGGCTGGCCATAACCGTGGAGGTTTGGTGAAACTTTTGGTTTTTCTGCTCGGAGTAACGGGGAAGTTTCCGTTCCCACAGACGGCGCCACTGATCTGACCTGATCAGGAGGGATCACGGACTGGCCACGCTTCGCCGGACGGTTATCTGTTCGCCGAGGTAAGAACGAGGAGGGGGTGTACCTGCAAAGCACTCCGACGCCCAAGTAAGAAGTTGGACAGAGAGGAAGCAATAGTACAGAAAAGGGGGGCAAGAAGAGTTACCTGACCCTCTTGAAGAAGAGGGTATTTATAGAGAGACCCCAGCGCTGGGCCAACGGTCATTCGAGGTGGGCCAGACGACCAGGCCCAACCCTAATGACTGCTAGGGCTTACGTGGCGTAGTGAAGACCAGGACGTGGTCTTCGCCCTAGTTCAACCGCTCCTAGGTCTCCGGAAAGTGGGTTTGACCTGCTCTTTCGGAGGTGGGCGGTTGGCCGATGACGTGTCCCCGCGGAGGGGAGCACGTGGAGAACGTGCGCCGAGCACGTTATTCTCCCGCGGAGGGAAGCGTATGGATAACGTGCGCCGAGCACGTTATTCTCCCGCGGAGGGAGCCCGGGTAGTCTCGCTCGTCTGGTGTGACGGACGACGAAGGGGATGCGGCGTGATGGCTTGTGCCCGGCGGACGGTCCTGCTCGTCCGAAGGGGCGTGTGCCAGGTGTGCCCAGTTCGCCTGTTGGGCCGTATTTGGTATTGGGCCTGCCGAGGTGAGGCCCACACCGGAACATTTTCTATTTATTATAATTATTAGAATACTAGGATTAAAATCATTTATTTTAAATGATCATAATAGTAGAATTTTCTCAAATATCTTATTAATCTTAAACATTAATAAATAAAATAAATTTAAATATAAGATATAAGCTTACATTATTCAATATATTTAATCAAATGAAAACATATGTGATAAATAAATAATGTATTTTAACTTAAAATGATCACAATAAGTTAACTTGCAAAATAATATAAGTAATAAATTAATAATGTATTTTATTTAAAATAATCACAATAATAAAATACGCAAATAATGTGTTTTATTTATAGGACTGATATAGTTTTATTGATTATTTAATTTTGAATACTATTATGAATATAGTATTTAATCTATACTTTAGAACTCACATAATTATAAATATAAAAAATATTGTTTTATTACCAATATTTTTATTTAATTAAAAAAAATAAGAATATAAATTTATTATTTGTTTTTCATTTTTGTTTGATCTTTTTAATTATTTCACTTTATTTAATATTAATAATAAAATAAATAATATATTTTATTTAAAGTAAGCACAGTATAGAATATGCAAAAAATTTATAAATAAAAAAAAGATCAAACGAAAATGAAAAACAAATAATAAATTTATATTCTTATTTTTTTTAATTAAATAAAAATATGGGTAATAAAACAATATTTTTTATATTTATAATTATGTGAGTTCTAAAGTATAGATTAAATACTATATTCATAGTAGTATTTAAAATTAAATAATCAATAAAACTATATCAGTCCTATAAATAAAACACATTATTTGTGTATTCTATTATTGTGATTATTTTAAATAAAATACATTATTAATTTATTACTTATATTATTTTGCAAGTTAACTTATTGTGATCATTTTAAGTTAAAATACATTATTTATTTATCACATATGTTTTCATTTGATTAAATATATTGAATAATGTAAACTTATATCCTATATTTAAATTTATTTTATTTATTAATGTTTAAGATTAATAAGATATTTGAGAAAATTTTACTATTATAATCATTTAAAATAAATGATTTTAATCTTATTGTATTCTAATAATTATAGCAAATAGAAAATATTTTGAAAATAATTCTCTATTTATAGAATTTTTATATTTTAAGTATAATATTCAAAAATTCACTAAATTGGTCTTTATATAAAGTTAATAAATCTTAAATATTAATTACAAATTAAAAAAAAATTATGAACTGGAAGACTTCCAAAAAGTCGTCCGGTAAACAAACGAAAAAATATGGACCGGAAGACTTCTTGAAAGTCTTCCGGTAAACATACGAAAAAAATGTGAACAGGAAGACTTCCAAAAAGTCTTCCGGTAAATAAATAAAAAAAATATAAAAAAATTAAAAAATAATAAATTTTTATACGAGGATATTTTGGTCCAAAATTTTTTAATGTAGGGGTATAGGTACAAGTGTAGGGGTATGAGGTAAAACTTCCCAGATTCTGTCATAATTATGAGCTAAGCATCCATTACTTAGTTTCGGCCCATTAGTTAATAAAAGTCCACGTGGGCATACGTCTATCCGTGTGTGAAAATATAAAATTATAAACAATATTTTTTATTTAATTTAAATTATTTGTCAATTCAATGTTGGTAGTCGAAGTGTCTCTTGCAGCTCCAATGTCTTTTGTCTCCCTGATATTTTTTTTAAATTACACATTTAAGTTTTTTTTTTATATAACAATTTAATTTTTTTAAGTTTTTTTTAACAATTTGTTTCTTTAGGGAGATTTTTACGTCATTTTTATCATATTTTAAATATTTAAAAATATGTAATTATTGTATTTCTGATTGCACTTTGTCATTTTTATACCACTCAAAATAATTGCATCTATAATTAATACATTCACTCTATTAAAAAAGATAACGGTGGACATGTTTGGTAACTAAAGAATCAAGTTGTTATAAAAAAACAACTTGTTATATAAAAATAACTTAAAGGACCTCTAATATAATTTTGCATTTTTTTTTACATTTTTATTTTTAACCGTCTTAAATAAAGGTGAAAATAAATTAGGTCATGGCAGGTCTTTTGTCTTAGAAGACTTGGGTATAGCCTACGATAAATGTTTAATCCTTGAGTCAGACATATGACCTATTAGACTTTTTATTTTGATATGATTTAACCTTTTTAAAATTGTGGTCTGGCATTAAGGCTTTCAAGTAGTATATTTATCTTTTTTATTATTTTATATATTATTTAGTCTATTTTTTAATAATATTCATATATAGGTCGGCTTATACGATTGTATATGTTTTTTTAATAGGCTAAGTTTAACATATTTAATCAAATAGACTTTTAAAAAAGTCTAAAAATAACTGTTGACAATTTAACAAGTATACTAACTGTGTAGAAGTAATAAAATATAAAATTGTATTCATAAGGATTGTGTTATTTTAACAAGGTGATTATCGTGCTATTGAAAATGTAAACTTAGGGGTGTTCTTGAGAGTTATATCAAAAATACGTGAAACAAATAAAAATATCAAATAGATAAGACGGTTATGTTTTATTTGAATCCCTTAAATTTATTCTTGATTATTGTACTTATTTGACTAGAGTTGAGTTCATAAAAATATGACGAATTAACACGGCCGTTATACCTAGTTCCTTTGTGTATAACTCGCTAATTTAAACTATAATTCTCTAATTCCTTAGGAGAGTTGGATAGAAAAATCATGTGATTTAGTTTGATAATCCCTAAGTCACAACTAATGATCGTTTATCCCTAAATCAATTATATATTTGAACAATTACTCTAGTTAAGGTTTATATAGTTAGGGTTGTCATACCACAAATTTTGACCAGACATTTTTGAACTTGCATTCATCTGACTTAATTTTCACTTTGCATCATCTGTATAGTATAACATATTTTTCATCGTGCATAATGCCCAAATTATCAGTCAGAATAAATTTGTCAGATTTGCAGTCAAATCGGTCAAACTGAAAGTCAGTTGTGCGTAAAATCAATTTACGAAAAGTTTTAAAATCGAGCTTTTCAAACGTCAGTATTATTAATCTACGTTTCACGTAGTTTAATATGACGTGCTCATTTTAATTTTTCGATTGTTTTTCGGTCATATTTTGATCCCTCTGAACCTTTTAATCGGGAAAATTTTATTTTGAAATTTGATCAAATGCTGTATTTTTACGAGTCGTTTATTTCACGCTGATCGTTTTGGTATATTCAATTTCATTTTTCGAGCATTTTGATACCAGACAATTTTTTTCGTTTTTAACCGATTTTATTTTAATTTTTTATTTAAATAGTCATTTTTATAATAATCTGTTTTTTATATTTAGGATTATTTGAATAGTTTTTTTCTTTTTTATTATTTTACTTAAACATTTTCTTTTTTTATTTTAATTTTGTTTTTTTAACCTATTTTAAGGAAAACTTAATAAACAAGATTCATAAGGTTATTTTATTTTTATTCTCTTTTTGTATAACTTGCACTGCATATGGAGACCACTTGACCTGACAAAAAAAATAATTTATTTCAAGATAAAAAACTTGATTTTTCTCTCCCCATGAACAAGTCACGCGCCCCCACCATACACAAAAAACATCACCTTAAAACCTCTTTTTCCCCTACTCTCTTAAAAATCTTCATCATCTTCAAACTTTACAAAAACCTCACCTCACTCCATTGTCGATCCAACACAATACCATAGCTTACAAAAGCAACAACATAAATGCCTTCCCTCGCCACCTTGTAACCAAACTTTACTGCTACCTCCTTCCAAGCAACAAGCACTCTATAACACCATTTTCTACCCCACAAATATAATGGCAAATCAATCACATTTATCACAGTAAAATATTAAACACAATAGAAATCATTTAAAAGGGCGTACATTTCTCAATAACTCAAATAAAAGTCAATGCTCTGAAAACAACGGATTTTCCCAAAATTACCAAAAAATTGCTCAAAAGGCAGCGGAACTCAAAAAGCCAAAATCCAAATTTTTCCTTGCGCAACAACATAATCAAAATAACAATAATCAATAAAACATGGTTTAACTCAAAGACCTCAACCCGATGTTACACTATCAGAGCAAAACCCTCTAAGTCAACCAAAAGTTAAAAACTCCAAAAAGTTTTCGATGGCATCCACGACTAAACCTGGTCATCTGCACGTTACCCACGTGGATGCAACATTCAAACAGGCAGGGTGGGTAAAATGATTCATAATAATCAATATATAAAATAGCGTCATTCTCATATTCAACATCATCATAATCATCAAGGAAACATCAAAAAGTTATAATATCATAAATTACACCAAATTGTCACATAAATGCAAATGCAATAAGACTCATGCATGTGGTACCAATTCATCAAAATTTGAAGAACACTGGGCCATCAACCCTTCATAGATCCCCATCAATAGGATCGATTCTACACAAGAACCGGAGCACAACAAAATACTTCACATCCGCACAATAGGACTGAAGTCACAAGAATCAAACACTAGAGCGAAGTCTGGAATGCATATGAATGCATGATGCACACGTCAATATCATCCTCATAATAAACTCATTAGGTGCATCATCATTCATCAAAATCATCATGATAATCATGTCATCATATAATCATCAAAAACTCATGGAATCAACATCATTACTCATAGGAATCATCATACAATCATGTATTAATCACATATGAATCACAGTCATACTCAAGGTAATTCATCCAGAAAATCACAGCATCAAAGCATCAAGACAGCACTGCACAAGAACACAATTCGCGAAACTCTGCTACGTTCGCTGGACAGTTTGTTGTGCGAGTCTGGGGCGAGTGTTCGCCGTGCGAACTCGCGATTACAGCAAAACGATGTTACACACCAGCACCAAAACCAGCTCAAAAGTCCCTATGATTTCCTTCCCCAATGCCCCAAAAACATCCCTAAATCATTCCTAAGACATTACGACGATAAAGGCACAAAATCTACGACTTATTAGGCCAATCTCGTATCATATTTACGCCTCCAATTCCCATAAAATCCTTACGATTTTCCCACATTCATTAGAGTTCTCATAATCAATTACCTTATACGGTTAAAGCTTCAACAACAGATTTTAGCCACGAAGACCTAATTTACTCCCAAATCAGCCTCAAACCTATCGAAACATCAGTTCAAATCCCTCAAACTCATTAAACTCACCAAAAAGGCAACAACAATTCAATACTTAAAATCCCTAAACCTTTAAATCGGATTTAAACACATTCAATCACATATTAAAAACAATAAAGGCAATACTCCCCATACTTAATCAACCTCAAAAACAGATTTTGGCCACGAAGGCCTAATTTCCCTTACTCCCAAATCAACCTCAAACCTATCAGACCATCATTTCAAATCCCTCAAACTTATTAAACTCACCAGAAAGGCAACAACAATTCAAACTCAAAAATCTCCTAAATCTTTAAATCGGCTTTAAATACATTGAATCATATATTGAAAACAATGAAGGTAATACTCCCTATACTTAAACAACCTCAAAAATAGATTTGGCCACGAAAGCCTAATTTCCTCAAACTCAAAAACCTCCTAAATCCTTAAATCGCCTTTAAATACATTGAATCATATATTAAAAACAATGAAGGTAATACACCTCATACTTAAACAACCTCAAAAACAGATTTGGCCACAAAGGCCTAATTTCCTCAAACTCAAAAACCTTCTAAATCCTTAAATCGGCTTTATATACATTGAATCATATATTGAAAACAATGAAGGTAATACTCCCCATACTTAAATAACATCAAAAATAGATTTTGGCCACGAAGGCCTAATTTCCTCAAACTCAAAAACCTCCTAAATCCTTAAATCGGCTTTAAATATATTGAATCATATATTGAAAACAATGAAAGTAATACTCCTCATACCTTAATTTGTCGACTCTAAACCTTTCTTCTTTGATTATTGGAAACCTCGCGAAGCTTTTCCTCAATTCTCTTCCCTCAGAGCTCTGGCATCTATTTCTTCTCTTTTCACGGTCTAACAAGAATGAATCCTAATTCCCTCAAAATTCCTTTTTGTTAAACCTAACTTTGGGCCTTAAAATTGGCTTTCCAATTTCACCTTCACTAACTCCTCCTCAAATGTTCATTTTGCCATTAATTCACTTATATTTATTTAAATTAACAATAAAACCAATATATTCATATTATATACTATTATTTAAATAAATAACCCAAAATCCATAATTCTCAATACTTCATATCAACCACCGCAAATCACAAAAAATACGAATATTCCTATTTAAAGAAATTAAATAAATATTCCAATAAATTTGGGGTTTTACAACTCTCCCCCACTTAAAAGAATTTTCGCCCTCGAAAATTACCTCAAGAAAATGGATTCGGATATGACTCCCTCATTTGATCTTCACGCTCCCAAGCCCAACTTTCTCCAGCTGGTCCTCCCAAAACTACCTTTACCAAGGAAATCTCTTTACCTTGCAGTTGCTTCACTTCTCGTTTATCAATCTGTACTGTCAATGCCTCAACAGTCAAATTATCTCTCACTTGTACATCATCCATCTTAATCACATGTGACGGATCTGGAATGTACTTCCTCAATTGAGACACATGAAACACATCATGCAAATTCGCAAGTGACAGCGGTAAAGCAATTTGGTATACTACTCCTCCCACCTTCTGCGAAATCTGATACGGACCAACAAAACACGGTGTGAGCTTTCGAGACTTCAAAGCTCGACCAACACCAGTTACCGGCATAACTCTCAAAAACACGTGATCTCCCTCTCGAAACTCAAGTGCTTTCCTCCTCTTGTCATGGTAACTCTTCTGACGACTCTACAAAACTTTCATCTTTTCTTGGATCCTCTTGATCTTTTCAGTCGTCTGGTGAACAATCTCAGGTCCGAGCATAACACTCTCGTCTGACTCTATCACGACATCTTATGATACCATTTTTATTAATCCGAAAATCAGCTCTTCGACTTTGATTCATCAAATTTAACCGATCTACCAACTCAAATCAGATTTCTGACCTTCTCGAATCTCATCAAGAATACCACTAGTAAGCTTCAACATACCAAGCTTAACTCCATAAGATGTCTATTCACAAACCAAACTCATATCAAGAAATTGCTTAATCAGTTCTAACTCTTTTACCATCATCATCGGTATATGCAAAGATTTCCTAATCAATGTATCAGCTGCCACGCTTGCTTTATCCGAATGGTAATTCAAACCAAAACCATAATCCTTCAGAAGTCTCGATCATCTCCTTTGCCTCATATTCAATTCTTTCTGATCAAAGAAATACTTCAAACTCTTATGATCACTAAACATCTCAAATCTCGAACCAAACAAATAATGCCTCCAAAGCTTCGACACAAACACAACAACAACCAACTCTAAATCATACGTTAAATAATTCTGCTCATGCACTTTAAGTTGCCTTGAAGCATAAGCTAAAACTTGTTGATGTTTCATTAACACACCTCCTCCATCCCATCAATGAAGCATCACAATATACAACAATGGTTCTGCCGGATTCGGCAAAATCAAAACATGAGTTGCTGCCAGCCTTCTCAAAAGCTCTTGAAACTTTCTTCACACTTTGCATCCAAAATAAAAGCTTGAAACTTCCTAGTCCACTGCGTCAATAGCAAAGATAACTTGGAAAAATCCTTCAATGAATTTTCGATAATAATTTGCCAACCCAAGAAAACTTCTAGTCTCAAAAACAGGTTTTAGAGTTTCCCATTGTGATACAGCTTCAACCTTCGACATATCAACCACAATAACTCTACTCGAGATCACATGACCAAGGAAATTAAATTCCTTTAACCAAAACTCACACTTTGACAGTTTTGCATACAACTGCTTCTCTTTCAACGCTGATAACACAATTTTCAGATGCTCAACATGATCCTCTTTACTCTTCGAATATATCAAAATATCATCAATGAACACAACCATAAACTTGTCCAAATAAGGATGGAAAATCCTGTTCATATACTCCATAAATACACATGGTGCATTAGTCACACCAAATGGCATCACGAAATACTCATAATGTTCATACCTTGTTTTAAAAGCAGTCTTCTGAATATCTTCAGCCTTCACACGAATCTGATGATACCCAGATCTCAAATTTATCTTACTGAACACACTTGCAACCACCAATTGATCCATAAAATTATCAATCCTTGGAAGTGGACACTTATTCTTGATAGTCACCTTGTTCAATTGTCTATAATCCACACAAAGCCTCACATAACCTTTTTTTTTCTTAACTAACAAATTTGGTGCACCCCACAGTGACACACTCGGACAAAAGAACCTCTCCTCAAGTAGATCTTCAAGTTGATCTTCAACTTCTTCGATTCTGATGTGGACATACGATATGGAGCCATCACTACCAAACTAGTTCTAGGAACTAGGTCGATCGTAAACTCCACTTCACGTTCCGGTGGTAAATCACTTATCTCATCAGGAAAAACTTTCGGATAATCACAAATAATTGGCACATCACCAACCTCCCCACTTTATTAACACTCAAAGTTTCCATCAAAATAAACATCTCAGCACCATCCTGCACCGACTCACCAAAATAATTTGTAAGCATTTAGCTTAATTCAAAAAAATTCACTCCACACACCATCTAAGCTTGCAAGACACGTTTATCCCATCCAACATGACTCTGTCTACTATCAACAAGAGATTAAGGGTGATTAGTTCCTCAATTTGTCAATAGACAGTCGAAAATCATGATGGGGCATAAACCATCTTTACCAAACTATAAGAGCGTTCATCGATACACTGAGCCATCACTCCACACTTGAAGCATCCTGGAGAAGCACAAGCTTCTCACCCACTTGTTTCATTCCCACTTCTGCAGACAAAGGTTAGAAAACAAACGTGTACCAACAGTGTTTTCACACACATGTCGCATAGTAGGGAACAAATAACATTAGACAACTTGGTCGGACGGGCCGATCTGCTCTGATACCACTAATGTAACACCCTTTTCTACCCCACAAATATAATAGCAAATCAATCACATTTATTAGAGTAAAATATTAAACACAATAGAAATCACCTAAAAGGGCGTACATTTCTCAATAACTCAAATAAAAGTCAATGATGTGTAAAGAACGGGTTTTCCCGAAATTATCCAAAAATTGCTCAAAAGGCAGCGAAACTCAAAAAGGCAAAATCCAAAGTTTTCCTTGCGTAACAACATAATCAAAATAACAATAATCAATAAAACATGGTTTAACTCAAAGACTCCAACCCAATGTTACACTATCAGAGCAAGACCCTCTAAGTCAACCAAAAGTTAAAAACTTCAAAAAGTCCTCGACGTAATCCACGACTAAACCTGGTCATCTGCATATTATCCACGTGGATGCAACATTTAAATAGGCATGGTGAGTAAAACGATTCATAATAATCAATATAGGAATTAATATATAAAATAGCGTCATTTTCATATTCAATATCATCATAATCATCAAGGAAACATCAAAAAGCTATAATATCATAAATTACACCAAACTATCACATAAATGTAAATTAAACAAGACTCATGCATGTGGTACCAATTCATCAAAATTCGATGGACACTAGGCCATCAACCCTCCATAGATCCCCATCAATTGGATCGATTTTACACAAGAATCGGAGCACAACAAAATACTTCATATCCGCACAATGGGACTGAAGCCACAAGAATCAAACACTAGAGCAAAGTTCGGAATGCATATGAATGCATGATGCATACGTCAATATCATCCTTATAATAAACTCATTAGGTGCATCAACATTCATCAAAATCATCATAATAATCATGTCATCATATAATCATCAAAAACTCATGGAATCAACATCATAACTCATCATCATTACTCATAGGAATCATCATACAATCATGTATTAATCATATATGAATCACAGTCATACTCAAGGTAATTCATCTAGAAAATCACAGAATCAAGACAACATTGCACAAAAACACAATTCGCGAAGCTCTGCTACGTTCGCAGGACAGTTCGCCGTGCGAACTCGCGATTACAGCAAAACACTGTTATGCACTAGCACCAAAACCAGCCCAAAAGTCCCTACGATTTTCTTCCCCAATGCCCCAAAAACATCCTTAAATCATTCCTAAGTTATTATAGTGATAAAGGCACAAAATCTACGACTTATTAGGCAAATCCCTTATCATATTTACGCCTCCAATTCCCCTAAAATCCTTACAACTTTCCCACATTCATTAGAGTTCTCATAATCAATTATCATATACGGTTAAAACCTCAACAACAGATTTTGGCCACGATGACCTAATTTCTCTTACTCCCAAATCAGCCTCAAACCTATCAGACCATCAGTTTAAATCCCTCAAACTCATTAAACTCACCAGAAAGGCAACAACAGTTCAATACTCAAAATCTCTAGACCCTTAAATCGGCTTTAAACACATTGGATCACATATTAAAAATAATGAAGGCAATACTCCCCATACTTAAACAACCTCAAAAACAGATTTTGGCCACGAATGCCTAATTTGCCTTACTCTCAAATCAGCCTCGAACCTATCAGACCATCAGTTCAAATCCCTCAAACTCATTAAACTCACCAGAAAGGCAAAAACAATTCAAACTCAAAAACCTCCTAAATCCTTAAATCGGCTTTAAATACATTGAATCATATATTGAAAATAATGAAGGTAATACTCCCCATACTTAAACAACCTCAAAAACAGATTTGGCCACGAAGGCCTAATTTCCTCAAACTCAAAAACCTCTTAAATCCTTAAATCGACTTTAAATACATTGAATCATATATTGAAAACAATGAAGGTAATACTGCCCATACTTAAACAACCTCAAAAACAGATTTGGCCACGAAGGCCTAATTTCCTCACCATCATAACACAAACCACCAACCATATTTAGTGTTATACAGTACTCACCATAAAACCATAAATTTCTTCCTTAATTCTTCTTCACTAACCACATTTTCATTCTTATTTTTAATCTCACCCTTCTACTCCACATTTCCTATCTTTTCTTCCAACATACATAAAACACAACCAAGGGGATTGAATTGTGTTTCACGCTCTCTTTTAATTTAGCTTCTGATCAGAGTTTCAAAATCAAAACTGATGTTTAGATTTTGAGTTAATTTGTTTGGCAGCAGATATAACAGAAGTAAATAAAATAACAGCAGAAGACACGAAAGGTTTATATTGGTTCCTCCCCTAACTGAGAGTAGTCCAGTCCTCTTGCCTCACAAGATATTTTCATTATAACCACTGTTGCACCCCAAAATTTGCCCAACTTTTCTTTACCTAGCTTATGTTTCATTTCATGCACATTAGCATTATCATTTGCATTTCATTGACATGTATGCAGGAGATCAAGAGGTATGATTACTAATCAAGAGCTACACAAGACTTTGAGGCTAGATAAGAAGGTTATTCAAGTGTTCAAGGGTTGATATCCTTGTCAGAGAAGTTAGAAGATCCTCAGAGAGAGTGGCGGAAACCAAGAGTGTGTAGGTCTCCTAACTTGAGAGTTGTGGGAAGCCATCAAATGATTCTGAGATCATGAAGTTGGACTTGAGTTCTTGAGAGAGCTCATTAGAAGTGTTAAAGATCACTTTGAGGCCTAAACAGGTCATTGTGCAAGATTAAGAAGACTCAGCCATGAGTGGTGCAATTAGGGTTTGACTGGGTCAACCCTAAGTCAACTGAGGATTTGAAGAAGGTTGAGACCTAATTCAAGAGCCATGTGATCATGGATTTATACATTGATATGTTCTAAGGATGATTCCAAGGTTAACTCATCATGATTGAAGAGTTTGAGAAGTTTCAGGCTAGGGTTTCTAAGACTTGACAGTGTAAAATCCCCTAGTTTGACCCCTGACTGCCAAGACTATTTAACTCAAGATATGATTGTCATCTCATCTTGACCCCAACATGATTGTTGTATAGAATGAGCTTAGCTTTAATTTGAGTACTATTAGTCCTTTATAGGGTTTATAGAACTCAAGTTATGAGCCAGACAAGTTACAAGTCATCTGAGGAATGTGAATTTGGAGCTTGAAAGTTACCCAACTTGCATGATACTTTTGTCCTAGAAGGATGATTCCTATGAACTTTTGGTCAACATGAATTTTGTTCCTTATTCTCTTAGCTTTCTAAAGAGTTCTAGAAGTCCTTAAAAGGATTTGTATAACTCAAGTTATGGCTTTGACAAGTCAAGGGTATTTTGGGAAAGTTGTGATTATAGGTCATTTTGGTTATGGCTCAATTTCACCACTTTAGGCACCTCAAATGGAATTTTGTTCAACTTGAAAGTTTCTCAAAATGATGTTTTAACTTCAACCTTGCATAAAGGAGACATTGAAATGGCTCAAGGAAGGATGTGGTTTGAGAAAATTTTGAAAAGGAAAGATTAAAAAGGCATAAAAGGCAAAAAATTCAAATAAATTGATTTGTGTCCAAACAAGGCAAAATTATAGGTCAATTTGATTGGAAAATATATTTTGGAAACAATGGCAATATTACATTTTTGATTTGAGGTCAAATTCATGCACTTTCATTTTGTTACTTCATGATGAAGTAACATATCAAACTTGGATCATTGGATTGCAAACAAGGGAATAATCACCACCAACCAATTCAATACCTCATGAGATGATGATTGCAAGCAAATTCAGGCCAGAACAGAGCAAATAAACGACTGTTGCACATGGTATTTTGAAGGAGAAATTGAAAATGAAAATCTCATATGGAAAAGTTACAGAAGGTTCTGGATGATTCCTTTAGCTTCTATATAACCATTAGATGTGTTCAGCAAGCTTTTTGGAGAAGATTGATGCTGGTTGCAGGGAGAGCAAGTGAAAAATCAGAGGTGAAAACAAAAATCATATTTGGAGTTTGAAGGAAAATCAAGCCAAATCAAGGTGTGCATTAGCTTTAGAGGAAGATTTGGAGTGAGTCTGGATCATATTGAAGGCTGAATCGAGCAAGGAGTGTGACTGTTCTTCATCTGAAACCAGGTTGGTACAAATCAACTTCTTGCATAATTTATAGGGAGATATGTGGAAACCTTCATGCGGTTAGGTTCTATTCATGATCTAGATGGATTTTGGATAGTTAATTGCAACTTTAGAGACAATTTAGGGTGGATTGTATTTTCGGTTAAGATTGTGATTTCAAGATTCAGGCGTTTTTAGAGTGTATAAGTGGTATGGTTGAGTTCCTGGTGAAATTCTGGTCAAGTTTCATGTTAAGATTGTGGCAAATGGATGTGTGCAGAGGAAGTTAGGGTTGTGCAGGGTGATCGGAGATGTCACCAGTGGTGGTCGTGGGTTGCGCGCGAGTGTTGCAGGTTTGAATGAAGAAGATGAAGTCTGGGCCGTCCGTTTGTGTTGAGACCTTGACTCAGTCTATCCATCCTAGCGCGTATGTTGCGCCACGTATCCCCCCACACAATGCTGCGTTTTGATAAGTTGAACTTCAGACTTTGTTTGCTTCACTGTGTAGACCAAGGAGGAACGAGTTCGAATCTTGGTGTGTATGCTTTTTATTTTTTCAGTTTGAGAATTGAAGTGAAGATGAGTGATTTCAGAGCGTGGGCCTTGGTTTCTCATTGCTTTCAACACCTCACCATCCAAGCCCAACAAGGTTTTACAAGGCAATTGCTTGCTCAACACACCCCCTCCCCTGGTTATTTGTTTGAACTGAAGTGATGTTCAGATGGGCCTCATGCCCTGTTGCTATGTGCACCCTCTTGTGATGGGCCCAAACGAAACTAGTTGGATTGAGTTGCTGAATACACCATCTGTTCATCTTCTCTTTTTATTGTTTTATTATTTTTGTGCATTTCATGTTAGTTTGAAAACAATTCATAAAAAATAGAAAAATAAGTCAATTAATTCCAGATTTTTTCCCCCTGATTCATGATTAAATCTAGAATTTTGTTGAATAAAAATATTAGGAAAATCATGCATTTTCAATTTTTGTGCATTTTTTACATTTTATTTGATAATGAAATGGCCATGGTTGATACCTCTGTTTGATGATTTTAGTGTGATCACTTGGTGATGATTTTTGACTTGATTTTTTGTGTGTCATTAGCTTAGACATGTATGCTCCCATAGTATTTTTCTCACATTTTTGTGATGAAGTTAGGTGTGGTTTTTAGATTGAAACTTTAGGTGTTTCCTTTTAGGGTTTATGTTTAGTACCTTGTAGTGTATAATTTATTTCTAGGTCTGATGATTTGATTTCTGGATTTTAATATGGTAGAGTCATGATTGACTTAGGTTCCCGTAGTTATTTTTGTAGGATTTTACAATTGGTTTTAGTATTTTAGTTAGGATTAACTTTAGTACTAGGTTTTAGGTGATCCTAACTTGCTAACTCAACTAGAATGACTTCATTAGTTCCCTTAGACTAGGGTTTTGCCTCTCTTGCTCTTGGATGATGATGAAGACTTGTGGGAGCTGTTGTGGAATGCATGGTGGAGCTTGGACTTGAAGTTTTCTCTCCCTTTGGTGTAGTTTGTTTAGGGTTAAGGATTAGGGTTTTAGGGAGATCCTTTAGAATAGATTTTCTTCCTTCATGAAACATGGAAGGTGTTGATCACTTCCATTCCTCCCTATGATGTAAGGTCCCATTGTGAAGGCCCCATCCCTCCTTTGGTAGGATGAGTGGCTCCTCACAAATTGGTAGAACCTTTGAGGGTTCCTTTCTTTGATGGTGGAGTGCTTAGAGGTGACCTTTGGTCTTCACTTTGCTTTCCCCTATCCCCACCTTGCTCTTGTTAGATGAATCTTTCTCCCTTGCTAGAGGATGGAGTTCCTTGTTAGAAGATTGAAGATGCTAGAGGTTGCACTTCCCTGTGTTTGAAGACTGCCCTTGGAGCTGAAGCTTGAAGATCAAGGATAGCAAGTTGACACTTGTGAAGAAGATCAAATTGAGATTGAACTGAGAGTTGAAGCTTGAAGAAGATGGAGAACAAGTTGATACTTGTGTTTGATGCATTGAAAGATTGATGCTTGAAGATGGAACACCCTTCATTCCCCTGAAGAGGATAGACTTGAAGAACAGTTACAGACTAAGGACTGAACTGCTGTCAGAGGATTGCTTTGCTGTGAAGCTGGGGAAGCTGTTGATCTACTTTCTTTCCTGTTTGTTTGCTTTCTGTGCAACTGTATTGATGTGACTTGTGTGCTTTGCTTGATGCATTAGGATAAGTTCATGTTTAGACTGATTTAAGCTAGGAGCATGATTGCACTAGAGGTTGAGTTGCTCCCTCTGCTTGTATTTTTACTGTATGGTTTTGCTTGCGGGTATTCGGTAGAGCCCAGCTCCCTTGCCTATGTGGTTTGTGATTTGCTTGATGGCATTTTATTATTCCTGTATGATTGCAATTATTCATATCTGGCTTGAGGTTGAGATGAGCTTGTGGAGGCTGATGCCCCACACACCTTTCCTCCCTCACTTGCATTGCATGCATTTTACAGTCGTTTACTGTTTACTGTTTACTGTTTAAGTTGATGCTTTATCCGTTTCTGTTTATCATTGACATGATCCCCTAGGGATCTCACTTCCTTTGATAAGGAAGTGATGATTAGAACTTTAGGTTGAAACCTATGCATGATAACTTCTAGGAGTTTCCTGTTTCAAACCTCAACCATAGGATGAATCCTTGGCATGACAACATCAGGACTTGATAGTCTCCCCGTAGTTGTCCCTCTCTCTTCTCATCTTGAAACAACAGTAAAAAACGTAATAAAGACAAGTTAGTATAAGCGCGTTACGAGCCTTAAGCTGCTTGGGTAATGATAATTGAGCAGCCTCCTCTCAATCGTCTAGAATGTTTAGTATAAGTCCTTTGGACGATATGCGACATATTCGTTCCCAGGTCATAGTCTCTAATGTTATACAAACTACAGACAACTAAAAAACAGTTCTTCCGTAAAAAACAGAAAACAAACTTCAAACCTTTTTGTCCCGTGGGCCCGTAATTCAAAGGAAGCTTTTCTGAAGAAAAGAGTGTTGTTAACTCCTAGTTCTACCGCAAACGGTAACGCCTAAGTCTCCAAAGGTCGAGCCGCGTACACCAAACTGCTGGAACTGTTTGTTAACCCTACTCGATAAAACAGATGAATCTGAATCCCCGTAATCCGAATTATCCCGAACTACGTAAGCTTTGATCTCTTATACCTGTTGTCGCTACTCGAAAAATGCATCGCGCAACGACGGGGATGGGGAAAAGGATAGACAGAAGAGTCGCCACCGAACTTTATTTATCCCATGAGGGTAAAGGAAAATATCGAGAAAACCTTAAGAAAGAAATGGATAAGATGGTCTCGCAACCAAGAACGGGTTCAGAAGCTGGTTATGCGAGGGGAAGGTATTAGCACCCCTCGCATCCATCGTACTCGATGGGAACCATTTGCTTGTCGAATGTGTGAATTATATCTGCTTAAATATTATGCTATAAAAAAAAAGTGTTCCAAATGGGGACAGAAAAGGGATTGAAACAGGAGAATGAGAGGTTAGGAGGAATGAGAGAACGGGGAAGAAAAGAGAAAGAACAGACTCGATAGGACTTCGCAGTCCTAGGCCTACGTATTCTCAAAAGGTATGAGAAAATCAGAGTTGACGTAGTTCGGGGCTACGGATATAGGGGGAATATGATCGGCAAGGATTGTGGCCCTTGTGCCTACGTATCTTTACTTAAAAGAAGTAAAGAAATCAGAGCAGCCGTAGTTCGGTCTACGGTTTGTTGATGTTTTGTGGATGATGGTATCGTGCGCATTCTAGCAGTTTAGGTGTTTTGCTGCTCGCATGTGAGGAGACTTATGCGTTACCTGTTTGCGGTAGAATGGACGTAACATATCCTTTTGAAAGATTGATTAGTTTTCACCATGCGAGGCAAGATGTCATGTTTGATTGGTTGAATTGTTTTTTAAGGGTAAGATAAGTCCTTAGATAGGAACCCCTACGAGTAGTACCCAATTCTTTATCTCAAGGTTTTTGTTATAAAAATGGTGTGGGGAACGTAGCGTCCTCGTATTGAAAGACGAGTATCAAGACCACCCCCACTACAGTGAGCATCCCAACACTCGGAGAGGAAGAAGACTACATTTAATCCTCTCTCTTTAATTCAATGCAAAGATAACTTCGTTATCTTATTAAAGATGTTTTTGGTTTTGAATGGTAAGTACTTTGCGACAGAGAACCCTGCGGTAAACGTCAGCACTCGGGATAAGAGAAGGCCTACGCCTAACCACTCCACGACCATTCAAGTTTTTGTTAAGAAAAGAGTTTGAAAAAGCACTCGGTACAAGACCGAGGTTTTAGGTGGAAAAGGTTTCGGAAAGGAGTAGTGAAAGGTGGTGGAAGAAGATAAGTGATGGATAAAGTTGCGCCTTCGTATTGAAAGACAAGTATCGAAACCACCCACACTACAGTGAATATCCCAATACTCGGAGAGGAAGAAGTCTACACTCAACCCTCTCTCTTTAGTTCAATACAAAGAGAAACCGATTTATTATCAAAAGGGCTTTTGAAAATGCACTCGGCGCGAGGCCGAGGTTTTTTAGAAGAGAAATTTGGAAAGAGAAAAATGTCTTCGTATTGAAAGACGAGTGTCTAGACCACCCACACTACAGTGAGCATCTCGACACTCGGAGAGGAAGAAAGTCTACACTTAATTCCCTCTTTTAATTCAATACAAAGATAATTGATTCCTTATTGAAAGGGATTTCGAAACGCACTCGGCGCAGGACCGAGGTTTTTAGGAGAAAATGGTTTGAAAATAGAAAAATGTCTTCACATTGAAAGACGAGTGTCTAAACCACCCACACTACAGTGAGCATCTCGACACTCGGAGAGGAAGAAAGTCTACACTTAATCCCCTCTTTTAATTCAATACAAAGATAATTGATTCCTTATTAAAAGGGATTTCGAAAATGCACTCGGCGCGGGGCCGAGGTTTTAAGAGAGAACGTTTGAAAAGAGAAAAATGTCTTCATATTGAAAGACGAGTGTCTAAATCACCCACACTACAGTGAGCATCTCGACACTCGGAGAGGAAGAAAGTCTACACTTAATCCCCTCTTTTAGTCCAATACAATGATGACTTATTTTAGGAAGATGGTTTGACGATGTTTTGAATCGAATCGGGGTACAATATGGATAGAAAAGAGGTGGTCTCAGATCCAACATTACTCATCAATAATTTGACTGGTAATGAATTACGGAGGTCTCGTCATCGACCCAAACAAATGAAAATGAGACGACATGCCCAATAACAAATGTGAAATAAAATTAATTTCTAAAAAAAATATAAAATGAACTTCTAAATAAAATACATATATATAAAAACTCTAAAATATATAATATATACAAAGTATGTAAAAATAAAATATAACATAATATATATATATATATATATATATATATATATATATATATATATATATATATATATATATATATATATATATATATATATATATATATATATATATATATATATATATATATATATATATATAATACATAATATAAAAAGTTTAAGAAAAGAAAAAAAAAATGAAAACAGGGGGTGAGAATTGAAAAGAGAGTGTGTGAATAAGGATCACATGGGCTGATAAGCCCATCACCTTAACCCACAGAGGTATAATCAAGCTATGGGGGTACATAAGTGATATGGTGAATAGAAAACAAATCACCGGCCTCACGGCCCATATGACAAAACCAAACCCAAAAAAAACATTCACTTGGGCAGATCAGGTGGACACAACAGAAAACATGGTCTACCACAAATATCACCATCATCAGCAAACGTATCCCGAGATTCAAAGCAAAACCAACAAAATAATGGAAACAAAACTGAAAGGGGAACATCAACGCAACTGGAAGAATGGAAAAAATACAAAACGAGACATTCCAACCTTTTCGTTCGCGTGCGAATCGCCCCGCCTTCGCGTTTCCAACCGTCCTTGATTCAAGTTCTAGATTTAAACTCCTTTCAGGATTGTATGGGACTTGCGTGATTTCACCTTTCTTCTTCTCTTCTGCTCTATTCTTAGTTTGTCCTACTTTTCTCCTTCTACCTCTCTGCGTGTATGTGTTTGGGGATTCAGATATTTGTTGTTGGAGGTGGTTTATGGGATTTTGGAAGTTGTTCGTTGAAGATGATGGATACGGACGGTAGTTGCGATTTCTGTTGATTTCTGTTTTGGAAGTGTTGATGTTATTCTATTTTGAGTTCGAGAAGACTTTGAAGAGAGTTAGGCGAAAAATAGATTAATGAAGTAGGATTGAAGAAGATGGTTTAACGGTGACGTTTTGTTAAGTTTGTTGTTCTGGGTTCACCTGTTTGAAGGTTGTTGTTTGATGTTAAGAAGAAATGGGAGGTTGTTTTATTTGTGAACGTCGAAAAACAGGGTGGTTACGGTTGAAGGTTGGGCGGCGGATAAACTTGCGAGGCTGAAAGGGTGTTGAGGATTGGTGGAAGAAGGTTGTCGTTTTGAAGTTCCGAACAGAGAGTTGAGGGATTGTTCAATGGTGAATGAAGGTTGTTTTGTCTTTAGAAGATGCCAGTTGTGAAGGTGAAAAATAGGTGTTTAATGGTTGATGTTGGTGAAGGGTTTGGAGGCTGAGAGCTTCATATTAGGGTTTGGAGTTGCTACTGTTGCGTTATATATCACATCCCTAGCTTGTGAGTCCCTTTCTCCGTATCAGCAAGGATTGAATTGGTATTCCTAAAAAAACAACATTCGTCTGGGGTTGTACGGATTCTTCTGCCAAGGTTTTGTCTTTTTCAATTCTCTCTGCTTTTTGCCGGTTTCAATTCCCTCGTGGTCCCCAGCTGATAGCTACGTGACAATCCTTTTTTCTCTTATTTTGAAGTTTTCTATTTTTGGGATTGGCCTCAAGGTAACTTTACTGCGGACTGCGGATTTACGGCCCGGTCATATTTATTTTGCACTCTGAACAACATCAGGCCTCTTCTGGTGTAGACATATTCATCACACTAATACAACTTGATTGATAAACAACAAGACATCCATCACGACAAAGCAAGGTCCCATCCATGCCACAAAGATGACATTCACCTCCATTATTGTCAAACTCATCCTCATAATTAAACAAGTGCATTCTTAATCATCAGCTTCAAGGATTCTTCATCCCGACAGTCAACAGTTTTGGCATATTGTCTATGGACTCTACTCGGTTGACAACAAGGTTGTTTTAACAAGCAAACTTCGGAGACACTGCCAAGATTTTCTCTAGTTCGCGAAACTGCCGAAACTCCATGAACAAACCGTAAGTACAGTTGATTCGTATCGAGCTATCAATATCTACTTTGAAGGAACAGCGCAGTTTGACAGAACTTACTATCCTACATGACTTCTTCTCAACTTGTCGTCAACTTGTCGTTGGTTTTCCTTAATGCAATAACATTTGATGATTGCCTTGTTATTTAAGAGGTACGCCATTCAAGACGTTTCGCGAATCAACTAAGAGTTGAGTCTTTGATGTTATTTCTACAAAATTTTTGTTAATTCTCGAGATGTTATCTGCAGCTCTAAGAATAATCAACATAATCGAATCACCGAACATCTACTGTTACAGGCTGCTGTTACTCGACTTCATCATCGTGAAATTCTAATATTTTGAAGCTAAAGGTGTCCTTGTCGAGTTTGACAACTTTTCCACGGGATATACACATCATAATTGGCAAACAAAACAACACTAATATGACAACAACATTCAATGCTGCGAAGTTACTGGGATTACAGCGTGAAGTTGGATAGCGAATTTAATCGTGTATGGTCATGCGCATTTCACCATGGCTTATGGTTTCGTGAGTCACTCACGGTTTTGCTTCTCGTTTTTACAAGATGTACGCAACTTCATGGGTTGTTTCAATCATTATCGTCACCTGTCGCCTGTGACAATTGTTGGACGACACAGCAGTGATGTATGGTTGAAGGTGAGGTGTTGTTTCATGAAGAGGTGGGTGGTTATTGTGTCTTAGATCTTAAGCAAAGTATGAGGTATTAAGGTTGAGATCACTTTAATATCTTGGCGCTTTCCCTTTTACCAAATGTTATGTCTAATCGGTGTATCCTTTCACAGGTACACCACCACCGAAACTTCCCTTGAGATATGCTTTGAATGGCTTCAGCATTGACTCTGATAGTCCCTTAAGAATACAGCCACGTAATGAACGTTGGTTTCGCTTCCAAGATTGATAGAGACTTTTGAAACAGTGTTATGGGCATTTTTCTGGTTTAGCAGTGTTGCTGCTACCATCATTCACGCTAGGTTTGTAGCCCTCCATCTTCGATGAGAAAGAGCTAGCAGTATGGAAAGGTTCCCATTGTTATGTTAAAAGTTTCAACGCATCTTCTTGTGTTTGAACTCAGATTACACTTGATCCAAACTCTGCACCCAATCCAAATCATGAAAAGTTGCAGAATCCCTCACAAGCATTTGGAAATTGGCAGCACTGTCAACTTGGAGAAAAAAAAAACACATCGGCTGCACATTTAAATCTTTGTGTGAGCATACACGTCCGTAAAGGGGTTTGCAACGGGGTTCTATGGTTGAGTTTAAGGTTGCAATGGTATGAGCTATTAAGTTGTGGAGGTGTAAGGTGTGTGATGAAGAGCATGAAGGTCGCGGCGGAAACTGCATTGTATCATTTTCATGGCCTGCTATGAGTTCTAATTATTCTCTGCATTGCATTCGTTTTTTTCGTTGCAGGTACACGGCTGCAGGTGTAGGTTGATGCTAGAGGACCGCAGACTACGCACGGCATCATGGTCATTTGGTGTGGGGTCTGCATACCTCATTACTGATACAACCGCTGTTATGGTGCAGATAGTGACATTGTCTTGGAAGATTACTCCATTTTTTCAAACTTTGGTATTCTTTTAAACAGGAGTTGAGAACTTGGCAAAAACCACCATAATTTGATCGAGCAAATTGCGAAATCAAACATGATGATTTAAAATTGATTCATCACAGCATGAGTATTTCCTTCCATCAATTTGTATCCAATTCTTCTAATATCATGTCCGTAATTAAAATGGTATGGTGTTTGATTTGAAAAGTTGTGGGTAACTTATTGTTGCAGGTATTATGAATGTTGTGAAACAGCCAAAACGGGAGTGTTCGGTTGTAAGACGACACAGGTCGGAGGTTGCAGAATTTGTTACAGCATGATGGTTGTGGTCATCATTTTTTTTTACAGCTGGTGAGTTGTTCCGCCTTTCCGCTTTGTCGTATCTATGAATCATGTGCACAAAGTTTGTGATAACGGTGGAATTGAAACTAATGCAATAGAACATCATGCACAAGAGTATGCAATAAAAACCAAACGAGCTGTTCAAGAAGGTGGTTTGCCCCATAAAAATTTGAAAGCCCTGATTGATAATTAAATCAAACGGTTTGGGTCTCAAGATGTATGTTGAACATTATGGTTGTTGTGTGTTTGTAAGGTGGTGTAGCGGTGTTGCTAGCTGGTGTTGCAGTGGTGGCCTGTGGGTTTTGAAATATGTAGCTTATACCATACAGTGGGGTCTGGTTATGTAGTTTCCTGTGAAGGCTTGATTCCGCGCTCTGCAGGTGCGCTGGCTTAGAAACTCGACGACAGCCACGAACAGAATTTATCAACATCAATCCTCAATTTTCCATGTGCTTGCTAATTCTTTATTATTGTTTTGTTTCAATTATTGATGATGCAAGAATGATTTGAGGCTTGTGATTTTCCTTAACTTTGTGCTGCAGGATGATTTCACAAGTGGTGTGAGGTCATGAAATTGTACCGGTTGCGCGAGGCTAGCATGAAGGCATTATGGTGTGACGGTTGAACTGTCATATGATGTCTTGCAGCTTGGACATGGTTTGTGAATTATTTGAGCTTTGTGAGTGGTTTGTGACAGATGAGTGGGCATCGTGTACGGCGTACCGAACGACATCAAAAAGAATGTTGCGACTGGTATTTCACCTCCTCACTTTTCTTTTCCTTTTCTGAATTCATCATGTACAGGTTTGTGAAGTTGTGATTTTTTAACAGTGGTCTTGTCCTTTCATTCAAAGAGAAAAAGTTGTCTTACAAAGCGCAAAACCTGCACTATGATTTGGACACGTAATCGCTTGCACCAGCAAAATGGGTTGAGCCTTTTCATGTCTGCTCCCGAGGTTGTTGGATGGATCATTAAAAACGCTGCCTGTTGGTAATAGTTATATCCATTCTCCCTGTTCTGTAATCCAACTACTACTAATTGTATGGGAACTGTGTCCATCTGCTTGCTATGACATGAGTGAAACAATGGATGGAAACGAAATGTGAGGGTGACGGCGTGTGAGTCTTGAGCGAATTGGAATGGAAGCTAGGATTCAAATTTGATTGGATGAATTGGCCTTTTACTCAAGGTAGCCTCAATTTTATTGCATTTTTGTGATGTGTTATGGCAAGTTTAAATCACACTGGTTTTACTTTTTTTTTCTTGCAGCAGGTCGGTCATCAAGGTCTAGTGTGTAGCTTGCGGGATGCTGACGGGTTTTGTAGCATGGAGTATTGTTTTCAATTTGGTCATGGATGGATTGCAAGTTTCTCAAATCCGATTTTCGTAATGTCGCACTACTAGGTCTCAAACTTGATAGATTCAAAGAAAACCCATCCCAGCCAAGAGGATCATCCGCAACAGTTAAGGCTCCATTGTCATTAAGGCTTGCACTTCTTCGGTGAAATGTAAATGGAGAGGGAATCATCATGAGAAACAACAATGCTGTATTAAATGGCATAAACCTCTATTTTGTATTAGGATACATTATAGAGCAAAGGATGAACCTTTTTTTTTTTTTTTTTTTTGTAATTCTTGTTGGATACTAGGCCATGCATATTATTGTGTCTTGCTTGTAAGAAAGTTCCTTTTTTTAATCTTGATCTCAAAACAACAACTATTATCATGTTAATTTATTGTTGTTTATGAAATTTATCATCCTTTGGAATACATGTCGTCAACATGTGGTGAGCCAAGGTTTATTGAGGACCACTGAATCATATGAATGCTTGGTCCCACTTCTAAATATACTAGAAAATCATGGCTTTGTATTGCTTGATACTTGAAGGTGACCTTAAAGTATGGCTTGATAGCTAATTGCCTACCTTGCAAAACAAAACTCCATCCCACCGTATCTTGGGATGCTTATTTGATTAGTCATAGCCTCATCGCTTCTCAAGATAAATGATTCATATTGTACTCTAAAACAACACTGCATTACAAATAAAAATTCCAAGTCTTTGAAAGTAAGCCACACTTTGCACCAATCGGTTCCTTCTTGAATTTAATAGAGTTTGAACTTAATCTTATTGCCTTGAAATCAAGGGATAATGCCTTGATACCAAAAATAATGCCTTCAAATATGCACTATACTGAAGACTCTGCAAAAATTAGCTTCAACTAGGTGACCTGAACCATTCCTCATTCAACATTATCCACCCGTCTGACCTGACATCCTCAAGCGAAAATGAAAACATATTTTTGGACTTCTTTTTTTTTTGGATAAAGCAAGTGGGTAAATGTACAGATGGAGGATATATACAGGGGTAGGGCAAATTTAGGGTATGACACCTGTTGAGAGTATGTAGGCACAATACTGATGTATTGGCGAGCCACCTTCCCCCATCCATAACCCGTAGTTAGACGAACTACGTTGACTCTGATTTCTCATTCTCTGATGAGAATACGTAGGCATAAAGTGCGACGCTTTGCCGAGTCACTTTCTTTTCTTTTTTAAGCCAGCCTTGATAGGTAGATAGATAAAAACAATCCGTCAGATAAACACAAAAAGCGTGGATCCCATCGAGTACGATGGACGTGAGGGGTGCTAATACCTTCCCCTTGCGTAGCCGACTCCCGAACCCAGACAATGGTTGTGATGATCTTGTTTTATACCTTTTCGTCAGGTTTTTCCGATCGTTTCCTTTCCCGTTCCGAGGGATAAATAACGAAAGGTGGCGACTCTTCTGTTTTGCCGGCATCTTATTTTCGTGGAAGCGACAGCTGGAGACTCTGCTGGGGACTGCGATGGTTCCCTATACGAGTCTCGCCTTGGATTTTCTTCCTAGCTGTCTGGGTCATCACCAACAGCTGGCGACTCTGCTGGGGACTGTGATGGTTCCCTATGCGAGTCTCGCCTCGGATTTTCTTCCTAGCTGTCTGGGTCATCCCCAACAGCTGGCGACTCTGCTAGGGACTTGATAGTTTCCTGGGGATCCAACGTCCCTTATGCGAGTCAATCTGGGGATCCAACGTCCCCTGCGAGAGTCAATTCTAGCGCTTGTATGATTACTTGTTGGGTTGTGTTTATTTATCGCATTTATTTCCCGCACTTTATTTTCAGCATGATATGATTATCTGTACTGTTGTGGGAGGGGCATTCTGATGAGTGAGAAGCCAGACCCAGGCTTGAGAGCTACATAGTATTATAGTTGGTTAGTGGAGGACGTGCTTGCTTTGCTTGCAGCTGTTCCCACGTAATCCACACTCATACGAGGTTCTCTTTGATGGCTTCCTATCGGTCCTTTGGACTCGAGGGGTTGTCGGATCTGAGGATTGTCGACTTTGGGAACCGATCATTTGGAATTCAGCTAAGTGAGGCCGCTTCAAGAGATGATGATGCCACACCTTCTGGGTATCGTATCATCATTTCTTGAAAGTCTGTGACGCTGATGACCGCATAGGATGCCGAACCTTTTCCGTGATTAGGTTCATTCCTGTAAGCAGGGTCGGGTTTGTTGCAGGAAACCTTAACCTTCAAAATACCTGGTCTTCTTGACAGTGAATCAGTTTTGTTGGTATCATAGGTTCCCATCATCAGATATGTGTGTTCTTGACAGAGCAGAGTTATAGTCTGGTATCAGGGGTTTCTTCTCATCATCAGATATGTGTGTTCTTGACAGAGCAGAGTTATGGTCTGATATCAGGGTTTCGTCTCATCAGAAGTATGGTTGTTCTTGACAGAACAGTATTGTGGTTTTGTTGATATAGAACCTTCATCTCTTCAACAGCACAGTCGTCCTGATCTCCTGCTGCATGATTGCATTTTGCATTGTTTGCATCCTCATTTGCATGTCATTAACGCGTGTCAGTGTTGCAGGTGCATATTTCTCCCTTGGTTCTAGTGATCTCGATCCTTATGGTAGATATGGCATCTCTGAAGAAGACTGTGGCTTACAAGCTACCGACACCTGACATCCGAGAATTGCGAGCTTTGATTTCTTTGGCTGATAAGACAGTGATGGAGAGTTTCAGACAGAGTTATGGGAGGCTGCTGAGTATTGTGTATAAGCTTCCTATGTACGAGTTGAATGGCCTCTACGCCCTGCTGCAGTTTTACGACCCACAACTCAGATGCTTTGTGTTTCCAGACTATGTCCTTGCCCCGACCTTGGAAGAGTACTCTGACCTGTTGGGGGTGCCTTTGATGAATCAAATGCCTTACTACCGTGTTAAGGGTGAACCCAAATTGAGTAAGCTGACTGACGCTCTGCATGTAGATGAGTCTGAATTGGAAGGGATGGTATCCAGAAAGATCGAAGTTCATGGTTTCCCTTTGCCTTTCCTGATGGAAAAAGCCCGAAAGTTTACCGAGAAGGATCGCTGGGATGTGTTCAATACCTTCTTATCCCTCTGTATCTATGGGATCGTGCTATTCCCAAGTTACCCAGACTTCATAAGCATGGATGCTTGCCATATATTTGCCTCCGGGAATCCAGTGCCCACTCTCCTCGGAGATGTCTACCATTCAGTTCACAGCAAGAATGAAAACAGAAAGGGGAAGAACGTGGCGTGTTGTGCTCCTTTACTGTATAAGTGGTTTGCTAGCCATCTTCCTAAGTCAGGGCCGTTCATTGATTCTGCTGAGTCTTCGCCTTGGTCTACGCGTTTGATGGGTTTGACTACTGACGATATCATCTGGTTTGATAGAGATCTGTTGGGCAAAGATATTGTGTATAGCTGTTGTGGCTTTCCGAACGTCCCCCTGGTCGGAAGGAATGGGTGTATCAACTACAATCCATCTCTGCTAGTACGACAATTTGGGTATGCACTACGAGGTCCTCCTGAAGAGGAAGAGACACGAGAATCTCTGTATCTCACAGGGTTGCTTGAAGGCGACACTTTGGTCAAGGTACATAATGCTTGGAGCAAAATTCACCGGAAGGGGAAAGTCTTGCTAGGAAAAAGCAACAACAAGGCCTTTGATCCGTATGTGACCTGGGTTCGAGAGAGAGCCGCCAAGTTTCTAATGTCGTTTCCTGCTGTGGAACCATTATGTGCTCCCGTGTACAAAGAGCCTACTACAGTTGATATCCAGAAATTCAACCAGGTACTCCAAGAGAAGGAGGAGCTACAAAAAGCCAACGAAGAGTTGGAGAAAGAGATCGCTCAACTTCGGAAAGAGAAAAGTGAAGCTGTTTATACCTGTAAGAAGCAGACTGAGATGATCAACCGTCTAGGCTCTAACCTGACCAAAGAAACTGATGCTAGGGGACATTTGGGGTTGGATCTGAAGTCGGTACATGGCGTGTTGACAACCAAGAAACAGGATCTGGACAGAGTATACCGGAAGTTAACCCAATACGAGAGGGTCTAGAGCAGCACCATAGCCAAGTACAAAGAACGGGAAGAAAAGCTGAAGCAGCGAGTAGCCGAGCTAGAAGCTTAGATTATGGTGAAAGACGAGAGTACAGAGGCTGAAGCCTCCCTGCGACATGACGTCCAGTATAGATTGGCTGAGGCCGAGGCAGATTTGCAAGATTCTCAACTCCGAGCTGATGCTAAAAGGAGAAGAGTCGAGAACCATTCTGAAGAGGGTATTTCTAGGAGCGTTGCCAAGAACCTCCCAAAGTCCATCAGTCAGAGGGACCTACTGACCCGGGGTTTGCTTGCTCAGTCAGATCACCCCGCTGCAAAGAAGTTGATAGAAGATTTTCGTGCCCGTGGCCGCGCTTGATCTTTTGTATCTCTTTTTGTACATTTTATGCATTGATATGCTAATCACCGCCAGGTCTGTTGGTTGGGGTCATGCCTTATTGCTTCAGTTGTATGTGATTACAGTTGTACGCTACCCGAGCGGGCTTTTCAGATGAATATATGAGGATTTCTTTTCCATGATTGGATCATAGACTTTATTTGTCTCGGAAACTAGGATCGGGGGGGGGGGGGAATCTCCCCAAGGCACAGACACACGTTTGCATTTGCATGAATCATTTGCATAACGAGCACCTTGTCGTTTTTTTTCTTCTAACCCTTTATGTATGCAGGTTGTTCCAGGATTGATCAAAGACCGATCCACCGCTATCCGACCAGAGCGAATCGAGCTAGAGTAATGGAACAAGTGCAGACTGACGTCCAGGAACTCCGAGAGAGGATGGACCGCTTCATGGAGCTCATGCAAGTGGTTGCCAACGGCCAAGACCAGCTCAGAACATTGGTCCAGCCTCTGATCTCAAGGGTTGACAGCAACGGTGTACTCCATGGTGGGAGTATTCTAACCCCTCCTCCTGTTGAGACTCCTCAGGGTGGCATCCCCGTGACCGGGGGGGAATGGAAGTGGTAACGACAATGTGATCACTAACATCGGGCTCAATGGTAATACGACTGGCGTCGGCAATGGGAACTTTGAGGCTAATGGCAACACTGGACTAGGCAACGGCAACACAGGTGCTGGAAACCTGTATGGGCCTCAGCCATGGCTAGAAGATCGACAAGAAGATTTGTTCTCACAGAGGAGTGCTGAAGGAGAACTGACTGCTGAAGCACGTCTGAGGTTTAAGGCACTCGAGGACAAAATGAGGAATTTCGAGAACCTGAACACTATGGGCGTCGACATGTCTAAATTGGGATTGATTTCTGATTTCAAGGTGCCTCATAAATTCAAGGTACCCGACTTTAAGAAATACAAGGGCACCACTTGCCCTCGTGTCCACTTAAGGTCATACTACCGAAAGATGTCCGCTCACTCTGAAGACGAGAAGTTGCTGATGCACTTCTTTCAGGATAGCTTGTCCGGGCCATCCCTAGAGTGGTACATGGGTTTGGAACCCACCAGTGTGCACACATGGAAGGAACTGGCTGAGGCCTTTGTACACCATTATCAGTATAACAGTGACTTGGCTCCGAACCGGGTTCAACTGCAGAACTTGTCACAGAGGAACAACGAGGGGTTCAAAGAATATGCCCAACGATGGCGTGAATTAGCAGCTAGAGTTCAGCCGCCGATGGTTGAACGAGAGCTTGTTGAAATGTTTGTAGCCACTCTCCCGGGGGTCTATTACGAGAAATTGGTCAGCGGTATGTCAGGGAGTTTCTCAGATCTCATCATTACTGGCGAACACGTTGAAAATGGGATCAAATTGGGGAAATTCAAGGTGGTGATCTATCCTCAGCTGGAGGAGGAAAGAAACCGTACGGTAGCAAAAAGCGTGAAGGAGAGACGAGCGCCGTGTCCAACGCTCGAAGGAAAGGTAAGGGCCAGTGCCAGCAGGTGGCTAGCATAACCATCCCTGCTGTCCAACAACCCCAGCCGCAGCAGCAACAGCCAAATCAGCAAGGGTACATAAAATATCAGAACAGTGCACCTCTGTCAAGTCGTCACCTTGAGACACCGCCCATGTCTTATGCTCAGCTATTACAAACTCTACTTCAGTTACAGCTAGTCCAGAAAAGAACCCTGGCTCCCTTGACAGGGGCACCTCCGCAGGGTTATGATGCGAATGCAACATGTGATTTTCACTCAGGGGCACCCGGCCACACGATAGAAAACTGCAAAGCCTTCAAGCACAAGGTGCAAGATATGGTGGATGCTAAGATCATCAATTTCTCAGATAATGTGCCGAATGTCACAAAGAACCCTATGCCGAACCATATGAGAGGTGGGGTGAATGCCATTATTGAAGAAGAGGATTTAGATGTGCTGACTGATGTCAAGGATTTGAAGACACCGCTTAGCTTCGTTAAATCCAAGCTGATGAAGAGAGGCTTCTTTCCGGGCTGTGGAGAACTGTGTATGGGTTGTGCGACTCGTCCTGATGGATGTGAACAGTTGATAGAGGGGATTCAGAGTCTGATGACCGAAGGAATCTTGCAGTTTAGCCGAAGGGCTGAATGTGGATCTAGAGAGGAAATGCTGAAGAAAGATGATGAGGTTGCCACCATCACCATCCCTCGCCAGACGATAACCATTTCTGCACTCAGGCCGCCCACAATTACCATCACCAAAGCTGGGCTGATACCTTTTGAAAGCACCAATGATGTCCCATGGCATTATGGGGCAGACGTCTACTGTAACAGACAGAAGTTGGAACTAGAACCATTTGGGCAGTGTGTGGATAACCTAGTGGGAATTGGCGGAATCACGCGAAGTGGAAGAGTATTCGCTCCACCTGAGATTGTGGCGGACAAAGCAGATAAAGCTGAGGGAATTGATAAGGGAAAAAGTAAAGTTGTTGAGGAAACCCCTCGTGGGGTAGAGAAGGACTTACTTGTAAAGGACGCTGAAGAGTTCATGAGGTTGATCAAGAAGAGTGATTACAAGATCATGGATCACCTCCATCAAACACCCTCGAAAATTTCCATCCTGAATTTGTTGCTGTGTTCGGAGTCACATCGCAACGCGCTGTTAAAGGTTTTGAATGCCACGTATGTACCGCAGGAAATCTCGGTCAACCAGTTGGAAGGGGTGGTAGCCCATGTGAATGCTGGGAACGGGTTAGGGTTCACTGGCCTGGAGCTGACGCCGAAGGGAAGAAACCACAACAGCGCCCTGCACATCTCGATAGAGTGTAGGGGAACAGTTATGGCTCATGTGTTGGTGGACACGGGGTCATCGCTTAATGTTCTTCCGAAGAAGGCATTGATGAAGTTAGATACTCGAGGATTGATTTGCACACCCAGTGATCTGGTGGTGAAGGCTTTCGATGGAACCAAGCGTCATGTCTTTGGAGAGGTAACTCTGCCAATCCAAGTTGGGCCGGAAACTTTCGACGCAGTCTTCTACATTATGGACATCATGCCAGCCTACAACTGTCTCCTAGGCCGACCATGGATCCATTCTGCTGGTGCCGTGACCTCCACGTTGCACCAGAAGCTCAAGTATGCTATCAGAGGCAGCATCGTAACTGTATGTGGCGAGGAAGACATAATGGTGAGCCATTTGTCGTCCTTCAAATATGTTGAGATGGATGGGGAAATCCACGAAACCCTATGTCAGGCATTCAAAGCTGTTAAAGTCAAGGACGTGGCTCCAGTAATGACTGAAAAACCAGAGATGACTCTCTCTTCCTTCAAGGAAGCCCGGGCCGTTGTTCAAGCCGGATCTACCCCAGGCTGGGGGCAGGTTCTAGAAATACCTAACAAACGGGACAAGTTTGGGTTAGGATACTCTCCTACGGCTGAAGCCTCCTCTTCTCACAGTGCGTCGCAAAATAAAGGGCCGATCCAGTTTACCAGTGGCGGGGTGATATTTGAAAGTCTCAACGCAGTGTCTGAAGACGGCGAAGACAGCGATTGCGACCTAGACTCTTGGATCCAGCCAAGCAAACCAGGACAGAGCCTCACCAACTGGTCCGTCAGGGATACCATCCAAGTGACAGGAAAAGAGTAATGATTTATTTTCTCCAATTGTTGTACAACCCTATGTCCTACCCGGGGCATAGTGGTCTTATTGTCAGGGCCTTGTTTGATTATGTACATGCATTTTACCAATAAATCAAAAGGCGTTTTTCTTCGTATTCAAATGTTGTGATCTCTGTTATTCCTGTTTTATATTTGTTTTGAAAAACAATAAAATGGCAATAAGGTTTGTGCTAACCTGCATATCCTTGTTTTAAGCTTAACCCTTGTTATTGCAGGATCCACATAGCAGATGACATCGACTCTGGACCTTCTACGACTCACTTCGACTTCGATTGCGCGATCTATCAAGCCAAAGAAGAGATTGATGAAGACGAAGACCTCCCCGGAGAGTTGGCCTGCTTGTTGAAACAAGAAGAGAAAGTTATTCTGCCTCACGAGGAAGAGATTGAGATTGTGAATTTGGGTTCTGAAGAACTGGTCAGGAACGTTAGGATAGGGGTTGCATTGCAGAATGATGTCAAGCAGAGATTGGTAGAGATGCCGAGAGAGTATAGTGACATCTTTTCTTGGTCATACGAAGATATGCCCGGACTTGATACTGACATCGTGGTCCATCACTTGCTGCTGCGAGAAGATTGCCCTCCCGTTAAGCAGAAGCTTAGGAGGACACGACCAGATATGGCCGTTAAGATCAAAGAAGAAATGCAAAAGCAGCTTGATGCTGGCTTCTTAGCTTTCACCACTTACCCTCTGTGGGTCGCCAACATAGTGCCTGTACCGAAGAAGGACGGTAAGGTGCGAATGTGCATCGATTATCGGGATTTGAATAGGGCGAGCCCTAAAGATGATTTCCCGCTCCCTCATATTGATGTGTTGGTCGACAATACGGCTCAGTTCTCCGTATTTTCGTTCATGGATGGCTTCTCCGGCTACAATCAGATCAAGATGGCGCCGGAGGACATGGAGAAAACTACGTTTATTACACCTTGGGGAACATTTTGCTACAAGGTAATGCCTTTCGGTCTGAAGAACGCATGGGCCACTTACCAACGAGCAATGGTTACTTTGTTTCATGATATGATTCATCATGAGATTGAAGTCTATGTTGATGACATGATTGCGAAGTTCCAAATGGAGGAGGGACATCTGGTCAATTTGCTGAAGCTTTTTGAGAGGCTTAGGAAGTTCAGGTTGAGGCTGAATCCTAACAAGTGTACTTTCGGAGTACGGTCTAGAAAACTACTGGGGTTTATCGTGAGTGAAAGAGGCATCGAGGTTGATCCTGCGAAGATAAAAGCAATACAAGAAATGCCAGCGCCAAAAACCGAAAAAGAAGTTCGTGGTTTCCTGGGCAGAATAAACTACATTGCAAGGTTTATTTCTCAGCTCACGACCACGTGTGAACCGATGTTCAAACTACTGAAAAAAGATCAGGCGATTATCTGGAACGAGGATTGCCAGAAGGCATTTGATAAGATAAAACAGTATCTACAGGAACCTCCAATCTTGATACCCCCAGTGGTCGGACGACCCTTAATCATGTACTTGACAGTTCTTGAGAATAGTATGGGGTGTGTTCTCGGTCAGCATGACGAGACGGGCAGAAAGGAGCATGCCATTTACTATTTGAGTAAAAAGTTTACAGACTGTGAATCTCGTTACTCGATGCTGGAGAAAACATGTTGTGCACTAGCCTGGGTTGCCAAACGTTTACGACAGTACATGCTCAATCACACAGCCATGCTAATTTCGAAGATGGATCCGATCAAGTACGTCTTCGAGAAACAAGCGCTTTCGGGCAGGATTGCCAGATGGCAAATGGTGTTGACAGAATATGATATTCAGTACGTTTCCCAGAAGAGCATCAAGGGAAGCGTATTGTCTGAATACCTTGCCGAACAGCCGATCGAGGATTATCAGCCGATGAAATTTGAATTCCCTGATGAGGATATCATGTTTCTAAAGGTGAAAGATTGTGATGAATCGTTGCCCGACGAGGGGCCAGACAGGAAATCCCAGTGGAAATTGATATTTGACGGGGCGGTTAATTCTTACGGAAGTGGCATTGGGGCAATCATCACGACTCCCCATGGGTCCCACATCCCGTTTACCACTAGACTGACATTTCCGGTCACCAATAACGAAGCGGAGTACGAAGCATGCATCATGGGTCTAGAAGAGGCAATTGATTTGAGAATCAAGAACCTAGATGTATATGGTGACTCGGCGCTTGTGATTAACCAAATTAAAGGGGAGTGAGAGACTCGTCAATTGAATTTGGTGCCGTACATGAACTATGCCAGAAGGCTGCTTCCGTTCTTTGATCGAGTAGAACTCTATCATGTGCCTAGAGCTGAAAATCAGATGGTTGATGCCCTAGCCACGTTGGCTTCGATGTATAAAGTCAATTTTTGGAATGAAGCTCCAAGAATTGTCCTTTCTCGTCTTGATAGACCTGCATTCGTCTTTGCGATCGAGGAAGCCTCCGATGGCAAGCCATGGTTCCATGATATTCAGACCTTCCTTATGACTAAGGAGTATCCTGCGGGAGCGTCAACCCAGGATAAGAAGACTCTGAGGAGGCTGTCTGGAAATTTTTATCTCAATCCTGATGGAGTTCTCTATAAAAGAAACCATGATCTCGTGCTACTCAGATGTGTAGATGAGAAAGAGGCGAGTATGCTTATGAAAGAAGTCCATGAAGGCACATTTGGTACGCACGCCAGCAGGCATGCTATGACGAGAAAGATCCTGAGAGCAGGATATTACTGGCTGACGATGGAGTCAGATTGCTTTAAATTCGCGAAGAGATGTCATAAATGCCAGATTTATGCTGATAAGATTCATGTGCCGCCGTACCCGTTGAATGTCATGTCCTCCCCGTGACCGTTCTCCATGTGGGGCATCGACATGATAGTCAAGATTGAGCCCACTGCATCTAACGGTCACCGCTTCATTCTAGTAGCCATCGACTACTTCACCAAGTGGGTGGAGGCAGCCTCGTATGCTAACGTGACCAAGCAGGTGGTGGCTAAATTCATAAAGAGGGACATCATCTATCGATACGGAATTCCCGAGCGGATCATTACTGATAATGGTTCGAATCTGAATAACAAGATGATGAAGGAGCTATGCCAGAGTTTCAAGATTGAACACCACAACTCATCTCCTTACCGGCCGAAGATGAATGACGCCGTTGAAGCGGCCAATAAAAACATTAAGAAGATTGTACAGAAGATGGTTGTGACCTATAAAGATTGGCATGAGATGTTGCCCTTCGCACTGCACGATTATCGTACAACGGTACACACATCAACCGGAGCAACTCCTTTCTCATTGGTGTACGGTATGGAAGCTGTCCTACCGTTAGAAGTTGAGATACCTTCTTTACGAGTTTTGGTTGACGTGAAACTCGATAAGGCAGAATGGATTAAGAACCAACTAAACCAACTTAGCCTGATGGACGAGAAGAGGTTAGCATCGATTGCATATGGTCGTCTATACCAGAGCCGAATGAAGAAAGCTTATGACAAGAAGGTGCGTCCGAGAAGCTTTCAGACGGGTGATCTCGTCTTGAAGAAGATTCTTCCTCCACCCTCCGATCACCGGGGCAAGTGGACTCCCAATTACGAAGGTTCGTACATCGTCAGCAAGATCTTCTCGGGAGGAGCCTTGTTGTTATCCACGATGGATGGCGAAGATTTTGCATCCCCAGTGAACGCGAACGCAGTTAAAAAATACTTTGCTTAAAGAATGACCCGCTGGAAAGAAAAAAGAATATCCAGGCAAAAAAGGGGCATCCCGGCGAACCATAAAAAGGAAAAAGGTTCAGGCAAAAATTAGGGATATAAAAGAAAAGAACGTACACCCGCAAAGTCGAAAACCTGGAAGGGCGACTTTGGAAAAAAAGGGTATCCCGGTGAATCAAAAACCCGGAAGGGCGATTCAGCCAAAAGTTAGGGATTTGAAAAAGCAAATGATTGCGTTCTGCGTATGGACTGTCTTTGTTTAGCGGTTTGGAAGACCTGAGGGCCGTTTATCGGAATCAATCTCTTCTGAAGCTGAAGCGTCGGAGAAATATCGAAGTCGAGTGGGTCATAGAGGGATTAACTCATGGTGTTCCTCTACGCCACATTGCCGACATTTGTGTATATACTGATGTATATTTATGTTTTTATATTTGTGCAGCTTCCTCATTCCAGGAGCTTGCATCTGTTGTAAAACATTTTCACCCATTCAGGGGTTCGTCATCAATAAAATGTATACTATTCAGCAATTTTGTTTGTTTGTTTAGCATCTATCTGTTTTGTTTGCGAAAAAGAACGCCGATGTTTTTGATAAAATGCGCATACATAAACTTACTGGCCTAGGCCACTAGTTGTTGAAACAATGAATTACTTGAACATTGTCACAAGATGATAACCTTGATAGGTCCCTTTGAGAAGGGTATCTTGTCTGTTTGTTTGTGTTGTTGCAGGCATAGCATATTCCAGGCCATACGTCGTATGCGTCCCCAAGCAGGATGATTCCTTATTCCCCAGCAAGTTTAGCAGCATCTCCCCACGGAGTCTGAACATGGGACTAAGAGCATTGATATGTCTTCCCAAGCAGAGATAGATTCTCCCCAATCAGAGGTATCCTGGAGGATCATCATCCCCCCAGCTGAGTCATACACTGAAGTGTACGTTCATTCCCCAACACTGGGTCAAAGTGCAGTTTTCGTAGAAGACTACTCGCAAGTATGCAGCTTCTGGTAATCCAAACTGAAGTCTCCAGCAGAATTGAAATTCCCCATAGAGTTGTACTCTCACCCAGTAAGCAGGATGATTCCTTCTTCCCCAGCCGAGTTTGCAGTTCCTCAAGAGAGCCGAGTCCTTGGAAGTCGTACGGGCCATGATTGGTTTTCCCTAGTAGAATGTTGAACAACTGATGCTGTATTTCCCCGCCGGAGTCGTTATCTCCAGGAAAGTTTTAGCCGCGAAGGTGGTGCAATTTATTTCTGTGATTGACATCGTTTTCCTCAGCAGTTGTGGTTCGAATACCCAGTTGAGCGAGTCCAAGTTCTCGGAGAGCTTTATTCCCTTGTAGCAGTCAACTGAAGATCGTTTCCTCAGGCGGAGTCCAATTGAGATTGGTGTGACTTCTTCTCCTCGGCAGGATGAGTCCTTCCTCCACCAGAGTGATTCTTTCTCCTTGATAGGAGGCTTTTCCCTTCAGCATTTATTTTGCTGATGGGGTCGTAGCATTTTGCATGATTGCATAACATTTACCCTAAAAACGCATAGCATTTCCACTGTGTGGAGCATTACGCTATTGTCAAAGCATATGCATACGGAACATGAGCTAGGTCGTTACCGTTCTTGTTTTGCAGGTGTCCCTTTGCAGAATGGTTTGCTCAAGATGATTCTTGAATTCCCCAGCGAAGTTGGTTACTTAAGATGATTCTTGAATTCCCCAGTGAGGTCGCCAGAGTTGGTTGCTCAAGTTGATACTTAGAGTTCCCGGCAGAGTGCTTGCTCAGGATGATTCCTGAAATCTCCAGCAGAGTTATTGGTTTAGGATGATTCTTGAAGTCCCCAGCAGAGTTATTTGTCCAAGATGATTCTTGAAGTCCTTAGCAGAGTTGATTCACCCAGAATGATTTTTGGATCCCCGAAGCAGAGTTACTTGATAGTTCTCTAGAATCCCCAGCGGAGATGTGTCATCCCCAACAGGTTTTCAACAGAGAAGTTGAAATTTCCTTGAAGACTTGATGATTGAAGTCTGGAAGTAGTGCCAAAACCCCTGACTTACTGATGAAGTCTAAATGTCGAAGCAGTTTGCCTAGCTGATGCAGAATGCCTGACGGCATAATCGACCATTCATTACCAGTTACCGCGTAACCGGTGACCCCTTGATGACTTAAGGACGAAGATCTACAGCAAAATCAGATGATCATCCTGACGGAGATTTGAGATTAGGCCATTCACCAATTACCGTGTGACCAATTCCCCCAGCAGAGTTGTCATGCAACTGTCATGCTCAGTTTTGGAAGATGTTCCTACCAACCAGAGTATCGTTTACCTGTGCGGTTGGCAAATCACCAGTTGCCGTGTAACCAGTGATCCCTCGATGATTTGAGGATGCAATGATATCAGATAAATCAGAGAATTATCTTAAAGGAGGTTCAGATCAGTATTTCTCCAGCTAGTTGTTGTGCAACTATTATTTCAGTTTCCGAAGATTTGTCCCCATCAGAGTATCGTATACTTGTGCAGTTGGCAAATTTCTGGGTTTGTTGGTGTCATACCCCAAATTTGTCCTACCTCTGTATATCACTTTCATCCCGTTGTCATACCCTAAATTTCCCTACCCTCAATTCTTTATACCAGGTACTTGTGTAGGTTCGGGATCTTTCTAAATGACCATCTGGCCTTTCCCCGCAGTCTTCGAGGATTTTGACCATAAAAAAATCTTGTTTATGCTCATAATGTTTATAGTTCATTGGGTTGAATTGTTGTGAAAGGATCAGGCTTTTCTTCTAAAAAAGGGAATATAATTTAAAATTATGTGAACGATCAAATTCCAATTATGTTTATTGCAAAGTTGTCCAAGAGGTGACTATGCTGGCTACACCTTTAAATTCTATTTGTTTTGATCCAAGTTTGAATTAGTGGTGAGTTTTAATGGAGGATTATTGAATTGAAAGGGTCATGGATCGATAAATTTTTGGTTAAAGGATGATAGAATGAGGAGTGTGCTAAAGGTGACGATGGGAATCTTTAAGTTGTTTCAAATCCATGATTTAATTGGTTAAGTTATTTAAAAACTTAAACCATGTTTTTTTTTTCAAGTTGTAGTGATGGTTGATTTGAGGTCATGTGTGGAGTTCATTCAAGCCATACTAGTCATATTGGAGTTCACTCAAACCATACAAGGGTCACCGTGCATTTTTATTATTCAAAGTATATATCATGTGACAAAAGGGCATTACTGATGTACTTTGCATAAATATGTATGACAAATGGAAAAGAATTTAAAAAAAAAGGGGTTGTCTTACTGCGCCTATTACTAAGACATACATATTCATGTTATGTGAAGATGTCACAAATCCGAAACTGCAGAATTTAAACAATACACAACAATTTTACAAGGTGATTACATAATTTTGTCACTCGGGTTACAAGTTCTGTAATTGTAAGGTTGGCTTTCTAGTTTGGCGCGAAGAGAGTCCGTTACGGCATCCAACAGACGCAAAACTAATCTCTCATCTACCTTCTTCAAACTTCAACCACCCAGAACATCATTTCTTCCTTAACTCGTTTTGAACATAAAACATCTTCAATCATCTCCTTCATATTCCATCTCTCACTCAACCCGAACCAACACCATATTCGAACACAAACCCCTTCAAACTTTCCCTTCCACCGTCAACACCTTCACCAACAGAAACTTCAAACTCTTCAAATCATAACTCAGAAAACTTTCCTCCATAGCCTTCAAGCTGCGTCAAAATCCCAACCAACAACAACTTCTAACAACTTAAACCTTTCTCCAACAACACAACCTCTGAAAACTTCCGTCCAAACCTCCTTCAACTATGAACCTCCATTTTCGAATATGACACGAATCCACACCCATTTTCGTTAATCGCTATTCACAAACAACAGCTGAGAAACCAACATCATCTTCACCCATCACCTTCGCCCAGAACCGGTCGTTTTCACCCACCTTCAACAAACTCCCAAACCCCTGTTCCTCCAACCGTCACCGTTTTCCTCTTCTCCTCTGCGTACTCCCCTTCCATTTCACTTCTTCCACTGCTCAAACAAAACCTTGAACCGCTTCCGCCTCCTTGGACCTTCAACCAAATCGAACCCCAATCCAAAACCTAATCAAGTCATGAAATTAGAGAGAGATAGAGATGAAGAGATAGGAATTGAATTAAATCGGCGAGTGAACCAAGTACAAACCTGACATTTTGTCGAATCATGCGAAGAAGAGAGATTCACGTTTGCTGATGTTGATATCTCGACATTTCATTTCAAAACTCAGGTATCGTAGTTTTGTCCTTAAGATGTTGTGGTGTTGGACCGGTTGCCAATTTCCTCTCCCTGTTTTCTTTTCTTATTTTTTTTATTTTTTTATTTTATAAATATTAATTTTGGTTTTTTTTGTATATATTATTATTATTATTATTATTATTATATTATGTATATATATATGTTACTTTCTAAGTTTTATCTTATATTTATTTTTTAGAGCTTTAAAATTATTTTATATTAGAGTTTTGAGATTATTTTCTTTTAGAAGTTAATTCCATTTCGCGTTTGTTATTGGACATTTTTCGCCGTTTTGGGTCGATGACGAAACTTCCATCGTTTAACCGTCACATTAGTGGCGTGAAACAAAGGATCCGAGACCACCTTTGTTCTTTCGATTTTATTTCGGTAAACTAACTTTAAATTCAATTTCTGTCAAACATTATTCATATTATTTCATATTATCATATTTATTCATATTATTTATTATCATATCTCATTATTCATATCTCACTCACCCATATTTGAAAACACTTAATAAATTATCGAAACTCCTAAAAGCCAAATTGGTGGACTGTTGTATCATTGGTTATTCGCAGGTATCTTGATTTTAAGTCGTGCCCGACTTTGCTCAAGGCGTAGTTTAGGACACAAATGCACACACACACGACTTTCTCTTGGGCTACCTGACAATGAGACCCTTTTATTTCGTGCAATCCCGTGTAACTTACATGTATCCCTTCCCCATTCCGATGTATGTTTCACATTTCTTTGATTATTAGTTTATCTCCTAGGAGCACCCATAGGGACTAGAGCGGATCAAACTATTTTCAAACTAATTCTCGATTCATCATCGAGCCATTTTCAAACACCCTCGTAAGTCGAGTGCTCGTACGCATTCGCCATCAACCTATTACACAACTCGACCCTTGATGCGTAAGTCAAGTCGGTCTCTTTTTTCAAACAATTTCATTTTCAACACGCTTTGCACGCGATAATAAGTCAAACCCTTGATCCAACGTCAAGTGGATTTTTGAAATAAACTATCAATCAACTAACAACTATTCAATTCTTTTCAAGGTGTAAAGAGTAGGTTCAAGTCTTTGATCTTGCTTTTAGTTGTTTATATGCGAGTTATCTTATTCGTGTGTGAGCAATTGACACCTTTAAATAATATTAATAACTCGACAACATTCAACCATCTCCGATTACTCATCCTTTCACTCACCTTTCAAACAACTTCTTTTACGATGAAAAAGAGAGTGTCCCAAGTCTTTGGTTCGCTCTCCCGACTACTTGGATCCGAGGAGCCTTTCTCAAGCTTCAAGTAGTCGTCATCCGACCAATCTCATCCTTTTATACACCATTTCAAATTCAAACAACCTCCTTTTACGATGAAAAAGAGAGTGTTCCAAGTCTTTGGTTCGCTTTCCCGATTACTTGGGGTTTGTGAAGTCTTTCTTAAGCTTCAATTAATCGTCATCATTCCAACCTCATCCTTTCAAACATAACATTATTTTTCAAGATGAAAAAGAGAGTGTCCCAAGTCTTTGGTTCGCTCTCCCGATTACTTGGGTACGAGAAGCCTTTCTTAAGGTTCGAGTAATCGTCATCCGTACCCACTTCAAATCCAATTCAAACCCGTTTCTTTCGTGGTCGTTACCACGAACTACGAACGCTCTGATTCTTCATTCACTCTTGAATGTAAGATACGTATGCACAAAGTTGCAATGATCTTGGCGAGCACAATTCCCTCCATCTTCCATTTCCCCCATCCTTTCCCGTAGTCGAACTACGACGCTCTGATTTCTCATTCTCGTCCGAATGAGCATACGTAGGCACAAGGGCCCTAATCCTTGGAGAGCACCTGATCCTCTATCCATCCACTTTTCCCTAGCGTCTTTAGCCCTTAAAGTACCGTTTTAGTATTTAGTAGTGAGAAGAGAAGATTTAAGCTTAGCTAACATCCATCACATCTCGAATTAAGAGGTTCCCGTCGAGTACGACGGACGTGAGGGGTGCTAATACCTTCCCCTCGCGTAACCGACTCCCGAACCCAGGAACATTTGGTTGCGACGGCCGTGTTCCTTCCGCGTTTATGAGGTTTTCTCGATATTTTCCTCTCCCGTTCATTCGGGAAAAATAAAGTTCGGTGGCGACTCTGTCGAACCGTATTTCCGCGCCTTTTGCATGAGGGTCGTATTCTCGAATGTGAATTTTCAAGGTACGACAGGTGGTGACTCTGCTGGGGACTTTGCTCCATGCATGAGAGAGTCGAGTCTATCTTAGTTTGAGTTGTTAGCTTTTTGTTTTTATTTTCTTCTCGCTTATTTGTTGGTATCCTTGTGTTGGTTACTTGTGCTTGAGGCGTTGTGGGGGTTGCTATACTTATGGTTACTTTGTGAGATGGCTCTACACCCGAGTCCGAGTATAACCCTAGGATTAGGATGGTGGTTGTGTAATGGAGACTTGCGTGGAGTCTTTCACGTTAAGTTGAAGCGAAAACCCCGCTTGGAGTAGATTCCTTGGAGATATTGTTGTTGTGGTCAGTCTTCGCCATAACAATAATGTTTTCGAGTCTGAATCGTTGATCCCAAGGACCATTAACCGTTTTATCCATGGTGGTTGGTAGTGTTAATTCTTTGTGAATTAATACGAACGCCCCAATCAGATGAGATCCCTTGAACGTATTACTTCCTCACAGTAATATTTTCAACCTCGATCTATGACTCTGAGAACCTTTTCTAGAATCCGTGTGTCGATGGTTGTGTAGTTGATGCCCCCGAGAAGTCTTTCTCGCGTGGAAGATACGAGAACCTCACCTAGAGGAGATTCTATTGAGGATATTATCGTCGTAATGGCAGTAATATCTTTGAAAGATGTCCATGACTCTAGGCTCCTACCCGTTTTAGAAGCCTACCTGTGGGGGTTTCTTTGAGCAGTGACTGTGATCCTTGAACCGTTCACCCGGCTAACCTCAGAATTGTTTGAATTTGTGATCCTGTGATCCTGGATCTTGCATCTTGCATTGCATATCATTTGCATTGCATCTCATTTGTTGTGCATCTTGCATTCCCCTTCCTTCAGCAGTTTCTCATGTTTCTCTTTCCTTCATATCCAGTAAATCAAGTTGAGTCCTCGACGCCAGTATGCAACTAGAGCCAATATAAGACGAATGATGGAGCAGATTCAACAAGAGCAAGCTACCTTCAGGGAAGAGTTGGATTCTATGAAAGGAAAGATCGACCAGATCCTCGAAGCCATCCTCACGGCCAGAAGAGAGGAAGAACAACGTGAAGCTGCTGCTGTCGTCAGCAACAATGGTCAAGGACAAGGGTCTACTGCCATCCCTTTGGTTCCAATTCCAAATCCTCATGGGATGCCGTTAAACTTCAATAACGCAGCCGAAGGGAACACTTCTCATCCAACCCCAGCACCCGGAGTTACCATTGGAGCTATCCCGCAGGCCCAGCCTACTGCTGTGCAAATCCCAGCTCCTCATACCGAAGATACTCTGATGGATCATTATGACGACGTTCAGAACTATCATGCTGCTATCCCCATTTCCATTCCTGTTGCTGTTTAGGATTCAGAAGCCATGAAGATGTGCCGAGATCTAGCCGAGAAACTCCGAGCCATGGAAGGGCACAGTTCAAATTCCTTCAGTGCTTTGGAATTATGCTTGGTGCCTGATGTTGTCATTTCTCCCAAGTTCAAGGTGCCTGAGTTTTCGAAATACAAAGGTCTCAGTTGCCCAAACATTCATTTGAAGATGTACTGTCGCAAGATGGCTGCCTATGCCAGAGACGAAAAGCTCATGATTCATTGCTTCCAAGACAGTTTGTCTGGGGCATCACTCGAATGGTACATGCAGCTGGAATGTAGCAGTGTGCGCACTTGGGCCGAGCTAGCCGATGCATTTGTCAAGCAGTATAAGTACAACACAGATCTTGCTCCGAATCGTACTCAGCTTCAGAGTATGACTCAGAAGGACAACGAATCCTTCAAGGAGTACGCACAACGATGGAGAGAGCTAGCCGCAAGGGTGCATCCACCTCTGGTTGACTGTGAACTGATCGACATCTTCATGGGTACCTTGCAAGGCCAGTACTACGAAAAGTTGATCGGTAGTGTCTCCGCTGGATTCTCTGACTTGGTGATCGTCGGTGAGAGAATTGAAGAAGGACTGAAGAGTGGAAAGATCCCAAGAGGTTCCAACAACCAGGCCAATGCCAAGAAGCCTTTCAATGGATACAAGAAGAAGGAGGGCGAAACAAATGCCATCTTTTCGCAGAAAGGGCAAGCTTCTCAACAAGCTCCTGCTCCTATGCCTTATCAAGTTCCCTATTATCAGTATCCGTATGTTGTTGTTGCGCAATATGCTCCAATGACTTATCAGCCAGCTGTTCAAGCAGTGCAAGCTCAGATGCCACGGCAACAGGATCCTCAGCAACAAGCCTACAACCAACAAGGATATCAGTATCCTCCTCAGCAACAGCAGATGCAAGCTACTCAACAACGACAAGGTACTCGCCCACAGCGTCCGCAGAGAACATGGAGACCAGATAGGGTCTTTGATCGTCTACCAATGTCATATGCCAAAATCTTTGCTCAGTTGATGGAGAAGAAAGTTGTTGTTCCGAGAGATTTGGCTCCTCTAATTGTCATTCCTGCCGATTATGATGCAAATGCTCATTGTGAGCTTCATAAGGGCGCTCCAGGTCACACCATTGAGGACTGCAGGGCTTTCAAGCATATAATTCAAGACATGATCGATATGGATGCTATCAATTTCAATGGGAAGTCTCCAAATATCATCAACAATCCGATGCCGCCAGTCAACTAGTGCTAACATCAGATCGATTCCAGTCAAATTCATTCCCCGAAGAAGGCAGTCATGTTGCCATTTCATTATTTGCAGTTCTTATATTTTGTCTTTGTTTGTTTAAGTATTGTATGCTTTGAACAATTGCCATTCGTATTTGGTTTTCATTAATGTATTGTTTATGCATGTTTTGAATTAGTTATGTCGTATTCACCCATTTTTCACTTATCACCGACACATTTATTCATTGTTGTTTAGCTTGATTTGAGGGAGGATGATGAAAACGAGATACCCATAATTGCAAATCGTATGCTTTCAGACTGAATCTCGTCAATGATGTACAAACATTTCTTTAATTCCCCAAACACTGGAGATATAAGGAGTTAATCCCTAGTAAACCACTTCGAGCCTAGAAGTAGCAGTTTCCTTCGGATATTCGAACCTTTACACTCAACCTGGGGCAGGGTAGTGTTCAGTTAATCCAATCCCGCATTCGAACCAACAAAGTAAAATCCAAAAGACGGTTGTTCACCAATGACTCACAACAGGGCAGTCACAACAAAACCAAAAAAAAAGGGAAAAATCAAAAGCCTGCTAAGTCAAACACCTCAGAGGGGACTTAGACAAAATCAAGGCAATCCCGATGGGTCTGACAAACAAAGTCAATCCATGCAAAAGTTAGGGATCAAAACAAAAGCAAAAGAGGACCTCGAAATCCTCAACAAAAATAAAAAAGATTCAGTGGCCACCCAGATCAAAGGGGCACTGGCATCAATCAAAATAAGGTGACTGCCACGTCGAGCAAACCTTGAACCATCAAGTTTATACCGTCAAGACAAGTAAAAAATTAACTGAGCGTAGGACTGGAGATCATTAAGAAGAATGGGTGGGTACAAATTATACTTTGAGCCTAGCATCCTTTGTTTCATAACCGTGAACTAGACCACGTTACAACCCTCGAAAGACCTAATTGAGGCGAGGTTTATTCTGAAAGCATACTATTGCGAGGTTGCGTAACCTGACTCCTCACATGATTGCTAATCATCAGCATTGGTGTCATTTCTCTTGCTATATCTTTCGCACCAATCAAATTAACACAACATTTGGGCTAACTATCCATTTGTCTCACTACCACAACACTTCCAAATAAACGATACTTTTTCGAACTTGCATCGAACTTTGCATTAATTATTACCATTTGTGAATGTACAGTTTTAATTGCAAATCAGTGCTAGGTATTCAAGGACATCTCAACAAAGGACAATCAAGAAGGAACTTGACTTTCAGTGGCTGTCACGAAGCAAGACTACCTCAGAGCCCACGGGCTGGGGCAAATCACTCAACAGCTCGAGCAGGGGCAAGTCATCCGAGTTCAGCTCCCATATGTCAGAACTGGTTAATCTGGGGCAAACCATTGCCATGTTCAGACTAGGGCAAGACCAGGTCGTCCTGACCATCAAGCAAAGTTGCAACCTTCTCTGAAGGAAATTCACGACAAATCACCAAGTACCCAGACTTGGGGGAATCCAAAGCATCATCTTCTGCTTCAATCATGACATCTTCAACGAACTGCGTGTCGAGGAAGTCTATCCCTCCCACCACCCGAAGTCCAATTCGCATTGGCAACTACCCAAAGTCCACCACGCTGGCGTCTCCACCTGCATTTCCAATTACCCATCTGCGTCATGTGTATCATAAGCATCGCATTCAACATCATAAGCATCTTGCATCATTTTGCATAACCGGTCGTATCATACTTCCCCAGCTCTTGCATCTCCGCGCGTCAGCATTCACATTTGCACGTAGGGAATATCGTTTATCATCCAACATTCATATATGCAAGTCAAGGTCCAGGATCAATCCCGAAGATTTCCAAGACCATTGGTAGCCCAGTCAGGGGCATTTTTCCAAAACCATGGGTGCATCCCATGACGTATTTCAACCTCGTGGTTGATCAAATCTTCAAATCAACATTCAACCCAGTCAGGGGCATACCATTCAAGACCGTGGGGGTTCCCCACAAAGTTGTTCAACCTTTTGTTGGGCGAATCCAAGAAGTTCAGTGCAAGATCCAACCCAAGCAGGGGCATCTTCAGCAAAGCCGTGAGCGTTCCTCATGAAGTTGTTCAGCCTTTCGTTGAGCAAGACAAGACATCAAGACAAACTCAGTCCAGTCAGGGGCATCCTCTTCAGAATTCATGGGCGTAACCATGAAATCATTTCAACAATTACGAACTCCAAGCAAGTCAGTGGTCGTCCCCATTGATTCATTTCAACCCAATCTTCTTCTTGGGTATTCCCCAATGAGTTGTATTCAGCAAGCGTGACCGTTGTCAATTGCCTTACTATCATCCTTTTGGTGATAGTCGAACCTCGTCAGTTCAACCCAGCCTGCATCCTTTTGGTGTTGGTAAACTTCAAATCTGTGTTGTCTTATCATCCTTTTGGTGATAGCGACCTGTTGGTATGAGTTTCGCTCCGTCATCCTTTTGGTGGGGGGTCTATCATGGTCATTAATAATAGATTGTGCAATGTGGTGTGTGTTTCGCTCCGTCATCCTTTTGGTGGTGGGTCTGGCATTTCGTCGATGTCAGATTGTGTTTGTCCTATCATCCTTTTGGTGGTAGTGACTGGTGTGTGTTTCGCTCCGTCATCCTTTTGGTGGGGGGTCTATCATGGTCATTAATGATAGATTGTGCGATAGTTTATTTTTGTTTCGCTCTGTCATCCTTTTGGTGGAGGCTCTATCATGATCATTAATGATAGATTGTGCGATAGTTTATTTGTGTTTCGCTCCGTCATCCTTTTGGTGGGGGGTCTATCATGGTCATTAATGATAGATTGTGCGATAGTTTATTTGTGTGAGTTCGCTCCGTCATCCTTTTGGTGGGGGGTCTATCATGGTCATTAATGATAGATTGCGCGATGTGTTTATTTGTGTTTCGCTCCGTCATCCTTTTGGTGGGGGGTCTATCATGGTCATTAATGATAGATTGTGCTTTATTTTGTTTGTCTCGCTCCGTCATCCTTTCGGTGGGGGGTCTATCATGGTCATTAATGATAGATTGTGCGATGTGTTTTGTGTTTCGCTCCGTCATCCTTTTGGTGGGGGATCTATCATGGTCATTAATGATAGATTGTGCGAATTTTGTTTGTCTCGCTCCGTCATCCTTTTGGTGGGGGGTCTATCATGGTCATTAATGATAGATTGTGCGATGTGTTTTGTGTTTCGCTCCGTCATCCTTTTGGTGGGGGATCTATCATGGTCACTAATGATAGATTGTGCGAATTTTGTTTGTCTCGCTCCGTCATCCTTTTGGTGGGGGGTCTATCATGGTCATTAATGATAGATTGTGCGAATTTTGTTTGTTTCGCTCCGTCATCCTTTTGATGGGGGGTCTATCATGGTCATTAATGATAGATTGTGCGATGTTTGTTTGTGTTTCGCTCCGTCATCCTTTTGGTGAGGGGGTCTGTCACTTGGATTGGTGTTAGATTGTGCGATAGTTTATTTGTGTTTCGCTCCGTCATCCTTTTGATGAGGGATCTATCATGGTCATTAATGATAGATTGTGCGATGTGTTTCGCTCCGTCATCCTTTTGGTGGGGGTCTATCATGGTCATTAATGATGGATTGTGCGATATTGTTTGTTTGTGTTTCGCTCCGTCATCCTTTTGGTGGGGGGTCTGTCACTTGGATTGGTGATAGATTGTGCGATATTTGTTTGTGTGTGTTTCACTCCATTATCCTTTTGATGGGGGGTCTATCATGGTCATTAATGTTAGATTGTGCGATTGTGCTTTGCTCTACCATCCTTTTGGTGGTAGTAGCCGTATGCGTTTCATCCCATCATCCTTTTGGTGATGATGACCTTTTTTTCCAATTGCTTATAGTTTACTCAGAGGTATACTTCATCCAGCATGTTCAATTCCCGAGCATTTCTTTTCTTTTTGGACAAATTTAAGATCTTCTTCATATGTAATTGACTTCTACTTCAGGAGAATGAACGCTGCAACAATTCATTCCCTTTGGTTCAAGCCAATTAGATAGGGGCATCTGTCATACCCCAAATTTGTCCTACCTCTGTATATCACTTTCATCCCGTTGTCATACCCTAAATTTCCCTACCCTCAGTTCTTTATACCAGGTACTTGTGTAGGTTCGGGATCTTTCTAAATGACCATCTGGCCTTTCCCCGCAGTCTTCGAGGATTTTGACCATAAAAAAATCTTGTTTATGCTCATAATGTTTATAGTTCATTGGGTTGAATTGTTGTGAAAGGATCAGGCTTTTCTTCTAAAAAAGGGAATATAATTTAAAATTATGTGAACGATCAAATTCCAATTATGTTTATTGCAAAGTTGTCCAAGAGGTGACTATGCTGGCTACACCTTTAAGTTCTATTTGTTTTGATCCAAGTTTGAATTAGTGGTGAGTTTTAATGGAGGATTATTGAATTGAAAGGGTCATGGATCGATAAATTTTTTGTTAAAGGATGATAGAATGAGGAGTGTGCTAAAGGTGACGATGGGAATCTTTAAGTTGTTTCAAATCCATGATTTAATTGGTTAAGTTATTTAAAAACTTAAACCATGTTTTTTTTCCCAAGTTGTAGTGATGGTTGATTTGAGGTCATGTGTGGAGTTCATTCAAGCCATACTAGTCATATTGGAGTTCACTCAAACCATACAAGGGTCACCGTGCATTTTTATTATTCAAAGTATATATCATGTGACAAAAGGGCATTACTGATGTACTTTGCATAAATATGTATGAAAAATGGAAAAGAATTTAAAAAAAAAGGGGTTGTCTTACTGCGCCTATTACTAAGACATACATATTCATGTTATGTGAAGATGTCACAAATCCGAAACTGCAGAATTTAAACAATACACAACAATTTTACAAGGTGATTACATAATTTTGTCACTCGGGTTACAAGTTCTGTCATTGTAAGGTTGACTTTCTAGTTTGGCGCGAAGAGAGTCCGTTACGGCATCCGCATCGACTTATATACACAGCTGCTACCAGCCTTCAACAATAGCCTTTCCGCAGCGGCACGTTACCGCAATGCAGTCACATAAATCAAATTCAAATCTGCACAAAGACACTCATGATAAATTCACTTGTAGCATTCAGAAAAGAAGAAGGAAAAGAGACATTCCTATACATACCACATGTATCACCTGCTGCGAAATGGAAAGGATTAGCCACCAACATCTTTCACTTACTGCAACAGAACCCGTACGCCGTTCTTTGGCCACACCAAGCCCATAGACTTTTGCAACCATAACAACATTTTCAATGTACCCTGCTACTATAACAAAACCATATCATAATGTAATCAGGCCATCACACCGCAATTCATTTTTACAAAGCCGAAAATGCATGAAAGCAAAAATCACAACTTCACAAACCTGTACATGATGAATTCAGAAAAGGAAAAGAAAAGTGATGAGGTGAAATACCAGTCGCAACATTCTTTTTGATGTCGTTCGGTACGCCGTACACGATGCCCACTCATCTGTCACAAACCACTCACAAAGCTCAAATAATTCACAAACCATGTCCAAGCTGCAAGACATCATATGACAGTTCAACCGTCACACCATAATGCCGTCATGCTAGCCTCGCGCAACCGATACAATTTCATGACCACATACCACCTGTGAAATCGTCCTGCAACACAAAGTTAAGGAAAGTCACAAGCCTCAAATCATTCTTGCATCATCAATAATTGCAACAAAACAATAATAAAGGAGTAACAAACATATGGAAAATTGAGGATTGATGTTGATAAATTCTGTTCGTGGCTGTCGTCAAGTTTCTAAGCCAGCGCACCTGCATAGCGCGGAGTCAAGCCTTCACAGGAAATTACATAATCAGACCCTACTGTATGGTACAAGCTACATATTTCAAAACCCACAGGTCACCGCTGCAACACCAGCTAGCAACACCGCACCACCACTTGCCATAACCCACAACCTGCAACTTTGTTTTTCTTGTAAGAATACAACGGTACAAACCAAGAGGACAAAATTAAGAGAGGCCATTACATTACCTGCATAACCATGATGTACAAATGGCACGCTGCCCATTTTCAGCCAAGAGATGCACCAAACAAAATCTGTCAAAATTGTACAAAACCTGCAAAGACCCAACAAACCAGCCCACACACCCTGCAGAAGACAGACAAACTCTGCTACACCTAAAACCATTCTCCACACCAGACAATAACCTGCGAAACCGTACCGTTAAAACCACAACAGTCCACACACCTGCAGAAACCATACCACTGCTACAACAAGACAAGAATACAAACCCTACAACCCCAATTCAGATGACCACGATAGACCAACATCACATGGCTCTTGCTGCTATCTCTGTACCATAAAACAAACTCACAGAATTGAGAATGGGGGGGGGGGGGGGGACTTTTCTTTTTTTCTTCCTATCCTCTAAAATCTCACTCACATAACAACATCAAAGAAACACCTCAAAGATTCAACCCAACTATTAACCCTCATCTCCACTTTTATCAACTTCAACCATCATCTTCCACTTCTAACCGAACACACCAAAATTTTCCTCTCTTTTCATTTCATAAACACACAACACAACAAGCAACAAAGACAAACCTGAGGATTCTGCTTCCATCTTCAAAAAGCTTTGTTCCTTCATGCCTCTCAATCTCCAACAGACACAAAACTAATCTCTCATCTACCTTCTTCAAACTTCAACCACCCAGAACATCATTTCTTCCTTAACTCGTTTTGAACATAAAACATCTTCAATCATCTCCTTCATATTCCATCTCTCACTCAACCCGAACCAACACCATATTCGAACACAAACCCCTTCAAACTTTCCCTTCCACCGTCAACACCTTCACCAACAGAAACTTCAAACTCTTCAAATCATAACTCAGAAAACTTTCCTCCATAGCCTTCAAGCTGCGTCAAAATCCCAACCAACAACAACTTCTAACAACTTAAACCTTTCTCCAACAACACAACCTCTGAAAACTTCAGTCCAAACCTCCTTCAACTATGAACCTCCATTTTCGAATATGACACGAATCCACACCCATTTTCGTTAATCGCTATTCACAAACAACAGCTGAGAAACCAACATCATCTTCACCCATCACCTTCGCCCAGAACCGGTCGTTTTCACCCACCTTCAACAAACTCCCAAACCCCTGTTCCTCCAACCGTCACCGTTTTCCTCTTCTCCTCTGCGTACTCCCCTTCCATTTCACTTCTCCCACTGCTCAAACAAAACCTTGAACCGCTTCCGCCTCCTTCGACCTTCAACCAAATCGAACCCCAATCCAAAACCTAATCAAGTCATGAAATTAGAGAGAGATAGAGATGAAGAGATAGGAATCGAATGAAGTCGGCGAGTGAACCAAGTACAAACCTGCCATTTTGTCGAATCATGCGAAGAAGAGAGATTCATGTTTGCTGATGTTGATATCTCGACATTTCATTTCAAAACTCAGGTATCGTCGTTTTGTCCTTAAGATGTTGTGGTGTTGGATCGGTTGCCAATTTCCTCTCCCTATTTTCTTTTCTTATTTTTTTTTATTTTTTTATTTTATAAATATTAATTTTGGTTTTTTTTTTATATATTATTATTATTATTATTATTATTATTATTATTATTATTATTATTATTATTATAATATGTATATATATGTTACTTTCTAAGTTTTATCTTATATTTATTTTTTAGAGCTTTAAAATTATTTTATATTAGAGTTTTGAGATTATTTTCTTTTAGAAGTTAATTCCATTTCGCGTTTGTTATTGGACATTTTTCGCCGTTTTGGGTCGATGACGAAACTTCCACCGTTTAACCGTCACATTAGTGGCGTGAAACAAAGGATCCGAGACCACCTTTGTTCTTTCGATTTTATTTCGGTAAACTAACTTTAAATTCAATTTCTGTCAAATATTATTCATATTATTTCATATTATCATATTTATTCATATTATTTATTATCATATCTCATTATTCATATCTCACTCACCCATATTTGAAAACACTTAATAAATTATCAAAACTCCTAAAAGCCGAATTGGTGGACTGTTGTATCATTGGTTATTCGCAGGTATCTTGATTTTAAGTCGTGCCCGACTTTGCTCAAGGCGTAGTTTAGGACACAAATGCACACACACGGCTTTCTCTTGGGCTACCTGACAATGAGACCCCTTTATTTCGTGCAATCCCGTGTAACTTACATGTATCCCTTCCCCATTCCGATGTATGTTTCACATTTCTTTGATTATTAGTTTATCTCCTAGGAGCACCCATAGGGACTAGAGCGGATCAAACTATTTTCAAACTAATTCTCGATTCATCATCGAGCCATTTTCAAACACCCTCGTAAGTCGAGTGCTCGTACGCATTCGCCATCAACCTATTACACAACTCGACCCTTGATGCGTAAGTCAAGTCGGTCTCTTTTTTCAAATAATTTCATTTTCAGCACGCTTTGCACGCGATAATAAGTCAAACCCTTGATCCAACGTCAAGTGGATTTTCGAAATAAACTATCAATCAACTAACAACTATTCAATTCTTTTCAAGGTGTAAAGAGTAGGTTCAAGTCTTTGATCTTGCTTTTAGTTGTTTATATGCGAGTTATCTTATTCGTGTGTGAGCAATTGACGCCTTTAAATGATATTAATAACTCGACAACATTCAACCATCTCCGATTACTCATCCTTTCACTCACCTTTCAAACAACTTCTTTTACGATGAAAAAGAGAGTGTCCCAAGTCTTTGGTTCGCTCTCCCGACTACTTGGATCCAAGGAGCCTTTCTCCATCTTCAAGTAGTCGTCATCCGACCAATCTCATCCTTTTATACACCATTTCAAATTTAAACAACCTCCTTTTACGATGAAAAAGAGAGTGTTCCAAGTCTTTGGTTCGCTTTCCCGATTACTTGGGGTTTGTGAAGTCTTTCTTAAGCTTCAATTAATCGTCATCATTCCAACCTCATCCTTTCAAACATAACATTATTTTTCAAGATGAAAAAGAGAGTGTCCCAAGTCTTTGGTTCGCTCTCCCGATTACTTGGGTACGAGAAGCCTTTCTTAAGCTTCGAGTAATCGTCATCCGTACCCACTTCAAATCCAATTCAAACCCGTTTCTTTCGTGGTCGTTACCACGAACTACGAACGCTCTGATTCTTCATTCACTCTTGAATGTAAGATACGTAGGCACAAGGTTGCAATGATCTTGGCGAGCACAATTCCCTCCATCTTCCATTTCCCCCATCCTTTCCCGTAGTCGAACTACGACGCTCTAATTTCTCATTCTCGTCCGAATGAGCATACGTAGGCACAAGGGCCCCAACCCTTGGCGAGCACCCGATCCTCTATCCATCCCCTTTCCCCTAGCGTCTTTAGCCCTTAACGTACCGTTTTAGTATTTAGTAGTGAGAAGATAAGATTTAAGCTTAGCTAACATCCATCACAGCTCGAATTAAGAGGTTCCCGTCGAGTACGACGAACGTGAGGGGTGCTAATACCTTCCCATCGCGTAACCGACTTCCGAACCCAGGAACATTTGGTTGCGACGACCGTGTTCCTTCCGCGTTTATGAGGTTTTCTCGATATTTTCCTCTCCCGTTCATTCGGGAAAAATAAAGTTCGGTGGCAACTCTGTCGAACCGCATTTCCGCGCCTTTTGCGTGAGGGTCGTGTTCTCGAATGTGAATTTTCGAGGTACGACAGTTGGTATTCAACCGTCTTTCACCTTGATTCTTTGAGAGCCGTTCGCTTCTCACCCAGTCAGGTCCAAGCCGTTTGAATAGGGGCAGCTGTTGCACCCCAAAATTTGCCCAACTTTTCTTTACCTAGCTTATGTTTCATTTCATGCACGTTAGCATTATCATTTGCATTTCATTGACATGTATGCAGGAGATCAAGAGGTATGATTACCAATAAAGGGCTACACAGGACTTTTAGGCTAGCTAAGAAGTTTATTCAAGTGTTCAAGGGTTGATATCCTTGTCAGAGAAGTTAGAAGATCCTCAGAGAGAGTGGCGGAAACCAAGAGTGTGTAGGTCTCCTAACTTGAGAGTTGTGGGAAGCCATCAGATAATTCTGAGGTCATGAAGTTGGACTTGAGGTCTTGAGAGAGCTCATTAGAAGTGTTAAAGATCACTTTGAGGCCTAGATAGGTCATTGTGCAAGATTAAGAAGACTCAGCCATGAGTGGTGCAATTAGGGTTTGACTGGGTCAACCCTAAGTCAACTGAGGATTTGAAGAAGGTTGAGACCTAATTCAAGAGCCATGTGATCATGGATTTATACATTGATATGTTATAAGGATGATTCCAAGGTTAACTCGTCATGATTGAAGAGTTTGAGAAGTTTCAGGCTAGGGTTTCTAAGACTTGACAGTGTAAAATCCCCTAGTTTGACCCCTGACTGCCAAGACTATTTAGCTCAAGATATGATTGTCATCTCATCTTGACCCCAACATGATTGTTGTATAGCATGAGCTTAGATTTAATTTGAGTACTAGAAGTCCTTGATAGGGTTTATAGAACTCAAGTTATGAGCCAGACAAGTTACAAGTCATCTGAGGAATGTGAATTTGGAGCTTGAAAGTTACCCAACTTGCATGATACTTTTCCCAAGAAGGATGATTCCTATGAACTTTTGGTCAACATGAATGTTGTTCCTTATTCTCTTAGCTTTCTAAATAGTGCTAGAAGGCCTTGAAAGTATTTGTAGAACTCAAGTTATGGCTTTGACAAGTCAAGGGTATTTTGAGAAAGTTGTGATTATAGGTCATTTTGGTTATGGCTCAATTTCACCACTTTAGGCACCTCAAATGGAATTTTTTTCAACTTGAAAGTTGCTCAAAATGATGTTTTAACTTCAACCATGCATAAAGGAAACATTGAAATGGCTCAAGGAAGGATATGGTTTGAGAAAATTTTGAAAAGGAAAGATTAAAAAGACATAAAAGGCAAAAAATTCAAATAAATTGATTTGTGTCCAAACAAGGCAAAATTATAGGTCAATTTGATTGGAAAATACATTTTGGAAACAATGGCAATATTAAATTTTTGGTTTGAGGTCAAATTCATGCACTTCCATTTTGTTACTTCATGATGAAGTAACATATCAAACTTGGATCATTGGATTGCAAACAAGGGAATAATCACCACCAACCAATTCAATATCTCATGAGATGATGATTGCAAGAAAATTCAGGCTAGAACAGAGCAAATACACGACTGTTGCACATGGTATTTTGAAGGAGAAATTGAAAATGAAAATCTCATATGGAAAGTTACAGAAGGTTCTGGATGATTCCTTTAGCTTCTATATAACCATTAGAGTGTGTTCAGCAAGCTTTTTGGAGAAGATTGATGCTGGTTGCAGAGAGAGCAAGTGAAAAATCAGAGGTGAAAACAGAAATCGTATTTGGAGTCTGAAGGAAAATCTAGCCAAATCAACGTGTGCATTAGCTTCAGAGGAAGATTTGGAGTGAGTCTGGATCATATTGAAGGCTGAATCGAGCAAGGAGTGTGACTGTTCTTCATCTGAAACCAGGTTGGTACAAATCAACTTCTTGCATAATTTATAGGGAGATATGTAGAAACCTTCATGCGGTTAGGTTCTATTCATGATCTAGATGGATTTTGGATAGTTAATTGCAACTTTAGAGACAATTTAGGGTGAATTGCATTTTCGGTTGAGATTGTGATTTCAAGATTCAGGCGTTTTTAGAGTGTATAAGTGGTATGGTTGAGTTCCTGGTGAAATTCTGGTCAAGTTTCATGTTAAGATCGTGGCAAATGGATGTGTGTAGAGGAAGTTAGGGTTGTGCAGGGTGACCGGAGATGTCACCGGCGGTGGCCGTGGGTTGCGCGCGAGTGTTGCAGGTTTGAATGAAGAAGATGAAGTCTGGGCCGTTTGTTTGTGTTGAGACCTTGACTCAGTCTATCCATCCTAGCGCGTATGTTGCGCCACGTATCCCCCCACACAACGTTGCGTTTTGATAAGTTGAACTTCAGACTTTGTTTGCTTCACTGTGTAGACCAAGGAGGAACGGGTTTGAATCTTGGTGTGTATGCTTTTTATTTTTTCAGTTTGAGAATTGAAGTGAAGATGAGTGATTTCAGAGCGTGGGCCTTGGTTTCTCATTGCTTTCAACACCTCACCATCCAAGCCCAACAAGGTTTTACAAGGCAATTGCTTGCTCAACACACCCCTTCCCCTGGTTATTTGTTTGAACTGAAGTGATGTTCAGATGGGCCTCACGCCCTGTTGCTATGTGCACCCTCTTGTGATGGGCCCAAGCGAAACTAGTTTGATTGAGTTGTTGAATACACCCTCTGTTCATCTTCTCTTTTTATTGTTTTATTATTTTTGTGCATTTCATGTTAGTTTGAAAACAATTCATAAAAAATAGAAAAATAAGTCAATTAATTCCAGATTTTTCCCCCCTGATTCATGATTGAATCTAGAATTTTGTTAAATAAAAATATTATGAAAATCATGCATTTTCAATTTTTGTGCATTTTTTACATTTTATTTGATAATGAAATGGCCATGGTTGATACCTCTGTTTGATGATTTTAGTGTGATCACTTGGTGATTATTTTTGGATTGATTTTTTGTGTGTGATTAGCTTAGACATGTATGCTCCCATATTATTTTTCTCACATTTTTGTAATGAATTTAGGTGTGGTTTTTAGATTGAAACTTTAGGTGCTTCCTTTTAGGGTTTAGGTTTAGTACCTTGTAGTGTAGAATTTATTTCTAGGTCTTATTTGATGATTTGATTTCTGGATTTTAATATGGTAGAGTCATGATTGACTTAGGTTCCCATAGTTATTTTTGTAGGATTTTACAATTGGTTTTAGTATTTTAGTTAGGATTAACTTTAGTACTAGGTTTTAGGTGATCCTAACTTGCTAACTCAACTAGAATGACTTCATTAGTTCCCTTAGACTAGGGTTTTGCCTCTCTTGCTCTTGAATGATGATGAAGACTTGTGGGAGCTGCTGTGGAATGCATGGTGGAGCTTGTACTTGAAGTTTGCTCTCCCTTTGGTGTAGTTTGTTTAGGGTTAAGGATTAGGGTTTTAGGGAGATCCTTTAGAATAGATTTTCTTCCTTCATGAAACATGGAAGGTGTTGATCACTTCCATTCCTCCCTATGATGTAAGGTCCTATTGTGAAGGCCCCATCCCTCCTTTGGTAGGATGAGTGGCTCCTCACAAATTGGTAGAACCTTTGAGGGTTCCTTTCTTTGATGGTGGAGTGCTTAGAGGTGACCTTTGGTCTTCACTTTGCTTTCCCCTATCCCCACCTTGCTCTTGTTAGATGAATCTTTCTCCCTTGCTAGAGGATGGAGTTCCTTGTTAAAAGATTGAAGATGCTAGAGGTTGCACTTCCCTGTGTTTGAAGACTGCCCTTGGAGCTGAAGCTTGAAGATCAAGAAGAGCAAGTTGACACTTGTGAAGAAGATCAAATTGAGATTGAACTGAGAGTTGAAGCTTGAAGAAGATGGAGAACAAGTTGATACTTGTGTTTGATGCATTGAAAGATTGATGCTTGAAGATGGAGCACCCTTCATTCCCCTGAAGAGGATAGACTTGAAGAACAGTTACAGACTGAGGACTGAACTGCTGTCAGAGGATTGCTTTGCTGTGAAGCTGGGGAAGCTGTTGATCTGCTTTCTTTCCTGTTTGTTTGATTTCTGTGCAACTGTATTGATGTGACTTGTGTGCTTTGCTTGATGCATTAGGATAAGTTCATGTTTAGAATGATTTAAGCTAGGAGCATGATTGCACTAGAGGTTGAGTTGCTCCCTCTGCTTGTATTTTTACTGTATGGCTTTGCTTGCGGGTATTCGGTAGAGCCCAACTCCCTTGCCTATGTGGTTTGTGATTTGCTTGATGGCATTTTATTATTCCTGTATGATTGCAGTTATTCATATCTGGCTTGAGGTTGAGATGAGCTTGTGGAGGCTGATGCCCCACACACCTTTCCTCCCTCACTTGCATTGCATGCATTTTACAGTCGTTTACTGTTTACTGTTTAAGCTGATGCTTTATCCGTTTCTGTTTATCATTGACATGATCCCCTAGGAATCTCACTTCCTTTGATAAGGAAGTGATGATTATAACTTTAGGTTGAAACCTATGCATGATAACTTCTAGGAGTTCCCTGTTTCAAACCTCAATCATAGGATGAATCCTTGGCATGACAACATTAGGACTTGATAGTCTCCCTGTAGTTGTCCCTCTCTCTTCTCATCTTGAAACAACAGTAAAAACGTAATAAAGACAAGTTAGTATAAGCGCGTTACGAGCCTTAAGCTACTTGGGTAATGATAATTGAGCGGCCTCCTCTCAATCGTCTAGAATGTTTAGTATACGTCCTTTGGACGATATGCGACACATTCGTTCCCAGGTCATAGTCTCTAGTGCTGTACAAACTACAGACAACTAAAAAACAGTTCTTCCGTAAAAAACAGAAAACAAACTGCAAACCTTTTTGCCTCGTGGGCCCGTAATTCAAAGGAAGCTTTTCTGAAGAAAAGAGTGTTGTTAACTCCTAGTTCTACCGCAAACGGTAACGCCTAAGTCTCCAAGGGTCGAGCCGCATACACCAAACTGCTGGAACTATTTGTTAACCCTACTCGATAAAACATATGAATCTGAATCCCCGTAATCCGAATTATCCCGAACTACGTAAGCTCTGATCTCTCATACCTGTTGAGAGTACGTAGGCGCAATATTGATGTATTGGCGAGCCACCTTCCCCCATCCATAACCCATAGTTAGACGAACTACGTTGACTCTGATTTCTCATTCTCTGATGAGAATACGTAGGCATAAAGTGCGACGCTTTGCCGAGTCCCTTTCTTTTCTTTTTTAAGCCAGCCTTGATAGGTAGATAGATAAAAACAACCCGTCAGATAAACACAACAAGCGTGGATCCCATAGAGTACGATGGACGTGAGGGGTGCTAATACCTTCCCCTTGCGTAAGCGACTCCCGAACCCAGACAATGGTTGCGATGATCTTGTCTTATACCTTTTCGTCAGGTTTTTCCGATCGTTTCCTTTCCCGTTCCAAGGGATAAATAACGAAAGGTGGTGACTCTTCTGTTTTGCCGGCACCTTATTTTCACGGAAGCGACAACCACTTCATGATTATAATCGCTTATGCTTCTGCATAAGACTTTTACAACTGCTCAGACCAACTGTCTGAGACTTCTCTTGCTTATAGCATATGTTTAAGACTTAAACTTTGCTCACACCATCTGACTAAGCCACCTGCTCTTCTATCTTCTGGTTGAGACTTCCCTTGCTTAGAGCAGATGTCTAAGACTTCCATTTGCTCACATCCTCTGGCCGAGCCACCTGCTCTTCTGGCTATCTAGACTGAGACTTCCATTGCTCAAGCCGCACTCAAGACTTCTTGCTCACGCCCCTTGTAACACCCCATTTCCCAAATCAATTAAAATATAAACATTATAAATAAACATCAGAGTTCTTCCGCCCAAAGTGGGATATCACATCATAAAAATCCAACATGTGCTTCATTAAAATGTTTTCACCAAAATATAGCAGAAATATTCATATAACAAAATACATCATATTCGTGATACGTTGCTGGAAAAGAAATAAGTTTAACATAAACAACTAAAAACACCCAAGTCCCGTGCTACGTATCAGAGCATCCTAAGACTCGACTGACACACCACAAATCCAAGCTAGCTAAGTACCTGGATTATCTATACTTCCGAAGAAGCACAGACCACAACAACAGCAAAGGGGTGAGAAAACATGATCAAAATATATCGGTAATTACATACATATAGCATACACAAATCAATTATATCATTTTATTCGAATATTAAGAAGGTTCACCCTCCAACAGCAGGTATACTCATACCCCAACAATCGGGTACACACGATCATAATGATCACCTCACGATACTCCATATCATACACACTTTCATCAATTATCCACTTAATTCAAACGATACGGAATTCACTTCCGATCACCACCTATGCACCTCACATTATCCATTCCATCATCCCTACACTCAACGTAGACTAAGGGATACTACACAGCTAGCGCACAAAGCACACAACACAGAAAATCACATTTCTGCTACGCCCGCTACCTCGCTCGCTGGGCGAGCACCTAGAGAATACTCACTAGCTTGTTCGCTTAGCAAACCTCCTCGCGAATAGAAACAGTGGCTACTGGGCTCGTTCGCTACCCAACTCGCCACAGCGAATACCTAGCGAATACTCGCTACCTGTTCGCTTAGCGAACTACCTCGCAAATGCAAACAGAGGCTTCTGGACTTGTTCGCGACCTCACTCGTTTAGTGAGCACCTAGCGAACGTTCGCTACTAGCTCGCTTAGCGATGGTGCTAGCGAACTGTCTGCGACTTCTCAAATTCTCACTGTCTAGAATTGCTACCTTGCTCCAATTCAAGCCTAATTTGCCACTTCTATCTCCTATTTTATCAGTACTACAAACCATAAGCATCATACTCATCAATCGACCTATAATTCTTACTCTAACACCAACATCAGATACTTTTACCAACTCTTCAGAGTTGCTCTGAACCTTATCCAAATCACACAACATCAACACCCATTCATCAATGGCAACAACAAATCATCACATATCATCATATACGCATAATTTCATCATAAACAACAACAATCAACATTATATACACAAATCAACAAATCAATCATAATACCTATGGGGTTAAGGAATCCCCTCTACCCAATTTCATGTATATACCATCCCAATCAGTTTCTCCCCCTTACCTCGATTGTATCTTCGATTGATGAAGAATCCTCAAGAATCCTCAGCCCTAGCCTTCTCCCCTTTCTCCTTGCTCTTCCTCTTTGCTCTTCTCTCAGAAAATGTTTATCGTGTTCTCACTTCTCTCTTCTCTCCACTTTTCTAAAATTCCAAAATGTATCGTGTAAACTCTTCTAACTCCAATACTTCTTATTCCTTATTTTTAATTCTAATCCCAATAAAATAATAATAATATTATTATTCTCTCACTAATAATAACAATATTCATAATAATATTAATAATATGAATAATAATATTCCCCCAAAAATAATATTAATAATAATAATAATAATAATAATAATAATAATATCACCAATATTACTATCAATTATTATATTATCATATCCACTCCACGTCACCACGACTAATCCTTACATATCAAGGATAATCACCCACAACACATCAAACACACCCCACCTAAGGGCACACCAAAGCAAAATAATTAAAATAACATCAAAACGACTAAATAAATAAAATGGGTGTTACACCCCTCAGATAAAGACTTCCTCTTGCTCAATCAAACTAGATGAATAAGACTTTCACACCTCAAACACTTGAGTAATAGACTTACGTGGCTTAAGCATCTTGGCTCAAGAATTGTTTCTTGAATCCTAATGAGACAATACTTTTTGCTCAAGCACATAACAGGAGACTTAATCTAAACTACTAAAGGCTCAGCAAAATAGAGAACAACGTGTACATGATACAAATATCAGAGGTACAAGAAATCAACATAGCAAAGATCTAAAGCACTTAAGATTTCTAATATATACAGAGATAAGAAATCTTAAGGCTTTCACAATTACAACCTAAAACAGAAAATCTATATATTACATTAGAGTTGATAATTTCTTGGTCTTGCTACTCCTTCATTAGAAGAATCCTTGTTAAGATTCAAACTTTAATATTCAGCCATATATATAGCCTTTTCAGAAACTAGTCGTTGAGGAAGTGACTTGATCAAGTGTCTTTGATTTTACTCTATACTATAAGAGATGTTGAAGATGGACACACGACAGATTCTGAATCCAGTGTGTAACGCGTCTAGCCTTTGAGTCTTCAAGAGGTTTTGTACTGATATAGTCTTTGGGAGCAGACGTCCGTAGAGCATGTTAACCTTCATTGAGCCTTGTAATCTTGTAGACTCTAGCTGACAAGCTGATAAGACAATACAACTTGCTTTCTGCAGTACGAAAAATCTACAGCTTTATCACCAACTCTGAATGGTACCAGATGTTGATATACAATTACCAAGTGTAGTAACTCATCTGAATGTTGAGGCCTTCAACTCAGAGTCTGCGCCAAGCCACACTAGTAATTGTTGTTCAGACTCTGCCACCAGAAGCTAGCAATGAAGCAACTTCCAAGTGTGTCTATGTAAAATAGATTATGATTATTTATGTACAAGAATCTGCATAAATAAAACACACATCAAACAAACCATTGTTCTTTTAATACTTTTGTTATCATCAAAATTAAAAGATAATATGTCAAGACTAAATCTTGTTTTAACAGTCACGCGCCCCACCATACACAAAAAACATCACCTTAAAACCTTATTTTTTTCCTTACTCTCTAAAAAATATTCATCATTTTCAAACTTTACAAAAACCTCACCTCACTTCATTGCCGATCCAACACAATACCATAGCTTACAAAAGTAACAACACAAATTTCTTCCCTCGCCACCTTATAATCAAACCTTGCTGCTACCTCCTTCCAAGCAACAAACACTCTCCTCACCATTATAACACAAACCACCAACCATATTTACTGCTACTCAGTACTCACCATAAAACCATAAATTTCTTCCTGAATTCTTCTTCACTAACCACATCTTCATTCTTCTTTTTAATCTTACCATGCTACTCCACATTTCTTATCTTTTCTTCCAACATACACAAAACACAACCAACACCACATAAAATTCATTTTCACATTACTCTCCCTCACACAACATATTGTAAAATACACAAAAATCACTTCTCACCACCCTCACAGTTCACTTCGAGGTCACCATCCAACACCATAAACTGTTGTGGAAATACACCATAACATCGTCGCCATCATCAATGTTCACACAACAACATAAAATCTTCATAATCACACCTTTGTACCTCACTAAGAATGTACCACATTATGCACCATTGGTCTCAAAGTGTATGATAAGAACATTGTGTTGTTTAGAGATGGTAATGATCAATTTCAATGATATGAAGATCGATGTCACCAGAGGCTAGCAAAACTATCTGAAGGACGGTCAATTGATGGAAGGCTTGAATGCCTGTATTATGGATGGCAATTCGAAGGCCATGGAAATGTGTGAAGATACCCCGGCTTCCAGCTGATGCCAATTCCCAAATCCGTTGTGTTTGTCATAACAATAATTCTCACCGCCAACAAACCTCGACCCACCTTCTTTTGGCCTTGCATCACATTGAATCTCACACGGTTCACACCATCATTATGGTTCGTACAACAACATAACTCCATTAACATGCTCACTACAACTATTTATTTCCACCTCTGTTTCACTCATCACCACCACCTCGCGACTGCACCTCTTCAACTTTGAACCAAGTGACCACATGATACGACAACATCAACTCGCGATCCACCGCCACCCTGGCTGCACCGTGCCGCCGTAGGAGAGTGATCACACTAAAATTCACCGTATTTCTGACTCCGATTTCGCATGCATTCTTAGCTTTTATTGTTGTTTTGCTTTGTTATTGCTTTGTTTTCTTATGTTTTCAGGTTTTTATAATAATCAGAGCTTGAATCGGGAAAAGGAGCGAAAAAGGAGTGAAAACGGACGAAAACCTAGAAATTCAGCATTTTGCACTTGCGGCACCCACTGTGGCGGGCGCCATGGGGTTAGCCATGACGTGGCCACGTCTCAAGACCACTCCTCAACCTCCAAGACCCACGATCCCCACTCCATCATCCCCTGTAGGGACCATGGCGGGCGCCATGACCTTGTGGCGGGCGCCACAAGGCAAAACTTCATAACCTCCACTTTTTAGTGGAGGGGCGTCCCGGTCATTTCACGCTTTCAGTTTCTCCTATAAATAGGACCTTAGATTTTCGTTTTTCTTCATCCAGAATTAGAATTCTCTAGGCATATATCAGTTATAAAGCAGTTGCCATTCCACATCGGGGTGCCTCTGCAATCGAGTGATCGAGTCTGTAATCTGTCTGTGGTTCGAGTTTTGGAGCACTCTGGAGGAAGTTAATCCTGCCGCCATTTTAATTCCAGTTAGTATTTTATTTTTCCGCATTGCTTTACTTTTATTTATTTTCTCGCACTTTACTTTGTTTATTTCCCGCACTCGCACATTTACTTTGTTTATTTCCCGCACTCGCACATTTACTTTGTTTATTTCCCGCACTCGCACATTTACTTTGTTTATTTCCCGCACTCGCACATTTACTTTGTTTACTTCCCGCACTCTCACATTTACTTTGTTTACTTCCCGCACTCGCTTTAAATTACTCATATGAAAAACTATAAAAAGAATATTTACTTTATCATGTCTAACTAATCCCATAAAGGTTAGAATGTAAGGATCGTAATTAAACCAATAATCAGTATAATTGTTCGTGGAAACACCTAAGGGCTATTTTATCTTTCAATTCAAGTAATTGTTTTTAACTATTTCAAAAACAGCCAAAAGCGCTTTGTATAGTTCATTAGGAGTTTTTAGATTAAAAAGAAAAGAGATTTTAAAACGATTTTCGGACGCGTTATGAGATTTAGAGTCTGGTTCATAAGAACCTCTTTTTGCTAAGAAGTCCAAGTTAAAATACTTTTCAACTTTGTTAAGAAACTATATTTCTTAAAAATAGGTTTACTACTCTAACGCAGTACGCACCTTTTTATCCGTGACAATAGGAGGGGTTGATTAGAGAGTACAACTCGGTTCTGAATACGCGAAAGCGACAGTTCCTGTTAAATTAGTTCTTTTCAAAGGAGAAAACATTGCCCATAAGTAGTTCCATTAACAAGTACTGGATTATCATTGATTACGTGAATTACATTCGAGCCTGTCTTTTATTTATTATTTAAAATTATAATTTTATTTACCATTGCACCCTTACTAAAACCCTTAAAAATAGTTGCCTTAGATAAACACCATAACAACAGGTACGATAGATTGACACTTGGTCTCTGTGGATTCGATAATCTTTTATATTACTTTGACGTGATTCGTACACTTGCGAAAAACACGCATCAAGTTTTTGGCGCCGTTGCCGGGGACCAATATCGTCAAATTTCATTACCCTGTAGTTATACCGTTTAGACTAAGGCTGTTACCCACCGGTCAATGCGAAAGACTCGCAGTGCCGGAAGTTTAGTAGACCCTCTAGCTGAACCTGAACGTTACGCTCGCGCACGTTTATTTTTCCATAGGAATAGGAGAGCTATGGCCGAAGATCAAAATCGAAGACCTCTTAAGGACTTCGCCCAACCATCAAACGAGGAACCTAGTTCCAGTATAGTAAACCCCGCTATCCCAGCCAATAATTTTGAACTTAAGCCATCCCTGCTGCAATTAGTGCAACAGAGACAATTCGCAGGTCTCGCTACTGATAACCCGAACCAACATTTAAAAAACTTTCTTCAATTAGCAGACACCTTTAAAACTAATGGAGCTTCTCCTGAGGCAATACGCTTAAGATTATTTCCCTTTTCCCTCAGAGATAAAGCTCTATCATGGTTAGATTCCCTTCCACCCAATTCAATAACAACTTGGGATGACCTTAGAAAAGTTTTCCTTGCTAGATATTTTCCCCCAAGTAAGACCGCTCTTCTTCGAAACCTAATAACTAGATTTACCCAACACCAAGGAGAGTCGTTGTTCGAAGCCTGGGAGAGATATAAAGAACTATTAAGAGCATGCCCACACCATGGCCTAGAGAATTGGCTAATCATCCAAACCTTCTATAATGGACTTCTTTATAACACTAAAATGACCATCGACGCTGCCGCTGGTGGCGCACTGATGAACAAACCTTACCCTGAAGCTAGTGCCCTTATCGAGGATATGGCCCAAAACCATCAATCATGGGGAGTAGAACGAGCGACAGTGGAAAAGAAGGAAGCCCAAGGAGGAATACATGAGCTAAGCTCTATAGACATGATGCAGGCTAAAATGGACGCGTTGGCCCTTAGAGTCGAACATATGTGTACAACTCCGAATACTGTTGCCGCAGTTTCGCCGAATTGTGAGATATGTGGAACGCAAGGACACCAATCCGCCGAATGCAATCTGTTGAATGAAACCAACACTGAGCAAGTGAACTATACCCAAGGGAACCCATTTTCAAACACATATAACCCTGGATGGAGGAATCACCCAAACTTCTCCTACAAAAATAATAACCCTATCCAAAATACCGCACCTCCGAGACAACAAGGTTACCAAGCCCCTAGAACAAATCAACCTATGCAACCTGTACCACCTAGCCCGAGCTTTGAGGAAGTTGTAAAAGATTTTATCGTTGCTCAAAAACAACAAAACAAAGAGTTCATGAACCATAACGTCCATGTTAACGAACTAATTACCAAGTTAGGAACCAAGGTTGATCAAATTATTACTCATAATAAGATGCTTGAAACCCATATCTCTCAGGTAGCGTTAAACCAAGCCCCACAGACTACACCTGGAGGACAGTTCCCTGGACAACCTCAACAAAACCCGAAAGGGCAAGCTAATGCCATTACTCTACGAAGTGGAACCGCTTATAAGGAACCTTTAAACCCTAGATTAAGTGAGCCCGAAACTTCTGAGAGGAATGAGGAAAAGGAACCAGAGAAGCCTGAAACCCCGGAAAGTCAAGAAAAAGGAGAAGAACCTAAAAATAAAACCTATGTACCGCCACCGCCATACAAACCACCAATACCTTACCCTCAAAGATTAAAGAAAACCCAAATCGATAATCAATATCAAAAATTCGTTAAGGTTATAGAAAAACTTCACGTAGAAATCCCCTTTACAGAAGCCATCACCCAAATACCTTCTTATGCTAAGTTTCTCAAAGACATACTTACAAATAAACGTAGACTCGAAGATCCGAAACCCGTGGAATGTAATTCTATTTCCGAAAATAGGTTAGCAAAGAAAGATAAAGATCCCGGAAATTTTTCCATTCCTTGTGTTTTGGGGAATCATGTCATCGAAAAAGCTTTTCTAGACTTAGGAGCTAGTGTGAGCTTAATGCCTTTAGCAGTTTGTGAGAGATTAAACTTAGGAGAATTACAACCTACTAAGATGTCACTTCAATTAGCCGATAGATCCGTTAAATACCCTATAGGCATACTTGAAGACGTCCCTGTTAGGATAGGTCAGCTGTTTATACCTACTGATTTTGTTGTCATGGACATTAAAGAAGATGACGACATACCAATCCTCCTAGGTAGACCGTTCTTATCGACTGCTGGAGCCGTAATAGATGTTAAAAAGGGAAAACTAACTTTTGAGGTAGGTGGCCAGAAGATAGAATTTATATTGTCAAAATTTCTTATGGCACCTGTGATAGGAGATTCTTGTTATGCCTTAGATATCATCGAAGAATGTATTAGGGAATTAGAACAAGAAGAAGAAACTGAATCTATAAAATTGCCATCAACCCTTATTTTGGAAGATAACAATTATAAAACACCCTACATTGATGATAACCTTCACGAATGTTTATCTCTTACCCCAGATCCTATGCCTTGCCCTATAAAACCGACCGTAAAACTTAAGGAACTGCCTAAAAACCTGAGATATGAATTTCTTGATGAAGATATGAACCGTCCAGTTATAGTCAGTGCTACCTTAAACCAAGAAGAAACCGATCAATTATTAGAAGTCTTACGTAGGTACCCCTCAGCCTTAGGATATAAGATCTCTGATCTAAAAGGAATAAGCCCATCCGTATGCATGCATCGGATTTTGCTTGAAGAAGATTCAAAACCTTCTAGAGAACACCAACGTAGAATAAATCCTATAATGAGTACTGTAGTTAAGACTGAAGTTCTTAAGTTACTAGAGGCAGGTATAATATATCAGATCTCGGACAGTAAATGGGTGAGTCCTGTGCATGTAGTACCTAAAAAGGGAGGCATCACAGTCGTGCAAAACGAGAAGGGCGAACCTGTAGCAAAAAGAACTGATGGAGGTTGGCGTATGTGCATAGATTATAGAAAATTAAATAAAGCAACTAGGAAGGACCATTTCCCATTACCATTCATAGACCAAATGTTGGAGCGCCTAGCCAGACACTCTTACTTTTGTTATTTAGATGGATATTCAGGATTCTTCCAAATACCTATTCACCCCGAAGATCAAGAAAAAACTACCTTTACATGCCCAGTTGGAACCTTTGCCTATAGAAGAATGCCTTTTGGACTTTGTAATGCTCCTGCAACTTTCCAACGCTGCATGATGTCTATCTTTGCTGATTATTTGGATGGAATCATGGAAGTATTTATGGACGATTTCTCAGTTTGTGGGTCAGATTTCAAAAATTGTCTTGTCAACCTTGAGAAAATCCTGGAGAGATGTGTGGAGGTAAACCTTGTGCTAAATTGGGAAAAATGTCATTTCATGGTCACCGAAGGGATTGTTTTAGGACATATAGTTTCCGAAAAAGGTATAGAGGTAGATAAAGCAAAAATAGAAGTCATAGAGAATCTAAAACCGCCGAAGACTATCAGGGAGATAAGAAGTTTTCTTGGACATGCCGGATTTTACCGACGTTTTATCAAGGATTTCTCCAAAATAACAAAGCCCTTAACTGGTCTTTTAATGAAAGATGCTGAGTTCATCTTCGATGAAAAATGTACTGAAGCATTTAATCTTCTGAAGCAAGCTCTGATTTCAGCACCTATAATGAAACCCCCTGATTGGTCGGAACCGTTTGAGATAATGTGTGACGCCAGTGATTATGCTGTTGGAGCCGTTCTAGGTCAGAGAAAAGATAAGAAGTTACATGTGATTTATTATGCCAGTAGAACCCTAGACGCTGCACAGATCAACTACGCAACAACCGAAAAAGAGCTCCTAGCTGTAGTTTTTGCAATAGACAAATTTAGATCTTATCTAGTAGGAGCCAAGATTATAGTTTACACCGACCATGCTGCCATTCGTTACTTACTAAGCAAAAAGGATGCCAAGCCTAGGTTACTTCGATGGATTCTATTATTACAAGAGTTTGATTTGGATATCCGTGACAAGAAAGGCACTGATAATGTGGTAGCTGATCACCTATCTAGGCTAGAATACCTGAAACCTGATCCAGTACCCATAAATGACGATTTTGCCTACGATAGACTGATAGCCCCACTAGAAACCATTGAAGATGATAACCCAGACCCTCATGAGCAATTTCATAAATCCTTAGCTATAAGCAATGTACCTTGGTGTTGCACCCTAAAATTTGCCCAACCTTATTCCTTGGTTCATGTTTCATTATCATTAGCATTTGCACATAGAGTCATGTACATAGACTAACCATCTGCATAGCATAAGCATAGCAAGTCATTCAACAGGGGACCAACTCATTATTTTCATCTCTAGGGGCCTATCATGAGGTTATTATCCTAATTCCATCTCATTCAAGTCATCAGGAAAGAATTTGAAAGCAAAGAGTTCAGCAGATCAAGCCTTGAGTCCATCTCCTAGCTGAGGGTATCTGAGGATCAACAAGAGGGTTGTGAGCTTTGAGTTGAAGGCATGGAGAGTCTAGACATCTTTAGAGACTTAAAAAGTCATGTGGAGAAGGAGACAAGTCATTGATGAGAGCACAAGAGCTACAGTTGAAGACAGTCAACTAGGGTTTCATCTGGGTCAACCCTAGGTCAACCCTAGGTCAATTGACTGACTTAAGAGGGCATTCAAGTATATTGGAGAGATGTGGGGTTCATCATTTGGCATGGAGAATAAGGATATGGAGATATGCCAAGAAGAATTCAAGAGAAATCAAGGAGAAGAGGGGTTACTAAATTAGGGTTTCTCTGTAAAATCCCCTAGTTTAGGTCAAATTTCCAAGCAAGATAAGTCAAAATGCTAGCTTCAAATGGCTTCTTGGCCAACATGAAACTTGTAGAGGATCTCAAGACCTTTAATTTGAGTGGTGGAAGACCTCAAGGAGATTTATAGAACTCAAGTTATGGTCCTTGCAAGTTACAGGTCATCTGGGGTGTCTGAACTTTTGTCTGTGAAAGTGACTTGACTTCCAAGCAATTTTTGCCCCTCAAGGAAGTTTCAAATGAATTCTTGGTCAACACAAGAATTGTTCCTCATTGTCTTAGCTTTCTAGAATGGTATAGCATGCCTTCATATGATGTGTGGAACTCAACTTATGGTCTTGACAAGCAAAGGGTATTTTGGGCATTTGTGAATTACAGGTCATTTTATCCTATGTCCAAAACTCATACAAGGAGGCCTCAAATGGAAAAACTTACAACATCAAACTTGCTCCAAATGGGATTTTAAGTCTAGAAAGAAGGTCACAAATTATTGGAGAAGCTCATAGCATGATGTTGCATAATTGGTCAAAATATGAACTAAAATGGCTTATAAAGTGAATAAATTCAAAGTGAAAAATGGTTTGGGAGATTTCTAAGTCCAAATGGAGACTTCCAATATATGATTTTGAATGGAAAAACAATTCTAAGAACAATGGTTCACACACTTTTTTGAGTTTAGAAGGGAAAAAGAAAGTTATCCATGGTTGCTTGCCTTTTAAGAAACATGATCAAAATGAACCAAAGTTGGAAAACAAGGGAATGTGCAAGATGGATCTAGAATGTACCATTGGGGTCTATATATTCATGAAATGAGAATTTGGCAAGGGTTGGCTTCATTTGCACCAAGAATTCCACTCATACTTTTTCATTGAAGTTTTCATTCCAATTCTCCAAAATCTTCATCAATCTTCATCAAAATCAATTCAATTTTACTCCATCATCATCATAGATCATAATTGAAGCAAAGACTTGGTGATTATCATCCATTTTCGTGCACCATAATCAAGAACATCAAAGTTGCAAATTCCATTGGACAGCCTAATTCAAGCAAGGAATCACCAGAATATTGCATACAGAATTGATTGCTGAGTTTGTGGATCAAGATCCAACACCTAGAAGCCTCAGATCTTCAATCTCCATAGCTGTTTGCAAGGTTTCACATCAGGTATGTTTTCACTCCAATTGCTCGATTCAGTTAGTTAGGCATGTTGTTGTTAGTGTAGATTTGATCTAGGTGGTTAGGAGATTAGTTTAGATGAATTTGGAGAGGTTTGGTGATGGTTGTGAGCAGGTGCAACGAACTGTTAGTGCTTGAATCTCTTGGATTAATGCGTTAGAATGTTAGTTTGATTGATCAGATTAATAACCATTAGTTGTAGATTAGTTTAGGTCAAGTTTGAGGAAGAATTGAGTTGGTGCATATCAGTATAATTTCATGGTGACCAGATGTTGATTCAATCGGGTTTGTCGTTGTGGTGAATTTCAAAGAAATCTAATGCCCTAGGATGGTAGAGGGAAGGATTCTGAGCATCTTTCATGTTTATAGTGTGGTGATTCATGGCCTGGTGATGGAGAAATACGAGCTTGAACCTTGCTCGTGCATGGCTGCCATGTAAGGTTGAAACCCTAAGTTGCAGGTCAAGTGAAGAAGATATAATCTGGATCGTCTATTTTGATTAAGACTTTTGACTTCCCAGGCAATCCAATGGCTCTCGTTTAATTTCAGAATTGGAGGGAGATGTGCTGGCCCTAAACGCACCGTTTCATTAATTGAAACGGGCGGGCCTGAGTGTATTTTGTTATCCCCACCCCCAATGTTAAGCCCAACTCAGATATGAACGTGTTTTTGATGCTATTCTCACCCCCAGCGCTCCTTTATTGTTTCATTAATTCTGAGCATTTTCTGGGCCTAACCCAAGGCGCTATCTGCACCCCCCATTATGTGGCCCATTCTGATTATAACTGGAGCGAAATTCTATACACACCCCTCCCTCATTTTATTTGGATTAATTGTTTTTAATTCATTTTAATTTTTACCAATTTCATAAACTCATAATAAATGCATAAAAATTCATTTTTAATCCATTCTTTTTACATCATTTTCAGTAAGATGTCTAGAAAATTTTCATCAAATAAAATTGCATTTTTATTTTTATTTCATATTTTTTCCATATTTTCTAAATAAATGTCATATTAAATAGTTTCATTTCATGCATCATTTTAATGATTTTTGTTCTCTTACATGCTTTAATATTTTTTGGTCATTCTTTTTATATTGTTTAGATGAGATATTCAACTTGTAGAAATATTTTAGTTCCCATTTTTAGAAGTTAATTTTAGGTGATTAAAATAGGTTTGAACCTCATGTACAAAACTAGGGTTTTAGGTGGCAACTTAAGAAGTTTGCTTTCATTTCCCTTAGGACTTAGGGTTTGAATAGATTAGTTATGGGACTATAGGGGCTATGGGTAGCTATTAGATCCCTTAGAAAATGTCAGGATTCCCCTACTGCTATTATTACTGTCTGTATATCTGTTGTCTGGTGTGGTGTGCCCTCTGGGGATTGTTGCTTGTTTGTTTGGGTATTGGGTTTGCCTGGGGCCCTGGGGAAGCTGAAGATTTGTGAAGATGAAGCCATTGGAGATTCAAAGATTGGAGATCAACTGTCAGAGTTGAGGAGGAGTTTCTTGCTAGCAGTTGCTGAGGAGACTAGGATTTAGGAGCTAGGCAGAGCTTTAGGTTAGAAAGTTTGTTTCTCAAACATGGATTGCCTTGTCTGCATCCATTCTTCTCTGTGATTCAGAGTCTCTCTAAGACACTCACCCCCTTCCTTTGGAAGGCTTGGTGATAGTGTCTATGAGATAGAACTCTTGAGAGAAAATGTCTCTTGTGTTAGAAGCAGTTTGTTCACCACCTTTGGTAGTCAACTGATTGCTTAACACCCAATTCACTCTTGTGATTGATCCCTCATCCTGGAGGTTTGAGCTTGAAGAAAAGCCATTGCAGATGGAAGAATGATGATCAAAGCCCTTGTCTGAAGGCCATGAAGATGGAGATTGATGCTTGTTGAAGCCTGTAGCTGATTGGAGATTACTTGAAGCCAGATGTTGAGTTAGAGCTGCTGTTGCTGTTTCTTTTGCTGTTGTATTTCATTGGCTGATGTATTGATTGGTTTTCTGAACTGTATTGTTTGCTGTTTGCCCTGTTGGGTTGAAAGTGAAGCCTGTTCACTTTTGCCTATTGTTTTCTAGGTTCGAGGTTGAGTGGGACTCCCTTGCCTCGCTTGTGCTGTTGCATCCATGCATTTTACTGCTTTACTGTATATATCTGGTATTGTTTCTGTTTCTGCCTATCCCGTAGGATCTCTGTTTCTCTCTGTGCAAGAGAGGAGCATGATAGACACTAGGTCTTAACCCATGCATGATAACATCAGGTTAGTTTGTTTCCCTTCGCAACCGTAGGTTAGAGTTCTGTCTCTTTCTTTCTCAAAACAAACAGAAAAATACATAAAGATTTCAAACACAATAAAAGACATTTCTTCCGTAAAAGAATGTGAACTCATCAAGACGTCATTTTTGTCCGCCGGGACTGCTAATCAAGAAACCTTTTTCAGAAGGAATAAAATCAATCAAGGACAAGCTTGTGTCGTACGTGGCCCGAACTACGTTTGCTCTGATCTTCCATGCTGTGTGGAAGTACGTAGGCATAGGATGCGATATCCTAGCGAGCAACCTTCCCCTCCTTTCCCGTAGGTAGGCGAACTACGTTGACTCTGATTTCTCGTTCCAGACGGGAATACGTAGGCATAAAGTGCGATACTTTGCCGAGTCATTTTTATTTTCATTTTATTTTCTTTTTAACCCCAGACCTTTAGTTTAGATAGAATAACAATCCATACCCGAAAACAAGCGTGGATCCCGTCGAGTACGACGGACGTGAGGGGTGCTAATACCTTCCCCTTGCGTAACCGACTCCCGAATCCAGGTTTTGGTTGCGATGACCCTACCTTTCCCGTATTGTGCGAGGTTTACTCTGAGCGTTTCCTTTCCCTCCCGTGGGATAAATAACGCACGGTGGCGACTCTTCTGTCAGCCGGCGCCGATTTTCGCAGTAGCGACAGCTGGCGACTCTGCTGGGGACCCAACGTCCCCTGGCTGCTAAGGACTGCGATGGTTCTTATGCATTTGGGATCCAACGTCCCTTTGAGAGAGTCAATCCTAACGCTTGTTTTCCCGTCGAGGATTTTGTATGGAGTTATTTTATATTTCTAACCTTGTATTTTCAGCTTTATATATTGATCATTGTTGCTGTATCTGGGGTGTGACGGGTGTTCTGATATTGAGAGATAAGCCGGACCTGGGCTTGAGTGCACCTAGAATTAGAGTAGAAATTAGTGGGCGCCCGCTTGCTTTGCTTGCTTTGGTGTCCCATGAAATCTACACTCAGACGAGGTTCCTCTGGTTGGCCTCCTGCCCCTTCCTTTGGTTGGCGTGGGTTGCTGGTTAGTTGGATTGTCGACTCTGGGGACCGATCATTTGGAAGTTGGCTGAGTGAGGCCTCTTCAGGATTTGATGATGCCACTCCTTCTGGGAATCGTATCATCAACCCTGAAAGTCTGTGACGCCGACGACCGCATAGGATGCCGTACCTTGTGCCAGTTATAGGGCCACCCACCTGTGAGGGGATTCAGGGTTATGCAGGTAACTAGACCTCCAGACTACCGGTTATTTCTTGATCAGAGATCCTGGTTATTTATGGAGAGTTATGAGGTCTGCCAGAGACCATTTGGAGATTTATTCTGAGGTCTGTCAGAGACCATTGGGAGAGTTCTGAGGTCTGTCAGAGACCAATTAGAGATGTGATTTGAGGTCTATCAGAGACCAGTTGGAGTTATGGTTTGAGGTCTGTCAGAGACCAGGGTTGGAGTTTTATTTTAGGTCTATCTGAGACCAGGGTTTGATGACTTCTGGATGGTCTATCTGAGACCTTTCTTGATTGGGTTTAGGCTATTCAGCTGCAGCTTCGGTCCCTGTTGAATATTACTTGCATTGCATTGCCTGCATATCCATTATCATTTGCATTTCACTAACGTGTGTCTGTGCTGCAGGTGCATTTGCATTTCCCTAGTTCTAGTGCCCGGACTTCTGAGTGTTTGATCATGACTAGCTTAAGAAGAACAGTTGCCTACAAATTGCCTACGCCTGATATTGTTCCTTTACTGGGGTTGATCTCTCTTGCTGATGAGGGTGTTCGTAGGAGTTTCCGGATGAGCTATGGTAGATTATTGAGATTGGTGTGCAAACCTACAGAGGTAGAGTTAGATGGGTTGTATGCTTTGATGCAATTCTACGACCCTGCTTTGAGGTGCTTTACATTCTCTGACTTTATTATGGGGCCCACCTTGGAAGAATACGCTGAGTATGTTGAGTTGCCCGTGCAGAACCAGGTTCCATTCATTCATTATGATGCCAAACCTAAGCCGGAGGAATTGGCAAAAGCCTTGCATATTGATGCTTCTGAACTTGTGACTACTGTTTCCCGTGGAGTTCCAGGATTCTCATTTCAGTTCTTAGTTGGTAAAGCCCAAGAGTATGCCAAGAGCGGGTGCTGGGTTGCTTTCAATGCTGTGTTGGCTTTGTGCATTTATGGCATAGTACTGTTCCCCAATATACCGGATTTTGTGGACTTTGATGCTTTCTACTTGTTTGCCGCTGGTAATCCTGTACCTACTTTACTCGGAGATCTCTACCACTCACTGCATTACAAGAATGAGAAGGGAAGAGGGAAGAATGTTCATCTTTGTGTACCCTTATTGAGTATGTGGTTTGAGAGCCACCTTCCTAAGAAAGGATCTGCTGCAGAGACTACAGTTCCAGTTGGTTGGCCGGAGCGTCTGATGAGGCTATCGTCGGAAGATATGGAATGGTTTGATAGAGATCTGTTGGGATCTGAGCTCATCTTCAGTTGTTCTGGGTACCCTAATGTGCCGCTGATAGGAAGGAAGGGGTGTATCAATTACAACCCTTCTCTATTCATTCGTCAGTTCGGATATGCGCTGAAGAATCCACCTCAGGAGGAAGAAGTACAGGAATCTCTGTACTTCACCGGAGACGTAAAGGGGGAGTTATTAGCCAAGTTGCAACATGCCTGGACGCGTATTAACCGCAAAGGGAAGCCGTTGTTAGGAAAGAATGACTGTCAGGCCTATGCACCTTATAGAGCTTGGATTCAGGAGAGGGCTAGTCAGTTGAAGATGCCATTTCCAGATGCACCAATTCTTGTTCCCGTTCCGGTAGAAGAGCCAACTACTGTTTCTAGGGAAGTCTATGAACAAGTTGTGAGAGAGAAAGAAGCCTTGATGAAGATTAATGAAGGGTTAGAGCAAGAGTTAGCCCAAGTGCGCAGCGAGAAAAACAAGGCCGCATATGCTTTCCAACAACAGATCGAGCTGGTAAACAGGTTAGGATCTGAGTTGACCGAGGAAAAGAAGAAGCGCGAACGTCTGGGGCAAGAGTTCAGAAGCTCCCATGACATGCTGGAAGCCAAGAAGAAAGCGCTCGACGCAGCACACCGAGAGATATCCTCCTGCAATAAGACTTGGAATGCTACACTCACTAACAACAAGAAGAGGGAAGATAAGCTGAAGCAGCAAATTTCCGACCTCGAGGAAAAGTTGAAGTCTAGCATCAAGAAGTGCGAGGAGGAAGTGATGAGCCGGTATAGTGTCCAGCATGCACTGAACAAGGCAATCAAATCCAGAGATGAAGCAGTGTCTCAGAAGCGAAAGCTAGAAGATTGCTTCGGAGAAGCAACACGGGAAGAAACTGCTGAAGACGTACGCCGTGTCCTTAAGAAGGAGAAACCAGCTTGTTGAAGGGCTGCTTGATCGACCAAGCCATCCGGAGACCAAGAAGTTGATAGAGGAGTACCAGACTTTTGGGAGGATTTGATCATTGCATGTAGTTACTTGGAAGCTTTATTTGCATAGTGCTGACCATCACCAGGATTGTTGGTTGAGGTCATGCCTTCTTTGTATTCTCAGTGATATTGTACCCTGGGCTTATTCATTCTCTCTGCAATATATGAGGCTTTCTATGATTCAGCTCTGATATTCCTATTGTCAACACTGTCATTGCACCGGCACCTTCGCACTAGAACTGGGGGAATGAACTTCCCTAAGGCACAGACACATTGCATTGCATGCATGTTGCATTACAGGTAATTATTAAATTGTATCTCATCTCCTGTATCCATCAGGTCTTCCAAGATTAGCGACCGAAGAATTCCCTGGCATTCAACTAGGAGCAGCAGCAAGGAAGTCATGAGTCAGGATCCGACTGAGATGCAATACGTGCGCGACCACATAACACGGATCATAGGAGTAATGGAGGCCATGGCCGAGAATCAGAAGCAGCTGCAGGATACGGTGCAGCCTCTGATGGCACGGGCTAATGATAGAGCTGCCGACTTTGCTCAGCTAGAGCATCAAGGTTTTCTCCCAGGCCGCATACGCCAACTTATGGAGGTAGCAGTCAAACGGGTTCAAGCAGAACTAACGAATGTTCGAGGCCAGCTGGGGCAATTCACGAAAGATATGCAAGAGTTGCGCTCGAATCAAGAGACGCTAGAAGAAGAGAACAGCCGACTGAAGGCACAGATAGGGTTGATGGCTGAAGTATTAAGGAATGTACTCCGGAGAGAAGGAGGGCAAATGTCGGAAGACGAGGCTGGCTTATCTGCTCCTCAGGGGTCTGAAGAACCATTACCCACGCAGGATAGGTTTAAGAGACCTTCCCCACGATTCGAAGCTCAGAATTCTCCTCGTCAGCAGTCGCAATTGGTTTTGCAGGACAACCCAAGAAGGGGTGGTAAGAGGATGAGATCTTCTAACAGAGTATTTGATGAGATCCCTGTGGATTATGATCAGCTGGTGCAACTCTTGTTCCAACTTCAACTGGCTGAGCCCCGCATTTTGGTTCCACTGACAGGGCAGCCACCACCAGACTATGACCTGAACGCCCATTGTGCCTTCCACTCCGGAGCACCGGGGCATAACATTGCAAAATGCAAAGCTTTTAAGCATAAGATTCAAGATTTGCTGGATGAGAAAATAATTGAGTTTGTACCGGGGGGCATGAGAATTGCAGGGACTGATATTCCCATTTCTCCGCCAGAGGTTGCAGATGAATCGAGGTATGTCCCAGAGCCACTGGAAGCTAAGTCTCCATGTCCACAACAGTTGCCGATGCCAGGGTTGAACTTAAGGATGATAACGCGTGAGCCCAAGGAATCGCCCGAGCAAAGCCAGCAGCCTACAAGAGGCCAGTATCCAGCTCAACAAAGAATTCGGGGAAAGAAGCCGAGGAGGGTGTTTGAGAAGCCTCCCTCAACATACGCAGAGTTGTTACAGACACTACTAAGATTGAACTTGGTGGAGAAAAGAACTCTGGCGCCAATAACCGGCACTCCGCCGGATGGCTATAATGCGAGCAGGCACTGTGAATTCCACTCCGGGGCTCCCGGACATGACATTGAAGGTTGTCACGCGTTCAAGCATACCGTCCAAGATTTAATCGACAGCAGGGTCATTAACTTCTCCGATAGGGTCCCCAAGGTGGTGCAAAGACATAGACAAGCAAAAGCCGGGGTGATGAAAAGGTTTCCCAAGTTTGATCGGGCCGTTGAAAGAAGATCGAGACAGCAGTAGACTACCCCTGATGATAGCTTCTGAGGATGATTGACTCACCAATAAGTCAGAGTGCAGGAAGTCCAGTTCTGAGACGCTGACATTTTTCATGTTATCTTGTTCATGTCCTCGCATTTGTAGTTTCTTTTCTGTGTAATTGCAAATTTCGCTCTTAAAACTTGTTGTTTTTTTTTTATTGATATTGATAAACGAAATGAATATGCATGTTTTGAGTTAATCCAGTCGTGTTCACTCTTTGTTTTTCTTTAATGCTTAATGCCTGTGTTATCAGGAATCCGGGGAGGATGACGAAAACAGATGACGAATAATGTTCCGATCGTATGCCTTTAGATAAAGAACCTGTTGATGAGATACAGGCATTGTTTCAATCCATAAACACCGGAGATATAAGGAAGATAATCCCTTGATAACCCCTTTGAGCCAGTAGTAGGAGTTTCTTTTGAAAATGAAAAAAAACCTAAATCTCAACCCGGGGCAGGGTAGGCGTCAGTTAGTTCGGCCAAGCGTTCGAATCGTGAAAGGAGTGTCCGGTTGAGGATAAATCACACTTGTATAGGTCGTGCCTAAAAAGCCACAATGGTTAAGCGACAAGAGTGAAACAGTCACATTATTCCACAAGAAAAAAAGTCAGACAAACCAGTGTCACACGACTTGTTCAAAAAAAAAGAGAGAACGAAAAGCAAAAAGAATCAAAAGCCCGCTAAGTCAAAACTTGAAAACAAATGACTTAGGCAAAAACAGGGGCATCCCGCTGGACTGGAAAATCAAAAGAATCTCAAAAGATACTCAGTCCAGGCAAAAGTTAGGGAACAAAAAAAAAAACGAAAGACGAAAAGGATCGTCAAAGAAAAGAACAAATCCTCGAAAAGGACAAAAGTCGTGTGATTCTAGGCACCCAAAGACGAAAAGCAAATGACTGTCACTCAAAAACAAAAAATGTGTGGTATCCTGATCCATCACTCCCATCACTCCCTTCATTCCACCTTTAATAGGTGAACGCGGAAGTCAGATTAGCTGAACATAGGATTGGAGAACATCACGAAGAATGGGTGGGTCAAAGTAATTTTGAGCCTATATCTTTCCTTGTTAACCAGGAACCTGACCACGTTACAACCCGCAAAAGTCCTAATTGAAACAGGTTTTGTCCGAGGGCATACGTCAGTAAAGATCTCGTTGATTCTGACTCCTAAAAGGGTTCCTCTTACCAGCTTTCATATTGACATTTTGATAATCGATTCATTACATGTCACAAAATTGTTTAGTGAACAGACCTGGATTTTAAAACTGTCATATGCATTGCGTTTAATATATCTTTTACGCAGAACAACTTGTGTTACTTGCGAGTAAGCGCATGCCGACAGGAGAGATTCCTACAGTGGAAGGTATGATCAGGATAAAATGCAGAATGCCCAAATATTTCGTGAACTGGGGCAAGCTATACTGATTAATTCAGGTAGAGTCGGTCATCCTAGAATCAGTAAATCCGGGGCAGTCAGGTCAAGATTTGGCGAATCTCTCATAGCTATGGGCAGTGCTCCACGACACAGTCGATCAGAGACAAAAGATTGTTGCGAAACTGGGGCATGTCACCCTAGAAGCACGGAAGTTATGTTCTTGAAACACCCCTTCGAGGTCCGAAATGTAAAAGCCGTCCATGTCTGGTTGTCAAGATACAAGGACTGTAGGGTCCATTCCAAAACTGTCGCAGATTCAGGGGCAAGCTGGGGGCATGTTAGTATCCCCGAAGCGGAGTTCTCTCTTTTCAGCGAGTGTTCTTCCCTCCCAGTGGAACTCGAAGATCAAGACTCTCCCCAGCAGAGTTGGTTGTGGGTCCTGGCATTTATTTTGTCAGGGATACTGTGTAATACCAGTTCACTCTCCAGCAGAAATCCAATCGTACTGTGCACATCTACTATTCCCCAGCAGAGTTATATTCCCCAGCAGGATGCTACTTCAACAAGGTGTTTGGTTTAAGTTCCTAATTTCCCAGCTGAGTCGACTTCACTCTTACAGCATTTATTTTGCTGGAATAATCCTGTAGCACCTGGCTATCCCCAGCGGAGTCGGCACTATCTTCAGCATTTATTTTGTTGAAGCAGTTTCTGTACTCTAGCAGTTCAGGTGGAGAGAACTCTTGCTCAAATAAACTACCAAACATTCAAGATCTCGGCATGAGATATTCAATGATAATGTCAGTTTCGGCAGTATTCCCCACAGAGTTACCAGGATAAGTCTCTCTTTATTCCCAAGCAGAGTTATTTGTCATCAAAAGGTTTCACGAACCAGAATTTCAGAAGTGGCCTCCGGGCATCAGAACAGGCATCCGATAGTTTGGTTTCCAGATATCCCTAGTAGAGTCCGCCTCAAAGTCGCTGTCACGTCAGTGCTAAGAAGTTTGTGGGTCGGGACCGATAAAGAAGTGAGTCCCAACGTGGACAAGTTGTATTTCCCCAGCGGGTCGAAGATGCCTGAGTCCTGACGTGGACAAATCAAGACAAAACATGGGTCCTGACGTGGAACGAAGTTGTTGCCTTACGTGGAAAGATTGAGTCCATACGCGGACATATCACAAGTTATTCCTTACGCGGATCAGAGCATTCCTAACGTGGAAGAAAAAAATAGTTATTCCTGACGTGGAAGAAGAAGAAGTATTCCTAACGTGGAAAGAAAACGTGTTCCTTACGTGGAAAGAGAAATTGATTCCTTACGTGGAAAAGAGACGGAAATTCCTAACGCGGAAAAGATTGAGTCCATACGCGGACATATCAGAAGGTGATTCCTAACGTGGAAAGGGTGGAGTCCTTACGCGGACAGATTAAGATGGCATTCCTTACGTGAAAAAATGAGTCCTGACGCGGACATATCGGAAATTCGGTATTCCTTACGTGGAAAGATCAGAGTCCTTACGCGGACATATCAAGAGCATTCCTTACGTGGAAGAAAAATGGTTTCCTTACGTGAAAAGACGAGTTTATTCCTTACGTGGAAAGATTGAGTCCTCACGCGGACATATCAAGATTGATTCCTGACGTGGAAAGAAAGAGATTATTCCTAACGTGGAAGAGTTTAGTCCTGACGCGGACAGATCAAAGAAGTTATTCCTAACGTGGAAGAAGAAGATAGATTCCTTACGTGGAGAGTTTAGTCCTGACGTGGACGGAAAGAAGAAACGGTATTCCTTACGTGGAAAGAAGAAGCATTCCTAACGTGGAAAGAAAGATTGATATAGTATTCCTCACGTGGAAAGATTTGTGATTCCTAACATGGAAAAAGAAAGAGTCCTTACGTGGACAAAGCAAAAGAAGACGTATTCCTTACGTGGAAGAGTTTGACAAAGCAGAGAAAAGTCACCCCTGACGGGGAAAAGCGATGTATTCCTTACGTGGAAAGGTGAGTCCTAACGTGGACAGTATTATTCCTAACGTGGAACGGTTATTCCTTACGTGGAAAGGTGAGTCCTAACGTGGACGGTGGTATTCCTAACGTGGAAGAGTTTATTCCTAACGTGGACGATTTATCACTGACGAGAAGGCAGACGAGCCGTCCCCGGCAAAGTTGTTGAAGTTTTTTCCGAGTTGACAGCAGATAGAGTCCTGACGTGGACAAGCAAAGGACGAAGTTTCCGATAATTCAATCTTTTTCAGGATGATGAGAAGAATCCCCAGCACGGTCGCGCGAGATCAGTGGGTTGCCGTAACAGTCAGATTCAGCTGATGAATGTCGTTCCCCAAGCAGTGGCGCAGTTTATTTCTGCGGTTGGCAAATTTCCGGTTTCACTAGTATTCAACCGTCTCGTACCGCGAATGTCTGAAGGCTCCGGGCTCTTCACCCAATCGGGTCCAAGCCGCTTGAATAGGGGCAGCTGTTGCACCCTAAAATTTGCCCAACCTTATTCCTTGGTTCATGTTTCATTATCATTAGCATTTGCACATAGAGTCATGTACATAGACTAACCATCTGCATAGCATAAGCATAGCAAGTCATTCAACAGGGGACCAACTCATTATTTTCATCTCTAGAGGCCTATCATGAGGTTATTATCCTAATTCCATCTCATTCAAGTCATCAGGAAAGAATTTGAAAGCAAAGAGTTCAGCAGATCAAGCCTTGAGTCCATCTCCTAGCTGAGGGTATCTGAGGATCAACAAGAGGGTTGTGAGCTTTGAGTTGAAGGCATGGAGAGTCTAGACATCTTTAGAGACTTAAAAAGTCATGTGGAGAAGGAGACAAGTCATTGATGAGAGCACAAGAGCTACAGTTGAAGACAGTCAACTAGGGTTTCATCTGGGTCAACCCTAGGTCAACCCTAGGTCAATTGACTGACTTAAGAGGGCATTCAAGTCTATTGGAGAGATGTGGGGTTCATCATTTGGCATGGAGAATAAGGATATGGAGATATTCCAAGAAGAATTCAAGAGAAATCAAGGAGAAGAGGGGTTACTAAATTAGGGTTTCTCTGTAAAATCCCCTAGTTTAGGTCAAATTTCCAAGCAAGATAAGTCAAAATGCTAGCTTCAAATGGCTTCTTGGCCAACATGAAACTTGTAGAGGATCTCAAGACCTTTAATTTGAGTGGTGGAAGACCTCAAGGAGATTTATAGAACTCAAGTTATGGTCCTTGCAAGTTACAGGTCATCTGGGGTGTCTGAACTTTTGTCTGTGAAAGTGACTTGACTTCCAAGCAATTTTTGCCCCTCAAGGAGGTTTCAAATGAATTCTTGGTCAACACAAGAATTGTTCCTCATTGTCTTAGCTTTCTAGAATGGTATAGCATGCCTTCATATGATGTGTGGAACTCAACTTATGGTCTTGACAAGCAAAGGGTATTTTGGGCATTTGTGAGTTACAGGTCATTTTATCCTATGTCCAAAACTCATACAAGGAGGCCTCAAATGGAAAAACTTACAACATCAAACTTGCTCCAAATGGGATTTTAAGTCTAGAAAGAAGGTCACAAATTATTGGAGAAGCTCATAGCATGATGTTGCATAATTGGTCAAAATATGAACTAAAATGGCTTATAAAGTGAATAAATTCAAAGTGAAAAATGGTTTGGGAGATTTCTAAGTCCAAATGGAGACTTCCAATATACGATTTTGAATGGAAAAACAATTCTAAGAACAATGGTTCACACACTTTTTTGAGTTTAGAAGGGAAAAAGAAAGTTATCCATGGTTGCTTGCCTTTTAAGAAACATGATCAAAATGAACCAAAGTTGGAAAACAAGGGAATGTGCAAGATGGATCTAGAATGTACCATTGGGGTCTATATATTCATGAAATGAGAATTTGGCAAGGGTTGGCTTCATTTGCACCAAGAATTCCACTCATACTTTTTCATTGAAGTTTTCATTCCAATTCTCCAAAATCTTCATCAATCTTCATCAAAATCAATTCAATTTTACTCCATCATCATCATAGATCATAATTGAAGCAAAGACTTGGTGATTATCATCCATTTTCGTGCACCATACTCAAGAACATCAAAGTTGCAAATTCCATTGGACAGCCTAATTCAAGCAAGGAATCACCAGAATATTGCATACAGAATTGATTGCTGAGTTTGTGGATCAAGATCCAACACCTAGAAGCCTCAGATCTTCAATCTCCATAGCTGTTTGCAAGGTTTCACATCAGGTATGTTTTCACTCCAATTGCTCGATTCAGTTAGTTAGGCATGTTGTTGTTAGTGTAGATTTGATCTAGGTGGTTAGGAGATTAGTTTAGATGAATTTGGAGAGGTTTGGTGATGGTTGTGAGCAGGTGCAACGAACTGTTAGTGCTTGAATCTCTTGGATTAATGCGTTAGAATGTTAGTTTGATTGATCAGATTAATAACCATTAGTTGTAGATTAGTTTAGGTCAAGTTTGAGGAAGAATTGAGTTGGTGCATATCAGTATAATTTCATGGTGACCAGATGTTGATTCAATCGGGTTTGTCGTTGTGGTGAATTTCAAAGAAATCTAATGCCCTAGGATGGTAGAGGGAAGGATTCTGAGCATCTTTCATGTTTATAGTGTGGTGATTCATGGCCTGGTGATGGAGAAATACGAGCTTGAACCTTGCTCGTGCATGGCTGCCATGTAAGGTTGAAACCCTAAGTTGCAGGTCAAGTGAAGAAGATATAATCTGGATCGTCTATTTTGATTAAGACTTTTGACTTCCCAGGCAATCCAATGGCTCTCGTTTAATTTCAGAATTGGAGGGAGATGTGCTGGCCCTAAACGCACCGTTTCATTAATTGAAACGGGCGGGCCTGAGTGTATTTTGTTATCCCCACCCCCAATGTTAAGCCCAACTCAGATATGAACGTGTTTTTGATGCTATTCTCACCCCCAGCGCTCCTTTATTGTTTCATTAATTCTGAGCATTTTCTGGGCCTAACCCAAGGCGCTATCTGCACCCCCCATTATGTGGCCCATTCTGATTATAACTGGAGCGAAATTCTATACACACCCCTCCCTCATTTTATTTGGATTAATTGTTTTTAATTCATTTTAATTTTTACCAATTTCATAAACTCATAATAAATGCATAAAAATTCATTTTTAATCCATTCTTTTTACATCATTTTCAGTAAGATGTCTAGAAAATTTTCATCAAATAAAATTGCATTTTTATTTTTATTTCATATTTTTTCCATATTTTCTAAATAAATGTCATATTAAACAGTTTCATTTCATGCATCATTTTAATGATTTTTGTTCTCTTACATGCTTTAATATTTTTTGGTCATTCTTTTTATATTGTTTAGATGAGATATTCAACTTGTAGAAATATTTTAGTTCCCATTTTTAGAAGTTAATTTTAGGTGATTAAAATAGGTTTGAACCTCATGTACAAAACTAGGGTTTTAGGTGGCAACTTAAGAAGTTTGATTTCATTTCCCTTAGGACTTAGGGTTTGAATAGATTAGTTATGGGACTATAGGGGCTATGGGTAGCTATTAGATCCCTTAGAAAATGTCAGGATTCCCCTACTGCTATTATTACTGTCTGTATATCTGTTGTCTGGTGTGGTGTGCCCTCTGGGGATTGTTGCTTGTTTGTTTGGGTATTGGGTTTGCCTGGGGCCCTGGGGAAGCTGAAGATTTGTGAAGATGAAGCCATTGGAGATTCAAAGATTGGAGATCAACTGTCAGAGTTGAGGAGGAGTTTCTTGCTAGCAGCTGCTGAGGAGACTAGGATTTAGGAGCTAGGCAGAGCTTTAGGTTAGAAAGTTTGTTTCTCAAACATGGATTGCCTTGTCTGCATCCATTCTTCTCTGTGATTCAGAGTCTCTCTAAGACACTCACCCTCTTCCTTTGGAAGGCTTGGTGATAGTGTCTATGAGATAGAACTCTTGAGAGAAAATGTCTCTTGTGTTAGAAGCAGTTTGTTCACCACCTTTGGTAGTCAACTGATTGCTTAACACCCAATTCACTCTTGTGATTGATCCCTCATCCTGGAGGTTTGAGCTTGAAGAAAAGCCATTGCAGATGGAAGAATGATGATCAAAGCCCTTGTCTGAAGGCCATGAAGATGGAGATTGATGCTTGTTGAAGCCTGTAGCTGATTGGAGATTACTTGAAGCCAGATGTTGAGTTAGAGCTGCTGTTGCTGTTTCTTTTGCTGTTGTATTTCATTGGCTGATGTATTGATTGGTTTTCTGAACTGTATTGTTTGCTGTTTGCCCTGTTGGGTTGAAAGTGAAGCCTGTTCACTTATGCCTATTGTTTTCTAGGTTCGAGGTTGAGTGGGACTCCCTTGCCTCGCTTGTGCTGTTGCATCCATGCATTTTACTGCTTTACTGTATATATCTGGTATTGTTTCTGTTTCTGCCTATCCCGTAGGATCTCTGTTTCTCTCTGTGCAAGAGAGGAGCATGATAGACACTAGGTCTTAACCCATGCATGATAACATCAGGTTAGTTTGTTTCCCTTCGCAACCGTAGGTTAGAGTTCTGTCTCTTTCTTTCTCAAAACAAACAGAAAAATACATAAAGATTTCAAACACAATAAAAGACATTTCTTCCGTAAAAGAATGTGAACTCATCAAGACGTCATTTTTGTCCGCCGGGACTGCTAATCAAGAAACCTTTTTCAGAAGGAATAAAATCAATCAAGGACAAGCTTGTGTCGTACGTGGCCCGAACTACGTTTGCTCTGATCTTCCATGCTGTGTGGAAGTACGTAGGCATAGGATGCGATATCCTAGCGAGCAACCTTCCCCTCCTTTCCCGTAGGTAGGCGAACTACGTTGACTCTGATTTCTCGTTCCAGACGGGAATACGTAGGCATAAAGTGCGATACTTTGCCGAGTCATTTTTATTTTCATTTTATTTTCTTTTTAACCCCAGACCTTTAGTTTAGATAGAATAACAATCCATACCCGAAAACAAGCGTGGATCCCGTCGAGTACGACGGACGTGAGGGGTGCTAATACCTTCCCCTTGCGTAACCGACTCCCGAATCCAGGTTTTGGTTGCGATGACCCTACCTTTCCCGTATTGTGCGAGGTTTACTCTGAGCGTTTCCTTTCCCTCCCGTGGGATAAATAACGCACGGTGGCGACTCTTCTGTCAGCCGGCGCCGATTTTCGCAGTAGCGACACTTGGTATGCAGATTTTGTTAATTACCTAGCCGCTGACATCATACCCCCTGATCTAAACTACCACCAGAAGAAGAAGTTCTATAGTGATGTGAGAAACTTCTATTGGGACGATCCATTTCTTTTCAAGAGAGGTAAAGATGGCATTTTCCGCCGTTGTGTTCCAGAAGAAGAGGTAAATAATATAATTGAGCATTGTCACTCTGCACCCTATGGTGGACATGCAAGCACATCTAAGACCTACGCCAAGATTCTTCAAGCTGGCCTATTCTGGCCTACTATGTGGCGTGATGTCCATGCTTTCATTGTCAAGTGTGACAGATGCCAACGCACAGGAAATATTTCAAGACGTAATGAAATGCCGTTAAGAAATATCCAAGAAGTAGAACTCTTCGACGTATGGGGTATGGACTTTATGGGACCGTTCCCACCATCTTTTGGAAATCAGTACATATTAGTAGCTGTTGACTACGTGTCTAAATGGATTGAAGCTATCGCCGCACCCACAAACGACACCAGAGTAGTCATCAAATTATTCAAGAATTATATATTTCCCAGGTTTGGAACACCCCGTTTAGTCATAAGTGATGGAGGATCACACTTCATATCGAGAATATTTGATAAACTTTTAAGCAAGTATGGAGTTAAGCATAGAGTAGCAACACCATACCACCCACAGACCAATGGACAAGTGGAAGTATCTAATAGGGAGATAAAACAAATCCTCGAGAAGACTGTCTCTATATCTAGAAAAGATTGGTCGCAGAAACTTCAAGAAGCATTATGGGCCTATAGGACCGCTTTCAAAACTCCTATAGGAACAACCCCTTATCAACTGGTCTATGGAAAATCATGTCACTTACCATTTGAGTTGGAGCATAAGGCCTATTGGGCCATCAAAACTTTGAATTTGGATTACTTGACAGCTGGTGAGAAACGTATCCTTGATATCCACAAATTAGAAGAGCTCAGACAATCTGCCTACGAAAATGCCATCATATACAAAGAAAGAACAAAAGTTTGGCATGACAAAAGAATCATAAGAAGAGACTTCAAAATAGGCGATCCTGTTCTCCTGTTCGATTCTAGGTTACGACTATTTCCAGGTAAACTCCGTTCGAGATGGACTGGCCCTTTCGAAGTATCTAAGATCCTGAGATCCGGTGCTATTGAAATCAAGAACCAAACATGTAAACCGTTCATAGTCAATGGACAGAGGTTGAAGCCCTACGAAGGAGGTGACATTCCAACAACAGACACCTGCCATACTCTGAGTGATCCACCATATCCTTCCAATGATGTTTAAATATCGGTCGTCGAGCTAATGACGTTAAACAAGCGCTGCATGGGAGGCAACCCATGGTTTTTCTTATTTTTGTACTTTTTATTTTTACTTTATTTTAATTTGTTTATTTTATTATTATGTCAGGACTCACGATTGAATGTTTTATGTGCTTTCAGGACTTGTTTGCTAACCTTGTACAGAATGCAGAACCCTGATGACATGCACGTGGCCTTTAGAGATGATGCACAGAGAGAGCGCTACTATGTTCACATGAGACGCCCTATGGCTCCTACCAGGTACCCTGACCATGACTGCATGGATGCCTTGGGGATAGAGCCAAGCGTCAGATTTTTATGCCATCAACTCCAGTGGGACCAGTTTGACGACAGGAACGACACTTATAGGAACCTGACTCTTGAGTTCCTCAGCTCGTTTCATCATGACCCTTGGGCTGGACCCGATGGACTCGCTGTTTTCAGGTTGTTCGGGATTGACTACTCATTCTCTCACAAAGGGTTTGGTGATTTACTAGGTTTCCAGACTACTCCTGATGCTATTCCAGAGACTCCGATGGGGTATTTTATGAGCAGAGAAGTGGAAAAGTTTTGGACTAAAATATCAGGCGGAGGGAGCCAAGATCCTTCTACCCAGTTTTCTCAGGTAATCCACAACCCTGCATTGAGGTACTTCCAGATGATTCTAGCACATTCTTTCCTAGGTTTTCCAGATACAGAGACACAGCTAAGTGAAGAGGAGATTTTCCTACTGTTTTGTGCGACTCAGTCTCGCCCTGTTGCTTGTGGCAACTTTCTACTGAAGGGCCTTGCTAGTGTTGCCAGATCATCAGTAGGAATCATCCATGTCGGTGGGATTGTTACACAGATTGCTACTGCATTGGGTTTGTCTCGCAAGCTATTGCACCTCAGGACCTTCTGCTGCTACACCACCCTGGATATTGATTTTTGTCTTGATAGAGGACTGATGAGGAGGGCTTCTTTTGAGCCCAACATGTTTAGATTGCTGATCGACGGTGAAGCGATACACTACTTTACATTACCAGATCCGCTGATGACCAGTGTCCATGATCCTGCCAATTGGAGTTATGCTCTAGAGGGTTATGGAGAGACTGTCGAAGAGCCGAAATCGCCTCCCGCCGCTGAGTACACTCCTACACCTCTTACTCCCCGAATCACTGTTATGTCTAACAATATGTCTCTGCAGCCACCTGACCTACAAACACAGATTTATGAGCTCCGCAAGGAGACTGCCCTGCTCAAGCAGGAAGTGGCAGACTTAGAGTTACAGATGCAGGTTTCTGATCTCACTCATGCCTCAGAGACCGATGCTCTACATCAGGCGATCGACGAGCTTCGGAGGGAGATAGCTGAGATTCGTGGATCAAGCCAGGATAAGAAACCTACCACATGACTCATTCCACCCTGACAGCACTACCCTAGTATTTAACTTCCTTTTATTTATCGCATTTCCACTTTTATATTTTCATGCACTTTGAATTCCTTATATATATACATATTATGCACTAATTTTTATTTTTCTTTTTCTTTTTTGATTTTTAATTATTTTATTTTTGTCGTGCAAAGAAAAAAAAAATATATAAGACAAAAATATGCAAGCCAATGCCTTGAAAAGAAGAAGAAAACGCTATTCAGACCCCCCGGAAGACAAAGGTGCAAGGAAGGCCCAAAGGAGGACCCAAAACCACAAGGCCCAGGAATTGGCCTTGTGGCGGGCGCCATAGGCCCCGTGGCGGGCGCCACACCGTATCATCAAACAAATACGGGATTCAATCCCCATTTCCACCATTTTCATCCCTTTCTTCACCAAAAACCCATTTTTCCAACCTTCCAAATCCTCCTTGAACCCCACTAAAGCTCCCCCATTTCCAAAATACCCTTCATCCATAAAACATATCCAACATCCATCTCCATTTTCATCCATCAAAAAACCAAAAAAATCAAAACTTTATCATTCCCCTCATAAACCACTTTTCTACTATTTTCACTACCTAAGGAGCTTTTCAACAATGGAGTTCAACGGATTTATTCTTCGTGATGGAAGACCGGGCGAAAGGCAACGGAAAATTATTCAGAGGCTTCAAAGTCGAGAAATCCTCTCGACTAGGTACGTCGACGATAACTGTCTGTATGCTTTGGGTATTTATCATAGTGTTTTTAATTTATTAGAATTTCTAGGCTTGCATAATATTTTCATTAATCAGGAACCTACCTATGAGAGGCTGACAACTGAGTTTTTGAGTTCTTTGATATACACTGTCAGTCCTAACACTGCTAGCACTGTCGGTATTGTTATTTTTAGACTGTTTGGAATTGAATATGAATTCAGTACCAATGAGCTAGCAGATTTGTTAGGAATCCCTCATAGGGAAGGTTCGATTTGTGAGGCACCTTTGGATGCTGAATGGTCGGCCGAGGTATTTACCTTCTGGCTAAGGCTTTCAAGTACTTCAATTAATTCTTTTGAAGGGATACTTGCGTCGACCATTCACAACCCGGCCATAAGAGTTTTTAGACTTCTTTTGGCATGTACTATTTTTGGCCGGGAAAGTCCAAACAAGGTTAATGCTCGTGAACTCCTATTTTTGCAAGGATGCCTCACTAGAACCCACATCAATCCGGTCCCGTTTATGCTTGCCCACATGACTTTATTTACTAATAAAACAGGACCGATTGTTTTTGGAGGGCTTGTTACGTCTATTGCTCGGGCTCTTGGCCTGAATGATGAGATAGCTACACTTGAACCACTACCTCCTCGCACAATTAATTTAAAATTTCTGAAAGACATGAAATTGTGCCGAACAAGGAGAGAAGGTGGTTATGAGTTGATGGTTCATGGGGTAGCTATCCCATCTGTTGCTTTACCATGCAGTAGACGTACTGATGTACGTGATGAAAGGAACTGGACCTATGATCTTAATGCTCCACGTGTTTTGGGTCCACTTCCTCCTAATATTCCCGATGGGGAGTGTTGCACCCTAAAATTTGCCCAACCTTATTCACTTGGTTTATGTTTCATTATCATTAGCATTTGCATATAGAGTCATGTACATAGACTAACCATCTGCATAGCATAAGCATAGCAAAGTCATTCAACAGGGGGACCAATTATTATTCTCATCTCTAGAGGCATATCAAGAGGTTATTATCCCAATTCAATCTCATTCAAGTCATCAGGAAAGAATTTGAAAGCAAAGAGTTCAGCAGATCAAGCCTTGAGTCCATCTCCTAGCTGAGGGTATCTGAGGGTCAACAAGAGGGTTGTGAGCTGTGAAGTGAAGGCATGGAGAGTATCTAGACATTATGAGAGACTTAGAAAGTCATTTGGAGAAGGAGACAAGTCATTGATGAGAGCACAAGAGCTACAGCTGAAGGCAGTCAACTAGGGTTTCATCTGGGTCAACCCTAGGTCAACCCTAGGTCAATTGACTGATTTAAGGGGCATTCAAGTCTAGTGGAGAGATGTGGGGTTCATCATGGGATATATAAAGAAGGATATGGAGATATGCCAAGAGGAATTCAAGAGAAATCAAGGAGAAGAGGAGTTTCTAAATTAGGGTTTCTGTGTAAAATCCCCTAGTTTAGGTCAAATTTCCAAGCAAGATAAGTCAAAATGCTAGCTTCAAATGGCTTCTTGGCCAACATGAAACTTGTAGAGGATCTCAAGACCTTTAATTTGAGTGGTGGAAGACATCAAGGAGATTTATAGAACTCAAGTTATGGTCCTTGCAAGTTACAGGTCATCTGAGGTATCTGAAATTTTGTCTGTGAAAGTGACTTGACTTCCAAGCTAGTTTTACCCCTCAAGGAGATTTCAAATGAATTCTTGGTCAACATATGAAGTGTTCCTCATTGTCTTAGCTTTCTAGAATGGTATAGCATGCCCTCATATGATGTGTGGAACTCAACTTATGGTCTTGGCAAGCAAAGGGTATTTTGGGCATTTGTGAATTACAGGTCATTTTAACCTATGTCTAAAACTCATACAAGGAGGCCTCAAATGGAAAAACTTACAACATCAAACTTGCTCCAAATGTGATTTTAAGTCTAGAAAGAAGGTCACAAATTGTTGGAAAAGCTCATAACATGAAGTTGCATGATTGGTCCAAATTTGAACTAAAATGGCTTATAATTTGAATAAAGTCAAAGTGGAAAATGGTTTGGGAGATTTATAAGTCCAAATGGAGACTTCCAATATATGATTTTGAATGGAAAAGACATTCTAAAGACAATGGTTCAAGCACTTTTTTGAGTTTAGTGGAAGATTTCAAAGTTATCCTTGGTTACTTGCATTTTAAGAAACATAGCCAAAATGAATCAAAGTTGGAAGGCAAGGGAATGTGTAAGAGGGATCTAGAAGTTACCATTGAACACTATATATTCATGAAATCAGAATTGAGCAAGGGTTGGACTCATTTTTCACCAAGAATTTCCCAAATTCTCTCACTCTTTCTCATTGCATTTTCACTCCAAATTCTCAAATTCTTCACCAATCACCATCAAAATCAATTTCATCATACTGATTCATCATCATAGATCAGAATTCAACCAAGAACAAGGTGTGATCAATCCAATTTCGTGCACTTCCATCAAGAACACACAAATTGCAATTTCCATTGGACAGCAAGATCCAAGCCAAGTTTCATCCAAATACTGCAAACAGAATCAAGTATATCAAGAATGGATCAAGATTGAAGCATACAAGAGCCTGGATCCACGTGATTACTCAGCCTCCATTAAAGCTTGCTCAAGGTGCAAATCTTTCTAACTTACTCAATTTAGGGAGATTTAGGTAGTTTTACTAGTATATTCATGGTCTATGATGTTAGGAGGTTAGTTTAGATGAATTTGAGGCTGAATAGAGACAATTCATAGCAGGTGCACCAAACTGTTAGGACCTAGAACTCGTGGCTTAGTGCATTAGAATCTTAGGTTGTTAGCGCAGGATAATCACCATTAGTCATAGATTAGATTAGGATAAGTTTGATTGAGAATTATTGTGATGCATCTCAGTGTATTTTCATGGAGCCAGAGATTGTTGCGCTCGGGTTTATTGATTTGTTGAGTTTCAAAGCAAACAAAGACCATAGGCTTGTAGAGGGAGAGATTTAGAGTAAGTTTCATGTTTATATCGTGGCGTTTCATGGACTGTGGAGTGAGAACTGAGAGCTTGAAGTTGGCTCGTGCATGGTGGCCATGGAGGGAAACCCTAGCTCATTTGATCCATTGAGGAAGACGAAATCTTGAGCGTCCAATTCGTGTGGACTTTTGACCTCAGAAGCCCATCGTGTGGCTCTTGTTTGATTCAGAATTTGGAGGGAAGCTGTGAAGCCCTAAACGCACCGTTTCATTTAATGAAACGGGCGGGCTTGAGTGTGTATTGCTAATCCCACCACCCCACTGCCAGGCCCAATCAGTTTTGAACGTGATTTCATTCCTTTTCTCACCCCCTGATTCCTCTTCTTTGTTATTATTATTGCTGAATGGTTCTGGGCCTAATGCCAATGTGCTACGCGCACCCCCCGCTTGCTGGCCCACTGGATTTTTACCTGAGCGTGTCTTCTATTCAAACCCCCTCCCTTTATTTCATTATTCATTCTTTTATTTTCTTTAATTCTTTTATGCATTTTCCAAAATTCATAATAAATAGATAAAAAATCATTTTTAATCCATTCTTTTTACATCATTTTCATTAGAATGTGTAGAAAATTGTCATTAAATAAAATTGCATTTTTATTTTCATTTGATATTTTTTTCATATTTTCTAAATAAATGTCATTTTAAATAGCTTCATTTCATGCATGATTTTAGTAATTTTTGTTCTATTAAATGCTTTCATATTTTTGTTCATTCTTTTTATGTTGTTTAGATTAGATGTTGAACTTGTAGATTCAATTTAGTTCCCATTTTTAGGAATTAATTTTAGGTGCTTAATGTAGGCTTGAACAACATGAACAAATTAGGGTTTTTAGGTGATGACTTAGGAAGTTTGATTCTTTCCCTTAGGACTTAGGGTTTGACTAGTTTAGTTATGGGACTATAGGGGCTATGGGTAGCTATTAGATCCCTTAGAAAAAGTCAGGATTCCCCTACTGCTATTACTGTCTGTATATCTGATTGACTGGTGTGGTGTGCCCTCTGGGGATTATTGCTTGCTTGCTTGGGTATTGGGATTGTCTGGGGACTTGGGAGAGCTGAAGACTTGAGAAGATGAGACCATTGGAGATCCAAAGATTGAAGATCAACTGCCAGAGTTGGAGAGGAGGTTCTTGCTAGCAGCTGATGAGGAGACTAGGGTCTAGGAGCTAGGCAGAGCTCTAGGTTCGAAAGTTTGTTTCTCAAACATGGATTGCCTTGTCTGCATCCATTCTTCTCTGTGATTCAGAGTCTCTCTAAGACACTCACCCCCTTCCTTTGGAAGGCTTGGTGATAGTGTCTAAGAGATAGAACTCTTGAGAGAAAATGTCTTTTGTGTTAGAAGCAGTCTGTTCACCACCCTTGGTAGTCAGCTGATTGCTTAACACCCAATTCACTCTTGTGACTAATCCCTCATCCTGGAGGTTTGAGCTTGAAGAAAAGCCATTGCAGATGGAAGACTGATGATCAAAGCCTTTACCTGAAGGCCATGAAGATGGAGATTGATGCTTGTTGAAGCCTGTAGCTGATTGGAGATTACTTGAAGCCAGATGTTGATTCAGAGCTGCTGAAGATGTTTGTTTTATTGCTGTATTTCATTGCTGATGTATTGATTGGTTTTCGGGACTGTATTGTTTGCTGTTTACCCTGTTGGGTTGAAAGTGAAGCCTGTTCACTTTTGCCTATTGTTTTCTAGGTTCGAGGTTGAGTGGGACTCCCTTGCCTCGCTTGTACTGTTGCATCCATGCATTTTACTGTTTTACTATATATATCTGATATTGTTTCTGTTTCTGCCTATCCCGTAGGATCTCTGTTTCTCTCTGCGCAAGAGAGGAGCATGATAGACACTAGGTCTTAACCCATGCATGATAACATTAGGTTAGTTTGATTCCCTTCGCAACCGTAGGTTAGAGTTCTGTCTCTTTCTTTCTTAAAACAAACAGAAAATACAATAAAATTTCAAACACAATAAAAGACACTTCTTCAGTAAAAGAATGTGAACTCATCAAAGCGTCATTTTTGTCCTCTTGGACTGTTAATCAGAAAAACCTTTTTCAGAAGGAATAAAATCAACCAAGACAAGCTTGTGTCGTACGTGGCCCGAACTACGTTTGCTCTGATCTTTCATGCTGTATGAAAGTACGTAGGCATAGGATGCGATATCCTAGCGAGCAACCTTCCCCTCCTTTCCCGTAGGTAGGCGAACTACGTTGACTCTGATTTCTCATTCCAGGCGGGAATACGTAGGCATAAAGTGCGATACTTTGCCGAGTCATTTTTTTATTTTCATTTTCTTTTCCTTTAACCCCAGACCTATAGTTTAGATAGAATAAAAATCCATACCCGAAAACAAGCGTGGATCCCGTCGAGTACGACGGACGTGAGGGGTGCTAATACCTTCCCCTTGCGTAACCGACTCCCGAACCCAGGTTTTGGTTGCGACGACCATACCTTTCCCGTCTTTGCGAGGTTTACTCTGAGCGTTTCCTTTCCCTCCCGTGGGATAAATAACGCACGGTGGCGACTCTTCTGTTCAGCCGGCGCCGATTTTCGCAGTAGCGACAGCTGGCGACTCTGCTGGGGATCCAACGTCCCCTGGCTGCTAAGGACTGCGATGGTTCTTATGCATTTGGGATCCAACGTCCCTTGAGAGAGTCAATCCTAACGCTTGTTTTCCCGTCGAGGATTTTGTATGGAGTTATTTTATATTTCTAACCTTGTATTTTCAGCTTTATATATTGATTATTGTTGCTGTATCTGGGGTGTGACGGGTATTCTGATATTGAGAGATAAGCCGGACCTGGGCTTGAGTGCACCTAGAATTAGAGTAGAAATTAGTGGGTGCCCGCTTGCTTTGCTTGCTTTGGTGTCCCATGAAATCTACACTCAGACGAGGTTCCTCTGGTTGGCCTCCTGCCCCTTCCTTTGGTTGGCGTGGGTTGCTGGTTAGTTGGATTGTCGACTCTGGGGACCGATCATTTGGAAGTTGGCTAAGTGAGGCCTCTTCAGGAATTGATGATGCCACTCCTTCTGGGAATCGTATCATCAACCCTGAAAGTCTGTGACGCCGACGACCGCATAGGATGCCGTACCTTGTGCCAGTTATAGGGCCACCCACCTGTGAGAGGGTTTGGGGTTATGCAGGTAACTAGACCTTCAGACTACCGGTTATTTCTTGATCAGAGATCCTGGGTATTTATGGAGAGTTAGGAGGTCTGTCAGAGACCATTTGGAGGTGTGTTTTGAGGTCTGTCAGAGACCAGTTGGAGAGTTCTGAGGTCTGTCAGAGACCAATTAGAGATGTGATTTGAGGTCTATCAGAGACCAGTTGGAGTTATGGTTTGAGGTCTGTCAGAGACCAATATTGGAGCTTTGTTTTAGGTCTATCTGAGACCAGGGTTTGATGACTTCTGGATGGTCTATCGGAGACCTTTCTTGATTGGGTTTAGGCTATTCAGCTGCAGCTTTGGTCCCTGTTGCATGTTACTTGCATTGCATTGCCTGCATATTCATTACCATTTGCATTTCACTAATGTGTGTCTGTGCTGCAGGTGCATTTGCATTTCCCTAGTTCTAGTGCCCAGACTCCTGAGTTTTGATCATGACTAGCTTAAGGAGAACGGTTGCTTACAAATTGCCTACGCCTGATATTGTTCCTCTACTTGGGTTGATCTCTCTTGCTGATGAGGGTGTTCGTAGGAGTTTCCGGATGAGCTATGGTAGACTACTGAGATTGGTGTGCAAACCTACAGAGGTAGAGTTAGATGGGCTGTATGCTCTGATGCAATTCTACGACCCTGCTTTGAGATGCTTTACGTTCTCTGACTTTATTATGGGACCAACCCTGGAGGAATACGCTGAGTATGTTGAGCTGCCCGTGCAGAATCAGGTTCCATTCATTCATTATGGCGCCAAACCCAAGCCTGAGGAATTGGCAAAAGCCTTGCATGTTGATGCTTCTGAACTTGTGACTACTATTTCCCGTGGAGTTCCAGGCTTCTCATTTCAGTTCTTAGTTGGTAAAGCCCAGGAGTATGCCAAGAGCGGTTGCTGGGTTGCTTTCAATGCTGTGTTGGCCTTGTGCATTTATGGCATAGTCTTGTTTCCCAATATACCGGATTTTGTGGACTTTGATGCTTTCCACTTGTTTGCCGCTGGTAATCCTGTACCTACATTACTCGGAGATCTCTACCACTCACTGCATTACAAGAATGAGAAGGGAAGAGGGAAGAATGTTCATCTGTGTGTACCCTTGTTGAGTATGTGGTTTGAGAGTCACCTTCCTAAGAGAAGATCTGCTGCAGAGACCACAGTCCCAGTTGGTTGGCCGGAGCGCCTGATGAGGCTATCGTCGGAAGACATGGAGTGGTTTGATAGAGATCTGCTGGGATCCGAGCTTATCTTCAGCTGTTCTGGGTACCCTAATGTCCCACTGATTGGAAGAAAAGGGTGTATTAACTACAACCCATCTCTGTTCGTCCGTCAGTTTGGATACGCACTGAAGAATCCACCTCAGGAGGAAGAAGTACAGGAATCTCTGTACTTCACAGGGGATTTGAAGGGGGAGTTATTAGCCAAGTTGCAACATGCCTGGACGCGTATTAACCGCAAAGGGAAGCCGTTGTTAGGAAAGAATGACTGTCAGGCCTATGCACCTTACAGAGTTTGGATTCAGGAGAGAGCAAGTCAGTTGAGGATGCCGTTTCCAGATGCACCAATTCTTGTTCCCGTTCCGGTAGCAGAGCCAACCACTGTTTCTCGGGAAGCCTACGAGCAAGTTGTGAGAGAAAAAGAAGCCTTGATGAAGATTAATGAAGGGTTAGAGCAAGAGTTAGCTCAGATGCGCAGTGAGAAAAACAAGGCTGTATATGCTTTCCAGCAGCAGATCGAGCTAGTAAACAGACTAGGGGCTGAGTTGACTGAGGAGAAGAAGAAGCGCGAACGTCTGGGGCAAGAGTTCAGAAGCTCCCATGACATGCTTGAATCCAAGAAGAAAGCACTTGACATCGCTCACCGAGAGATCTCTTCTTGCAATAAGACTTGGAATGCTACGCTCACTAACAATAAGAAGAGGGAAGATAAGCTGAAGCAGCAAATTTCCGACCTCGAAGAGAAGTTGAAGTCTAGCATCAAGAAGTGTGAAGAAGAAGTGATGACCCGGTATAGTGTCCAGCATGCACTGAACAAGGCAATCAAATCCAGAGATGAAGCAGTGTCTCAGAAGCGAAAGTTAGAAGATTGCTTCGGAGAAGCAACATGGGAAGAAACTGCTGAAGACGTACGCCGTGTCCTTAAGAGGAGAAACCAGCTCGTTGAAGGGCTGCTTGATCGACCAAGCCATCCGGAGACCAAGAAGTTGATAGAAGAGTACCAGACTTTTGGGAGGATTTGATCATTTCATGTAGTAACTTGTATGCTTTATTTGCATAGTGCTGACCATCACCAGGATTGTTGGTTGAGGTCATGCCTTCTTATTGTACTCTCAGCGATATTGTACCCCGGGCTTATTGATTCTCTCTGCAATATATGAGGCTTTCTATGATTCAGCTCCGATATTCCTATTGTCAACACTGTCACTGCACCGGCACCTTCGCACTAGAACTGGGGGAATGAACTTCCCTAATGCACAGACACATTGCATTGCATTCATATTCATTTTGCATTACAGGTAATCTTTGAATAGTGTCTTACTTCCCGCTTGTATCAGGTACTTACCAGGATTGCAGATCAACACCCGCACCGCTATTCTACACGCTCCAACTGTCGGAAAATCATGGACCAAATGCAGAACGAGATGCAAGATGTGCGCGAGAAGCTCGCCCTCTTCATGCAAACCATGGAAGCTATAGCAAAAGGGCAGGAGAATTTGCAGGCCATGGTCCAGCCTCTGTTGGCTCGCAACGCTGGTCATGGTAATGAAGATCATCAGTCTGTCCGGGTTGATACCGCTCATGGAGACGGCACTCCCACGCCAGTGGCGCCGCCCGTAGTCAATATACCTGCTGCTAATGTCAACAACGCTACCGCTGCTGTGAATGGTAACGTCGGAGTGGGGAATGAGACTGCTGTCCATAATGCTGGGCTGGGTGATGTCAATTTGGGAGATAATCTAGGAGGCAATGGCTTTGTCAATACTGGATTCGGATTCAACGATCAGGGATTCGATAACACTGGGAAGTATGGCTTTAATGCTCAAGGCTTTGGGCAAGATGGTTATGGTATGGTCAATCAGGGTTACGGAGGCTTTGGAAACGGAAACGGTACTGGATTTATGGCTTTTGGTCCTGCTGGAGGTGTTCAGGGATACGGCAACAGAGGCCGAGGTCCAGGGATGAATCAGATCAGAGCTGGACGTAATAATGGATATGATGGGTACGGAGCTGGAAACGGTATGTGGCAAGAAGATCAGCAGGAAGACGCCTTCTCCGGAGGAGGTTTTGAAGGGCCGATGGATGATTCCCAAAAGATTAGAATGCTGGAAGAGCAGATGAAGGGAGTCTTAAATCAAAGTGCTGTGGGATTGGACATGGCAACAATGGGCCTGGTACCTGGCTTGAGGGTGCCAATTAAATTCAAAGCTCCTGCGTTCGACAAGTACAAAGGAGACACATGTCCGAAAGTGCATGTGCGAGCTTATTACAGAAAGATGTCTGCATACTCAACTGATGAAAGAATGCTAATGCATTTCTTTCAGGATAGTCTGTCGGGCCCTTCCCTAGAGTGGTACATGGGGTTGGAGCCAACTGATATCAAGACATGGAAGCAATTGGCGGAGGCGTTCGTAGCCCATTACAAGTATAACAGCGACCTGGCACCCAATCGGGTCCAGTTGGCCGGACTGTCGCAGAAGAAGGGGGAGAGTTTTAAAGAGTACGCGCAAAGGTGGCGCGATATGGCTGCCAGGGTCCGTCCTCCTGTGGAAGATAAGGAAATGAATGACATGTTTGTCGGCATATTCACTGGGCTGTTTCATGATATGCTGTTTCATACGTCTCTGGCTAGTTTTTCAGACCTGATTCTAATGGGAGAAAAGATTGAGCGTAATATTAAGCAAGGAAAGTTCCAAGTTGAGGAATCAACTGCATCTGGCAGTAATAGGAAAGCTTATGGTGGGCGCCGTCAGGGCGAGGCAAGCGCGGTATTTGGAGGCCGAGGCCGAGGCCGAGGCAGGGGACGAGGTCAATATCGTCAGCCACAGCAGGTGTCGAGTGTTACTATCCCATATCAACAACAACCACTCCAGCAACAACAACCGGTTCAGCAGCAACCAATGCCACAGCAGCAGCAGCCTCAGCAGGGGGCACAGCAGGCTCAACGAAGATTCCAGGGTAGTAAACCGAGAAGAGTGTTTGAGAAGCCTCCCTCGACCTATGCTGATTTATTGCAGACATTGTTGGGATTGAATCTGGTAGAGAAAAGAACTCTGGCACCAATAACGGGAGCTCCCCCGTTCGGTTACGATGCAAGCAGGCACTGCGAGTTTCATTCTGGGGCCCCGGGTCACGATATAGAAGGTTGCCATGCTTTTAAGCATGTTGTGCAGGATCTTTTAGACAACAAGACTATCAATTTCGGAACGGCAGGTCCGAATATAGTCCAGAAACCCATGCCTAATCATGGGGCAAACGCCGTTCTGACTGAGGAGGGTCTGAATCTTATTATGAATGTTGAAGATTTAAAGACGCCGCTGAGCGAGATAAAGAGCCGACTGTTGCAAGGAGGTGTTTACCCAGGATGTAACGAGTATTGCTTAGATTGTTGGACCCTAGCTGAGGGGTGTGAGGATTTGAAGAAAGGCATTCAGGCTTTAATTGATGAAGGTATATTGCAGTTTGATCGAGCGGCAACTGATGAGCCTGCAGGGGCAGTAGTGGATAATCGGAGTGATGTGGCCACGGTAACGATTCCTCGGAAGACGATCACTATTGCAGCACCAGCTCAGCGACCACCGATTACCATAACTAAAGCCGGGCCAATCCCATACGAGAACACGAGAGCAGTCCCATGGTCATATGGGTTAGAGGTGTATTGTGATGGGATAAAGGTTGATGTTAACAAGCAGTCAGCGGAGATTGTGGATAATGTTGTTGGTTCAGGAGGCATGACGAGGAGCGGCAGGATCTTTATATCTCCTGAAGTGGAGGCTGAAAGACTAGCGAAAGGAAAAGGGAAAGTGGTTGAAAATGTTCCGGTACAAGCAAGTGAAAAAGAAGCAGCATCGAAAGACGTAGAAGAGTTCATGCGCTTGATTCGAAAAAGTGATTATAAGATTGTGGAGCATCTGCAGCAGACGCCGTCCAAAATATCTATCTTGTCATTGCTCTTATGTTCGGAAGCTCACAGAAATGCTTTGCTGAAAGTCCTGGACACTTCTTTTGTACCCCAGGATGTCTCCGTAAATCAGCTAGAAGGAGTATTGGCGCATGTGAATGCAGGCCACAGTCTGGGCTTTACCGATTTTGACTTGACTCCGAAAGGGAGAGATCATAATATGGCATTACACGTATCTGTTGAGTGTAGAGGATCGGTAATGTCGCACGTATTGGTTGACACCGGATCATCTCTGAATGTGCTGCCCAAGAAGGCGATGATGAAGCTGGATGTTCGAGGGATTTTGTGTACACCCAGTGATTTGGTAGTCAGAGCGTTTGACGGCACGCGTAGAACAGTCTTCGGATCAATTACCTTGCCTCTGCAAGTGGGGCCGGAAGTGTTTGCCACGGAGTTTTATATCATGGATATACAGCCTGCGTACAGCTGCTTGCTTGGAAGACCCTGGATTCATGGAGCAGGGGCAGTCACGTCTACCCTGCATCAGAAGTTAAAATATATGGTCGGAGACAGTGTAGTCACCGTGTGCGGAGAAGAGGACATCCTGGTCAGCCATCTATCATCGTTTAAATATGTGGAAGTCGACGGGGAGATCCACGAGACACAATGCCAGACATTCGAAGGTTTGCGCATCAAAGACAAAGGTCCCGGGCCGAGCAAAGTGCCAGAGATAGCCGTCTCATCGTATAAGGAAGCTCGAGCTCTAGTGGAAGCAGGAAAAGCCAAGGGCTGGGGCAAAGTGCTGGACATTCCTGTGAAAATGGACCGGTTCGGACTGGGGTACCAACCGTCGTCATCAACTCCTTCCGTGGGGGCCCCCCATTTCAGAAAGCCGATTATCATCTCTGCCAGTGGAGTATGTCATGAAACTGTCAATGCTGCTTCAGAGTCTGATGAAGGAGACAGCGACTGTGATATGGATGCCTGGATTCAGCCAAGCACGCTAGGACAAGGACTGTGCAACTGGTCTATTCAGGAGCTTGTTCCTGTGACTTTTAAACAGTAATGCTTTGCTTTATTAATTGTTGAATAATCTGATGTCTTGCCCGGGGCATCAGGATTTGCTTAGGGCTGTGTTGTTATAAACATTGCGTGTTAATCATTAAATAAATGGCGTTTTTTCATGTGCAAATACCGTAATCCCTGTCTTTCCTGTTTTGTATTTTTCAATAAAATGGCAATGTGGTTATTCGCTTTATACGCATTTTGAAGCACTTAACCATTCCTTTTGCAGGATAACATTTTCAGATGACATCCTTGAACCATCTATGACTCGTCCCGACTTTGAGCGCCCGGTGTTTCAGGCCGAAGAAGAGGTTGTCGAAGATAGCGACGTTCCTGAAGAACTGTCTTGGTTAGTGAAGCAAGAGGAGAGAGCCATTCTGCCTCACGACGAGGTCGTCGAAATTATCAATTTGGGGTCGGAAGGGGTCGAGAAGAATATTCGTATCGGAGCCGCACTGCAGAGTGATATCAAGCGAAGACTGGTTGAAATGCTCCGAGAGTATAATGATGTATTCGCTTGGTCATATGAAGATATGCCGGGGCTCGATACAGATATGGTCGTGCATCGCCTGCCACTGAAAGAAGATTGCCCGCCAGTCAAACAAAAGCTTCGCAGAACGCGACCAAATATGGCAATGAAGATCAAAGAGGAGGTGCAGAAACAGTGGGACGCTGGGTTCCTGGCTGTGACGAAGTATCCTTCATGGGTTGCCAACATCGTACCAGTGCCAAAGAAAGATGGCAAGGTTCGGATGTGCGTGGATTATAGAGATTTGAATAAAGCAAGCCCAAAAGACGATTTTCCGCTTCCTCATATTGACGTGCTAGTTGATAATACTGCTCAATACTCCGTATTCTCATTCATGGATGGCTTTTCAGGCTATAATCAAATTAAAATGGCGCCAGAGGATATGGAGAAGACTACTTTCATAACGCCTTGGGGAACATTTTGCTACAAAGTGATGCCCTTTGGTTTGAAAAATGCTGGGGCAACATATCAGCGTGCGATGACGACTCTTTTCCATGACATGATGCATAAAGAGATCGAAGTTTATGTTGACGATATGATTGCCAAATCCCAGACGGAGGAAGAGCATCTGGTGAATCTGCTGAAGTTGTTTAAAAGGCTTAGGAAGTTCAGGCTGAGGCTGAACCCTAATAAATGCACCTTCGGGGTGAGATCGGGTAAACTGCTGGGGTTTATCGTAAGCGAAAGAGGAATAGAGGTCGATCCTGCTAAAATAAAAGCGATTCAAGAAATGCCGACGCCTAAAACAGAGAAAGAGGTGCGCGGGTTTTTAGGGAGGTTGAACTACATCGCTCGGTTCATATCTCACCTAACGGCCACGTGTGAACCATTATTCAAGTTGCTAAAGAAAGATCAAGCTGTAACGTGGAACGAAAATTGTCAAAAGGCGTTCGATAAAATAAAGAAGTATTTGCAGGAGCCTCCTATTTTGATACCCCCAGTGGCAGGGAGACCCTTGATAATGTATTTGACGGTTCTTGAGGGAAGCATGGGTTGTGTTCTCGGTCAACACGACGAGACGGGGAGAAAAGAGCATGCGATCTATTACCTGAGTAAGAAATTTACAGACTGTGAATCTCGATACTCAATGCTGGAGAAAACTTGTTGCGCGCTAGCCTGGGCCGCCAAGCGTTTGAGGCAGTACATGCTGAATCATACAACCATGCTCATCTCGAAGATGGATCCTATCAAATATGTATTCGAAAAGCAGGCGTTGTCAGGTAGAATTGCCCGTTGGCAGATGGTCTTGACTGAATATGATATTCAATACGTCTCGCAAAAGGCTATAAAGGGGAGTGTGCTGTCTGAGTATCTGGCGGAGCAGCCTATTGAAGAGTACCAATCGATGAGGTTTGATTTTCCTGACGAGGATATCATGTACCTAAAGATGAAAGATTGTGAAGAACCATTGCCAGACGAGGGGCCAGAGTTGGGGTCCCAGTGGAAGATGATATTTGACGGAGCTGTGAATGCTTACGGTAGCGGAATAGGGGCAATTATTACTACGCCACACGGGTCGCACATCCCGTTTACTGCCCGATTGACCTTTGCCGTTACTAACAATGAGGCCGAATACGAAGCTTGTATAATGGGGCTTGAAGAAGCCATTGATTTGCGAATCAAACATCTAGACGTATACGGAGACTCAGCTCTGGTGGTGAATCAGATCAAAGGGGAATGGGAGACACGTCAGCCCAATTTGATACATTACATGAACTATGCAAGGAGATTGTTGCCTTTCTTCGACAAAGTTGAATTGCATCACGTACCGCGGGCAGAAAATCAAATGGCTGACGCCCTTGCCACTTTGTCTTCCATGTACAAGGTCAACTTCTGGAACGAAGCTCCCCAAATCACTATCTCTCGGTTGGACAGGCCAGCTTATGTATTTGCTATTGATGAAGCATCCGACGATAAACCGTGGTATTTCGATATCCTTAATTTCCTGAAGAACAAAGAGTATCCGGCTGGGGCATCCAGTCAAGATCAGAAGACTCTCAGGAGATTAGCGGGTAATTTCTACTTGAACCCGGATGGCGTCTTATACAGAAGGAACCACGATTTGGTGTTGTTGCGTTGTGTAGACGAGAAAGAGGCAAGGCTTCTTATGGAGGAAATTCACGAAGGTACCTTTGGTACGCATGCTGGTGGGCATGCTATGACGAGAAAGCTGCTGAGGGCAGGTTACTTTTGGTTGACGATGGAAACTGATTGTTTCAAGTTCGCGAGGAAGTTCCACAAGTGCCAAATCTATGCTGACAAGATACATGTGCCTCCAAGTCCTCTAAATGTGATGTCATCTCCATGGCCATTTTCGATGTGGGGAATCGATATGATCGGAAAGATCGAGCCGACGGCTTCTAACGGGCACCGGTTCATCCTAGTAGCAATCGATTATTTCACCAAGTGGGTGGAAGCGGCGTCTTACACGAATGTAACGAAGCAAGTGGTGGCTAGATTCATCAAGAGAGATATCATTTGCCGATATGGGATCCCCGAGCGGATAATCACGGATAATGGTTCTAATCTGAACAACAAAATGATGAAGGAGCTCTGTCAGAATTTCAAGATCGAACATCACAACTCCTCCCCTTACCGACCCAAGATGAACGGCGCTGTCGAAGCGGCCAATAAAAATATCAAGAAAATTGTTCAGAAAATGGTGGTGACCTATAAGGATTGGCATGAAATGCTACCTTTCGCTTTGCACGGTTATCGTACGACGGTACGCACATCAACCGGGGCAACTCCGTTCTCGTTGGTATACGGAATGGAAGCGGTATTACCATTAGAGGTTGAGATCCCTTCTCTGAGGGTATTGCGAGACGTGCAGCTGGACGAGGCAGAATGGGTAACAAATAGATTGAATCAATTGAGCTTGATGGATGAGAAGAGGCTAGCTTCTCTAGCATACGGTCGTTTGTACCAGAGACGAATGAAGAAAGCGTACGACAAGAAGATACTTCCGCGAAGCTTTCAGACGGGCGACCTTGTGCTGAAAAGGATTCTCCCGCCGCAAGCAGATAACAGGGGCAAGTGGACCCCCAACTACGAAGGGCCATACGTTGTCAGAAAAGTCTTTTCAGGAGGAGCGTTGTTGTTGTCCACCATGGACGGAGAAGACTTTGCGTCACCTGTGAATTCGGACGCAGTTAAAAAATACTTTGCTTAAAATAGACCCGCTGGACAGAAAAGGAGAGTCCAGGCAAAAATGGGGCATCCTGGCGAACCAAAAACAGAATGAAAGGTTCGGGCAAAAGTTAGGGATAAAATTGAAAAAATGTACACCCGCGAAGTTGAAAACCTACACTGGGCGGCTTCGGCAAAAAAGGGTATCCCGGTGAACTGAAAACCCGTAAAGGGCGGTTCACGCAAAAGTTAGGGATTTGAAAAGCAAATGACTGCGGTCCGAATTTGATATTGCAATGAGCATCAATGCGGGAGAATACATTTGAGGAGTCAGTTATCGGATACAACCTCTTTAGAAGTGGGGATACCGGGAAAGCATTAGAGTCGGGCGAGTCATGGGAGGATCAGTTCGTGGTGTTCATCTGCATCCCGTTGCCGACATGTGTACAAAATTTAATTTGTCAAAATATTCATGCTTCTTGTGCATACTTATGTATTTGCTTTGCGTAGCTTCCTCTTTTCAGGAGTTACATCCCATGTACAAAAACTCCGCCCATTCAGGGGCCCAATCAATGAAAATATGTTATTCAGTACTTGATGCTGGTTCTTTACTGTTTTGTGCATGATAAAACGCCTAAGTTTAGTGAAACTAGCATGAGTATAACATCACTGGCCCTTGCCAACAATTGTTAAAGCTTTGAATTAACTGAGTGTAACGTCACTAACCTGAATTGATTTGATTGCACAGGCTTGTCGTGTCTTGTTTGTGTTGTTGCAGGTTTCGTAACCATACGAAGAAGGTGATCAAAAGATTGCGATAACGAAAGACTTGATCCCCACGCAGGTCATGCATGTTCTTCCTGAAGAAGGATAGAATTCCCCAGCGAGCCGTAGCTTATCCAAAGGACGTGCTCCAGAAAAGTTATTCGCCCTCAATAGAGTTTGGTGATTCCAAGATCGTAAGGCTGTGTTCAGACAGGTTCATCTTTCCCCGCAGGGTCAGGCACTCTCTCCCAGTGGAGTCAGTTAATTTTCCCCAAGAGAATCATCCCATCCCCAGCGGAATTCTCTTTGCAAGTGTTTTCATTCCTTCCAGTGGAACTCGAAGATTATGACTCTCCCAAGCAGAGTTGAGGGTGGTTCCTATCATTTATTTTGTCAGAGATACTGGTGATATTAGTTCACGTTCCAGTAGAAAGTCCGATTGTACTGTGCACATCTGCTATTCCCCAGCAAGGTTATTATCCCCAGCAGGGGGTTACCCCAACAAGGCGTGTGGTTTGAGTTCCCAATTTCCCAGCAGGGTCGACCTCACCCTTCCAGCATTTATTTTGCTAGAATAATTCTGTAGCATCTGGCTATCCCCGGCGGAGTCGGCATTATCCTTCCAGCATTTATTTTGCTGAAGCAGTTTCTGTATTCTAGCAGTTCAGGTGGAGAGAATTCTTGCTCAAATGAATTACCAAACTTTCAAGATCTCGGCATGAGATATTCAATGATAATATCAGTTTCGGCTGTATTCCCCACAGAGTTGTCAGGATAAGTTTCTCTTTGTTCCCAGGCAGAATCAGTTGTCATCAAGGGTTCCATGAATCAGAATTTCAGAGGCCACCGCCGGTTATCAGAGCAGGCGTCCGATAGTTGGTTTCCAGACATCCCCAGTAGAGTCCGTCTCAAAGTCGCTGTCACGTCAGTGCTAAGAAGTTTGTGGGTGTGGATCATTGGAGAACTAAGTCCTGACGTGGACAATTTATTCCTATACTGGCGAGATTCCTTCAGAAGTGGGCATCCTAACGTGGACAGGTTTACTTTCTTGGATTGGTGAGATGTGTTAGTCCCAACGTGGGCAGATTCGAGTTCTCGAACTTAGTGGAATGGGAGGTCATGGAGTTGAACAAAAGTGATTACTCTTTGCGTTGGTGTCCTGACGTGGACAGATCAGACAAGCGTGTGAGTCCTTACGTGGACAAGTCCTATTTCCTCAGCGGGTCGAAGACGCATGAGTCCTAACGTGGACAAATCAAGACGAGGTGTGAGTCCTAACGTGGACGATTTATTCCTTACGTGGAAAAGTTTATTCCTTACGTGGAAAGATGTATTCCTTACGTGGACGACGTAGTCCTTACGCGGACATATCAAAGATGATTCCTTACGTGGAAAAAGATAGTTTCCTTACGTGGAAATGACAGCATTCCTAACGCGGAAAGAGTGGAGTCCTTACGTGGACAGATTAAGATGGCATTCCTTACGTGGAAAATGTAGTCCTGACGCGGACAAATCGGAAAGAAGTTGGTATTCCTTACGTGGAAAGATCAGAGCCCTTACGTGGACATATCAAGAGCATCCCTCACGTGGAAGAAAAAATGGTTTCCTGACGTGGAAAGACGAGTTTATTCCTTACGTGGAAGGATTGAGTCCTCACGCGGCCATATCAAGATTGATTCCTGACGTGGAAAGAAAGAGTGCATTCCTAACGTGGGAGAGTTTAGTCCTGACGCGGACAGATCAAAGAAGTTATTCCTAACGTGGAAGAAGAAGATTTAGTTCTTACGTGGAAAAATTGGGTTCCTTACGGGGACAGATTCAAGAAAAGTTGATTCCTGACGTGGAAGAAGAAGATTTACTCCTTACGTGGAAGGTTCAGAACCAAAGTTGAATTCCTTACGTGGAAAGATTGGAGTCCTGACGCGGACATGTCAAGTGGTATTGGAGTCCTTACGTGGACAGATTGATATAGTTCTCCTTATGTGGAAAGAAGATTGCTTCCTGACGTGGAAAGATGAAAGGGTTAGTCCTGACGTAGACAGATACAGAAGAGATGACTCCTAACGTGGACGATGTTATTACTAACGTGGACAGATGTTATTCCTAACGTGGAAGAGTGTTATTCCTAACGTGGACGATTCAGTTTATGGAAATGCAGACGAATTATCCCCAGCGGAGTTGCCGAGATTTTTCTGGGTTAACAGCAAGTGGAGTCCAAACGTGGACGGGTTCTAGTTGAGATTTCTCCGTATTGACGACAGACAGAGTCCTAACGTGGACAAGCAAGCAATCTGTTATGACAGAATCCTCTTCAGAACGATGAAGACAATCCCCAGCACAGTCGCACGAGATTAGTGGGTTGCTGTAACAGTCAGATTCAGCTGATGAATGTCGTTCCTCAAGCAGGAGCGCAATTTAGTTTTGCGGTTGGCAAATTTCTGGTTTCACTAGTATTCAACCGTCTAGCACCGCGAATGTCTGAAGGCTTCGGGCTCTTCACCCAATCGGGTCCAAGCCGCTTGAATAGGGGCAACTGTTGCACCCTAAAATTTGCCCAACCTTATTCACTTGGTTTATGTTTCATTATCATTAGCATTTGCATATAGAGTCATGTACATAGACTAACCATCTGCATAGCATAAGCATAGCAAAGTCATTCAACAGGGGGACCAATTATTATTCTCATCTCTAGAGGCCTATCAAGAGGTTATTATCCCAATTCAATCTCATTCAAGTCATCAGGAAAGAATTTGAAAGCAAAGAGTTCAGCAGATCAAGCCTTGAGTCCATCTCCTAGCTGAGGGTATCTGAGGGTCAACAAGAGGGTTGTGAGCTGTGAAGTGAAGGCATGGAGAGTATCTAGACATTATGAGAGACTTAGAAAGTCATTTGGAGAAGGAGACAAGTCATTGATGAGAGCACAAGAGCTACAGCTGAAGGCAGTCAACTAGGGTTTCATCTGGGTCAACCCTAGGTCAATTGACTGATTTAAGGGGCATTCAAGTCTAGTGGAGAGATGTGGGGTTCATCATGGGATATATAAAGAAGGATATGGAGATATGCCAAGAGGAATTCAAGAGAAATCAAGGAGAAGAGGAGTTTCTAAATTAGGGTTTCTGTGTAAAATCCCCTAGTTTAGGTCAAATTTCCAAGCAAGATAAGTCAAAATTCTAGCTTCAAATGGCTTCTTGGCCAACATGAAACTTGTAGAGGATCTCAAGACCTTTAATTTGAGTGGTGGAAGACATCAAGGAGATTTATAGAACTCAAGTTATGGTCCTTGCAAGTTACAGGTCATCTGAGGTATCTGAAATTTTGTCTGTGAAAGTGACTTGACTTCCAAGCTAGTTTTACCCCTCAAGGAGATTTCAAATGAATTCTTGGTCAACATATTAAGTGTTCCTCATTGTCTTAGCTTTCTAGAATGGTATAGCATGCCCTCATATGATGTGTGGAACTCAACTTATGGTCTTGGCAAGCAAAGGGTATTTTGGGCATTTGTGAATTACAGGTCATTTTAACCTATGTCCAAAACTCATACAAGGAGGCCTCAAATGGAAAAACTTACAACATCAAACTTGCTCCAAATGTGATTTTAAGTCTAGAAAGAAGGTCACAAATTGTTGGAAAAGCTCATAACATGAAGTTGCATGATTGGTCCAAATTTGAACTAAAATGGCTTATAATTTGAATAAAGTCAAAGTGGAAAATGGTTTGGGAGATTTATAAGTCCAAATGGAGACTTCCAATATATGATTTTGAATGGAAAAGACATTCTAAAGACAATGGTTCAAGCACTTTTTTGAGTTTAGTGGAAGATTTCAAAGTTATCCTTGGTTACTTGCATTTTAAGAAACATAGCCAAAATGAATCAAAGTTGGAAGGCAAGGGAATGTGTAAGAGGGATCTAGAAGTTACCATTGAACACTATATATTCATGAAATCAGAATTGAGCAAGGGTTGGACTCATTTTTCACCAAGAATTTCCCAAATTCTCTCACTCTTTCTCATTGCATTTTCACTCCAAATTCTCAAATTCTTCACCAATCACCATCAAAATCAATTTCATCATACTGATTCATCATCATAGATCAGAATTCAACCAAGAACAAGGTGTGATCAATCCAATTTCGTGCACTTCCATCAAGAACACACAAATTGCAATTTCCATTGGACAGCAAGATCCAAGCCAAGTTTCATCCAAATACTGCAAACAGAATCAAGTATATCAAGAATGGATCAAGATTGAAGCATACAAGAGCCTGGATCCACGTGATTACTCAGCCTCCATTAAAGCTTGCTCAAGGTGCAAATCTTTCTAACTTACTCAATTTAGGGAGATTTAGGTAGTTTTACTAGTATATTCATGGTCTATGATGTTAGGAGGTTAGTTTAGATGAATTTGAGGCTGAATAGAGACAATTCATAGCAGGTGCACCAAACTGTTAGGACCTAGAACTCGTGGCTTAGTGCATTAGAATCTTAGGTTGTTAGCGCAGGATAATCACCATTAGTCATAGATTAGATTAGGATAAGTTTGATTGAGAATTATTGTGATGCATCTCAGTGTATTTTCATGGAGCCAGAGATTGTTGCGCTCGGGTTTATTGATTTGTTGAGTTTCAAAGCAAACAAAGACCATAGGCTTGTAGAGGGAGAGATTTAGAGTAAGTTTCATGTTTATATCGTGGCGTTTCATGGACTGTGGAGTGAGAACTGAGAGCTTGAAGTTGGCTCGTGCATGGTGGCCATGGAGGGAAACCCTAGCTCATTTGATCCATTGAGGAAGACGAAATCTTGAGCGTCCAATTCGTGTGGACTTTTGACCTCAGAAGCCCATCGTGTGGCTCTTGTTTGATTCAGAATTTGGAGGGAAGCTGTGAAGCCCTAAACGCACCGTTTCATTTAATGAAACGGGCGGGCTTGAGTGTGTATTGCTAATCCCACCACCCCACTGCCAGGCCCAATCAGTTTTGAACGTGATTTCATTCCTTTTCTCACCCCCTGATTCCTCTTCTTTGTTATTATTATTGCTGAATGGTTCTGGGCCTAATGCCAATGTGCTACGCGCACCCCCCGCTTGCTGGCCCACTGGATTTTTACCTGAGCGTGTCTTCTATTCAAACCCCCCTCCCTTTATTTCATTATTCATTCTTTTATTTTCTTTAATTCTTTTATGCATTTTCCAAAATTCATAATAAATAGATAAAAAATCATTTTTAATCCATTCTTTTTACATCATTTTCATTAGAATGTGTAGAAAATTGTCATTAAATAAAATTGCATTTTTATTTTCATTTGATATTTTTTTCATATTTTCTAAATAAATGTCATTTTAAATAGCTTCATTTCATGCATGATTTTAGTAATTTTTGTTCTATTAAATGCTTTCATATTTTTGTTCATTCTTTTTATGTTGTTTAGATTAGATGTTGAACTTGTAGATTCAATTTAGTTCCCATTTTTAGGAATTAATTTTAGGTGCTTAATGTAGGCTTGAACAACATGAACAAATTAGGGTTTTTAGGTGATGACTTAGGAAGTTTGATTCTTTCCCTTAGGACTTAGGGTTTGACTAGTTTAGTTATGGGACTATAGGGGCTATGGGTAGCTATTAGATCCCTTAGAAAAAGTCAGGATTCCCCTACTGCTATTACTGTCTGTATATCTGATTGACTGGTGTGGTGTGCCCTCTGGGGATTATTGCTTGCTTGCTTGGGTATTGGGATTGTCTGGGGACTTGGGAGAGCTGAAGACTTGAGAAGATGAGACCATTGGAGATCCAAAGATTGAAGATCAACTGCCAGAGTTGGAGAGGAGGTTCTTGCTAGCAGCTGCTGAGGAGACTAGGGTCTAGGAGCTAGGCAGAGCTCTAGGTTCGAAAGTTTGTTTCTCAAACATGGATTGCCTTGTCTGCATCCATTCTTCTCTGTGATTCAGAGTCTCTCTAAGACACTCACCCCCTTCCTTTGGAAGGCTTGGTGATAGTGTCTAAGAGATAGAACTCTTGAGAGAAAATGTCTTTTGTGTTAGAAGCAGTCTGTTCACCACCCTTGGTAGTCAGCTGATTGCTTAACACCCAATTCACTCTTGTGACTAATCCCTCATCTTGGAGGTTTGAGCTTGAAGAAAAGCCATTGCAGATGGAAGACTGATGATCAAAGCCTTTGCCTGAAGTCCATGAAGATGGAGATTGATGCTTGTTGAAGCCTGTAGCTGATTGGAGATTACTTGAAGCCAGATGTTGATTCAGAGCTGCTGAAGATGTTTGTTTTATTGCTGTATTTCATTGCTGATGTATTGATTGGTTTTCAGGACTGTATTGTTTGCTGTTTACCCTGTTGGGTTGAAAGTGAAGCCTGTTCACTTTTGCCTATTGTTTTCTAGGTTCGAGGTTGAGTGGGACTCCCTTGCCTCGCTTGTACTGTTGCATCCATGCATTTTACTGTTTTACTATATATATCTGATATTGTTTCTGTTTCTGCCTATCCCGTAGGATCTCTGTTTCTCTCTGCGCAAGAGAGGAGCATGATAGACACTAGGTCTTAACCCATGCATGATAACATTAGGTTAGTTTGATTCCCTTCGCAACCGTAGGTTAGAGTTCTGTCTCTTTCTTTCTTAAAACAAACAGAAAATACAATAAAATTTCAAACACAATAAAAGACACTTCTTCAGTAAAAGAATGTGAACTCATCAAAGCGTCATTTTTGTCCTCTTGGACTGTTAATCAGAAAAACCTTTTTCAGAAGGAATAAAATCAACCAAGACAAGCTTGTGTCGTACGTGGCCCGAACTACGTTTGCTCTGATCTTTCATGCTGTATGAAAGTACGTAGGCATAGGATGCGATATCCTAGCGAGCAACCTTCCCCTCCTTTCCCGTAGGTAGGCGAACTACGTTGACTCTGATTTCTCGTTCCAGGCGGGAATACGTAGGCATAAAGTGCGATACTTTGCCGAGTCATTTTTTTATTTTCATTTTCTTTTCCTTTAACCCCAGACCTATAGTTTAGATAGAATAACAATCCATACCCGAAAACAAGCGTGGATCCCGTCGAGTACGACGGACGTGAGGGGTGCTAATACCTTCCCCTTGCGTAACCGACTCCCGAACCCAGGTTTTGGTTGCGACGACCATACCTTTCCCGTCTTTGCGAGGTTTACTCTGAGCGTTTCCTTTCCCTCCCGTGGGATAAATAACGCACGGTGGCGACTCTTCTGTTCAGCCGACGCCGATTTTCGCAGTAGCGACAGGGAGGCACATGACACTGATGATGAGTATGATCGGAGAGAGCAGTCTCCCATCCCTCACATGTCCCCCCATCATCCTTCACAGTCACACACTGCACCATCTTCCTCTAACCCTGTTGCAGGTACTGCTCCTGGATTCTTTGTCACCGAGGAGATGTGGCGTGATATGACAGCTAGAGAAGAAAGGCGTGATGGCCTTCTCTCTACTATTTCACAGCAGCTGACGGACAATATGAGCTTCATGCAACAATCGCGATTGGTTTCGGATCGTGCTTATAGCAACGTTTGTCGTACCTTGAACGATATTTCATTAGAGCAGAACCGTCAGAGAGAGTTCAACAGCCGACACTACCAGCTTGTAGAGGCTACTCAGGGTTCCATCTTGGGTAACCTTCGAGAGGTCCGGAGTGCTCAGGCTGCTTTATCAGCACGACTCGACCGGAGGGACCAGCATCGTAGTAGATCCCGTCGTTCCAGACCATCACATCAGGACGGCGAAGGCACCAGTGCCCCTCCTCAGTAGTCTTTTTCCAGGTTACCCCCCTTATCTTATTTCGAAACATTGGGGACAATGTTCGATTTAAGTGTGGGAGGGGATTTTATTGCTTTCTGTTATTTCCCTTTTTAGTTAATTTCCTTTCAGTTATTTCCCTTTTCAGTAATTTATTTTTCTTAGATAATGCATGAGTCTGACGAGTCACCAGTATAGTGTCTTTTTAGTTCATCTTCATTTTTTCCCATTTCCTTAGCCTTACCAGAAATTTTTTAAAAAGAAAACAATGTTGTTTCACATGTTTTTTGGGCTTTGAGACAGGTTTAGATTAGGATGTGGTGACTTAGGTCAACTTTTTGAAACATCAGAACCATTTTAGCACCATAGACCTCTTGAATATAGGAATCACTCCTAAACCCCACCACCATGGCCTTTACTATCATTCAAAAAATTGTCCTAAGTAGTTTATTTTAGCAGTCAGCTCCGGCCTAAGCATACTCTACGTAGGGGGCCGATGAATATAAGTGAATGATCCAGTGCTAATAAAAAAAGAGAAAAAAAAAAGGCAAACTCTGGTATAGGTGACCCTCACAAAGTCATTTAAACCGAAAAAAGAGAAGAAACAATTTTTTGCCACAAAAAGAAAAAAAAAATTGCAAGTCACCTATTGTTAGTTGGTTCAGAGGTATCTGGCACTGAACTTGGTAGGGCGGATTACGATCCGATCCCCCGCAGCTACATTTAGGCGAAATAAAAACAGGTTTACACATGCTTATGTGCCAGAAACCTTATGTTATGGATCAGAATCACTAACCGGTCACTCTACTATGAAGCATGTACGGATAACGGGCTTAATGTGATTGCGCCTGAATGAAAAGGACACAAAAAGATGAGAAGATAGGCCTAGGTATCGTGGGATGACATGGAGTGGTTAATATAGGATTGAAGTTTGTGTTTGTGTTACTATGGTACCTTTGGTTCACTTAGTTAGTATCTGTCACTGCATCCTGACTTGAACTTAGAATCCCTTTAGCCCAAAGACAAGTGTTGACACCATATTTTCTTAAGCTTTAATGTTTGCTTGAGGACAAGCAAAGGTTTAAGTGTGGGAGAATTTGATCACACTAAAATTCACCGTATTTCTGACTCCGATTTCGCATGCATTCTTAGCTTTTATTGTTGTTTTGCTTTGTTATTGCTTTGTTTTCTTATGTTTTCAGGTTTTTATAATAATCAGAGCTTGAATCGGGAAAAGGAGCGAAAAAGGAGTGAAAACGGACGAAAATCTAGAAATTCAGCATTTTGCACTTGCGGCACCCACTGTGGCGGGCGCCATGGGGTTAGCCATGACGTGGCCACGTCTCAAGACCACTCCTCAACCTCCAAGACCCACGATCCCCACTCCATCATCCTCTGTAGGGACCATGGCGGGCGCCATGACCTTGTGGCGGGCGCCACAAGGCAAAACTTCATAACCTCCACTTTTTAGTGGAGGGGCGTCCCGGTCATTTCATGCTTTCAGTTTCTCCTATAAATAGGACCTTAGATTTTCGTTTTTCTTCATCCAGAATTAGAATTCTCTAGGCATATATCAGTTATAAAGCAGTTGCCATTCCACATCGGGGTGCCTCTGCAATCGAGTGATCGAGTCTGTAATCTGTCTGTGGTTCGAGTTTTGGAGCACTCTGGAGGAAGTTAATCCTGCCGCCATTTTAATTCCAGCTAGTATTTTATTTTTCCGCATTGCTTTACTTTTATTTATTTTCTCGCACTTTACTTTGTTTATTTCCCGCACTCGCACATTTACTTTGTTTATTTCCCGCACTCGCACATTTACTTTGTTTATTTCCCGCACTCGCACATTTACTTTGTTTACTTCCCGCACTCGCACATTTACTTTGTTTACTTCCCGCACTCGCTTTAAATTACTCATATGAAAAACTATAAAAAGAATATTTACTTTATCATGTCTAACTAATCCCATAAAGGTTAGAATGTAAGGATCGTAATTAAACCAGTAATCAGTATAATTGTTCGTGGAAACACCTAAGGGCTATTTTATCTTTCAATTCAAGTAATTGTTTTTAACTATTTCAAAAACAGCCAAAAGCGCTTTGTATAGTTCATTAGGAGTTTTTAGATTAAAAAGAAAAGAGATTTTAAAACGATTTTCGGACGCGTTATGAGATTTAGAGTCTGGTTCATAAGAACCTCTTTTTGCTAAGAAGTCCAAGTTAAAATACTTTTCAACTTTGTTAAGAAACTATATTTCTTAAAAATAGGTTTACTACTCTAACGCAGTACGCACCTTTTTATCCGTGACAATAGGAGGGGTTGATTAGAGAGTACAACTCGGTTCTGAATACGCGAAAGCGACAGTTCCTGTTAAATTAGTTCTTTTCAAAGGAGAAAACATTGCCCATAAGTAGTTCCATTAACAAGTACTGGATTATCATTGATTACGTGAATTACATTCGAGCCTGTCTTTTATTTATTATTTAAAATTATAATTTTATTTACCATTGCACCCTTACTAAAACCCTTAAAAATAGTTGCCTTAGATAAACACCATAACAACAGGTACGATAGATTGACACTTGGTCTCTGTGGATTCGATAATCTTTTATATTATTTTGACGTGATTCGTACACTTGCGAAAAACACGCATCAGAGAGAAGCGAAATTGAGAGAAGAAAGAGATTCATAGCGAGAGAAAGATTCGAGACGGAGAGAATGATAATGCGACGAAGGGTGAAAAATGAAGACATAGTGTGAATTCTGAATGTGGATGGCTGACTTTTACACCTCTTCTTTTTATTACTTGCATTTTATTTATTTTAATTTTTATATTTTTATTTATTTTATTATTGTTAATTTAGAGTTTATTTGTTTTAAAAAATTGGGTTTGGACCCAAGTTAGGTTGATGATTCCAAGCCCATTTCATTCAATTCACAGACACCCCACAATCTGTTTTTCCACATGGCCCATTCTTTTTTTTAATTTCTATTAACTTTTTTATTAGTTTAATTGTTTTATTTTTTATATTAAGAAATCTAAATATATTTCATTTATTTTAAATTTTTTCATTTCTTATTTGCTTTTATTGTTTGTTAATTTTTTTTAATAAAAAATGTCAAAAATCTTGAAAAACATGATATTATCTTCTTTTATGATTTCATTTGTGTTTTTTTTTAATGATTGATTTATCCAAATGTGGCCTTGTCTTGTTTAATCTCCTTTGATCCTTATGATATTTCTTGATACATGAATTTGAGGGTTAGTCTTGATATGCTTGTCATGCTTTTTTCTTTTAAATTGTGTTAATATTTTTGATCATTTACTTCGCCATGACCTTGATGGCTCTATCTTGACGATGATTAATTTGTACTTGGTCTAGATGCATAATGAATGTTCTAATTTCAATATGCTTGTACGCTTCTTGTGAGATCTTATGTTGATGTATGATCATTCTTTTGCCATATCTTATGGATGTAATGTCTTGTTGAATCATGTTAATGCTTATTGGTGTTATGATTCATTGCTTGTTGTTTCCTCTTGATTGATACTTGGATATGCTTTGAGTTTTGCCATATGTTTGAACCTTGCTTTGTGATTAATATTCCTTGATGATAAAGTTACTTATTGTTTGTTGATTGCTTGCTTGTGAATTCACTTGTTCCTTTAGGATCTCATAGTTCAACTTTATTTTGGATTAAGATTGAAGTAAGATAGACTTTAGGATCTTAATCTAAGTATGACAACATTAGGTTAGAATCTCCCTCCATCCTCAACTTTAATACTATCATTGCATCACGACACTTAGGATTCAGTTCCCCTAGATTTCTTTCTTTTTGCATCCAAATCTTTTCTTGTATAAAAAATCCAAAAACAATTAATAAATATGATGCGTGTAGTACGTGGTGGAGAAGGACTCCGAGTATTTTTAGCACAAGACACTCGTCTTGGTAGTTCGAAATATTCACCTCTACCCATAGACTGTAGTATAATACGCATCTTAAACTCTTTTCAAAACCTTAAAAAAACACTTCAACAAATCCAAATCTTTTTATTCTTCGAGATTCCCTCTTAAACCTTTTCAGAAAATGGCATAGTATTTTCGTTCTACGGCAATACAGGTAACACATAAGACTCCACAAGCGAGCGACAATACACCTAACTGCTAGAATGCGAACATTAGTATCCTCCATAAAAAACACCAATAAACTGTAGTCCCACGAACTATGGACGCTTTGATTCCTCACAACGAGGATACGTAGGCACAAGGGCCCCAATCCTTGGCGAGCAACCTTTTATTTTTTTCAATCTTCCCATTTTTACTGTAGTCCTTCGAACTACGGTTGCTCTGACTTTTCTATTGTACAAGGGAATACGTAGGCATAGGATTGCGAGATCCTGGCGAGCTCCCCTTTTGTTTTCCCTTTTCATTCATGAATTATCTTAATAAGTAAGCTATATATATACACACCCTTTGATTAGGACAACAAGAGTGGATCTCGTTGAGTATAACGAACATGAGGGGTGCTAATATCTTCCTCTTGTGTAATCGACTCTCGAACCCTGAATTTGGTTGTGATGACCATGTTCTTTCCCTTTTGAGGTTTCTTCGATGTTTTCCTTTTCCCGTTGGGATAAATAAAGTTTGATAGCGACTTTGTGTCTTCACCGGTTATTTTTCGCGTAGCGACAAGGGTCAATAGTCACTCCAACCTATTTTTAATTTATGGTAGAGTTAGGACTAATAGGATAGCAATATACCCTACAAAGTCAGGCTGAATGTTGCAGAAAAGGCTTGATTCAGTTTTGCTTGTGATTCTTGCCATCGGCCAGAATGCGCTGGATTTGAAGCCCTCGGCTGAGTGCTTGGTTGAACAGAAGCCTAGTTTGGAATTCTGAAACAAATGGGAACCATGCCAGTATGGCCACTGGTGTAAATATAACCACTGCCATTAGGTATTCCTTCAAATTTAATTGGAATGTTTGTTTGTAAAACGTCAGTAAATATTTAATATAATAATTTCAATAGACAGATTTAAAACCACATCAAAACAATTATAAAATAATCATTAACAATTTTAGTAGAAAAAATCTTTTATCTTTTATCTTACAGGATGTTAAGATCTTTTTAGTAGAAAAAATCGAAATTTATTAACAGTTTTCAAAGCATGGTTTACACATTTGAGACCACACAAGACATTTTTACAATGCTATATTGAAATCTTACTGCCAAAATATGTTGTTTGCTGTGAGGCATCTTGAATTTTTCGTATGTCTTATCTCGTCAACCGCCAATAAGCGGAGAATTTAAGAACAGTTGCAGCTTGATACAAGTCTTAGACATCCATGCATGCATTAGTTTTCAAATTCTCTCACCTCAATTTCCTTTCCCTGCTCAAGAGTTTCCTAAAGTTGCAAAAAGAATCTCAACTATATGATAGAATAAATAAAGTTAACTTGAAGCTTAAGTTTTCAAGCATAGATTATTGGAATTCTGAAATAAATGGGAACCATGCCAGTATGGCCAGTGTGCTGCATATGCTCCTTTTCCTCATCCCACCATGACTCCCAACTCTTGTTTGAAGGAACACCAATACCACCTCGATTACTAATCCATTTAGTCCAATCATCCCAGTCCTCAACTATCTTCTATCACTCAAATCCTGATGGATTGAAAAGGAAAGGAGCAAACAACCAAGAGCAAACCAAAAACCACATTGACCATGACAGAAGAGTATATGCTGCTGAGTCAGGTGTTGCTGATCCATAAATCATATAACAGATCAACAATATTGTGAGCTCAATCCTTTTGACAAAGTGACTCCTAGGGTACATCCTGTAATTGTCTGCAAACTTTTCATGACGAACGACAAATCCACGCCCAGTTGCTGTCAAATCTTTTCTACATTACTTTTAAGATATTAATAGGGTTAATTCAATAAAAGTGTAATATTTTATAATGTCCCTACATTATCAGCATGTGAAAATTGTCGAGAGTGATTGTATGATGATGCATGGTTTCTTCGACGATGCCTTGAACCAGGTGGAACTTATCCGTCTTGGCATATAAATTTCAAGGGAGAAAATTCATGTTGAGTATTGTTTTATAAATGGAAAGCTTGTTCCCATTAATGGCGCTCTAACTCCTTAACCTTCTTTTCTTTGTTTTAAATTGTATGATGAAACCATGTTGGTTTGCTTTATGGAAAATATTTGTATTTGTCTTTGCCCCTCATACTATCTTTGTAATCACAGTTTTGACTGTTATGAGATTTCCAACTTTTCTTCCTTGTTCACATGCTTTGATTGTTAGCTACGTTTGGTCGTGATAAGAGATTCAGAGTTAAACTTTGTGGTATATTTAAGTTGTTGTTGATTCTTATGTGTATTGAAGTTATGAAATCTGCATGTTTTGGTTTGGAGTGTGTCGTGAGCGTGCGGTTCACATTGGTTTGGAGTGTTTGGTATTGCGTTCAACTTTTAGCTATTTTCTCTAACACCTGTTTATCGCAATTGTGTTTTGGCGAAACGTTGCAGCTTTGCATTGTTACGATTAATATTGGTGGTATCATGTATGTTGCTTTGAGAGTCGATTTTCTCCGAATATTATTTGTGATACTTGCTGCAATACAGTGTCAAAATCACAAGGAAGTCATTTGTTCTCTTTCTGCTATTTCTCTTGAAATAAGTTTGTTGGTCAATAACTTTATTTAAATGTTTCAACTTCATTCTAATGGTATTGTTTGTGTTTCATTATAATTAATTTTTGGAGTTTGATATGATGCTACAAGTGATGTGAATGATCATGTTAGCAACCTGTAGCATGAATAATACCGCATCGTTACAATTGATTTTTCTTTCTTTAGAAGTTTTATTGTTTCAGTTTCAGTTGGTTGATTTGGCACTGGTGTAAAACCGTATGGATAATGATACTAGAACCCATCTATAGAGTGTTATCCAAACATCAGATATGCCCATTATATCACATATTTTGAGATTAAACAAAGTCTGTGCTGTGTTAGGTTTTAGAGATGTTGTTTCGGTATGGAAATTCTGTTTCTTTCTGCAGTATCTTCATCGGTATATTAGCACCATGAGGCCTATACATGACCGATACGTTGTGCTATTTACGGTTGCAATTGTGTGGCTATTTGCACAGCTTTTAACTGCTTCCACTGCATATAACCACAAGTCAGCAAGCACACAGAATAGCTGCCGCACTGATCCTGCTGGACTCGTTACTCCCGCTAAATGGTAAGAATAATTCCAGGCTGGTTTCGTCAATTAGTTCTGATCATTTACATAACATGGCTAAGTAAATTGCTACAGGGTGTATCTTCCTTACCCGTTTCAATGGAGGCCTCCTACATTCAATGTTTTGGAAGCATTTCCTATGATGGCTGCTTCTATAGTTTCTCTTTTTGAGGTATCCACTAATTCCTTAGCACACAAGTAATAAGAATCTCGTGCCACTCGTCATTGCAATTTCTCCTGTTAATCACTGGTTTGGAATTTGTTTTACTTACAGTTTTCTGGTACATCCTATGCTGCTACAAGAGTAGGAAGCTGGTTTACTAGCATTAACATAAGGTCACGAGGAGTCAGCTGCCAACCTAGCGTGTCCTGCGGTGGAATTTCAAGGCATTCAAACTAGGCTATTATGTCACAGCAACTGAGCCAAGTGAGCTAATCCAAATTCAATAACATTTCAAGTTAGCAGCTAGCAGTTAACAACATACCCTAACATATCCTCATATTTCAAATTGCTGACCTTTTACTAACAGTAGCATAAATTCCATTTACCAACCTTTCAATTGCAAATCAATTCTCCATCAAACCTCATTCATATAAACAAAGACATCATCTCCATTCTAAATAACGTAGTCTGATTCAAATGATGGGATCTATCTACTATATAGTCTTCAGAATCTCCATTCTCAAGAAAAACCTGTAGCAAGTACACTCTGTAATTTTGGGAAGTTCTCAGTTTCCACTGCATAGAGAATTAATAGATGAATTTTAGTTTGAATTGGATGCTAGGATTTGGTTGTTAGTTCATCCATCTCAACGATCTTAGCTGTAGCAAGTACACTCTATAATTAATGGTCATTTCATTTGTTTAAAGGCTTCAATTTAGAGCAGAATGACCTTCTGTTTTGTATATTAGTTATTAACTGTATTATGTTGTTCCCTGAATTCCTCACATCTTCTCTTTTCATAGCATTCACTCTGATTTTTTAAAACATCTTTTACAGGAGATACATTGCAATGGTAGAGATGTGTCGAGTTGTTTCTTGCACGGATCAGCTAATTGTTTTATTGCTCCTGCTCTCTGAGCATGTGCTAAATATCCTAGAATTGTTACAGTCATGAACAAGGTACACAAATACATTTTGACATATATTTGTTTAATAATGACGGTATGGTGCATATCCTGACAAATGTTTGGTTTGCATCTTATAGCATCGTTGGCGTGTGGGGATCATGACTAAGATGGCTCCCATTGGTTATGTTGGTGTGAGCCTAAAATGCATTCTTGGTTTTAACAAGGTATTGAAATCTTCAAGATGCGGAAACATGGTATCGTAAGTATCCAGTTTTATTCTCTTGTTATTTTCTCATATTTTCATTCTTATTTACAGAGTCATGGAGAGGAAATATCGTTGCGACTTTGAACTGATGTCCTCAAAGGTTTCAGGAAATATGAAAGCATCAAGAAAACTCTACCGCATGAACTTTTAAGCTATATCATGCACCACAAGTATCATGTGTTCTTTTCCTTGATCCTAAGCATTTTAAATAACATAAATAATATAAGGTGCATTTGTCTATTTGTGACTTGAAATTTGTTAAACTAACTCGTGTTTCATTTCAGGCTCACATGATATACTCTGAACATGATGCAAACTTTTATGCTCTGGATAAGCAGGTGCATGCACTCTCTTGAGTGTTTGGCTATCAGTCTATTATTCATTTTGATTTATTACCTTGCTGATTTAATTTATTTTTCTTTGCAGTTAAATCAAGAAGCTGCTAGTTTAGATTGGACCAGATCTGCAGGCCACACTTTGAGTGGAGTGAGGAGCTCTGAAATCTATGAAGATGATTTTATGGCTGAGGACATTAACAATATTCCTCAGAAGCTTGGCGGTAATAGGTCAGACCAGCTAATGAGTGCTCGTGAATCTTCAGTTACTGCTGCTTACTATAGGATGGCTAGTGTTATCTCTAACAAGCTGGGAGAGTCCGAAGTAAATCAAAAGCCGGACCGTGATCATTCCAATGCTAACATCAGAGAAAACCCTGATCATATGGAATCGTCCTCCGAAGAAATTAAAAATACTGACACACTCATCATTATTGACGAAGGACTTAATGAGCCCGAACCCGATGATCAAATTAAAAATGGAATGAAACATGAACCTGATCCTGATGATTCTTATCATGGTAAAGCTATTATTTTTTACGTTTGTCCAGAAACTACTGATAGCAGGACTATATTTGACCAAAAGCCTATTGTTTTATTGGTGTAGTAGAACATTTGCATTCTCAGACAGGTACAGTGAATATGGATGCAACTTATCTTGATGCAAATGATTCAGAAACATCGTTAAAGTCTATTGCTCCAGCCATTGGTAAGTATTCTCTAACAATAGGTAGTAATTGTTTTATGTGCTAAATTTCCTGGATCAACTCCATGTAAGTTGTAATTGTCTCACAGAATTGAATCTTCACCCCAACTGAAACATCATCTACAAATAAATTCTCGATTCCCTGATATGCTCCATCATTCTGCAGGTGTTTGACAGCCCTAGATCTCGTGGCTTGATATTTATTGAATTCGTCGTCAACGGTAACAAACTGTCCTTAGCCGTAAATATGTCTCGACATCACTGAGCTTCATACGTCTCTGGTGAACACAGGTACTACTGAAGGTTCTGGTTAAGCTGCAAATTCAACTTATAATGTACTCTAATGGTGTAAGATTGAACCATGTTTGCTCGTTATTACCGAGATCTTTTATTTCCGACACCAATGCACTTAATCTTTATATCATGAGAGAACTTTATGACACTATTCTGAACCCATATATTAGCTGATCAAATATCATTGGCAACTTATTTAATGCCCTCATTCTCGTCATCGATGACAGCTTCAACTTCGGGACCTCGTAGGGCCTGGACTGAGGATGCTCATTCTTTCAATTTTACAATTTGACTTTAGCCTCGGTTATGCCAAAGTTAAATATTTTGTTGACTTATGAAGTTTGATTTTAGCCTCGAATAAGCCGAGGCTAAATATTTTATTGACTTATAAAGTTTGAACTTAGCCTCGAATAAACCGAGGCAAAATGTTCCTTTAGCCTCGACCAGGCCCAAGGCTAAATATTATGTTGAATTATGGAGTTTGACTTTAGTATCGGTCAGGCCCAGGCTATTTTTTGTTTTTTGACACGGCTTAACTGAGGCTAATGTAGACACGGCTAAACCGAGGCTAATGTAGACATGGCTAGACCGAGGCTACTGTAGACACGACTCTTTTTGGCCGAAGCTAAATGTTAGCTTCGGTCGTTTTAACCTATCCCCGACACCGACGCTACGCCGAGGCTAATTGGCTAGTAGCGGCGGTTTTTTGCCTTATAGTGTCGGAAAATGGCTGAGGCTAAATACAACATTTCTAGTAGTGTTGGTTGATCAATTGTCCTTTAGTTTAAACCTAATTCCCTTCTTCCTTAGTTAAGTCAATCTTTCTTCTCTGGTTTACACAGTCTTCCTGTTCTAACCTATTCTCCACCAGAGTTTGCAACCTTCTCTTGGTTCTTTCTCCTTCTTGTTTAGGTCATTACTGTTTAACAGTCAAGCCCTAAATCCTCTTTTCTCTAGTTAATCACAATCTGTCTGTTAATACTGAGTTTTTCTCTGGGTTAATCGCCTTCTTCCGACTAATCACCCTATCTTTAGTTGATCACGGTCCGCCCGTTAAAACCAACTTTTCTTTAGGTTAATCTCCTTCTTTCGACTAATCACCCGATCTTTGGTTAATCATATTCTGCCAGTTAAAACCAGCTTTTTCTTTGGGATAATCACCTTATCTTGGTTAATCACCCGCCTTTTGGTCAATCACATTCCGCATGTTTGAACCAATAACCCTTTTCCTTAGTTAACCACAGTCCGTCTATTAAGATACTGAGTTCCTTTTGAGTTAATCACCCTCTTTTGGTTAATCACTCATTCTTTTCGGTTAATCATAGTCCGTCTATTAAACACCGAACCCCTACAGTTAGTAACCTTCATTTGGTTCAAATACTCCAGCTTTGGGTTAGTAACCTTTGTTCGGTTCGAATACCCATTTCCTCTGGCCAGGTGTTGTTTGTTCAGTCAATGCACCGTTCTTAGAGTCACAACCTTCGCTTGGTTCTACACCCGTTATTTGAGTCACAACCTTTGCTTGGTTCCATACCCGTCTATTGGCTGATCACCGTTTATCGGTTAAGACCAGTTCCTTTTCTCCTTCCGGTTAACCACTGTTTATCATTTAATATACCGAATTCCCCTCAGAGGCAAACACCTCCCTTTGGTTTAGTACTCTCTTTCTATTGGTTCGTCACCGTCCGTCTGTTGACACCAACCTTTTTGCTCTCCCATTAAAGTTTTACTCTTATCTTTCTTCGGTTAATCACTGCTTGCCAGTTAATGCACCGAGTCCCCCGAGGATCTTACCTTTCTTTTGATTCTCGTCCTTTATTCTTTTTTTCCCGGCCACATCGCCATCTCTTTTCTTCTGCATTCCCCGGAACAATTATTTCTTCGCTTCTCTATTCCTCAACAGAGTTTTATTGGTTTTGACACCACTTCTCTTGCATCTCCCCAGTAGAGTCTTGCTTTCTCTTTTTATTTTTTGCTTTGACGCCGTCTTTGTTTTCTTTCCCAGCAGTAGTTCCCCAAACTTCATAGGCTCTGATTTCCTCATTACACTATCAGGGTACGTAGGCACAAGATTGCGAAATCTTAGCGAGCCACCTTCCTCCGTCTTCTTCCATTTCTTCTGTCTCTCTGGTCCGTCCAGATCCTCTTCTTTTCCTTGGTTCCTTGAACTATGGAGCTCTGACTTCCTCATTGCACTATGAGGGTACGTAGGCACGAGGGCCCCAATCCTCCTCGAGCACTTTCCTTTCTTTCTTTTTTCTTTCTTTTCGTTCCTTCCTTTTTCAGCTAGAAGCCTTTAGATAGATAACCCATCCAAGCCTAGAAGCAAGCGAAATGGTTCCTGTCGGGTACGATGGATACTTAAGGTGCTAGTACCTTCCTTTCACATAAATAACCTCTTTCCTGTTTCTCTTCCTTGGGTTTTATCGATCTTTTCCCTGTCCTTTTGGACTAAATAAAGTTCGGTGGCGACTCTGTTGTATCATTGAGTGTGCGATTCACTAATGTATAATCCCGCTAGCTCCACATGGGATAGAACATTTTTGTTTACATCCCGAGGATGAAAATTAGTAAGGATAAGGTTAACTATGCTTTAGCTGAGGGGAAAATCTTTTTAGGATTTTCTGATTCAAATATGGGGAAGGAGGTGTCATGAATGCTATTGAGCTTATCAACAAAGGTGTAAGTAAAGCGAAACTTATCCACAGTGATACTGGTTTGAGTACATCCAATAGCTTTATAAATAGAAGTAGGAGTGATAGTGACGAGAGGGCCATAAACAGAGGAACAAATGGAGTCACCATCCACACTTACTAAGGTATGTGTCCAGAAATCCTTCACCATGTTGGGATAAATGGGTCCATGCAATAATGCATGGTATTTGGTCCAATCATGTATGTGCATGCTCAGGACGATGTCACAATCAGTTCCTTGAAGACGAGGAAATAATGGTCGTTTTTCACAGATAACTTCCAGAAGGTCTTCATTACCACAAAAGGTTTTGACAGCCATGGTTGGATGAAAAAGAAGAAGAGAAAAAATAAAGAAGATTGCAAGGGTGGAAAGGAGGAATGATTGTTATAAGAAGAACGGAAGAATATAAATAAGGCAAATGATAGAACGAAGCGAGGTATTAAAGACAAAACAATTTAATACATACAAAATTGAAATACGCAAAGCAATAAATGTTTAACCAAGAAAATGGAAAACCATCATTTCCAAATAGAGTATCACATAGGAAATATAAACGCATTAAACAAAATTAGAGTGAAATAGTAAAAATTGTATTAAATGCTTTCGTAATTTTAATAAAAAAAATAGATGAACATATACTTAAAAGGTATAAAGTAACAATCAAAGATAAGAAAAGATAACAGTAAAAGAAAAAACATTCTGACAAGAGAAAAAGTTATAATTTAACAACCTGAATTCAAGAGTCTCGTCATCCAATGTGTCACGTTAAGTCTGAAGGGACGTTTATTAAAAGATAGCCGACTTAAAATGAATCATAATCCTTCACTTTTCTGACTACGTATTAATGAAGTAAACTCATCAGTTTCCAATGGTAAAAAATAAACTAACTTAATAGAGTATTCTAACCCTGGATACCTCATATACATGAGAACTTCACTTGTTAGATGCTTCATAACTCAGAAGTAGAATGCTACTAATCAAACATTAGAAACACATTTTTCTATTCTAGAGAACATATATAAATTCTGAGATACTTCTTTTCATTATGGACATAAAACAGAGTTCCAATGTAAGAATGATAACAAGTTTATATTCAGCAAGGATTTTTTAAAAGGATAACAACCACAAGAAAAGACTGTATCAAAGGTTTCTAAAAAAATAGTTTCTTTATGAACATAATCTCAAAATTCTAATTCTAGAATAGAAAGATAGATTCTTAGATAATTTAAAAAGTAAGAGTTAGAAAATGTTACTCAATTATTTAGAGACTCCCAGCTTGCTTTCTATTTCATGGGGATGTGCGCGCTTCTTTAGAATCACCACTCAATTTGCTTCTTCATTTGAGGATGTTGTTAATGAAGTCTCTTGCTGGACCACTAGAGAAAATTCTTCTAAGAAACTGTCTTTAAGAATCTTCTTTCTTCCTTTAGATCTTAAATGAGATACAGTGAGGTCTTTGAGCCATGTGCAGAGACAGGATCATCTTCATAGTTTCTTTAGTCTTTCTCATTCTGATATATGAAACATCTTTCATGGTGTTTTTTGTATTCAGATCATTAGAGGGATCTGAGTAAACCTTTTAGCTTTTAGCTTCTGATCAACCGCTTCTTTCTTCACAATGCCTTATTTATAGAAAATCAATTAATTCAATCAACTAATGCTTAATTCTAGATTTAGAAAGCCAAATGCCATAAGTTGAGAGAATTAGTTGAATTCTTCTTGTGTCATTGAAGTACTATCTTTGATCATACATTTTTCTTCAACAGATGCAGATATTGTCATGAACATCAAACCATGCAAACATTTCTTCAGAGGGTTTAAATGTTGACCTTGTTCTTACTTGCTTAGCCTTATCACCCAAAATTAGTACTTTAGAAGGTAAATATTTCTGTTTAAGCTTTCTTAGAAATGTAAGAACTGCGACGGCTTCTGATTACATCTTCTAATTACTGTAGCTCTATTACCTTCAGCATCTGAAGGGTAATCTTCCAGATTTTCAATATTTAAATAAACCTCACCTTTCAACTGCCAAACTTATAATCAAATCTGACATCAATTGATTCATCTGTAGAAGTACTTCAATTCCAAAAACTTATAGACTTTGAGAATTCTAATCATGATACATCAAAAGTGATCTGAAAGAAGATCTTGTTCAGATTAGCTTCCTATAACTCCTTAGAAATGATTTGATATGATAATCTCAGATATCATGAACTTAGAAATTTATCCTTCAAGATCTTGTTCTTACTGCATCTAGTTGTAAAGAACTAGGATATGAAAATCTCATTTTTAACAAATAGTTTCTTAAGATATTTATCCTTAGTTTGTTGACCAAGATTAGTTCTAACCTTGAACGTTCTTAGACAGTTACTTTTGCACTTAGATAGAAGAGAACACAGAAGGATTCATCCTTGTGTCAAGATCTTTTGCCAAAGTCTATTATGTAAATACTATCTGTAACTGAATCAATACTTCATACCATGTTATTGTATTGGTTAAGATATGCCAGTATACAAAAATAGTGTAAATAGTCAGAATCCTGGTGTCAAGGTCAGAGCTTTAAATAAGGTTCTGAGAATTTCTGGGCAGAGATAGTTTTTGCTGAATTAGAGACATAAACTATTTTATCTTCTGGAAGGATCTTGTTTAACAGATACTCCAGCATCATCCAATAGTGTTGAGATAGTTTGTTCTTCATCTTTATCATCTTTTGAGGGCTCAGAATCATCTAGTGTTGCCTTTCAAATTTTTCTTCAAGCTTATTAAAGCTTCTTACTTGACTTAGAGTGAGCTTGAATCAATCTCAGCAGAACATCTATTTCCTTTGATTTTGTTGCAATGATTCTTCTTCGAGAGATGATTTGTCATTCTTGACAGAGTGACACAATTTATCTTCATCATCTTCAGAATCCTTGATTTCTCTAGCTGAAGAACCTCTGATCTTCTTAGATCTTCTGATAGATATATGCATAACATATTTCCTCTTATCTAAAATAAACTGTTATAGCTTAATCTTCATGTCTTATCCGCACGAACTCACCAATTCTTCTAGAGAAATGCTGATCATATCTTCTAAGACTAAGAAGCAGTTACTCTTAAGCTTTTGATTGTTTTCTTCAGGAGATTTATCAAAGAGAGAATCTCAATTTAGAACTCTAAGTTTTGCACCCATGGTTTGAAAACATGATAACAAGATTTCAACCTTCTCCAATATCCTTCATCTTGAAGTCTTCATACTTTAGAATCAAAACATGAGCAATTATTTCCTTGACCAAAAGGAGTCCTTAAAAAGTTATCCTGAGAAAGTCAAATAGACATAGCAGTCCAGTTTTGAAAACATCCTAAACTTAGTAAGAATTCTTTCAGCAAACAAGGAACTGCTTGCTTTCTGATGATTCTTTTCTTCCTTTTCAAACTAATCATTCGAATTTTCTTTCAATCTTTTACCAACAACATCTGAGGGAGGTATGTAGTTATCAACTACTAAATTCAAATGATCGGTATCACCTTTTAGACAGAAATTTTCTAGTTAATCTTTCCAGTACTCAACATTTTCACCAACAATGGTGGAAGATTAAAACTGAGAGTATTTGAGACTTGAAACAATAGGTGGTGGAGTGGAAACCATCAAGATGTTTCTCAAAGCTTGTCTGGATCTTTATTTGACGCAGTTAAATGTTTGATAAACATCAATAATAGAACCGGAGCTCTGATGACAATTGAAGGAGTGAGAAACACAAGAAGGGGGAGGGGGGGTTTAAATTGGGTTTCACCAACTATGAACTTCGAAAATAAAACAGTGTTAATAAATTGACATGATTATTTTTATCCTGGTTCACTATTAACAAAGTTACTCTAGTCCACCTACCAAGGTGATTTTGCCTTAGACAAGGACTTAATCCAATAATCTCAATAGATTACATCAAACAAATTAGACTACCCGTCCTTCTGTGAGCCACAATGGATAACCTCCATTGACTTCTTGAGAATTCTGACTATACCCTAGTCTCTCAAGGAACTATCAACAACTGTTGATTACAAATGTGTGTACATGAATTTCTTCTAAACAAGCAGGTGACACAATGGAAGTTACTACTAAAAATAAGACATTTGGTTAAATGATTTTACATCAGATTTTAAAATATATGACGTAAAAAAATATTTGTCAAAGGATTTTGCATCAGATTTCATAATAATATGAAGTGAAAAATATTTGATTTAGGAATTTTACATCAGACATTTATTTCCACTGATGTGAAAAATAACGCCGTGGCAGTTTCGTAAATAAAATGAAATTTTGTTATAAAGGATTTCACATCGGTTCTTGATTTGCAACCGATGTGAAAAGTTCACTGATAAAAAAAACAAGGTGGCAGTTTCGTAAATAAATTGAAATTTTTTTATAAAGGATTTTACGTCGGGCCTGGATTTGCACCCAATGTAAAAAGTTGTCTAACAAAAAGATAACAAGGAAGGGATTTCACATCGAGCCTGGATTTGCACCCGATGTGAAAAGGTTGACCTTTACATCGGTTGGCTTCTCACCAAACTACAACCGATGTAAAAACTCCTCACAAAATCCTATTACTAATTCTTCAGTTTCTTCCATCATTCTCCCTCTCATTATCGCTCCCTCTCACCGCTGATTGCATCGTCGCCACAACTTACTCTCTATCACCGTCCAACCATTGCGTCATCCATCACAACCTACTATCCTCCACCGCCGCAACCAACACACTCGTGCGCTGCAACCAAACCCTCCCACTACTAAACATTCTTCTTCCCGACACCGCCGTGCCGTCAACATTTTCCTCCACCACCACAATCTTCCACCATCGCCGCGCCGCAACCAACACTCTCTCCTGAATTTACAGGCCAATACATTATTATTAGGGGTTTCGAATTGATTATGTATTTGGCTCTGTTTTAGATTTCCCTCTATTGCCTTGTTTTTCTGACACGGTTTTGATGTTGATTTCAACTCTCTATTGTTTTGGATTTTTCAATATTGGTTTTGAATGGTTTCGACTCGGTTAGTGTTGGAGTTTTTAAAGAGGTATTTTGGATTTCTGCAGGTATTATTTCAAATTATTTACAGAAGTATTGTTTTGGATATTTTGATTCTTCTTGGTTTTGGTTCCTACTTAGTTTGGTTTTAATTCTTCTTGGTTTTGGTTCCTACCTTTCCTGTTTATCTTCCGTCTTCGACATAATCCGTTAAGGTGCATGCTATTTTTCTTCATTTTTTATTTATTTCAATATGTTGTGTTGTTCCTTATAGATGTTTGTGAAATTCTGATGACAGTGTTACTAGTGTTGAATTGCGTAACAATTTGTGATGAATTTTGATGTTGAAACTATTTGGTTTGAAAGAATTTTGGGTGAGACTTGAAGATAAAAATGCCAAATAATTTTGGTGTCAATTTGGTTCTATTTAGGTTTAAATTGAGTAATATAATTTTTTTTTATAATACCATTTTGTTAGGAATAATTTTTATGATTTAATTTAATGTTATGTGCTTGCACGTAGATACTTTTGTTCTCTCTAATGTGTCCAAAAGAGGGAATATTGTAAGCATTCCAATGATTTAACTCTGTATGCATTAATTTCGAAATATAGGTATGGATCGTAGTTGGATGAGAGTTAATCGATTAAATGCTGAGTACGAACATTGAGTGATGGAATTTCTACAGTTTGCTAAAAATAATGCTAAGAAAAATCTTCCTCCTCCTAAAAGTAATGCTGAAAAAAGTCTTCATGTGCTTTTTCTTTGTCCATGTGTTCGTTGTGAAAATCAAGAACCAAAACTTAATAAGAAAGAAATCATGGATCATCTAATTCGTGAAGGGATTTGTCAAAGTTATACACAATGGATATGGCACGGTGAAGTAGTAGAAAAGCCAAATGTGTCCCAAAGAGATAATGTTAGTGTGGAAATAGATGATCGTCTAGAAGACATGATGTGTGATACTGGACAAGATTCGTTTAAGAGGGCACATGCGTATGATACTTTATGCTGTGACTAGGATAAACCTTTGTACCCAGGATGCACAAATTTTACACGTTTGTCAGCCGTGTTAAAATTGTTTAATTTGAAGGCAAATAATGGGTAGACTGATAAAAGTTTTACCGAATTGCTTGAATTGTTGACATAAATGCTTCCAGAAGGTAACGTAATGCCAAATCGTTATTAAGAGGCAAATAAATTATTGTGTTCGATGGGTTTGAAGTATTAAAAGATGCAAGCATGCCCTAATGATTGCATATTATACACAAAAGAGCATGTAAACTATAATCATTGTCCAAAGTGTAAGGCGTCACGTTACAAAAAGAAAGATGGTGATTCTAGTGATGATGGGGGTGGTTAAAAAGGGTCCTCTCGTGAAAGTAGTATGGTACCTACCAATAATTTCAAGGTTCAAGAGATTATTCTCTAATGCAAATGACGCAAAGAATCTTAGATTGCATGCAGAAGAAAGAAAATGTGATGGATAAATTCACCATGTAGCTGATTCTTTGCAATGGAAGGAAATAGATTCTTTATTTCCAAAATTTGGCAAAGAGTCGAGAAACCTTAGACTTGGACTTTCTACTGATGGAATGAATCTGTTTGGTAATCTAAGTGCTAACCATACTTCTTGGCTTGTTCTCCTGATGATTTACAACCTATCTCTTAGGCTGTGAATGAAGCGTAAATATATTATGTTATCGATGATGATTTCAGACCCAAAATAACCAGGAAATGACATAGACGTTTATCTTAGTCCACTAATTGATGATTTAAGAGTGTTATGGGAGGAAGGTTTGGATGTTTTTGATACGTATTCTGGTGAACATTTCAATATGTGTGCCATGTTACTTTGCACGGTCAACGATTTTCGGGCATATGGCAAAATTGTTTGGGTATAAAGTTAAAGGGCATAAAACGTGTCATATATGTGAAAAAGACACATGTTACCATCAACTTGAAAAATAAAATAAGACTATTTATCTCAGGCATCAAAAATTTCTAAATCATTATCATCCATATCGTTGATTGCAGAAAGCTTTCAATGGGGAACAAGAGCATGGTGTTACTCCAAAGCCCTTAACTGGAGAGGAAGTTTATCAATGACAACATGGCATTAATGTTGTCTTTGGAAAGTACCAAAAAAAATCTACTGTGAAAAATATATGGAAAAAGAGGTTGGTTTTCTTCGATCTTCCATATTGGTATAGTCTTGATATAAGACATTATATTGATGTGATGCACGTGGAGAAAAATGTATGTGATAGTTTAATCGAAACACTTTTCAACATTTAAGGTAAGACAAAAGTTGGTTATAATGCCCATCTGGTTTTGGGTTTGATGGGCATACGAGAAGAGTTAACTCCACAACATATAGGTAACAAGATATATTTGCCTCCTGCCTGCTACACTTTATCTAAAAATGAGAAAACAAGTTTTTGCGTGTGTTTACAAAGTATTAAAGTGCCACATGGTTACTCATCAAATATCAAGAGGCTTGTATCAGTTAAAGATCTCAAATTAATTGGCTTAAAATCTCATGATTGTCATGTCTTAATGCATTAGCTACTACCAGTGGCTATTCGTGGGATATTGCCTAACAATGTTAAGAAGACTATAACTAGGTTGTGCTTATTTTTCAATGCAATTTGTTGTAAAGCCATTGATCCATTAAAGTTAGAAAATTTGGAAAATGAGGTTGCAGTTATCTTGTATCAATTGGAGATGTATTTGACTCCTTCATTTTTTGACATTATGGTTCACTTGATTGTTCATCCAGTAAGGGAAATTAGATTACGTGGTCTAATTTATTTACGTTGGATGTATCCAATAGAACAATACATGAAGATCCTAAAAGGGTGTACAAAAAACCCACACCGTCCAGAAGCATCGATTATTGAGAGGTACATTGCAGAAGAAGCAATTGAGTTTTGTTCAAACTATTGTCAGAAGTGGATGTTGTAGGGGTTCCAAGTCTCATCATGATGGAAGATGTGAAGGTGTGGGTACACAAGGTTTAAAGGTCAAAAGCTTAAGTATTGAGGTGGTTGTTTAAGCGCATTTGTATATATTGAATAACACAGATGAAGTTCAACCTTACTTATCTGCTTACAAAAGCATCATAAAAAAAAGTACCCCAAGATGAATGAAAGAGGGTTGTTAAAAGAGCATAATAATATTTTCTCTGAGTGGTTTAAAGAAAAAACTGCTAATGATGATAGTGCTTCTAATACAATTAAGTGGTTGTTCTATGAGGCTAAGTGTAACATAATAACTTAGAGTGGATATGTTATTAATAAAAATTCCTTTTATACAAAGTCAAAGGATGACCGTAGTACCATGAAAAATAGTGGGGTTATGATTGTGGCCGAGTCTATACACTTCTCTAGTTCTAAAGATAAAAACACGGTTATGGCATATATACCCTACTTTAGGGTGATTGAAGAGATTTAGAAAGTTGATTATGTTATGTTTAAAGTTCCTGTATTTAAATGCGAATGGATTGATATCAACAGTGGTGTAAGAATCAATTAATTTTGATTTACACTGGTTGACCTTAGCAAGTTACCTTATGTGGACGAACCTTTCATCATGGCATCTCAAGAAAAATAAGTGTTTTATGTCACAGATCCTTCTAATAAAAGATGGTCAGTGGTTATACGAGGAAAGGTGCACGGTAGTGATGAAAATCAAGATGCGAATCTTGATATTTTCGAAACTCCTTCTTTCTCAACAAATGTGCCAACCTTCATTGAAGAAAATGAAGAGGATGATGTGCTTGCTATTCGCATAGATCATGAAGAAGGGACATGGGAGAACTAGTAAGGTTTTTTTTATAAGTTAATTCGACATTACTTTGATTTTTAATTGTTTTTATTTTGTGCTTAATTTGATGTCTAATTATTTTTATTTTATGCTTAATTTGATTTCTAATTATTTTTATTTTGTGTAAATAGATACATGGTTGATTCAACTGACAACCCTTCTTCATCTAGTAACCCTAATAAAAGAAGAGTTAGATGTCCCACTATGATAGCACAAATTGACAAATTTAATCAAACGGGTGAAAAGATAAAGGTTGAGTTTGATCCAAGAACCTACGAATGTACTGGTGTTGGTAAAAATGCTTCAACTTTTAGGGGTTATGTAGCATCTCTTGCTCGGAAGAGATGTAGCATTTTGATAGATGAGTGGAAAGACATACGTAAAGACATAAAAGATGCTATTTGGGTTGATGTTAAGGATTTTAAATTCAATAATTTATTATATTTTATAATCATATACTAACAACATATGCCATATACTAACAATAATTTCTTTATGTATATGTGTAGGCTCATTTCACTATTCCAGAATGTGATGATCCGAAGAAGGATCCATTGAAGGATGAATGGATTAAATATACAGGAGAGTGATATAGAGGTTTTAAGATACAACTCACACAAAAAAATAGAAATCCCAAAGAAGGCCGCCCTCCTGCACATGTCAGGTATAATTATATTAAAGAAGAAACATGGAAAGAGTTTCTGAAGTCTCGAAATACCCTGAATTTAAGGTTAGTAGGAGTTATTTTTTTTTTGTTGTGCATAAATTTTTTATTATGTTTAGTGATTAATAACTTTTTGAGTTTATAATAGGAAAAATGTTAAAAGGGTATGGAATCACTTGCTTGAGTTATTTTTTTTTGTTGTGCATAAAGAATGTATACCTACACATACGTATTATCTCGTGGATGGTATCACTTGCTTGAGGAGAAAATGAAAAATAAAAGGAGATCATCATAGATGATTCCACTTTAGATGATAATGGTAGTCCATATCCACCGTCACACCATGAAGTATGGAAGAGAGCACGGCAAAAGAAATGGGGAGAATACACATCAAAGTCTACACAAGTTGTTGTTGAGAAAATTGTAAGTAAAATTTAGAAAATACTTCAAGTATCACTATAGTTGTGGTTGATAAAAACTATTGAAATTAGTTTTGGTTTTTTCATTTTGTTGGAATCTCTAGTTGAAGAAGCTGAAAAGGATGCATTTGTTCCGGATGGACGTAACGATATCTTAACAGTAGCCATTGGAACATTTGAGCATGGCGGTCGTGTTCGTGGTGTTAGAAAACACCATAAAATTATCCCTTTCTTTGGAAGGTCGTCTTCACATCAAAGACAACATATAGATGTAAAAGAACAACTTGCACAATTTTCATTTGAATTGGAAGCAAAACTTAGAGCTGATTTTGATCAAAAGTTGGTTGAAGAGCGTAAGGTGCTGCAACAATCTTTTATGGAGACACTTAGGTCTATGGGTTCTCACAAAGCACAGAATATAATAAATGTATTAAACAAATGGAAGTTGTCGATGAAAGCGGAAAAGAAAGTTGTTCAGCTGCAAAAGGAAGCACAAAAGAAGTGGAAGACGATGTTCAGAGATTGTTACTCATGTTCTGAAAATGGGTGACACACACTTGGAAATAAAATTAAATCATTGTGTGAGTGTCACTAATTTTTATATGTCATCTAGGTGTATCAGAGAGTTGTTGGTGGATTTTCATTGGCTTGACGTGTCTACTCTGCAAGTTTGGTGCACATAAGTGCATTTTTTATTTATTAATGTCAATATCTATTAATATGTTATATCTCTTATCACTTTGATTCTAATGATTATTTTAAAATTATTCAGGTATATTAATCGTGTATGTATTGATAATTCCACATCAGAAGTATATGGATTTATGCACCCTGCTAGGTGTGTGTATGTTGGTAATGTGCCAAAAACTGAAACAAATGTTAAAAAATACATACAAGATAAGTTATGTGGCAAAAAGAGAGTGTGTAACTTACTACCATTTATTCCTGGATAAGTTTGTATAAAATTGTGTTTTCTATTTTTTAATTTTGATAACATAGATATTTTATGTGACTTTTGTGTTTCCACACACGCGTACATAGATCATTGGCAATTAATAGTCATTTGCCCAAGAGACAATATTATGATCGTCTTTTGTTCACTTCATTGGAAACTTAGTCAAACCATGAGGAAAATTGTTACAAAGTAAGTTTATCTTTTATGTGACTTTTGTTATAATATATTATATATCCTACATACATAAATAGTTACAAGAGTAATTTCATATTTTATGTGGCTTTATATGAATTTTTTTCTTCTGAATTAGTGCTTTTGGTGTTCATCAAATAACAAATGGCAATAGAAAAAGGCTAAAAGACTCAAACCCAAAGTAAGTGTGGTGTAAATTATAGTTCTATATTTAATTTTATCATAAGTATTCACTAATTGTGTCATTCATTTGTAGACAATGTTATGGATACTATGTGTCATTCATATTTTATGTGTCATTCATATTTTATGTGTCATTCATTGATTGTGGATACTATGTTATAAAAAATATGTTGGATATTGTCTCTGCCAATATAACCGAGTCTTGGGTGCAGGTAATAGAAATAATTTTACTTTGTTATTTACTTTGCGTTTTTCAAGTTAATGTGAATTTTTAAAGAATAACTTTATATTGTTATTTACGTATTGTAGGTGTTTGATGACCCAACATAATTAACACAAGATGATTTGTATGATTTGTGACTCCATTGGGCAAAATGTTTTATTGAGTTATATAAAAATTAAGCTTTATTTGGTGAATTATATAGAATTGTCTATATATATCTGATTTGAGTTTCTTGACTTTGGTGTTGTCGGTTGATGTTTATTGGTCTTATTATTTATTGTCAGCAAACGTGATTTTGGTGTTGTCTACTGAAGCTACAACTCATCTTCTTGTGAATTGCATGTTGATAATTCAAGTGTGGAAAAAGACTTATAAATGGTTGGATATTTTTGTATGTTTTCACAGCTTATAATTTTGTACACTTGTGTGTATACTAGATTAGTACTTTTGTAAATCAATTGTTCATTTTGAAGAATATGTGCATCCTAGCTATTTGGTGCAATGAAATTAATAGGTTGATTGAAAAAATATGAAAAATTAGATACCAATAGTGACTTAAATGTGGTCTGTGTGATGTTGGAAAAATATGAAAAATTAGGTACCAAAATTTTTTACAGGGACTCCACCTCGATTCTGCTAAAAAATAGTCTAATTTTTAAAGAAAGATAGCATACATATTACATCGGGCGCGCCTTGCAACCGATGTAAAAACATACATTTTAAGAAAGATAGCATACATTTTACATCGAGCCAGAAAAGCAACCGATGTAAAAACATACATTTTAATCGGGCCAGAAAGACAATCAATGTAAAAACATACATTTTACATCGGTCCAGGAAGCCAACCAATGTAAAATGGACATTTATTTTAAAAAAAAGTCAAACCCATATTTCACATCAGATTTAACAGTCAACCGATGTAGTAGATGTATTTTTCACAATAGACTATGACCCGATGTAAAATATCTTTGATTTACTACATCGCTTGGCTTTACATCGGACCCAGACCTGATGTAAAATGTGCTTTTCGCCCGATGTAAAAAGTCTTTCTTGAACTAGTGAGCATAATAATACAAAAGTGTTCTTAGCAAGATATGAGCAATAACTCCTTTCTATTCTATAAAAGTATCTTAAGAATAATCTTCGAGAGATTTGTATCGTATCAACATAAGTTTTGTGAGATTAAAAGCTTCTTTTAATGCTTCTCTCATTTCTTGTAGAGAATTTCTCTAATCTAGTTGAGCATTAAGCATTTTCTTCTTGACCTATATAATTTGGTGCTTGCTTCCGCCTTGCACACATACTTTCGTGTATTCTTCAGCTTCTTGTTCTTGTTACTCTATCTTGATCTTCTTTTCTGCTCTTGTAGCATTTTGCACTTCGGCATTTTGTATTTTCACCCGGCTTACAACAACAGCTACAACAACATTTGATTTATGCTCTTTCACTTTCTTTGCTTCGGCAGCTTGTAAGCAACACCAGCTCTTACACAGCTTAAGCTACGCCACTCTTCAAGTCTTCAAATATTCAATAAATAGAACTTCAGAATAGATCTATTGGAAGGTATAACAGGAAACATATTCCAGCTGTAATAACCCAACATTCACTAAAGGAATGGTTACATCATAATACAAAAAGTTGTCCTTACGCCACCTAGTCTAGGTAGAGGTCACATATTATTTTGTACTTTTATATTCAACGCTTTATCCAACCATTCTTAATCTTTTGTCTTCTAAATCTTCAGAGGCTTCATATGTAGATTTGAAGAAACATGTAGAGATATCAATACTTGTAACTTCAGAACCTATGTCGTCAGAATCTCGGATATTCTTTCAGCAGAATCATCTTAAGAGTCTTCAGCACTTTGTCTTTAGAAGTGTTATCTTCAGAATCTGTTCGTTCAACAGAATCTCGTCTTCATAATACTCAGAACTTGATCAACGCATATTTGTCTTCAGAGTCTTCAGAACTTCGTTCAATAGAACCTTGTCTTTAGAGTCTTCAAAACTTGATCTTCAGAAATGATGTCTTTAGAATCTTCAGAGGTTCGTTCAACAAAACCTTGTCTTTAGAAACTTCAGAATATGTAGCAATAGAAGCACAACATTTAGAAAGCCTTCAAGGTTTAATAACAAAGTCTTAATCAGAAGCTTTAGTACAAACTTTCTCCAGAACCATTTCACTAAGAGCCTTCCTGAAGGTTGACTTTAACTTGTACACAACATATGTTTTCTTTCCAGAGTGTTCTAGATCAGAGTCTGATAACGTCACACGTCTTTCTATCAGATTCAGAATCAAATTAGCAACAGCTACACACTAGACAGAAACCATAAAATACTGAATTATTCTCTAAGATAACATGTGTAGTTATCATAAAAATTTAAAGCCAGATGCAGAACCACTATTGTTCTTACATTTGCATCCTTCCAATTTTGGAAGGATTTGGAGAGGGAAAGGAACATAAGGTTTGAAATAAATTATAATCACTACAATTTTTTGTTTTCTTTTATGATTTTTATTTTATATTTTATTTATATTAAGTTTTTTCTAATTTTGTTATGTATTTTATTATATTGTCTTTTATATCAAATTTTGAACTTTATATATATATATATATATATATATATATATATATATATATATATATATATATATATATATATATATATATATATATATATATATATATATATATATATATATATATATATATATATATATATATATATATATATATATATATATATATATATATATATATATATATATATATATATATATATATATAATTTATTACATAACGTTAAAAAAATCGAGTATATTTGATCTGTATTATAACTTTTCAACACAAATTAAACTATGTGTTTATAACAATTTATGTATACATTAAAAAAATCAATTTATGTATACATAACATCAATTATGTATAATAAAAAGAATTCACCTCCCCTCTCATTCCCTTGCCTACATTAAAATCACTCTCACATTCCCTTTATTTGAACCGAACACATGTTCGAGCTGCAGTATAGCGGCAAGAAGCAAAAGATTTGAATTCGGAAGGATTTCCTCTGGGATTTATATCGTCTCTACAGGGATCAGTGCAAGGGGAAGAACACCATTCAACGGTGTCTATATTTCTAAGCTTGTTGTTAAAATTTGGTTGAAAGATTCACGAGACCATAAATAAAGGCAGAAAATATAATAACGGAAAATATAAAGTAAAGACTGAAATATAAACAGAGTCTTGATGGGATTGGATCTCATCAATTGATAACACATGCGTTCTTATAATCAATTAAACATAAATCAATCATTCGTCTAATATCCTCACGTATCACCCACAACAAAGGTTATTCTAACACAATGATCGCGACTTTCCGAGTCTAATTGAATTAACTGCAAGTGTACAGTCTATCGCGTAGTAATAAAGATATCGAACCCACAAGGACTCATAATCAATCTAGTATAGTCGGATGTTACTGTGTTTAGCTAGGTTGTTAATGGATTAAGGGGAAATATGCAAAAGTAAAGGCTAAACTAAAGAAGGGAATAAAAGGTTTCTTAAAATAATAATGCGGGCAATCGGTATGTACTGACATAGTATCTCGAGGATTCGATAAGTTACCGGCGCGGTTTAATAAGTTCAAAGTAGTTTTCGGAAGAAAATAACAGTTTAAAGACTTTTATCTCACGATGGTTGTTGACGCTAGTCGCAACTCTAAGGCGGAACGTATGCTTTCGCTATCCCGTTTGGGGTTAAAATTGGTTTTTGAAAACTATTGAGTTCTAATCTCTTTTAAAATGCTTTCGCCATGTTTAAAATAGATGCTCAATTTTTACTATCTGGTCCTAGCCTCAGCTTTCGCATGTCGGTTCATACCTTAGTAAATCTCCCACTGTCGTGGCGAGATTGCTTTAAATAAATTCTCGCTGTCGCGACGAAGTTTAGTTTAATAATTTTGGTTTAAAAACTAGAGCCAGAAACAAGTTTGAAAAAAGAAAGTTTACGCCGGTTATTATCGAACCTCGTTCTACTAGTTTATTACATACCGATTGATACGGTTTTAGCTAGACATAAAACTTAAAGCATGCATACTTGAATTAAAAGGGCAGAACACGTAAACATACATGTTAAAGCAAATAAAATCAATTAATACTAATAACGAAACCTGTAATTAATTCTGATTCGGCACTTGGATAATCCTCCACAATGTCGGCAGGATTACTCTTGTGACGATTAAGTGTACGAAAAAGTAAGAACAGAGATTACAATGAAAGTCTGGAAAGGAAACAAAAGAAGAATAGCAAAACAGAAAAGAAACAAGCAAGAAAATAATCTTCTGGTATTAAAATTGGCAGCACTTCGTCCTCTTCAATGCGGCTCCCCTATTTCAGTCCCAAAGCCCTCTATTTATAGTGTATGAATGCTACGTGAACTGTTGTTGGAAGTGTCTTTGAGGGTCAGAAAATCCAGGGAGTCGTGCGCTAAATTTGGGCTTCTGTTTGCACGTCTCTGAAAGTGGACAATGGGCAGAAAATGTGCCTATGACGGTCGTGGGGGGCCATGACACTCGTCACGTCTGTGACGGTCGTGGTGCGGCCATGACGCTCATCATGCCTGTGACGGTCGTGGTGAGACCATGACGGTCGTCATATCAGCAGAATTGGAATCTGCTGCTTTTCTCGTTCTTTTTCTTCTGTTTCAAGTCCTTTTGAGCTTGTTTTGCTTATCTTGCCTCATTTGGACATTGACTTCATAAACCTGCGAAATATTAAACAACAATGCGAATATGGTATGAAATCAGGGTGAAATCGACCGTTAATAATACGAAATAATGGCATTTTAATCTATATGTTTTCGCGTTATCAAACTCCCCTAAACTTGAATCTTTGCTTGTCCTCAAGCAAAAAGTCTAAATGCTGAGAGGATGCAGACACCTGATGCGCACTTGTGCGTTTTCAGAATTGCTTCAAAGGCGATGAGTCGAGAATTCGGAGATGATTCGTAACAACACGCATACGAACTTGACACTAAGTGGGAATGCTTTCGAAGGCCTCCTCTTTATACGAGCCGGTTCCAATCATGCTGCTGTAGCTCGGCGCTAAGTTCATCGAACTAAGTTCTGCCCAGTTTCGTTCTGGCACAATCACATTAAGCCCTTTACCTCTTTTTGCGTACGTAGTGGAATAGCCTATTAGTGACTTCGGTCTTTTCTTTCCACGGGGTCTGGTGCACGAGTGCGGTACCCTATGACATGTTCACTTGTAAGTTGTGGGGGATCGAACCGTGATTCGCCCTACCGAGTCCATAACCAGAGACCTATAGACCAACTGGTAAGGAACTTCTTTTTCTCTTATGAGCTCACTATTTTTATTTCTTTTTGCCATTCCGAAATGTCCGAGGTAGATAAACACTACATGGCTGCGGAGCAATTCTTTTCTTTATGATCTTACCGATCACTTATTTGCATCGGTTTTCCATGTGGTACGCGCTTAAGGCGGTGCTGACTGCTTTTATAAACTACTAAGGGCTTCGCTTGGTGCTTGAACCTGAGGCTTCGGTACAGTAGGTAGTGGAACTGACTCGCATAAAGCGGATGTCTAAGGTGTTAAGTCGGTATGGTTATCGTTAGTAATTGTTCTCGAGTTTCCTTAACGCGGCCTTAATCGTGGCGCACCGGATGTTTTCATCGAAAATTTTTCGTATAGCTCAAATTTTTTTCGTATAGCTCGAGTAAAGCAGATTAAGGTTGGGAAGTTCTTTTAACGGAAAAGAATATAAAAATTATGCGCTTTATTAAACTGAAATAAAAATACTGAAATTGAAATTACTTTGAAAGGGAAATGAAGTAAATAGTAAAGTGTCGCTCCCACACCATCTCAAGCAGTGTCCTCACTGCTTTGAAGTGATAGTGGAAGGTGTACAACAATGAAAACAGGAAAAATGCAGGAAAAACGAAAATAAAACAAGAAGAACTCTACTCTCTGTCGCGTCCTCTTCCTCGATGGCGTCCTCCTCTGGTCGTGGGGCGTAGAACGCCTGTGTGAAAAATGGAATTATGTAAGTCGTCCACACGGTGGTTTAAGGCTTCCATTTCATTCACGACAGTGTTGAGGCATGCCCCCTGGGCGGTTAACAAATCGGTGACCTGTTGGTGTTGTTCTTGCTCACGTCGTTCAAGCAGAGTGGCTTTCTGATTCTGGAGCCAAATGGTGTTAAGGACATCTTCAATGGTATCTGCAGTGCAGGGGCGACGGCGGGAAGAAGGACCGGCAGGGGCTGGTTGCTGAGAGGCTTCAGCCTGAGCTGCGCGGTCCAGTTCATCCTGTACCTCATCTACAGGCATCTGATCATTCTGTGGAGGAGCTGCATCATTAGCTTCGGGTGCCGCTGGGTCAAAAAGCCAGTTGGATCTGTTCTCAGGGTGAGCAATGTCTCGGCAAGGAAGGATGATATTGCGGTTGCGAACCACCAGATGATAACGTCCGCCGGTCGGACCCTGATGAGGTGAGACGAACAACAATAGTCGATATCCAGGAAGACAAGAGGCAAGGACAGAAGGGCCTAGAGTTAATTTCCGAGGTCGAGTGATAATGCAATAGAAGTGACGATGCCTCCGAAATAAAAAGGCTTGGAGCCTCGACCACAGTTAGCCTGGATGTGAGCCAACAAGAATGGGGCGGCGTTGATAGGTTCCGACTCAAAGATGCATTTCAGGAAAAATAGTTCCTTGGAGTTTACCTTATGGTTGCTATCTCTGGCAAAGATAGTGTTGCCGAGCACCCTGTGAACATATCGGATGGCGGGATGGTGAATGAATGTAGCATTAAGACTATCCCAGCTATCGGCGGGGTTCCGGTGAGTTGGTTCCAAAGTGCAAATGCTCCCAGGAAGAATTGCTCTGAAGGAACACGACAGTGAGCCTCAGGACCATGGCTAAACTGAAGCATTTGAGCCAGTTGAGTCTGGGTCAGCTGATATTCCTAGCCGAATAATCGGAAGTTCGCAACGCCGGTGAGTTGGTTGGTTTCACCGGGGGGTGTCGTGTAGGTGAAAGAGCTGAGGAACTCCAGAGTTAGTTGTTCGTAGGTAGGTTGCGGTGTTGTGCAGAGGAACCACAGCCCGACGTTCTGAAGCATCCATTGGACGCCTTCCCGAATGCCTAATTCCGTAATGCATGCGATATCGACATATCGGGTTGGTTGGACGGCGCGCTGATAAAATTGAACGTAATTCGTTTGCTGTTGGTCGACTCTTTCACCGTCACGGAAGGTGATATTGGACATGTCTGGGAGTTCTCCTTGACGTGCCATTTCTTCTGATGAATTTTTGTGAGGAGTAGAGAGAGTGTTAGAGGGGAGTTTTAGAGAGGAGAGTTTCTGATTGTGGAATGGGAATGAGGATGGAACTGTGAATTTGTAATGAGAGTTTGGAAACGAACGGTTCGGTTGGATGAGAATAGGGTTAATGGAAGGAATGAGTGAGTGGGTGATTTATGGGGGAAATGGAACCGTGAGAGTGGGAAGTTAAGGGTTCGAGAGGAAGAAAAACCCCAACGGTCGTATTCTGCAATTTAGCAGAATACGTGATCTCGTGACGGTCGTCAGGGGAGCGCCACGATCGTCATGCTCGTGACGAGCGTAACACGGCTGTGACGGTCGTCATAGCAGCAAATTCTGCAGAAGCAGAATTTGTGCTGTGTGGTTCGTACATGCATTGTGTAATATCACGTAGTCTCATTTTAAACCATTAATTCAGCCAAACCATGAAATGAAAAATAGATAATACTTGATAAAAATAAAACGAAAAATGAAATTCATTGATTAAATAATGAAGTACAGGAATTGAAATGAAGTTGAAATTGTAAAAACATAAAATTGTAAATTGTTCAGAATGCAGAAAAATGAAAACTAAAATTTAAAACTAAAGCTAAAATTTATCAGTCCTTTTGGTTCTTCAATTTGTCGAGCTGTTTAGTAATGCCGGTGAACTGTTCACAAACCACGTCCATGAAGGTTACGACTTCCATCTGCAGAGTTGTTAGTTCTTCCTTGACTGTGTAAATTTCCAATTTGACATCATCCACTGTTTTCTGAAGGGCATCCAGCTTGTCTGGTTGTTGGTCAGGGATGGGGTCAGGGAAATTGTGGTAATTTGGCGGAGTCTCAGGGTCAATCTTAGTTTCCGACACATAGTCTTCATAGTACATATAATCATGAGCTTCAGAAATATGGTCACTATCGTACATGTAGTCTTGAGGTGTGGAGTGAGGTGAAGCAGGACCCATGGGTTCATCCAATTCGTACAGCCAGTTATTTCGGTTGTGGACACTTGTCTTCTCATGGTTAGGTAGTGTAAATAGGTGGACGGGTCGGCCAACAATTAGGTACTCATAAGTGTCAGGGCCTAAGTTGCCTATAATACGCTGGTTAAAGCAGAATGATATATCCATAGGTCTTATTAGGCCAGAGATTTTAATTCTGTTCAGCTGGTATCTAAGTCCTAAGGCATGTGTAATCATAGTAACGAGGCCTCCTACGGTGATAAGTGCATATTGTTCCTAGTTAATCCTCTCAAAGGCTCTCATCATGAATGGTACAACGTTGACTGGGCGACCTTGTGACGCACAGTACAAGATGAACAATTCTTCTTTCGAGACAGTGGTAATGTTTTCCTCCTTCCCACACAGGGTATGTGCTAATATCCTATGAAAGTAGCGGAGTGCAGGATTGTGTATCTCGTTAGAGTCCATAGCATTTGGCTCAGGGTGATAGTTACCTAAAATGGTGCCCCAGAAGTAGTCTAACTCGATATCCATATCTTCCTCTTGAGTGTCAGTATACGAGAACGGTCCGCTAGGGAAACGTAAAAGATCAGCCAATGACTTACGGTTATACTCAAACTCAGTCCCAAACAGTCTAAAAGAAATCAACTCCTTGGTGGATCCATATCCATATTCGGGTCTGTAGCTGAAGGAGCTTAGGAATTCAAATGTGAGTTCGCGGTGGGTAACCCAACGGGTTTTTAGAGCAGTTCGCTCCCATTCTAGTTGGTTAAGCAGGTAGAGGATGCTATCATGAATGCCTAGCTGATCCATAGTAGAACCATCATAGAAATGTGTCAAAGCGATACCTCTCTTAGTCAAAGCCTCATAACGGGCTTGCTGAACTAGTCCTCTAAAAACAGTAACCGTGTAATCGATGTTAACCATTCTCGCTAGTTAGTCAGTCAAAAAGGAGGTAAGTAAATCCTGTAAAAAGTTGAAAAACATGTTTTACGCAAATTAGTTTAATTTGAAACAGAAGGTGATTAAAAATAAAAATAAAAATCAAAACAAAAGAGTAAATCAGATGAAAACATACAGTAAATAATTTAAAAGGGGAAAACGAGTGAAAAATGGGTTGCCTCCCATTCAGCGCTGTTTTTAACGTCGAAAGCCCGACGATAGCTTGGTGACAAGCTATTCGGGATGTTGAGCAGGAAGCTCTTGTAGTTTCAGTCTGCTCACGTGGTTACTGTCGTCATTTCGATTGTAATGCTTTAGGCACTGTCCGTTGACTATGAATGGTACGTTGACTTTATCGCAAATTTCGACAGCTCCACTGTGAAGAATTCTAGTTATCACGAATGGACCTGACCATCTGGACTTTAGTTTTCCTGGGAAAAGTTTCAATCTCGAGTTGAATAAGAGCACGACGTCTCCCACATTGAACTGTTTATGGACTAGACGGCTGTCGTGCCACTTTTTGGTTCTTTCTTTGTATATGCAGGCATTTTCATACGCGTCTAATCTGAGTTCTTCCAATTCATGCAGATTCAAGATTCGTTTCTCACTTGCTTCAGTGTAGTTGAAGTTTAGCGCTTTAATAGCCCAAAAGGCTTTGTGCTCCAGTTCCACTGGTAGGTGGCAGGATTTCCCATAAACTAATTTGAACAGCGTAGTTCCTATCGACGTTTTGTACGCGGTCCTATAGGCCCATAAAGCGTCGTTTAGCTTTGATGACCAATCTTTCCTGGAGGTGGCGACTGTCTTTTCCAAGATCTGTTTTATTTCTCTGTTGGAGACCTCCACTTGGCGCTTGTTTGCGGGTGATACGGTGTTGCGATACGGTGTTTTACTCCGTATTTTGACAGTATTTTATCAAAGATTCTCGATATGAAATGTGAACCACCGTCACTGATGACAAGTCTGGGCACACCGAATCTGGGAAAGATAGTTTTCTTAAAGAGTTTGAGAACTACTCACGTGTCGTTAGTTGGAGCGGCAACAACCTCAATCCATTTTGATACGTAGTCGACAGCGACATATATGTACTTGTTGCCAAAAGAAGAAGGGAATGGACCCATGAAGTCGATTCCCCATACGTCAAAGACTTCCACTTCCAAGATACCTTTTTAGAGCATCTCGTCGCGCCTTGAGATATTCCAAGTGCATTGACACCGGTCGCATCTTGATATAGCAGCGTGGACATCCTTCCAGATACTGGGCCAGAATAGGCTAGATTGCAGGATTTTTGCGCATGTCTTCGAAGTACTGGCATGTCCTCCATATGGAGCAGAGTGACACTGAGAAATTACGTCTTCAATTTCGTCCTCTGGGACGCATCGACGATATATGTTGTCGGCCTCTCTCTTGAAAAGCAGAGGTTCGTCCCAATAATAGTGCTTAAAGTCATGGAAGAATTTCTTCTTTTGCTGATAGCTGAAATCCGGTGGTAGTACGCCTGCGACTAAGTAATTTACAATATCAGCATACCAAGGCAGTGTGACTTGTGCGTAGACGGCTTCCACGGCTTTTTCTAGTTCAGGTTCTTCCGAGATTAATGATGGCATGTCACTTTCTAATCTGGCTATCAGGCGTTCATAAGGGAAATCGTCGTTGATAGGCACAGATTCCGGCTTAATGCCTTCTATGCGGGATAGGTGATCAGCTACTACATTCTCGGTCCCTTTTTTATCTCTAATTTCTAAATCGAACTCTTGTAGTAATAGGATCCAACGCAACAATCTTGGCTTGGCATCCTTTTTGCTTATCAGGTACCTAATGGCAGAATGGTCTGTGTAGATGATGATTTTTGCTCCTACTAAGTAGGAACGGAATTTGTCAAGGGCGAAAACAATTGCTAGAAGTTCCTTCTCAGTTGTGGCGTAGTTCATTTGGGCAGGATCTAAAGTTCTACTGGCATAGTAGATTGCGTGAAGTTTCTTGTTTTTCCTTTGTCCTAGAACTGCACCTACAACATAATCACTCGCATCGCACATGATTTCGAATGGTAGTTGCCAATCTGGGGGTTGCATGATTGGTGCAGTAATGAGTGTTGTCTTTAGAGTTTCGAATGCTTCCAAGCAGTCTTTGTCAAAAACGAACTCAACATCTTTCATCAACAAACCTGTCAGAGGTTTTGTGATTTTTGAGAAATCCTTTATGAATCTTCGGTAGAATCCGGCGTGTCCTAAAAAGCTTCGTATTTCTCATATGGTTTTAGGATGTTGAAGATCCTTTATGATCTCTATTTTAGATTTGTCAACCTCAATCCCTTTTTCAGATATGACGTGTCCTAAAACTATGCCTTGTCGGACCATGAAATGGCATTTCTCCCAATTGAGAATAAGGTTCACTTTAGCGCATCTTTCGAGTACCATTTCTAAGTTTGACAGGCATCCCTTAAAACTTTGTCCGCATACAGAGAAGTCATCCATGAACACTTCCATGATGTCGTCTATGAAATCCGCAAAGATCGCCATCATGCATCTTTGGAAGGTTGCTGGAGCGTTGCATAGTTTGAATGGCATTCGGCGATAGGCAAAAGTGCCATAAGGACAGGTGAATGTTGTCTTTTCTTGGTCGTCGGGGTGAATAGGAATTTGGAAGAATCCCGAATAACCATCTAGATAGCAGAAGTACGAATGTTTCGCCAGTCTTTCCAACATCTGGTCTATGAAAGGTAAAGGGAAGTGATCTTTCTGAGTGGCCTTATTCAGTTTTCTGTAATCGATACACATCCTGCTTCCAGTTACAACTCTTTGGGTTATCGATTCACCTTTCACATTCTTTACTATAGTGACGCCTCCTTTCTTTAGCACGACGTGCACTGGGCTGACCCATTGGCTGTCGGAGATCGGGTATATGATTCCTGCGTCTAGTAACGTTTTCACCTCGTCTTTGACTACAGTGCTTAGGATCAGATTTATCCTTCTCTGATGTTCTCTTGAAGTTTTGCAGTCTTCCTCTAGCATGATTCGATGCATACAGATGGAGGGACTTATGCCTTTAAGATCGCTTATATTATAGCCTAACGCAGTTGGGTATTTCCTTAGGACTTCTAGTAATTTCTCTGTTTCTGACTGTCCTAAATTTGCGTTGACTATTACTGGTCTTTTGAATTTTGTGTCTAAGAATTCGTACCTGAGGGTTTTAGGCAATTCTTTAAGTTCTGAAGCTGGGTTTTTCGGACCTGGCATGTGATTGGGAGTTAGTGCTAAGATCTCGCTCAGACTATCATCTTTGTATGGCGCATGCCAATTGTCATCTTCATGAATATCAGGGATTTGGATCTTCATGATTTCGGAATATTTAGTTTCTTCCTTCTCCAGTTCTCGTATGCATTCGTCAATGACATCTACTAGATAACACGTGTCATCTATGGCTGGTACTTTTAAGAACTTAGTAAGGATGAATTCTATCTTTTCTTCTCCTACTTCGAATGTTAGCCTACCTTTCTTTACGTCTATGATAGCTTCGGCTGTTGCTAGGAAGGGTCTTCCTAAGATAATTGGGGTAACAGAGTCCTCTTTGATGTCCATGATTATGAAGTCGGTTGGAATGTAGAATTGGCCTATGCGTACTGGAACGTTTTCCAGCACACCGACGAGATATTTGACTGATCGGTCAGCCAATTGCACGGACATTTTAGTTGGTCTTAGTTCTCCCATGTTCAGCTTTTTGCATATAGATAGGGGCATAACACTTATACTGGCTCCTAAATCGCATAAAGCTTTGTCTACGGCGAATTTTCCTATGACGCAAGGTATGGAGAAGCTACCTGGGTCTTTTAGTTTAGGAGGCATGTTATTTTGAATGATTGCGCTACACTCAGCAGTAAGTGTAACTATTTCGTTATCCTCGATTTTCCTTTTGTTAGACAGAATTTCTTTAAGGAACTTAGCGTATGACGGCATTTGAATTATCGCTTCTGTGAAAGGAATATTGATATTCAATTGTTTTAGAAGTTCAACGAATTTCTTAAATTGTCCTAAAGTTTTGGAATTTATGAATCTTTGAGGATAAGGAATCGGTGGTTTATATGGCGGTGGAGGCACATATGAGTTTTCATCTTTGGCGGCCTCTTTCTCGTCACCTTCCTTCTTTTTGGTTTCAGACTCCTTTTCTGTTGGTTTATCAGATTTCTGATGCATGGCTGAATTTTCATTCCTAGGATCTGTTGGGCCTTCCAATTCTTTTCCACTTCTCAATATGACAGTGTTTACATGACCTTTCGGATTAGGTTCTGGATGACCTGGAAATGTCCCAGCTGGTGCGGCTGCAGAAGCTTGTTATTGAGCCACTTGTGATATCTGCGTTTCAAGCATTTTATGATGGATGGCTAAAGCGTCTACTTTTCCGGTCAGCTGTTTAATCTGCTCGCTAGTGTGTATGTTTTAATTCAGGAATTCTTTGTTTGTTTGAACTTGAGTAGCTATGAATTTCTCCATCATCACTTTGAAATTTGATTTCCTAGGGGCAGTCTGGGCAGCTGCGGCTGGTTTCTGATATCCTGGCGGAGCAGCCGATGCTTGCAAGGCATTATCGCTTTTGTAGGAAAAGTTTGGGTGGTTCCTCCATCCTGGGTTGTAGGTGTTCGCGTAAGGGTTACCTTGAGCGTAGTTTACTTGGTCTGGTGGAATTCCTGCCAATAATGGGCACCCGGGCGCATTGTGAGTGGCGATTCCACATAACTCGCAATTTGGAGTTACAGCAGCTACGGTTGCAGGTGGTGTTACAGTTAGACTGTCGATTTTCTGCGTTAAAGCATCCACCTTAGCGTTGAAATTTTCAAGACTGTTGATCTCGTACATCCCACCTTTCGCTGCGGGTTTCTCTGATGGAGTTCTTTCACCTCCCCATTGGCAATGGTTCTGAGACATGTTTTCAATAAGTTGATAGGCTTCATCGTATGGCTTATCCATAAGTGCACCGCCTGCGGCGGCATTTACCATTAATCTGGTGTTATACAGAAGCCCATTGTAGAAAGTATGGATCGTCACCCAGTCTTCCAAACCATGGTGAGGACATGCTCTCATCATATCTTTAAATCTTTCCCATGCTTCATAGAGATATTCAGCATCTTTCTATCGAAATTCGTTGATTTGAGCTCTAAGCATAGTAGTTTTACTTGGCGGAAAGTATCTTGCTAAGAAAACGTTCTTCAACTGTTCGCACGTCGTAACGGAGTTGGATGGTAAGGATTGTAACCAAGTCCAAGCTCTATCTCTAAGAGAGAAAGGAAAGAGACGAAGTCTTATTGCGTCTAGAGTTACTCCATTTGCCTTCACTATGTCCGCGTATTGCACAAACTTTGTTAAGTGTTCATTCAGATCCTCAGTTGCATTTCCTGAGAATTAATGTTGTTGTACAGCTGACAGCAATGACAGTTTCAGTTCGAAATCGTTCCGATTAATAGCGGGGGCAACAATGCTACTTCGAGGCTCCAGCTGAGATGGGGTGGCGTAGTCCTTCAGCGGTTTGTTCTGAGGTCCTTCAGCCATCTTCGATTCTTCAATAGGAGTATGAGTTAGAAGATCAGGAATATTGTGTTTTCGTTGATATTCAAGGATGCTCCTTCTTAAGTGCAAGAAGCGCTCTAGTTCGGCGATTGTAGGTTGTAAGATGTCGCCTTGTGAGCGAGTACTTGGCATACAACCGACGAACGAGTAAAGGGAGAGAGAATAGTTAACCTAGTCTATACTGTGTAACAAAGGATTACACTATTGACTAAACGGGTCCCCGGCAACGGCGCCAAAAACTTGATCGCGACTTTCCGAGTCTAATCGAATTAACTGCAAGTGTACAGTCTATCGCGTAGTAATAAAGATATCGAACCCACAAGGACTCATAATCAATCTAGTATAGTCGGACGTTACTGTGTTTAGCTAGGTATTTAATGGATTAAGGGGAAATATGCAAAAGTAAAGGCTAAACTAAAGAAGGGAATAAAAGGTTTCTTAAAATAATAATGCGGGCAATCGGTATGTACTGACATAGTATCTCGAGGATTCAATAAGTTACCGGCGCGGTTTAATAAGTTCAAAGTAGTTTTCGGAAGAAAATAACAGTTTAAAGACTTTTGTCTCACGATGGTTGTTGACGCTAGTCGCAACTCTAAGGCGGAACGTATGCTTTCGCTATCCCGTTCGGGGTTTAAATTGGTTTTTGAAAACTATTGAGTTCTAATCTCTTTTAAAATGCTTTCGATATGTTTAAAATAGATGCTCAGTTTTTACTATCTGGTCCTAGCCTCAGCTTTCGCATGTCGGTTCATACCTTAGTAAATCTCCCACTGTCGTGGCGAGATTGCTTTAAATAAATTCTCGTTGTCGCGACGAAGTTTAGTTTAATAATTTTGGTTTAAAAACTAGAGCCAAAAACAAGTTTGAAAAAAGAAAGTTTACGCCGGTTATTATCGAACCTCGTTCTACTAGTTCATTACATAGCGATTGATACGGTTTTAGCTAGACATAAAACTTAAAGCATGCATACTTGAATTAAAAGGGCAGAACACGTAAACATACATGTTAAAGCAAATAAAATCAATTAATACTAATAACGGAACTTGTAATTAATTCTGGTTCGGCACTTGGATAATCCTCCACAATGTCGGCAGGATTACTCTTGTGACGATTAAGTGTACGAAAAAGTAAGAACAGAGATTACGATGAAAGTCTGGAAAGGAAACAAAAGAAGAATAGCAAAACAGAAAAGAAACAAGCAAGAAAATAATCTTCTGGTATTAAAATTGGCAGCATTTCGTCCTCTTCAATGCGGCTCCCCTATTTCAGTCCCAAAGCCCTCTATTTATAGTGTATGAATGCTACGTGAACTGATGTTGGAAGTGTCTTTGAGGGTCAGAAAATTCAGGGAGTCGTGCGCTAAATTTGGGCTTCTGTTTGCACGTCTATGAAAGTGGATAATGGGCAGAAAATGTGCCTATGACGGTCGTGGGGGGCCATGACGCTCGTCACGTCTGTGACGGTCGTGGTACGGCCATGACGCTCGTCACTCCTGTGACGGTTATGGTGAGACCATGACGGTCGTCATATCAGCAGAATTGGAATCTGCTGCTTTTCTCGTTCTTTTTCTTCTGTTTCAAGTCCTTTTGAGCTTGTTTTGCTTATCTTGCCTCATTTGGACATTGACTTCATAAACCTGCAAAATATTAAACAACAATGCGAATATGGTACGAAATCGGGGTGAAATCGACCGTTAATAATATGAAATAATGGCATTTTAATCTATATATTTTCGCGTTATCACGCAACATCAAGAGAACAACCGTATTGTCTCATTGGTGATGTCTCTCACAACTCAACAACACAGAGCATTATGAACTGATACTCAATCAAACGTTAAGCCTAAATCTATGTCTAGAGTATAGAATCTAACAGATAATCATCTTAGATCCAAATCTGAAGAGTATATTTCTATAGAAGTTCAAATCAAAGATAAACTGGTAAACAAAGATAACATCCATATCAACTTCATGATTGATTCATATAAAATGTCATAATCATAATATGTACATACACTTAACCATTTTTACATGCATTCAAATAATTTGTCCAAATGTAAGTGAACATAGTTCTTCATCTCTATTATCACACATCCTCACAATATCGCATTGATCCTACTCATGCTAATCATGCTACTAATCAACACAATAAAATAGAAGATACAAGTGAATATCAATTTACAAGACTATGCCAAAAATTTGCTCATTGATAGATGAATATCTAAGATCTTAAGATTTGAAAAGGTTTTTTCAAGACTCACACATAAGGAATCAAAGACAACATCAATTGAATCAAAACCAGTTCACAAACATATATTAGATGAAATACATAAGGTATCAAAAGATTACATCAAATCCAACAAGAGATCGAAGCTACTTACTCAAAGATCAAGCTCTAATTTCCTTTGATTTTGGCTTCTCCCTCTTATGATTTTATTTTTCTCTTTAAAAGTATGTTTGGAATGATGAGAGATAAAGATATTCTAAAAAATTACAAGATTGTTTCTTAAAATATCTAAATAGTTCCCTTATATATAAGTTACAAAAAGTGCCTAAAAGTGGGACCGTGCTAAGCGCCATCAGAGCGCGTTTAGCGCGATGAGTCAAAGGCGGAAAAAACACAGAGAGTGCACTAAGCGCGGTGAGAGAGCGCTAAGCCTGGTCTGAAACCCTCAGCTACTGCCTCTGGTCCTAAATGGCGTTGAACCCGTGACGGAAAATGCGCTAAGCGCGAATTGCCGTCAATTTGTCGCAAAGGTGATCTTGCTGCTTCTTCTTCATTTCTTTGACTTTCTTGTCCAATCATTTGTGTCTTAATCATTGATGTTTTATGCCAATATTTTGCATAATAACACACAAATCGAAGAATTCAAAGGTATTTGCAATATGTTGAAGAATCACATAAGAACAAAAAATAAATCCATTAAAACATGAGAAATGAATTGAAAAATGACAAGAAATATTGTTCAATTTAAGTCATATTTTGCACTTAACAACTCTCCTAAACTAGATTTTTGCTTGCCCTCAAGCAAAGTATTCTCCTCATGAAAACAAGAGGATTTGCTCAAGCATAAGATTCAACCAAGAAAGGGACAACTGTTCAAATTCAAACAAGAGAGATTTGCTCAAACAAGAGGATTTTCTCAAACATGAGAATACGCACAAGCAATGTTCACCACTAAGTAGAATCGAACAATGATAAAGAATGTAGTTCTTAAACAAATATCATGCAATATTTCAAATAACATCTAAATTCTCATACTTGAATCACGCTAACACTTCTCTTCAAAATAAGAATGAAGAAATTAACGCGTTTGCAACCGTGGGGCAATTTCACTCACCTGACAAACAATGCTAATAACAATTCAATTAATACATTCATCTAATCAATATAAAATGAAATCATAGAAGCAAGAATATCACTACGAGATTTTAAGGTTGTAGCTTAGTCGGGTTCACAATAAAGAGACATTTCTAAAGATCATTGAATCAAAATTGTCAATGCAAAAGAAATATTCACTATACATGGTATCTATACATCACAACTTCATCCAACACTTTCTTTTCTCAATTGTTCATCCTTCCAAACTTTCTTAATGCACATTATTTCATTCTCTATTTTTTTCTTTCAAGCAAACATTCTTTTTCTTTTGTTTTTCACATTCATATTCACACTTTTTTTTAATGTTTGCTTGAAATTTTTCAAAATTTTGAGTAACCTACCACTTTTATTTTCATTCTCCCCAACTTGAATTCAACCAAACCTCAAGTGAATGCTCCTTGCTTTTTATGGCAAGGAAGTCAATTTAAACAATTTTCAAAGGTTCAAGAAATATTTTTATAATCTCACAAAATTCAATGATGAACTTAACTTTTAACTTATGTACACACACCAAGTTCATCACTAAAACGAGATCTAAACTGTTTAGGCTCAAAGGGGGTAACATATTCTCTCTATCACGAGTAAGTTACTTTTTGGTTACAATTGTGCTCAATATAAACAAATGCCTTGATAATTTCTAATGCTTCCACAAAATCATAATAATCAAAAGATAAAGCATAAATCAAATGAATTAAACAAAGTTTACCAGTCATCCTAGCATATAGTAAACAATGGAGGTTTCTCACAATTTGTGGCTTTTGGACCTAAGTGGAACAAGCATTCAAACAAGTTGCAACATGAAATAAAAATACACATTTGCACAAAGCACAAAATTCTTAAATCATTTTAACATTCTATAAAGCGGTAACCATGTACCTTGCTTGCATTCACACACTCAACATCTTACCATCACCATCCAAAATTGGGAGAATCTTCCTTGGATACTTTTATACAAATAGCAACCAATCTATAAGAAGTTCTCATCATTCATCCCTAAACAACACTTAAAAAAACGTAAAAGGAGACAAGTATATCGGTAATAAGCAAAAGATTTGAATTTGGAAGGATTTTCTTCGGGATTTATATCGTCTCCACATGGATCGGTGCGAGAGAAAGAACACCATTCAACGGTCTCTACGTTTCTAAGTGTGTTAAATTTTGGTTAAAAGATTCATGACACCATAAATAAAGGCAGAAAACATAAAGACGAAAAATATAAAGTAAATACTGAAATATAAACAGACCTTGTTGGGATTGGATCTCATCAATTGATAAGACATGCATTCTTCTAATCAAGTAAACACAAATCAATTATTCGTCTAATATCCTCACATATCATCCATAACAGAGGTTATGTCTAACGCACGTCGAGAGAACAAACGTATTATCTCATTGGTGATGTCTCACGCAACTCAACAACACAGAACATTAAGAACTGATACTCAAGAAAATGTTAAGCCTAAATCTATGTCTAGAATCTAGAACCTAACAAATAATCATCCTAGATCCATATCTGAAGAGTATATTTTTATAGCAGTTCAAATAAAAAATAAATGGGTAAACAAAGATGACATCCATATCAGCTTCATGATTGATTCATATAAAACGCCATGATCAGAATACATACATACACTTAACCCTTTTTACATGCATTCAACTAATTTTCATAAATGTAAGTGAACATAATTCTTCATCTCTATTATCACGCATCCTCATAATACCGTATTGATCCTACTCATGCTACTAATCAAAATAATAAAATATAAGATACTGTTGCAGTGAGAATCGCGATACCAAGCTATTGATTAACTTGAATCTTAATTCTTAAATTCACAACCGGACTTTAATTTATCCAAAGGAAAGGTTAAAGAAAGAAAAACCCTTTGCGCGATGTAACAACAACGCTAAGAGATTCGGGGATCGGGGTTGGTTATGCCTAGGGTAGGTATTTCACATCCTAAACATCTGTAGTACTCTACAGGAACCTTTTGTTTGTTTGCATGCTAATACTTGCTAAATGTTTGCTATGATTTTGGAATTAGGTAAAAGGTGTAGGTGTAGGTAAAGACCTAAAGATAGTTTCTAAGTTTGCTCACAAGGATATCGCATCCTCTGCCTACGTATCCTTACTAGGATAGAATCAGAGCAATCGTAGTTCACCTCACTAGGGATGAAGAACACTTGATTATGATCAAGGTTCCAAGGGGAACAAACATTATAATGCTTGTGTAAAGTTTAAGGAAACTCTCTAGATCTACGTTGAATACTCAAAAAAGGGGGAGTAAGTAATCATCTCTATGATTCTTACATAGAGTTAACAAACTCTATCTTAGGTTCTAATTGAAGGAGCACTCCTAACAAAGGGTGAGATTTTTAGACTTAAGCAAAGTCTAATAGATAGGTTCTAACTTAACTAAGTGTATGGATGACTTAACAAAGTCAGGGGAGGGTAATGAGCTATCTATGACCCAAAGGTCAATAGAGAGACTTTCTTTTGGAAGGGAAAAAAATGAGGCAACTTGGATGAGAACTAAAGAGTTTCATCACTTGGGTCAATAAACTTAACAAAGCAAAAATCATTCAAACATGATGAATACAAAGAGACATGGTTACAACCAAGAATAAACATGCATATTACAATAGGCAAGGATTTCAATTAGGATGAATGGTTACAACCAAAGCAAGGTATAAGGATATCACAATATCAATGGTTTCTAACAAGATAGACGGTCACAACCAAAGCATGCGAACATATTACAATATCAAGCAAAGATTACAATCAAGATAGATAGTCACAACCCAAAACATGGTATAAGGATATCACAATATCATGAAGGGGTTCTTACAAGACATAAACACAAAGGGTGAAAAACACAGACATATCTTGACAAAGATACAGGTAACAACCAAGCAGATAAGTTATAACTTCACGGGGATGGAAATCAAATGAAATAAACATGATGCTCACAAGAAAATAATTATAACCATATACACAAAAGGGTTGACAAACAAAAGTTCACATCAAGTGCAAAATCAAACAATTTTGAAACGTAAAGGAGGGTAAAAACCCTAACAAAGAAACATGACAATTTTCAATGCAAAGTGTTTTCAAAAATGAAAATTTTAGGATATTAAAATACCATGTGAAACTATGCAAAAATACAAGACCAGTGCAAAAAGAATCATTCATAAATGATAAAAAATGGTGAAGTTATGGTATTTTGAATTTTGAAGAAAAATCAAATATTTTAGTGATTAAAAAAGAGGGAGGCGCTTGGTGGGTGTTGAACCCACCCCCTTTGGGTTGCCAGCTCAAAATCTCACCAAGCCAGCCAAGGCGCACGCGTGTTATTTGAAGGCAAGAGATGGAAAAAAATAGCAAGATACGAGGAAAATATGAAAATAAACAAAAGAGTTGTCCCACCAGGGATCGAACTCAGGATGGCTAGGAAAATGAGGCGCAGGCATAACCACTGGGGTGGCGATACATCCGTGTATTATACCACCCCTAATAATACATAAACCTCAAAGGCATAATATTCTGGGCAAAAATCAAAGAGGAAAAAAAGCAAGACAGGTCCAAATGGATTGATCTCAAACTTGATCAAATCTCAACCAATTTTAACAAAATTTGATTCTAACTCACTTGAATTTTAACAAGGATCACAATGGTGCTAACAGTTTTTTTAAAATAATGAACTCAAAATGAAATTCGATTGTAAATGCAAGGTGAAAGTTTGAGATGCATTTTTAAAGTTGCAGACCAAATCAAGACATGTTCAGGCCAATCAAAAGTTTGTACATACTTCAAATATATGGTTTATGAAACTCAAACTTAAAGAGGACTCAAAACCAAATCAAATCAGAAAATGGCACATGAACTGCAGTTGGGATAAAGTGACTTCAAACAGTTTGTGATGAGATTTAATTCAAGTGATCAAGCATGATTCACACCATTACAACATGAACCTTAGTTTCAAGCTTAGCACAAAATAAAATTAAACACACAATGACTTTTAAAACCTCATTTCAGTTCACAATGATTGGAAGTTATGATAGAAAAAAAGGGCTGATACACCTCAAACAGATTTGACAGAAAGCAATGTATCATTCAAACATTTGTCCCAACAGTATGCACAAAGAAATCCTACCTTAGAAATGCTTTCACAAAAGCAATACACTCACACACAGAGCATTCATATCTCAAACACTTTGATCTAAACAGCAGCCTAAACAAACCTTAGCATAAGAGCAAGCTCAAGTAGGTACAAATGCAACTTTTGACATAGCAATGCCAACAGCCAACAAAGTTCAATTCAACATGAGTTACAACTCAACAAGCAACCAAAAACCAACTTTTAGCACAAAATCAGTTCAAACATGACAATGCCTATAACCAATAACCATTAGTCCAAATTGTTCACAAATGCAAGTTCACACACTCTATGACAGTAAGCATCCTAAATGCCAACAAACTTGATGCAACAAACAAACTAAACAGCAATCCTAGTGCAAGATCCCAATGGCAGTCCTATGCACACTTATTAAAATGCTAGATTAATTCAAGTATGCACTAAGTAACATAAACCACAAGCATGACTAGGAATTGAACCAACCAAATCTAGGCCTAAATAGAATTATGAGTTTGACAGCTTTAGTCTTAAAAACAAACCTTGATAGAACAATTATGAATCTTACCATGACAATGTTTAGATCAATTAACCATCAGTCCACCATTCTATCCACACAGACAAACTTGCAAGCCTTATGGCAGTAGGCATCTTACAGCATAAATGTAACATCTTGGCATAACAATACCAAACAGTCTAAATAACAACACCTCTAATACTCTAATGACAGTAACAAATCACATAGATCTTTTCAAGCACAAGGTTTAAAATTCATAGATGAAAGTGACAACTTGATCATTACAATGCCAAACACCAAAGCCTTATAACAGTTATACCTTCAAAATGCTAATTACTAACATAACAATGTTCAAAGAGAAATTAGAGCATCTAACCTACACCTCTTCATGTTGACAGTTTTTTTAAATTCCAAAAACAATTTTGGTGTTGATGAATATAAAATCCACATAACAATGTCAAGCCCAAACTGACCATGCATTTTAACAACATACTTTCACAAAAGTAACAACATACACACCTTATCCTAATGACAGCCTAACTTCAAATGCACACGGTAAATGGCCAAGTCAAGCATCACACAAATTTTGACAGCAAAACAAAGTATTGGTCATCAACAAGCCTCAACAGTCCCATGAATCATCCCAATAACCTTTACCAAGTCCAACGGAACTGTACAACTTACAAGCATATTCAAAACATGTTAAAGACCAAGTTCAAGCACAAAAATGATTCAAAAGTGTACTAGCATTGAAAATGCCCTATGAGTTGAAAAATGCACACGAGTTTGAAAATGCAAGAACAGAATAGTAGCATAACACGATATAGTTTCAACTAATACCAAGTCAACATATCACAAGCTAAACATGTAAGGGCTTCTAATCAAAATGCCAACAAACAAGATTCATGATTCAAAAATGTTGTTGCAACAGAAACAAACCAACAATATTCACAAACTGAACCAAATCCCAAACAACATCAAACTTTCAAAGCAACTGCAAGCAAACCTCATATGTTCATACATGACATAAGGCAATGTTTAGGAGAGTCTCTAAGAACAAACACATAACATCACAAAAATGTATAATAAGAAGGAGGATATTAAACATATTGATGAGTAACAAAACCAAACCTGGCAGATTCACATATGGACTGTTTTTGCCTTTAAACACATTCCAAGCAAAGTAAATTAAACATGTTCATGACAGGTAAAACCTAGGATAGTGACTAATAACCTCTTGTAGACCTCTAAGCAAGCTAATATAGAAGGGAAAACCTTGAAGCCTCCAAATAAGATCCAATCCAATGCCTTGATGAAGATGACAACTTTTCTTGCACATGAAGTAAACAAGTGAACCATTAGGACAGAACTCAAAATAAGTGATAATGATGATTTTTTAGGTTATGGACAGTTGGTACATCATAAACCTAAGGTGTTTGGAGGTTTAAAATGATCAAAACAGGCCTAGGCAGTGATTTGGCAAATTTTGCATGTGAAGTCAAACTTTGCTTGATTGAAAGTTGACTTTTGAGAAAATGAGGTTTTTTGCTGGTTTAAAAGTTTGAACACCTCCCACACATCATTTGTGGATTGTGTGGATGGTTTGTGATGATTTTGAGTGAGTGAAAATGGTTTTGGAAGGCTTTGTGCCCAAGGCAGATTTTAAGGTATTTTTGGAATGCTTTTCTTCACTTATAAGCAAAGCCAATGCAAGATGAGAGCAATAGTTTTCTCTTGGGTTTTAGAGTCCTCTGGTATCTGTTTTAACATAGAGGAAACCTCTATTTATAGGCAAGGTGAGAGGTGAGGACAGATTTGTTTAAATGGTTTTCAAATGGTGGTTTTGTTGAAAAACTAAGCAAATATATGTGTGCTTACTTTCTGCAGATGGTGCATGCTTTCAAGGGCCATAAACCTCTAAAACCAGATAATCTTGAGCTGTATGAAATGACTATAGAGATAGAAAGGACAGATTTGCCATGCTGCAGCCCCAAACCATTTCTCTCCTATTGTACCTTTGTACTTTTTCTTATTAAACAAATGGTTTTTCATAAGGCTTTGGGAAATGCTTGGATTCTCTTCTGAATTAGTTCATTATGCAATCTTAAACATCATATCAGATTTCAATCCATGGTTAGAGATGAAGTTCATAGTTGGAAATCAAGTTCATGTTGGGTTTTGGCAAGTTGACAAACTAGTGCACAGGCCCAACTTCCTCACTTCATAACTCTCAGCTCACAAAGGCTATGGGAGAGTTCTATAACTTTTTGGAAAGCCCTTATGAAGCTCTACAACTTTCATGTTTTCATGATTTTCAGATTGCAAATGGAACTAGGTCAAAAATCCTCTCAAAGTTGCTAAAAACATGCCTAAAAAGGCCAATAACTTAGAATTTTTTAAGTTATTTTTCCCTCTTGTAATGATCTTGGCCATAACTCCAAATCTATGCATTTTCTGCTCATGGACCACTGTGGGACTTTTGTAGGACTTGTCAAGAGCTTTACAATGAGCTTTGAATCAACTCAATTGGATGTGTGGTTAGGGAGTTATGGTCTTGCCCCTTTCAAAACCCTAATTTCCCGATTTTTCGATTACTCCTCAATCCTTGATCCAATGGTCATGAAACTTCATGGACAGGTGTAATATGTTACTAGGAACATTTTGCTTCATAATTTGAGGTCAAATTCCTTATGAGTGAAGAGTTGACTTTTCGGTCAACCGAATGATCGATCGATGACTACCGAGTCGACTGTTGATGTTCTGGGTCTTTTGAGGCCTTGAAATTTCTTGAGTAGACTTTACTAAGACATATGAACTTTATGGACCATGATCCCACCATTGGAACACCTTTTAAATCAAAAGTCAAACTACAGTTGACTTTTCCTAATCGAAAACCCTAATTGGGTATCCTGAACTGCACTGTTCTTGATCCTTGGGTGACAACCTCAAATTGGATTCATACTTGATCCAATGGAGTATGTTTGATGATGTGGAGAATTTTTTCATGGGAAATCAATCTAATACATTGATTGATTAAACCGTCGAAACTTCGATTCTTGGCTGTACGAAACCCTAATTCACCTGTATCTTAACAAAGACAAACTTGAAATAGGTTAAGGTTAGATAATCAAATGAATATGATCCTAAAATGATGATGAAGATCTAAGGGGTCAAAATTTGGTGTGCAACAGATACAAGTGAATATCAATTTACAAGACTATGTCAACATTTTCCTCATTGATAGATGAATATCTAAGATCTTAAGATTTGAAAAGGTTTTGTCAAGACCCACACATAAGAAATCAAAGACAACATCAATATTGAATCAAAACTAGTTCACAAACATATATTAGATGAAATACATAAGGTATCAAAAGATTACATCTAAACCCAATAAGAGATCGAAGCTACTTACTCGAAGATCAAGCTCTGATTTCCTTTGATTTTGTCTTCTCCCTCTTAGGGTTTTGTTTTTCTCTCTAAAAGTATGTTTGGAATGATGAGAGATAAATATATTCTAAAAAAAAATACAAGATTGTTTCTTAAAATATCTAGCAAGTTCCCTTATATATAAGTTACAAAAAGTGTCTATAAGTGACACCGCGCTAAGCGCCATCAAAGCACGCTTAGCGCGATCAATTCAAAGGTGGCAAAAATACAGAGAGCGTGCTAAGCGCGGTGAGAGCGTGCAACGCATGGTCTGAAACCCTTAGCTACTGCCTCTGGTCTAAAATGGTGTTGAACCCGCGGTAGAAAACGCGTTAAGCGCAAATTGCCGTCAATTTGTTGCAAAAGTGATCTTGCTACTTCTTCTTCATTTCTTTGGCTTCCTTTTCCAATCATTTGTATCTTAATCATTGATGTTTTATGCCTATATTATGCATAATAATACACAAATCAAAGAATCCGAAGGTATTTGCAATATGTTGAAGAATCACACAAGAACAAGAAATAAATCCACTAAAATATGAGAAATGAGTTGAAAAATACCAAGAAATATGGTTTAATTTAAGTCATATTTTGCACTTAACAACACACCCTAAATGATTGATCAAAATTACGATGGATAATTTAAATTAAAATTGAGAATAAACCACATATTTTTAGTAAATCCACATCTTTGTGATAAGTGATAAAAAAAAAGAAATACTCTCTCACATTTAAAATGATTGTCGTTTAAACTTTTTCCACACTGATTAATAAATGTAATAATTTTGTTATAAAATATTACATTTTTACTTAATTAACCATAGAAAAATATTAACGAGTGCCCTAGGGACACTCTTTAAGGCATTAAAATAGCAATTTTTTTGTTGGGAAATGTGAGTATTTAATATTTCAGAAATTGAAATGGTTAATTTTTCTATAGAATATTTTATTTATTTGAAACTCTTAGAGTGCTCCTGGAGCATTTGTTAGCAAGAATTTTAACCATATTAATGTGTTAAAAATAATATAAAAAGTAATAATTAATAGATATAAGATTTAATCGCAATTTTGGTCTCCATATTGTCATTTTTTTTATAATTTTGGTCTCACTGTTTTAAAATATGGAATTTTGGTCGCCCTGTTTTCAATTTTTTATTTTTATTTTTGGTCCCCTTATTTTAAAATCCAGAATTTTGTTCCCTCTATTTTCTTTTTTAAACTTTTGGTCCCCCTATTTTAAGTTTGTTTTGGATTTTAGTCCTCTTCCCAATTGGAAAAGGGGACCAAAAATCTAAAAAAAAATGAAAATAAGGGGACCAAAATTTTGGATTGGAAATCAAAAGTCTAAAAAATGAAAATAAGGGGACCAAAATTTTGGATTTTAAAATAGGGGGATCAAAAGTAAAAAAAAATGAAAATATGAGGACCAACATTCCAGATTTTAAAATAGAGGAATCAAAAATAAAAAAAAATAAAAATAGGAGGACCAAAATTGCAATTAAACCTAAATAATAATTGGAAAAATAACAAAGATTTTTAAGTTGAAAAGTAATATCATTTTGAAAGAGAAAGAGGCGGCTAGACCTAAATGTTTTAATTGTACTTTGGTTATTCATATCTTGTTATATTTATTAAATAATGTAACAAGATCTTTAAATTAAACAACACTTCTCATCTTTTTCCAGCACATGCCTATTGAGAACAGATCATACTACTTATTAATGAGATTCTTGATTTTTGTTTGTTTTATAAATTCAGATTTTTTATGAAGATGAAGGATAAGCACAAATATTTTTATAATATATGTTCTGGACAGGACTTGGGACAGACCCACTGTCAGGCACAACCAAGTCCAGCTCCGCGTCGAAGAAGGTCCAACGCAAAAGCCCAATCCTTTATAGTCGTTGGAGAACCCATTCCTCATGTGCTCCTCACCCGAAGGCACGTGACCAATTGATCCTGCGTATCTCGCAGAAACGTTCTACCCTTCATAACAGGCACGTCTTCCATTTCCTGAAGAACGCGAAGCAGTTGACTCAGGATGATGAGCACGAGCTGCTCATTCCTACCTCCACGTAGGAATCCTAGAAGTAATCCATTATGGGCCAGATCATTCATCCCATAATGGAGACCGTTGGCCCAACGCTATGGGCTATCTAAAAATACCCTCTTCTGATGGAGAGTCAGGTATTCAATTCACTTCTTAAGTTCCGTACTTTCCTTCTTTCACTCTAAACTAACTTTAGCATTGAAGTGCCTTGCAGGTACATCTCTCTCATTTCCCTCACTTGACGTTGGAGACCACGACATGTTATTGGCCACCGATTCACTTCTGGTCACGGCTCCATCTGTGGGAACCTTTGCTCCCCCATCTTTCTTTCATTGAAACCAAAGATCAAAGCAAATTTCTCAAAACCTATCAATCATGGCTGATCAACATGACAACAACGATCATGAAATCTCCTTCACTCCCCTCCATGACACCGGCAATGGCAACAGTATGGCGATTCTAGAGGACATCACTCCAACAAAGAGAGACGAACAAACTAATTCCCCCATCTTCGACGAGGCAGCCGACGATGATGTTTAGTATGTTGAGACCAGGAAAACTCAGAAGGCTCTGGAGAAGACGCTGGAAAAGTTCCAACCAATCCTAGTGTCGACCAACATTGACCCGACCATGGCAGCCCTGGTCGCGGTCTTCAACCAGACCAACACATTGATCTATCAGTAGAATGAGAGGATCATAGCGTTAGAAAGAGACTGTCGTCCATGCTCTCCCCCACAGAGACACCAACGGTACGAGTCTCGCAGCCTATTGCCATAACTTACAGGAATGCTTGGCTTGGCTTGAAATGCCTCCAATCTCTCTGCTCAAATTAACTTGCAAAAATGAAAAATGAGTTTGTGATATTTGTGTTTGAGTGATTACATATTGGTTTTTGATTATTTAGACAAGTTATGTGAGGTATATGGAAGGTGTTTGAAGTGTGAAATTGAAGGTTTAGTTGCTAGATAGTGAAATTCGATTTCTCTCTTCAATGGAGTTTAGAAATCTTGTTAAAGGATGCTTTCTAGTTTTGCTGATGTTTTGGTGTCTTTCAACTGATGAATGAGGCCTCCTATTTATAGGAAAGTGATATGAGGCTTGGAGAAATGGTTTGGATCAGATGAAAGAATTTTTTGGTGGATAAAGCAATTTTTCATAAAGTTGGTGGAAGGTACAATGTAGAGTTTGCTTTTGGTGCAACCCCTAATTTGACATTCTGAGCAATCACTCTTGGTTGAATAACCTATGGAAATGGTTTTGATCAATAAAGTTGACTTTACGTGATGCACAACATGTAATTCACTATGGACCATTAGAGTGAACTTTTACACCTTGAATTGAGATCAATCTCCCGCAAGTTTGGTACCAATATAAAGATCTCATGGGAGGGAACAAGTTTCAAGTTGATCATATGCTCTGAAAATGCTTGGAAAGTGCCAAAAGTTTCCTTGAATTCGTGCAATTGAAATTGATCCCTAACTTAGTCAAATTCTAATTTGGACAATCAGCTCCACCATGGCTACTTCCTCTCTTCGAAACTTCATGCTCAAGAAAAATAAATTCATGCTTTTGGTACCACTGGAAACAGAACATAACATACTACAACTTTCATGTTGACCATTTGAAGAAATTCAACTTGCATCATGGAGAAAACTGACCATCAAAATTGAATCTTGAAGTTGTTTGACACTTAGAAAAATTCTAAGTATTTTGGCAATTTTAACAACCGAGATCTCAACTTTAGCACTTCATAACTTCCAATTCTTATGAACTTTAATTCAATCTTTCCACAATATTAAAGTATGCAATATCATATTTAAGTACATCCCTTGAGCATGAAAAATGGTTGTTTGGATTGATCACAAAGTGGTCACAAATTCATGCATTTGGTAAGGTAAAAAACTTAGAAAAATTTTCAAGTGTTTAGGATTTTCACACAACTGGAAACACTAACTTTGGACATCAATATCTTTCACTCCAAGAAAGCTTTTGGCTTGTTATTTCATCAACTTGTAGTATAAAATACCATCTTTCAAAGTAGCTCTCAAGTGTTTCCATTGGATGCTTGAGGAAGAAGTTACAATCTTGGAAAGTAGGTCATTTGACCATGAGAATTTGTACTTAGAAGAAAAAAATCAAGAAACCCTAATTTGACAATTTTGCATCTTTGAATGGTTTATTTGATTAGTCATGATCAAACTCAATCATCTCCCATATTTTCACGATCCTTGACTTGTGAAGTCCATAATTGACCAAGAATTTCAAAAGTTAAACTTTGACTTTAATCAACCGTTGACTTTTTATTACATGAATTCAAATTCTTCAACTATCAACATATCAAACTTGAGCGAATCCAAACACATGAATGGACTAAAATGATGTATTTAGGGCCTTTGAATCATGTCTTGAGGTAAGAGATCACGCCTTGGTCAAAAAGTTACCCATAGGCCATAGCTGATTTTGACCAAAATCTTAATTTGGTGTATCAGATGAATTGGAGCTTGATGAAATGGCATTGATGTAATGTTTACACTTGATTGTGGACTCTTGATCATGTTGAATGAATTGAGAGCTTGAAAAGTTGAGAATCACACAAGTCCTTGATTGATTAACCTCTTGTCTTCCTTGGTGCAAAACCCTAACTTGCAGTCAAAGCAAAGCAAGACATATTTTTGTATTTTCAATGGGGTTAGTAATGTATAAAAGACATACACACGAAATACTTGATGTCATGCAAAAATAATGAAAATAAAGTAGAATCTTAGGATTAAAAATTAGGGTATGACAATATTCCATGTAAGTAAGGCAAATGAATGGGAGGAGATTGTCCATAAAAAACTTCAAATGGAGTAGTGTGAATGGAAGAGTGAAAATTAGTGTTGTACCACCACTCAGCTAAGGAAAGCCACTTGAACCATTGAGTTGGTTAGTCCGAACACACGCATCTTAAGTATGCCTCTAAGCACTTGTTCACTATCTTAGTTTGGTCTTCAGATAGAGGATGATAAGCTGAAGAATTATGCAAAGCTACACCTTGGAGTTTGAAAATTTCCTGCTAAAAATTGCTAAGGAATATAGGGCCCCTGTCACTGGTAATGGATTCAGGCAATCAATGCAAAACTACACTTAAGGCTACAAATTATTATTTGCATGGTTGAGAAGTAAGGCCTATTAGAATATTATTAATAATTCATATTTATTTAGTTGTACTATTTTCTTGGCCCCTAAGTTTGTTAGAGGGTATTTTAGTATTTATCTTATTCTAGTAACCCTAGTTTTAGCTTATAAATAGGGTGACAATCATTGTAACAAATGTCATGTTTTGTAGCCGTCATTCTCTTATTAGTAATATTTCCTATTTCATCATTTATTCTATCTTTGCACCAACAATTGGTATCTAGAGCTCCGGTTCAGATTCATTGGGAAACACGGGAAACACGAGTGAACGTGAGGTCTTGTGTGTTTGATTTTGTTTCTCAGATTCTTGTTGAATCTTGAACAAAATCTGATCAGAATTTTTTAATTCTGTGGGTTGAAAACTCTGAGTGTATTGTGCAAAGTAGAAGATGAACGGAAACGGCAACATGAACACCAAACTTCCAGTATTTGATGGTAAAAACTGGAATCGTTGGATGATCCAAATGCGTGTACTGTTTGGTGCTCAAGATGTTCTGGATCTTGTCACTGATGGTTATGTTCCAGTAGCAGCAGATGCAACTGATGAACAGAAAAACGCGCAGAAGGAAGTAAGGAAGAAGGATCAGAAAGCATTGTTCTTCATTCATCAATGTGTGGATGTAAACGTGTTTGAGAAGATTGCAGACTCTACAACAGCAAAGGCTGCATGGGACACTCTGGTGAGATGTTATGGTGGTGACGCATCAGTGAAGAAGGTGAAGCTTCAGTCCTTGAGAAAGCAATATGAGAATCTCAACATGAAGAATAATGAGAAAGTTTCTGAATACATCTCCAGAGTGATTCTGATCACTAATGAGATGAAGGCATGTGGAGAAACTCTTTCTGAAGAAACAATCATGGAGAAAGTATTGAGATCCCTTACTCCTCAATTTGATTACATTGTGGTAGCAATAGAACATTCCAAAGATCTGAGCACAATGAGAATTGAAGAGCTGCAGAGCAGTTTAGAAGCGCAAGAGTTGCGTTTGACTGAGAGAACTTCTGAAAGGGAAGTAGAGCAGCAAGCTCTGAAAGCAACTTCTGATAGGAGGTATCAGAAGCAGTCAGAAGTCAAGAGAAGATCTGATGGTGGTCAGAAGTCAGAAAGCTCAACCTCTGATAGACAAAAGAATGCTCAGAGGGGAAAAGAGAAGTATGACAAAAGAAAAATACAATGTTACTGTTGTAAGAAGTTTGGTCACTTTGCTAGAGATTGTTGGTCAAACAAGGAGAAGAAATCAGAAGAAGCAAATATAGCCAGAAGTTCTGATGACGAATCTGTGCTATTGATGGCCTCTGAATCTGATGATTTGACAGACTGGTGGTATATGGACACTGGCTGTTCAAATCATCTTACTGGAAACAAGAAATGGCTGGTTGACTTTGACTCTGAAAAGAGAACAAAGATCAGATGTGCTGATGACAAATATCTTAATGCAGAAGGTATGGGAAATGTCAGAGTGACTCTGGACAATGGGAAAATAGCATTGATTCAGAATGTGTGGTATGTACCTGGCATCAGAAGCAATCTGATGAGTGTGGGGCAATTAATTGAGAAAGGTTTCTCAGTTACCATGAAGGACAATCTTCTGAAGCTGTATGACTGTAATCAGAAGTTGATTATGGAGTCAGAACAGGGAAGGAATAGAACATTCAAGGTGAATGTCAGAACTGCAGACTCAGAGTGTCTTAGTGCAACAAGTACTGAGAAGGAGAGTGAGCTGTGGCACAGAAGATTTGGTCATTTGAATTTCAGAAGCTTACAACATCTGAATTCAAAGAAATTGGTACATGGAATTCCTGCAATTAAGAAGCCTGAAAAGTCATGCAGAGTTTGCATGGAAGGAAAACAACCAAGATTGCCATTTGCATCAGAAGTTGCTCCAAGAGCAAAACATGCCTTGGGAGTTGTACACTCTGATGTGTGTGGTCCATTTCCAGTAGCATCAATTGGAGGGAATAAATACTTTGTGTTGTTTGTTGATGAATTCACAAGAATGACATGGGTATCCCTTATTAAGTTCAAACACGAGGTGTTTGATGAATTCAAGAAGTTCAGAACGAAGGCTGAGAATCAGAGTGGTCAGAAGTTGAAGATTCTTAGAACTGATGGTGGAGGTGAGTATAACTCCAAAGAGTTCCAGAAGTTCTGTGAGGAGAATGGAATTGAGCATGAGGTTACTGCTCCTTATACCCCTCAACACAATGGTCTTGCTGAAAGAAGAAACCGTACTTTGCTTGATATGGTGAGAAGCATGCTAAAGGAGAAGAAGCTTCCTCAGAAGCTCTGGGGAGAAGCTGTTGCCACTGCAACGTATGTACTCAACAGATGTCCTACGAAGAAGTTGAAGGAAATAGTTCCTATGCAGAAGTGGACTGGAGACAAGCAAAGTGTTAGTCATCTGAAGGTATTTGGTTCTGTTTGCTATAAACATGTTCCAGAAGCCAGAAGACAGAAGCTGGATGATAGAAGCAAAGTGATGATTCTGATAGGGTACCACAGTACAGGTGCATACAAGCTCTATTGTCCAGAAACCAATAAAATTGAATTCAGCAGAGATGTGATTGTGAAGGAATCAGAAGTTTGGAATTGGGATAAGTCTCAATCTGATTCTGATGTTAGAACCTCTGAAGAAAGGCCAGAGTTAAGAATTTCTGAAGTTGAAGTAAACCCTGATATTGACTCTGACTCTGATACTGATTCAAACTCTGAAGAAGACTCAGAAGATGAAGGTGACTCTGATGACCCAGACTCTGATGACCCAAACTCTGGTGATTCAGACTCTGATGACAATCCAGATCTTGGTGGCAATTCAGACTCTGGAAATATGCCAGACTCTGAAGATGGTCAAAGCTCTGGAGGCCAATCATCTGAAGTTAGAAACTCTGAAGCTCAAGACTCTGAACAAGTTCAGAGACCACAAAGAATCAGAAGCGTTCCCAGAAGATTTGCAGAATTTGACATGCTGCAAGACACTGAAGTAGACTCTGAAGGAGAAGTTATTCAGTGTGCCGTGTTAGTAGACTCTGAACCTATAAGTACAGAGGAGGCTCTTAAGCAGAAGCTCTGGCTGAAGGCCATGAAAGAAGAACTTGATGCTATAGAGAGAAACAAGACTTGGAAGCTGACAGAACTTCCAAAAGACAAGAAAGCCATCAGCGTCAGATGGGTTTTCAAGCAGAAGTTAAAGCCAGATGGTTCAATTGGCAAACATAAAGCAAGGTTGGTAGCCAGAGGATTTCTACAGAAACCTGGGCTGGATTATTCTGAAGTGTTTGCACCTGTAGCAAGACATGAAACAATCAGAATGGTGATTGCAATAGCTGCTAACAGGAATTGGCCTCTGATGCATTTAGATGTAAAATCTGCATTTCTGAATGGTCCATTAGAAGAAGAAGTTTACGTGTCACAACCTCCTGGATTTGAGGAAAAGAATCAGGAAGGGATGGTGTACAGATTATACAAAGCTCTATATGGACTGAAACAAGCGCCCAGAGCTTGGAATCAGAAGATTGATTCATTTTTCAAGAAACAAGGCTTTCAGAAATGTGAGATGGAGTACGGTGTCTATGTTCAGCATACTTCTGAAGGCAATATGACTCTGGTATGTTTATATGTTGATGATATACTATTGACTGGAAGTTCTGAACAGGAGATAGCCAAGTTCAAGAAGGTTCTAATGAATGAATTTGAAATGACTGATCTAGGCAAAATGACATACTTTCTAGGGATGGAGTTCAGATATTCTGAGAAAGGTATCATTTTGCATCAGCTCAAGTATGAATTAGAACTTCTGAAGAGATTTGATCTGAAGAATTGTAAGATGGCTGTCACACCTTCTGATACAAATCAGAAACTGGATTCAGACTCTGAAGGAAAGGATGTGGATGCTACAACCTTCAAACAGTTGGTTGGTTCTCTGAGGTATCTGTGCAATACCAGACCTGATATTTGTTATTCAGTTGGGATGGTTAGTAGGTTCATGAGTAAACCTAAGTGGTCCCATTACCAAGCTGCTGTCAGGATTCTGAGGTATATCAAAGGAACTCTGAAGTATGGAGTGTTATTTCCCTCTGGAGGAAATAATGAGTCAGAACTTCTGAGTTATTCAGACTCTGATTGGTGTGGAGACAGAGTTGACAGAAGAAGTACATCTGGGTACTTGTTCAAATTTCTGGGAGGTCCCATTTCTTGGTGTTCCAAGAAGCAACCTGTTGTGGCGTTGTCAACCTGTGAAGCTGAATACATTGCAGGTGCTGTTACTGCATGCCAAGCTGTGTGGATTCTGAATCTGTTGCAGGATCTGAAGATTAAGGTAGACAAACCTCTGAAGTTGATGATTGACAACAAGTCTGCAATCAACCTTGCCAGAAACCCAGTGCTGCATGGGAGAAGCAAGCATATTGAGACCAAGTATCATTTTCTGAGACATCAAGTTCAGAGTGGAGTGTTAGAAGTTGTACACTGCAGCACTCAGAAGCAGTTGGCAGATGTTCTGACGAAAGCTATCAAGACTGATCAATTTCTCAGATTAAGGGATGGAATTGGTGTTACAAGTTTTGATGGAATATGAATTAAGGGATGGTATTAGAATATTATTAATAATTCATATTTATTTAGTTGTACTATTTTCTTGGCCCCTAAGTTTGTTAGAGGGTATTTTAGTATTTATCTTATTCTAGTAACCCTAGTTTTAGCTTATAAATAGGGTGACAATCATTGTAACAAATGTCATGTTTTGTAGCCGTCATTCTCTTATTAGTAATATTTCCTATTTCATCATTTATTCTATCTTTGCACCAACAAGGCCAACATTTCAGCGCCTTCCTTCCTTAACAGTGCATCAACAACATGTTTGAAGGGCCTTTCTTATACAAAATTTCAAAGTCAAATCCCAACAACTTAGAAACTCATACTTGTTGAAAAGGATATCTAGGGCTCGTTTGATATAATTTTGATTTTTAGTTTTTAAATACTCTTTTATAAATTTATTTTTAAAAACTGTTTTTAAGAAGAAAAAAAAAACTATAAAGAAAACTGTTTGGTTATTCTTGTTTTAAGAATTGTTTTAAAAATGAAAAACTACAAAATTTGTTTGGGAAAATTATTTTTGGAAACTACTTAAAACTTTTTTAACACATACTTCAATTTTTTTTTCTACTTTTACTAAATTTTTTCTTAATTATTTTATTTTAATATTTAAAATTTTAAACAATTATGTGAAATTGAGGTAAACATTTTTACCTCTCACTCATCTTAAATAAATATAAATGTGAACTACATAAAACATCATCCATATATATTTTACAAAATTGTTTTTGTTTGTGGTCTACATATTCTAGTTATTTCTCTAGGCCACTTTAAGTTACAATTTAATAAATTAAAACTTGATTAAAATAGCGTTACACAACATTTTACTATTATACTGTCACATTCTTTCTCGATCATTTTGTCTTTATATATTTCATGCTTAAGAGTTATAAATCGTTACAAACATTATAGTTCGGATCCAAATAATATCAATAATCTTGATTCATTTACTTACAATTATATGAGATGCACAAGAGACTATAAGTAAAATTCAACAAGTTAGTCAACACACATGCGAAGTCACCGCGTCATGAGATATTCTTATATATGAGTTATTCTTCATGCTCTTTAATGGAGTATAGTCATGCTCCTTAACAAAGCATGGTAATTTTGATAAAGACCGAAGGACTAGTCTAAGGTTAGACTAAATTACACATTTTTTACGAATCATTGACATCTTATTTAACAAATTTTAGATATCTATTATATTATACTCACAATAAATGCATCTATAATTAAAATTTTATTTTTATATAAATATTTTAATGAATTTGAAGATTTATTTTAAAAATAACTAAAAAATCTAATTAAAATGTAAAAGAAAAAACTATTAATCTATTAAAAAAAAAAAGAACAGACTCGCCGCCCGTCAACTCGTTACCTTGACGGAACAAGTTAGATTTTTAAACACAATTTTAAATGATAGGCTTATTCGTCCCTGCGAGCTTAAGATGTGCGGGACGGACAGGACGGACAGTCCGTTTTACCACGTACTATTTATCTTTTCACACTTTTATTGGCTATGTCATCTTTAAAATATATTTTTCCTTCACATTTTCTAATTAATATTTATTGGTTTTAATATTATAAGAAATATATTGTTTGGAAAAATATTCATATTTTTAAAAAAATTTAAGTATTTAAAATTTTGAATATGAGAATCCAAATGAATTAAACGAACACGCTGGGTATGAATTTTTCAAATTTAGATTGGAAAAATTGAATCAAATAAAATAACCTGTTTTTTATCCGTTTAGAATTTTTCCTTTAAAAAAATCAACATATTTTATCCTAATTTATTCACAGCCTATATTGAACATTATTAATAAACATTAAACTTCAAATATTTGAATATAGTCACATTTCATTTTAAAACTTGTGTTATACATATTGGAAGTAACAAAAGATGCATGGCATGCATGTTCTCTCCTAATAGCATTTTTCAGTTTTAATACAAAATCAAAGTGGTTCAATGTTATCATTTTTGCCACTAATGAAAACAATAAATTCTCCGTGTTTTTGAGTTTTCAAAAAGTAAAAAATTGAAAAGCAAAACATATATGAATTGTTTTTGTTTTTTATTTTTAAAAACTGAAAAATGGAAATAGTTTTTCAAAACAATTTTATAAAATCATATAACCAAACAAATTTTTAATTTTTAAAAACTAAAAAACAGTTTTATAAAAGAGATTCAAACATGCAAGATATTTATACATATGCCACTATCTAAAATTAATAGTACCAAATTGCTACAAGTTGAAAAAAACTTACCAATCTATCATTATTTTTTAAAGGGTCTGTCCTTTCATTGGACGAACTTATGCAGAGGGGTCGACCATGAAGGGGCTCGGCCAACCATTGGCCGACCCTTTGAAAGCTTTATTTTTTGTTTTAAATATAAATATAAAATATTTATTATGATTTTATATATTTAATTATTTTTTAAATATTAAAAACACTTTTCATGATTTAAAATATTAATAACTTATATAATAGACATTACAATTTAAGAAATATTTTTAAAAATAATTTAAAAAACAAATAAAGTAATTTAGACGGATCGATTTGACGGGTTTGCTACATTGGACATTTTCTACGCATATGATCAATTTCTCGACATATTCCACATCTTCTCTTTTCTTTCTCAAGATCGTCCATTTTAGTTCTAATTCTTGTACTATTTGGACGCCCTTTCTTATTCTTTCGCATTGTCTCGTCATGGAAAAGAGTGAATCCTTCATATGTTGGCCAATTTTAGTGGTGTGGAAGTCTAAGGAAGCTTTCGCTGTAGACTTTGAATACACTCAGAACCTTGAAAACATCCGGTATGTGCATGTTGTGCTTCTGTCGTATACTGACACATGCTGCGATTACATGAGAGCAAGGTAAATGAAATGCTTGAAACCTCCCACAATCGCACCACCCTCTCTTGAGATCAACGCTAAAAGTACCTAATGGTCGACCATCGTGTTGATTAATGCTTTTGGCAACCATAAAACAGAATCTCTCGCGATCAAATTGGATGACATTATGGCTGCTAGGTTTACTCGCTTCGTCGGTCATTCCCTTATTACAGTTTTCCGTGAAAGTTTGACCGGATGACAACATTTTTGTCCAATCGGGTCCTTGTTTTCCAAACAACGATCCTAGAAGATAGAACGTTGACTTGACCAATGTTGTAATAGGAAGGTTTCGGGTAGCCTTAAGTACCGAGTTCATAGCTTCGGTCAAATTTTTTGTCATGTGTCCCCACCACTGTCCTCCGTTGAACGCCCTCGACCACTTCTCGTTGGGAATACTGTCTATCCACTCTAAAGCTGCTCTACTTGTTCTTCGTATTTCGCCCCGTAGTAGTTAAATGTTGCCTCCGTTAGTGCATATCCTGTAGATGAAAATGTTTAAACAAAATGTTCAGTAAAACATATGAAAATCAATTAGTCAATAAATATTTATTGAAACATCAACTCGTGAAGATCTAGGCATACCCATGTTGACAACTATTTTTCGTAGTTCCATGTCTCTGAACTCACGCATGAAACATCAATTAGTCAATAAATATTTATTGAAACATCAACTTGTGAAGATGTAGGCATACCCAATGTTGATTCAAAGCTCGTACTTGCTATGGTGGTGAGGTGGAGACCAGAAACACATACTTTCCATCTTCCAACAGGTGAATGTACCATCACATTGGAGGATGTAAGTATGTTATTAGGTCTCCGTGTAAATGGTAAGGCTGTGAATGGTCCTACTCAGGTAGGAAGTGATGTATATATGGAAAATTTAGGTATCGAACCTTTGACATCCGATAAACATAAAGCATGTGTTAAAATTGTTTGGCTACAAACTATATTAGCACAACTATGACAAAACACATTGCCATCCGATGAGGAGAACCTTCTCCATGCAAAAATTTATATATTACAACTCATAGCTAAAGTATTGATGCCAGACAAGAGCCATAATTATTTACATTCTTCTTGGATACCCCTAGTAGGAGATTTAGATAAATGCAATAGATATAGTTGGGGTTCTGCTTGTTTAGCTACATTATATAGGCATATGTGTAAAACATGTAGGGTAGGGATAAAAATTATTGGAGGATGCGTTCTCCTACTACGTGTTTGGACATATTGGTATATATACCACTAATTGCTCCAGAGAGTTCTGTCGATTCATACCATCCTTACGCAACAAGGTAAAAATTATTTACATTTTCTTTTATTTTATTTTCTTTTTTTACCTCCCTTTATTAAATTTCTTTCTTTTAAAATTGCAAGATTTGTTCGAAGAGGCATGGCTTACCAAAATAATCCTCGGCACTACATCCGAGGATTTAGATTTAAACTAGATAGATTGAGGGATAACGATGTAAGTTTGTTACCGCTACATTCTCTAAATATATGCTAACATTTGTATTTAAACTCTAACTATTATATTTTCTATAACAGTTTATTTGGAGGCCCTACCCGAACTACCCAGAATGCGTCCTTGCAGATAGCAAGATTTGGAGCGCGGCCACTTCAATTATCAGTTTTCATATTGTTGAAATGCATCAAGCTGATAGGGTCAAATTGCAGTTTGGATTTCAACAATATATCCCTTCTCAGCCTAGATGTCTACGCGAACAACATGAAACTGAAATGCCCAATACATGGGAAGATCATTGGCACAATATAAATAGAGAAGAGAACAACGAGTGAAAAAACAGAAGAAAATAAATTGACCCTACAAGGTAACATGGTTAACGGTAACTATGTTCATAGTACTGCATATATGCAATGGTTTTTATCCATTCCATTTATGCATACTTCTCAAGGCCAGTTTCTAAAAGACCCCCGTCAATATGCATCGTCTTCATCAGAGCAAAGATCCTCATCGTCCATGCCTCAGGAAATGCCTCAGATGAACCCTTCGCAATTTCAATCCCAAACATCTTCATTCCCCTAGACCACATATCAACACCCCTAACCCACATAACCCCAACCAACATATCAACGCACTCATACCACATTCTTTTCCACCTTCTCTCAACAACCAACACCATACACCCAACCCCGCAACCTAACTTCTACTATCACCAAGAATACTAGGAACAAACCATATTTCGACCACCCTTCCAATTCACTCCAATTCCTCGACCTAATTTTGATTTCTCTTACCCCCAATGACAACACCAAACATTTAACCCTTCACTGTCTCAACCGACTTCTACCGACTGCACTGACGATGTTTATTACCCTCCCATCCAACAAAACCCTCCAACCACCTTCAACCAACCATCCCAATCAGTCCCCAACTAATTGACGATCAGTTCATGGAATGGCCAGATTTTTCTGTTACTGATATGGACATGGTCGATACATCACATCAACCTGAAAATGTATGTGAAGATGAAGAGTTGTCTTCCGACTCTATCCCATCACCTACAAGACGACAACCCGAAGAGTTAGGCAGGGGGAAACGTGTGAAAAAGAGTAAAATGTGTGGAACTGACGGTCATTTACGTAGACAAAAATAATGTATCTTTTTCACTCGTTGGTATTAATAAAATTGCTTCTATTTATGATTTTATTTAATAAGCAAATTATTTTAACTAATTAGATAATTAATTAAATATTATGAAAAATATTTAATAACATTATAAAATTAATTCAATTATTTATTTATTAATATTTTAAATCATGAAAAGAGTTTTTAACATTTAAAAAACAATTAAATATATAAAATCATAATAAATATTTTATATTTATATTTAAAACAATAAAAAAAAACAAAACTTTCAAAGAGTCGGTCAATGGTTGGCCGAGCCCCTTCATGGTCGAGCCCCCATTCATAGGTTCGTCCAATGGAATGACGGCCCCTTTAAGAAACCATGGCAGATTGATAAATTTTTTTCAACTTGTAGTAATTTGGTACTATTAATTTCAGGTTGTGGCATATTGATTAAAAAAACTCTCAAACATGCTCTTAGTTTCTGATCCCACATGTATTTGATGCTTTTTTGATCTATCTTGATTGTGAAAGGTGTATGTGCCAAGTAAGAGCTTCGTTTTTGCACTGCATAGACTATGGCTAATAACTCCCTTTCATACACATATATTATGTGTTTCTTAGGACCCAAGGCTTTATTGATGTAAGCAATATGGTGTTGATCCTACAATAATACAACCCCAATGCCCTTCCCAGATGCATCAGTCTCAATAGTGAATCATTTTTCAAAGTTTAGTAAACTCAAAACAGGAGCAGACACAAGTGCACGTTTTAAGGTATTAAAAGCATGTGTAGCTTCCTCCTTCCACACAAAATTATCTTTCTTTAAGTTAGTAAAGGGTTTCGCAATTTTGTCAAATCTCTCACAAATCTGCAGTAGTAGCCAGCTAATCCTAGGAATCCTCTCAATTGTTTTAGATTAGTTGGGATTTGCCAAGAAATGACCACTTGAATTTTGTGAGGGTCAGTAGAAACACCTTCCTTGGTGATAAAATGGCCTAGGTATTCTACTCGAGGTTAGAGCAAAACCACACTTAGGTTTATTGAGAAACAACTGATTTTCCCTAGTGGTTTGTGTTCTGGTCTGGGCCCAGCCTCGCGGTCCAGCCAATAACGCACATGGCCCATCAAGTGGACTAGCCCGACCTGGCACACGCGCCCCATAGGACGGGCAGGGCACGCTCCCCGCCGGGATGAACGACGCGTCCTGTAGCGTCTCAACATCCTCTTTTGTCGGCCGAACAGGGCACACCCCGGTCCGTCGAGCAAGACCTTTGGTTCCTCCACATCCTCGCGTTCTCCCCTCTGCGGGGAGAACAACCTGTCTCCGGGGAACCTCCCGAGCTCCCCTCCGCGGGGAGGACAACGTGCCCGGTGCACGTTCTCCACGTGCTCCCCTCCGTGGGGACACGTCGTCAACCAACTGCCCACCTCCGAAAGAACAGGTCAAACCCACTTTCTGGAGATCAAGGAGCAGTTGGACTAGGGCGAAGACCACATTTCGGTCTTCACTACGCCAGGTAAGCCCTAGCAGTCACCTGGGTTGGGCCTGGCAGTCCAGCCCAACGCAAGTGACCGTTGGCCCATCGCTGGGGTCTCTCTATAAATACCCTCTTCCTCAAGAGGGTCAGGTAATTCATTCCTTACCCGCTTTCTGTACTTTGCTCTCACTCTGCCCAACTCCTTAATTTGGCATCAGAGTGTTTTGCAGGTACACCCCCCTTTCTCCTCCTCATCACCGGTGAACTGGTGGCAGTCCAACAGCGTGTGGCCAGTCCGTGATCCCTTTCTGATCAGGTCAGATCAGTGGCGCCGTCTGTGGGAACAGAAACTTCCCCGTTACTCCGAGCAGAAAACCAAAATTTCACCAACACTCCACGATCATGGCTAGCCCACACCGCGACGACACTCCGCACGACCTCGTGCTCAACGTCGCCACAAACGGAAATGACGCGTCCGGCGGAAACCGACGAGAGGGACGGGCAAACTGCCTCACCGTCATCCGCGGAGCGGCCCCTTCAGGCCGACCACCGGCCCCCAGGCCCGCCAGCATTCCAACCCGTTCCCATCTCGGCGGGAGCGGACCCAACGGTGGCCGCCCTCTTTACGGCCATCAACCAGACGAACCAGCTGTTGTTCCAGCAAAACGCGAGAATTGGAGCATTGGAACGCGTCGGCCCTCGGAGGTACCCCCGGCGGGAAGACCAGAACGGAGGTTCGAGGAGTCCCTCACCTCGACCCAGAAATCGCCGGCCGCGACTGGAGAGACACCGCGCACAGATAACGCGAGAACACACCAGGTCCCCAGCAAGGCAAGTTCGCGTGAGAAACCAGAGCACTGCGGCGATCCCGGCCGGGGATCCTCGAGGCGACAACCCAGGCAGGAGGTCGAGAACCCGAAACCAGGGCCCTATTTTAAACGGCTCGTCTCCCCATCGGTCCCCGGCACCCAGCGACGAGGACGACTACCGCACCCCGCTGTCCCGAGAAATCATGGCTGCCCCCATACCCCAAGGGATGGAGAAGCCCCCGACGCTGTCGACGTACAACGGCACGTCCGACCCAGACGATCACCTAGAGGACATCGAGGCCATGCTTGATTACCGAAATGTCCGGGGAGCTATCGAGTGCAGGCTCTTCCCGACGACTCTGAGGAAAGGCGCCATGACTTGGTATAAATGTTTGGAACCCGAATCAGTCACGTTGTGGAGAGTCTTGAAGGACCTGTTCTCCAAACACTTTACGGCATCCCGACGCCACCCGAAGATGGAAGCCGTCCTCGGGGCGATCATCCAGGGCTCCGACGAACCTCTCCGAAAGTACATCGAAAGATTCACTCAGGAAGCAGTGCAAGTGACGACGTCAGACGAGATGAAGCGCTACTTAATGGAACAGGGTCTACGCCATGACTCCAAGTTCTACAAGGCCGTAGGCATACACCGACCAACCTCCCTCTAAGATTTCCTCAACAGAGCCGCGCATTATATCCGATTCGAAGAAACACAAGCGGCCAACTCCGCTCGAGACACCCGAGACAGGGAGGCCCCCCGCGGGCACCGAGACGACGGAGCCTCAAGCTATCGACGGGGAGGGGACCGCCATCGCGAAGACCGCCCCCGCGAGCCCCGCGAACCACGCGAACCGCGCGGCCCTGTCGGCCGATTCACAGAGTACACGGCCTTAGTCGCTTCCCGCGAGCGCATACTGGCCGAATGCGCCAAAACCGAATTCGTACAGGGAGGTGTCCGTTTTCCGCGACCGATACCCCCAAACCCAATGTGGACAAATCAAAATACTGCCGATTCGACAGGAGCCACAGGCACGTGACAGAAGACTGCATCCATCTCAAGGACGCGATCGAAATTCTGATCAAAGACGGTCACCTGAAGAGATACACCCGAGGAGGCGAACCACCGAGACAAGAGGCCCCAGAGGCCAAGAAAGTCGAGGAACTCCCCTCTCCAGAGGACAGCAGCAGGCTCCAGGTCGCACTTTGTGTTAGCCGCCCCGAGGATTGGTTCGCGGACAGAGAATTCGGTCTTCCCGAAGGACCCGACCTAATCGACGAGCCAATCCGACCAACCAGCCGCTGGGAATACTTCGCCAGAGCCATGGTCATCTCAGATGGAGCCACGAGGAGCCTGTCCATAGGATCCGTGAAGAGAATATTCGACGAGCTTATCGCGAACAACTCCGGAAAAATGAGCACGCTCGAAAAATTCCAAGGTCGATCCAATCCGATCACATTTTACCTCGAGGAACTCCCCGGGGGATTCCCCAACTCCAACATTCCCTTGCTCATACGTGCACGGATGGCGAACTTCGACGTCAGACGCCTCCTCGTCGACGGTGGAAGCTCGGTTGACATCATGTACACGCACCTGTTCACAACTCTCCAACTCGACGAATCCAACCTTTCCCCTTACGTAGGCTCCGACCTTCAGGGGTTCAACGGGACGACGACGAGACCTTGGGGGTATGTGGAGCTGAAAGTCACCTTCGGAGAAGAGGAAACAGCTAGGGAAATCAGCATCCGCTTCTTAGTCATCGAGTGCCCATCCCTCTACAACTCCATCCTGGGCAAGACAACGATAGCAGAACTCACCGCGGTACCCTCCACCGTCCACCTGAAGATGAAATACTACACAAAATAGGGGGCCGTGGTGACCCTTAACGGAGACATCGAGGCCGCCCGAAGGTGTTTTGAGGCCGCGCTGAAAGGCCTAGACTCCATCGCTCCAACGACCAAGAGGACAACTCCAATCATAACACCAAAGGGCAAACCAACGAAGCTAGTCGGATCCGTGGAACTCGACAGTCGCTTCACCGAGGAGCACGACCCCGAAACAAAGACCAGCGAAGTCAACGGGCAACCCTCCCACCCAGCGCACCCCGTCCCGGAAGGAGAATTCAAAATCATCACACTCGGGGAAGACACGAGCAGAACCGTGAAGATCGGCGTCGGACTCCCAGACCTCGCGAAATGACAGCTCCAAGCCTGCCTCCGCGAGAACGCCGACCTATTCGCCTGGAGCGCCGCGGAAATGCCCGGCCTCGACCCCGAGGTCGCCTGCCACCAGCTATCCATCAGTCCGACTGCAAAGGCCGTTGTGCAACGCCGGCGTCGCCAATCCCCCGAAAAATCGGCAGCAGCCGAAAAAGCTGTAAAAGACCTCCTAGAGGCAAAATTTGTTAGACTATGGCACGGATCTAGAAGGGGGGGTTGAATAGATCCCCAATTAAAATTTGAGTCGGCGCTACCAATTTAAAATTGGTTTTGAAAATGTTTTAAGTGCGGAAGCGGCCGAGGAAAAATGTAGTCTAAAAACGAACGGTTATTGGAAAACCGGATATACGTAAGCCTATGGATTTATGACAATTCGGAAAAAATAAAATCACAACACAAACTATGCTTATCATTTGTTTACTTCAATTTGCGAGGTTACCTAGTTCCAATGAAAAACAGGGCACACAAAAACTAGAAGCAAAATAAGACAATTTTAGTTCAGGACTTTTGTCGAACAGTTTGTGTGCACAAATATCACAAAGGATATTTATGTTGAGTAAGAGATTGGAAATGCCTTAGTACAATATTCTTATTGTACTTAGTAGTTAAAACAGAGTTTCAACACCTTACTCAATATGTATCACAGTTTGACAATAATCACTTAAGCTAGAATCACTTATTTTATAAGCTGAATTGAAAATGACAGAAAATGAAGAACACACGATTTGATGAGGCAGTTCCCCCGTCGTCCTCGCTTCGGGGTACGTCTGCCCTCAATTCTAAAATTAGAATTGAGATTATATTGAATATATATCACCTGTTGGAATGAACAGTTTACACAAGAGTTGATAGACAATGATACAAACAATCTCAAATGTTGTTGATGCTTGCTATCTCTTCTTGCACCTTGATTCAAGATGAATCAAGCCCTTCAATTTGTTGTGAATGACCTCCGGTTCCAGCCACCTTAATGAAAAACCTTCCGTTGTTCAAACCTTCGGCTCGGCTGATCTTAGACACCAACAAATCAAACCCGGAAAGTCTTCAACACTTCAACGCCCTCGCTACTAAATTGATGAACCTTCCGTTGATCAATTACCTTTGCACCTGCTTGAATGTTGAACGAACTATTCCGTGACAAAAGCTCTTCAAAACCTTCTAGTCTTGATGGGTAAAACCCTCAAGGTTTTCTGCAAGAAACACCTGCCCCAATTTCCACTCGAACCGGATCTTCAATCAACACGTTCGAACCTTATCACCCTTTGAACAAGACACTAATCTCAGCAAAAATGATTGTGTATATTTGTGGATTTGTGTGTTGTGTGAGGGATGAAGATGAAGAAATTTGTTGCACCTATTTCACGTTTCTTGCCCTGACAATTTACTCAAGATTTTCAATTGTTAGTTGTTAAAAAATGAACAAAACTCTATTTATAGTAATAACCAAAACAGCCAACAAAACAGATTTTTAAACACAGCAAGAAAAACAGCACAACGCGCGAACGGTCGACCATAGGGTAGGCGTGCGCTGACCCGTGGGAAATCCTCAGCACCATGCGCTGAGTGGCACGGTCGACGCATGTCTTTATGCGCTGAACCGTGGAAAATCAAAACACTCATGCGCCGACTGTACGGTCGACACATAGCTTCCATGCGCTGAGCCGTGAGAAATGCCAGGCTTCATGCGCCGACTGTATGGTCGACTCACTGCTTAGAAACCTGCAAAATTAACAAATTTTTCCATTTTGCATATCCTGCTACATTCAGTAATGACACATAGGTATAACGATTTAACACCGAAACAAGAGGTATAGCAATGAAAACAGAGATATAGCATGATGCTTCTAATTTGTTTTGTCATCATCGAAAAACTCGGAGGCCTGTATTGTGAGACAGCTTGCCCTCACATTCTCCCCCTTTTTGATGATGACAACCTGTTGAACACAACATGCGATGTCTACGCTCTCCCCCTTTCTTTTTCAGTCGAAGCAGTTGTGATGATTGACGCTTTCCTCCCCCTTTGACAACATCAAAAAGAAAACGAGAGCTATAAAGTCTTGACGGATTAACAATATACCAAACATAAAATCAAGAGAAAAACCAATACAATATAGCCAACAGATGATAATTAAGCATACACCAAGATTAATACATAAGATTGATATGAAACATAAAGTAGTAGCACATAAAGTCTGGACAGAAATTAGGAATTAAACCAAACACCATAACAAAGTTTGCAAAACAAAACAACGAAAGAGACTATGATGCATGAACTTCAAAACAGCAAATGAAAGCATAATACGGCGAACACAAGCTAATAACCCCGTCCACGTCCACGACCACGGCCACGCCTCTCATAGAAATAGGGGTGACGTTGAGGATGAGCTAAGTCAGTGAATTCTTCAGTGATGTTGTTCAGGAAATCCAGACTCTCAGTAATTGCCTGTTCTTCAGCTTGATGGGAGTGAACGAGAATCTCAAAGCGAGCATCCAGCTGTGTGGAGATTCCACTGATCCGTTCATTTTGAGTTTGCAGCTCAGAGTGAACTTGTGCCATCCGTTCATCCTGACTTCTCATAAAGTTCTGTTGTTGTTCCTGCATAGTAGTCATGACATTACGTTGGTTTAATTGCATGGACTGCATCATTTCCAGAATGTCGGAGTTGTTGGATGGCTGTTGAGGAGAAGGAGGTGCCTTAGAGCTGTATTGATAGGGCTGATAGAATCTCCCAAGTGTGGTCCACCCAGTGTATTGCCATTCACCCCAGCCTTGGTTGTTTTCCTCACTGTCAGTTTCTTGTTGACCCGTGTAAGCAGTCCAGTCATTATTGAGATTGGAATTTGGTGGCGGCTCTTGATAGTTGAGGTTGAAACTTGGTGACGGCTCTTGATAGTTGAGGTTGAAACTTGGTGGCGGCTCTTGAGAGTTGTCTGGAGGCTCATAGGTTTGATGCTTTGTATGATCAGCTTGGTCGGGTTGCATTGTGTCAGCAGTCTGTGTATCCTGTTCTTGGTCTTCTTCACTTTCATCTGAACCATCTGCACTTGCTTCATTCTCTTCACCTTCGGACTCATTTGCACTCTCTTCACTCGATGATTCTGACTGAGGCATATTTGCGCGGCGATAGAACTTGTATTTCTGGTATTTACGTATCCAGACGTATCCCATCATTGAGAAAACTTTTGGACTGAATTCTTTGTCAGTGGAAATGGAAGTGTATGCAAAGGAGGGGTAGTTCACATTTGCAGAATTCATGACTTCTTGGATGAAGGATCCATAGGCGAGTGCCGTACTTCATTTGGAGTCACGTAATTCATATATACGACTCGCAATGTAATACGGCCAGTTGATTTTGATGCCGTGACCTAGAATATGTATGAGATGAACTTCAGCCTGTTCCACCCTTGATAATCCACCCTATTTGGGCCGCAGAATGCGCGCCACAATCCATTGAAGAATTCTTGCTGATGTTTTGAGTTTACCTGAAGTGACAAATCGTGGGAAAGCAGCACTGTTCACAATGTGGTCAGGATAGGGTCGCTTAAGCATACCATTCAGAGCAGTTTTGAATTCATAACCTTCAATAGTGCGTGAATCAGTTACTTCAGCCAGAGGAGGTTCATTTTCCTCAACAGTCATATCAAAATATTTGGTCCAAAGTGGAAGTTTTCACCATGAAATTTATCATTGAGACCAGTATAGAAGATACGTATCAGGTCTTCACTGTACTTGGCATTGCATTCAAGAAATCTCTCAATGTCGTGATATGTGAGATAGGTCATGATTTCTCCAAGATGCATGCGTTCGGCGACAAGTTCATAGAATGCATGTTGTCGTACAACCTTTCTTCGTCCAATGTCCTTGTTGAAGTTCTCTCGGAGAGATGGATGAACAAGAGATTCGGGGGTAATGGGTATTGAAGCAGAAGTTGACCCTCTTGACCTCTTTTTAGTGGGTCTGTGAGAAGATGAAGCCATGGGTAGAGATTTTTGGTGGATAGTGAGAGGTTGGAGAATTCTGAAATGAGAGGTTTTTGCTGTGGGTTTAGACCAAGAATTTCACCCTTTTTAAGAGAAAACCTAGGGTTTGTTGGAAAGTGGAAGAGACAGAAAAAAATAGTGGAGAGAATAGATGCAACTCCCTAGGAAGATGAATGGATGCATGTAACTACCATTTATGAGGAGACTGAAACGAACAGCCAGAAAAACTGAATTTTTCAGCGAGCCGTCGACCATAGCTCTGCATGCGTCGACGCATGCTTTAAAATTTTCAATAATTTTAAAAGTTTAACAGTGTGCGTCGACCTATGTTCTGGTATGGTCGACTCAAGACCTGAAAATGCAGAATTTTGCCTGGTTTCATATTACATGATGATTAATGAATGCAGACAATAGTGCCACAACAAAAATGTTCAATCAAGCAATTTTAGATACACAACAGATGATTCACATATGCACCATAGTTAATATATTTTACTTTGAGATCACAAATAACACTTGTATGTATAGAAAGAGAGGGAAGAGGAACAATATCACCTCAATGCCGGATAAGCTTGATAAACACCATACTTGTACTTGCAAAAACATCAAACTTGTTAGAAGTACAAAATATAGATGCGAATGAAATAAGCTGAAATGAGTAAATTATGACTCCCGTTCCGAAATGTCGAGAATACCGAGTTCTCGACGAATATGAAAGAAAGGTTTGGTGGCTAGCGGCTTAGTAAAAATATCCGCTAGTTGATTCTTAGTATCAACATGTTCAAATACAACGTCGCCTTTCTCAACATGATCACGAAGAAAATGGTGTCGAATTTCGATATGTTTAGTGCGAGAGTGCAATACCGGATTCTTTGTGAGATTAATAGCACTGGTATTGTCACATAGGATTGGGATACGTTCAAGTTTGAGGTTAAAATCCAATAGTTGTTGCTTAATCCACAGGATTTGAGCACAGCAACTACCGGCGGCAACGTATTCCGCTTCGGCGGTTGACAAAGCAACTGAAACTTGCTTTTTGCTATGCCAACTAACCAAAGAATTTGAAAACAAGTGACACGTACCACTAGTGCTTTTCCTATCCAACTTGCAACCCGCAAAGTCGGAGTCGGAATAACCTAACAACGAACAATCACTACCTTTGGAATACCACAAGCCATACTTTGGAGTACCGGATAGGTATCGAAGTATTCTTTTAACCGCTTTTAGGTGGGATTCCTTAGGACATGATTGGTATCTTGCGCACATACACACGCTAAACATAATATCAGGACGCGACGCAGTGAGATAGAGAAGTGATCCAATCATACCTCTATACCTTTTTACCTCTACGTCCTTACCGCTTTCATCCTTATTCAAATTTGCACATGTAGGCATGGGGGTGTCTATGGCCTTGGATTTTTCCATGTCAAATCTCTTGAGAAGGTCCAAACAATACTTTGTTTGACTCACGAAAGTTCCTTCCTTGAATTGTTTAATCTGCAAACCGAGAAAGTATGTGAGCTCTCCCATCATACTCATCTCGAATTCACCCTGCATAAGAACAGAAAACTCTCTCACAAGATTCATGTTAGTCGATCCAAAGATTATATCATCAACGTAGATTTGAACTAATATCAAGTGCTTTCCTTGACGTTTAATAAAGAGGGTCGTGTCAACCTTTCCTCTTGAGTAACCTTGATCAAGTAGAAATTTACTTAGGCGTTCATACCAAGCTCTAGGAGCTTGTTTGAGACCATACAACGCCCGTTTTAGTTTATAAACATGATCGGGGTACTCATGAGATTCAAAACCCGGAGGTTGTGCCACGTAAACCTCTTCATTTATGTATCCGTTAAGAAACGCACTTTTGACATCCATTTGGAATAACTTAAAATCTTTCGCACATGCGAAAGCAAGAAGAAGGCGTATAGCCTCGAGTCGGGCAACCGGAGCGTAAGTTTCCTCATAGTCGATGCTCTCCTCTTGGTTATACCCCTGCGCGACCAAACGCGCCTTATTATGAGTTATTACCCTGTTTTCGTCCAGCTTGTTCCTAAACACCCATCGGGTGCCGATTACTCGATGACCTCGCGGAGGAGGGACAAGGTCCCAAACCTCATTTCTAGTAAACTGATTTAGTTCCTCCTGCATTGACAGAAACCAATGTTCATCGAGTAGGGCTTCCTTAGGATTTTTAGGTTCCATTTGTGACACGAAAGCGAAGTGATAACAGAAGTTACTTAGCTTCGATCGAGTAATGACTCCCTTTGTGATGTCTCCGAGAATGTTGTCAATTGGATGATCTTTAGAAGATTTCCAGGCTTGAGGGAGATCATCGTTTGTAGGCGGGATGAGCTTCCTCGTTTGCTTCATGATATACATCCTTATCCTCCTTAACTTTGACTTTGTCAGGTTGATCAGTCCTTGTTTCGCCATCTTTGAGTATGTCTTCTGTGGATGTACCTGCACCATGAACAAACCTATCCTTTCCGACATTTCTCGGATAGGACTCATCAAAAGTAACATACACAGACTCTTCTTTGCCTAGTATTGCTCCGCGGTTGTTATCACCATAAGTTACAAACCCTTTCTTCTTAGCCACAAAGTCTATGAATAAGGATATGTCTCCAGACATGTGTCTTGAGCACCCACTATCGAGAACCCATCTTCTCTCGGTGGTCTCGACACATTTCACCTGTCAAAACATAATTAGCACAAGGAGGTACCCAATGGCATATTGGGTCCTAATAGGTTAGCGACAAAATGGTTGCGTTTGGGCAACCATTGGTAGATGCCTTTAGGAACAAGAAACCTTCTAAAACGGCATTTACCAATGGAGTGGCCTTTCCTGCAACAGTATAAGCAAGCAAAATCAACTTTAGAGACACTTTCACTTGCTTGATCCCTAATTACATATGCATATTTTTGGTATGGGTTAATCATACTTTTTCTAAAATCCTTTTTATCAATAGCATATGTAATTTTAGGCTCGAGTGCCTTGTTTAATTTGGTCTTGAGGTGTCTTACCTCACCTTGCCAAATATGACAAGTGCTACACCCGAAGTTGAAAGGGTTTCTGTCGTCCTTACTATCCGATTCATTGCCTTTCACAATGGAAGCCTTTAGGTCCTCTAATTTCTTTTCGGACTCTTTAACCTTATGCTCTAAATGCGTAAAGATTTTCTTATTAGAAGCAAGTTTCTTAAAGGCTTCAACTGCTTCATTATGTAAGGCATGAAATGCGGCTAGTAATTCCGAATGCGACATATTGGATGACTCATCATATTTAGAGTTACGTACCTGTTTTTTCTTATTTTTCTGATTTGCGGAGAGGCATAGATTTACGGACTCTTCTTCATCACTAGAACTTTCATCAGAGGAGGAAGAGTTACTGTCACTTTCCCATGCTATGTATGCTCTCCTAGGCTTCGATGATTTCTTGTGTGATTTTGAGGATTCCTTATCCTTTCCCTTTTTATTCATTGGACAGTCCGGTTTATAGTGACCGGGCTTTCCACACTTATAGCACGTCCCTCTGGTCTTTTTACCTTTCGAGTCATCATCCTTGGAGTGTCTTGATTGTTTCCGGAAGTTTACCAAATTCTTCTCGGAATGTTGTATGCCGTTCTTTCTCACGTAACGGTTATACCTTTTAACAAACAACCCCATATCTTCGCCTGTGTCTTCTTATTCTTCGTCGCTCGAGGAATAATCATTTTGCTCTTTTACTTGAGACTTCGAAGAGGAAGTCTTGAGAGCTATCGATTTCTTTTCACTCACCTTCGCTTTGTCTTTCTTTTCCATTTTCTCACGTTGATCTAGGCTCAAGAGTACCTGTTCATGCTCTTGCAATTTGCCAAACAATGTTGTCAAGTCTAATATGGTAAGATCATTTGCCTCTTTGATGGCGGTTACTTTTGGCTGCCACTCCCTGTTAAGACATCTCAACACTTTATTAGTAGCAACATCATTGGAAATAGGCCTACCTAGTGAATGTAAGCGATTGATAAGATGAGTGAATCTCTTTTGCATGTCAGCAATGGTTTCCCCTTGCTCCATGAAAAAGAGATCGAACTCTTGTATAAGAGTGTTGATCCTAGCTAACTTAACATCGGTTGTCCCCTCATGGGCTATTTGTAGTGAATCCCACATGGCCTTAGCAGTAGGACAATGGGATACACGGTAATACTCATTTACACCTAATGAGGAGATTAGGATGTTTTTAGCTTTCCAATCATAATTGTATTTTTTCTCATCGTCATTGGTCCATTGCGCTTCAGGCTTTGGCACAACTACATTATCCGCATTGGTCATAGTAATTTATATTGGAACATTAAGGATAACGTTCCATATTTTTCTATCTATGGAGTTGATATGCACACGCATACAGTCTTTCTAATAACTGTAATTTTCACCGTTGAAAACAGGAGCCCTATTGTACGCCCCTTTAGGTTCGTTTGCCATTTTCTATCTCGTTGTATTTGAAGCACCGAATAACCGGAGCTCTGGATACCACTTGTTAGACTATGGCACGGATCTAGAAGGGGGGGTTGAATAGATCCCCGATTAAAATTTGAGTCGGCGCTACCAATTTAAAATTGGTTTTGAAAATGTTTTAAGTGCGGAAGCGGCCGAGGAAAAATGTAGTCTAAAAACGAACGGTTATTGGAAAACCGGATATACGTAAGCCTATGGATTTATGACAATTCGGAAAAAATAAAATCACAACACAAACTATGCTTATCAATTGTTTACTTCAATTTGCGAGGTTACCTAGTTCCAATGAAAAACAGGGCACACAAAAACTAGAAGCAAAATAAGACAATTTTAGTTCAGGACTTTTGTCGAACAGTTTGTGTGCACAAATATCACAAAGGATATTTATGTTGAGTAAGAGATTGGAAATGCCTTAGTAAAATATTCTTATTGTACTTAGTAGTTAAAACAGAGTTTCAACACATTACTCAATATGTATCACAGTTTGACAATAATCACTTAAGCTAGAATCACTTATTTTATAAGCTGAATTGAAAATGACAGAAAATGAAGAACACACGATTTGATGAGGCAGTTCCCCCGTCGTCCTCGCTTCGGGGTACGTCTGCCCTCAATTCTAAAATTAGAATTGAGATTATATTGAATATATATCACCTGTTGGAATGAACAGTTTACACAAGAGTTGATAGACAATGATACAAACAATCTCAAATGTTGTTGATGCTTGCTATCTCTTCTTGCACCTTGATTCAAGATGAATCAAGCCCTTCAATTTGTTGTGAATGACCTCCGGTTCCAGCCACCTTAATGAAAAACCTTCCGTTGTTCAAACCTTCGGCTCGGCTGATCTTAGACACCAACAAATCAAACCCGGAAAGTCTTCAACACTTCAACGCCCTCGCTACTAAATTGATGAACCTTCCGTTGATCAATTACCTTTGCACCTGCTTGAATGTTGAACGAACTATTCCGTGACAAAAGCCCTTCAAAACCTTCTAGTCTTGATGGGTAAAACCCTCAAGGTTTTCTGCAAGAAACACCTGCCCCAATTTCCACTCGAACCGGATCTTCAATCAACGCGTTCGAACCTTATCACCCTTTGAACAAGACACTAATCTCAGCAAAAATGATTGTGTATATTTATGGATTTGTGTGTTGTGTGAGGGATGAAGATGAAGAAATTTGTTGCACCTATTTCACGTTTCTTGCCTTGACAATTTACTCAAGATTTTCAATTGTTAGTTGTTAAAAAATGAACAAAACTCTATTTATAGTAATAACCAAAACAGCCAACAAAACATATTTTTAAACACAGCAAGAAAAACAGCACAGCGCGCGAACGGTCGACCATAGGGTCGGCGTGCGCTGACCCGTGGGAAATCCTCAACACCATGCGCTGAGTGGCACGGTCGACGCATGTCTTTATGCGCTGAACCGTGGAAAATCAAAACACTCATGCGCCGACTGTACGGTCGACGCATAGCTTCCATGCGCTGAGCCGTGAGAAATGCCAGGCTTCATGCGCCGACTGTATGGTCGACTCACTGCTTAGAAACCTGCAAAATTAATAACTTTTTCCATTTTGCATATCCTGTTACATTCAGTAATGACACATATTAGGGTATAACGATTTAACACCGAAACAAGAGGTATAGCAATGAAAACAGAGATATAGCATGATGCTTCTAGTTTGTTTTGTCATCATCGAAAAACTCGGAGGCCTGTATTGTGAGACAGCTTGCCCTCACAAAATTTATTTCGGAAGCCCGGTATTTAACCTGGCTATCCAATGTTGTACTCGTTAAAAAGAATAATGGAAAATGGCGCATGTGTGTTGACTATACTGATCTAAATCAGGCATGTCCTAAGGACGCCTACCCCCTCCCCAACATCGACAAGCTCGTAGACAACTCCGCGGGCTTCAGGCTCTTGTCTTTCATGGACGCATACTCGGGGTACAATCAGATCCCGATGGCCGAGCACGATAAACAGAGCACGACCTTCATGACGGCGTCGGGCAACTACTATTACAACGTAATGCCCTTCGGCCTCAAAAACGCCGGGGCCACGTACCAACGGATGATGAACAGTGTCTTCCACGACGAAATCGGCGACATGCTCGAAGTATACATGGACGACATGATCGTCAAATCTTGCATGGAGGACGACCACACGGCACACCTTAGGAAGGTCTTCGAGACCGCAAGGACGTGCCGAATGCGCTTCAACCTAGAGAAATGCACCTTCGGTGTCCGTGCCGGTAAATTCCTCGGCTACTACTTGACCGAACGGGGGATCGAAGCCAACCCGGACAAATGCCACGCCTTCTCAGATGTCGCCACGCCCACCACGAAGAAGTCCATCCAATCCCTCAACGGCGTGCTCGCCTCCCTTTCCCGGTTCATTGCCAAGTCCGCCCAGCACGCCCTCCCATTCTTCAAACTGCTCAGGAAGGAGACCAAGTTCGAATGGACGGACGAATGCGAGCAAGCCCTCTTCCACCTCAAACGCGTCTTGTCCGAACCACCAGTGCTGACACGTCCCGTGACGGGCGAAACCCTATACCTATATCTGTCCGTGGCTAACGAAGCCGTCAGCGTCGTCCTCGTCAGCGAAGTCGGGGAGGGCCAAAATCCCATTTACTTTACTAGCAAAGCCCTCCACGGCCCCGAAATCCGATACCAGCTGATCGAGAAGGTCACCCTCGCCCTCATCACAGCAGCACGCCGGCTCCGACATTATTTTCTCGCACACGCCATCGTGCTCCGCACCGATCAGCCCATCCGCCAGCTCCTCGGCCGCCCCGACATGGCCGGACGCATGCTGAAATGGTCACTAGAACTCTCTGAGTTCAACATCACCTACGAGGGCCGGCACGCCATCAAAGCTCAAGCCTTGGCTGACTTCGTCGCCGAGATGACCCCGCCACCCGACCCCACCACAAGGAACCATATCTGGACCATTTTCGTGGACGGCTCCTCCAACTCCACGGGCAGCGGCGCCGGCATCGTCCTCGACAACGACGAAGGCACCTTCATTGAAGTCTCCCTCACGCTGGCCTTCCCGACGACTAACAACCAAACCAAATACGAAGCCTTTCTGGCCGGCCTTCGCTTGGCCTCTGACCTTGGAGCCAGAGACATCCGAATCTACACAGATTCCCAGCTAGTCGCTTCGCAAGTACGAGGGGAATATCAAGCAAAGAACGACAACCTCGTCGAATACCTCGCACTCATCACCGAAAAACTGCGAGGTTTCAACACAGCCGAAATTCAGCACGTCCCGTGCGAGCAGAACACCCGCGCCGACATCCTCTCCAAGCTGGCAAGCACCAAAAAGCGAAGCGGCCACAAGTCGGTCATCCAAGAAATTTTGTCGCAACCGAGTACCAGCGCGACCACTACCTTCCTCGACATCAACGCTGTCGGGGATACAGACTGCCGGATGGCCCCACTCCACGCCTACCTCACCACCGGCCACCTTCCGGCCAACCCCAAAGAAGCTAGCGCAACCAGACGACGAGCCTGCTCGTACGTTCTCCTCGAAGGAAGGCTGTATCGCCGAGGCTTCGCAATCCCACTCCTTAAATGCATAGACAAGTCCCAGAGCATAGCCGTTCTAGAGGAAATCCACGAAGGCATCAACGCGCAGCACCTCAGAGGAAGATCCCTAGCACGAAAGGCTCTACGAGCAGGCTACTACTGGCCCTCGATGCAATCGGACGCGAAGGAACACGTCAAACGATGTGACAAATGCCAACGACACGGGGACATGCACCTCGCCCCCCCCCGTCTGACCTCACATCCCTCTCATCCCCATGGTCGTTCGCCTGGTAGGGGCTGGACATCCTCGGGCCCTTCACCTTAGGATCCTACCAAAACAAGTACCTCATCGTGGGCGTTGACTACTTCACCAAATGGATCGAAGCCGAAGCTCTGGCCAAAATCACGACCCACAACATACTCCGATTCTACAAACGAAACATCCTCGCCAGATTCGGGGTCCCACTCGCCATCGTCACCGACAACGGCACACAATTCACGGACAAAAACTTCTGCGACTTCGTCACCAAGCTCGGAACCAAACACCACTTCACCTCGGTCAAGCACCCTCAGACAAACAGCCAGGAAGAATTCGCGAACAGGGTCATACTCAGGGGACTCAAACGACGACTCGGAGACGCAAAGCGAGCATGGGTCGAAGAGCTCCACAGCGTCCTCTGGGCATACCGCACCACCCCTCACTCAACCACGGGGGAAACCCCATTTCGCCTCACGTATGGAACCGAGGTCGTGATACCCGTCGAAATACGCGAACCATCCAGACGAACGGAAGCTCCCCTGGGCCCCGACGACAACGACGGCGCCCTACGAGAAGAGCTCGACCTCGTCGAGGAAATCCGTTCAGGGGCAGCCCTCCGAGAAGCCCGGCTGAAGCAACAAGTAGCACTTCGCCACAACAGCAAAGTCCTAAAACGCGACTTCCAAACTGGCGACTTAGTTCTGCGCAGAAACCAGAAAGACTCCCACGAGGGCAAACTGGCTGCGAATTGGGAAGGCCCCTACCGTGTCCGGGACAAAACGGAGCACGGGGCCTATTACCTCGAAAACCTGCACGGTGAACAACTAGCTCGACCATGGAACGCCGCGAAACTTAAGCGGTACTACAGTTAAAACATTGCCCGCGACGACCCATCGTCCCGGCTACTGGGGGGCGACATGGTACCACCGCACTCCCACGCGTCCACTAGCGACCAGAGAAAAGCAAGCCCTACCTCTCGTGTGCGCGGGCAGACGGCCTCGCTCGTTGGGGAACACCTCGACCGAGACTTCCCACCGCCGTACCAAAATCGGCAAGACACCCAGCTCGCGATGGGACGTCCACGCCACGGGGAGAACTACCCCCGAAAAGGTCCGGCCGCACCGCCGGCCAAACCGGCCGGTTCCCTTCACCACCGGTAACAAGTTTGTCGAGCTAACACCCGGACAGGCACAGAGCATATCGAAGCATGCACATCAAACATCATTCAAGCAAACAAATAAATACGAAAAAACGAGCATAAACATCATGCAAATACCGAGCGCACACTTAGAAAATTCACAAAAATATATTAAGAAAAAGCGGGCACCAACCCAGTAGTTAATATTACACGAACGGGGCGCGCAGGCCCAAAGAAAAACAAGTTATAAAATGTCGGCACGCAGGCCATAAAGACAACGAGCACGCAGGCCCGGGAACCTATGCCACATCGCCCTCCTGATCAGCAACCACGAGGACCTCCTCGGGAACGACAAGCTCGGGGTCGACCACCTTCCCGCCGACGATCTCATGATACGGCCCAATCCCATCCACGACCAGCGCGACGCTGGGGTTGACAACTTGGATCTGCGCGACAACGCTCTTGAACCCGACCTCGACAGCCTCCAAACAATCGCCCTCCAGCACCCGAATCCGGGCGACCAGATCAGCACGTGTGATCAACCGCTGGTCCTCCTCTGTCTCGTCCTCGGTCGGACGAAGCGCGCTGTCCAGGACTTCCATACGAACCTTCAGCGCCTGCACCTCGGCCGTTGCCGCCCCCAGCTTCTCCTCCATCGAGGTCACCTTCCCCTCAGCGCCCTCCGCTCACTTGCGTTGGTCAGCAACATCTTTCTGACTCTTCTCCAGTTCCTCAGTGAGCTTGGCCAGACGCGACTGCATAAAGGTAAGGTCCCCCTGCAATTTGGACAGCTCAGTGGCAGAACAACCCTCCTCGTTCAGCACAAGGTCCGTCGTGAACGTCCGCATCATCGCGGCCAAATCCTCCGCCAGGATACGTCGACGAGACTCTCGATCGGCTTCGCGAACATCCTTCACCTCCCCAGCAGAGACGGTAGGAGATCGGGCACCGTGAAAATAGCCCGGATGCTGATGGCACGGCGGGACGACATAACCCTCCTCAGCCGAGCCGGTCGTCAGATCAATCAAACCGCTGGGCTCCTCGGATCTCGGCCTCTTCGCTGCTCCCTGAGACGTAGGAGACTGACTCCCTTGGGGAGAAAAAGACGAACTCTAGCCTCCCGGCGTCACAGCCTCCTGCCCGACCAGTTGACTCACCCGCGTCTTCGGGACCACGGCGTTCCTTGAAGCGCGCAGTTTCTTCACTCGCTCCTCGACGGAAGACATGTTCGCTGCAAAAACAAACAGAGAGTTAGCAACGGTCAGAACACACGATCACAGGGAAAAAGAAACGTCCCTACCTAGATAGTCCAGAGCGGCCGCCCCGGTGGCGCAACCGAGCAGGGTCTTAGTGTTAATCAGCCGCTTCTTGGTTCGCACGTTCCCCTACGCGTCGAGGATGTACCGACCATCGGGCGTCACCAGTTTCGACGGGGGAAGATCCCGCACAAAGGCAACTATTTTCAGATACGTGGCCATATCCTTCTCGTTGAGGGTCCCTGCCCGTACGATATACCTGTCAGTGCCACGGTTGAAGTGCTCAGAGGTCCATAACAGATGTACCTTGGGGAGCCACGCGAGGAACCGCTGGCCGTCTACCATTCGCTCCCCCTCGGCGAAAAGAGTATCCGAGCCTTCCTGAGTGATCGGCTTCACGAGGAAGAACCGGCCCTTGAAATCTCGAACAGAATCGTTGTACGTCTTGAAGAGCTTGGTCGGCTGCTTAAACGAGACCCATCCCTGACGGCCGTTCACCGACTGGCGCTGCAGGTGGAAGATGCGAAAAAACAACGACACCGTGGGCTCCACCTCGAGATAAAAGCACACCACCTCGAAAGCACGGATAAAGGCCAGAGCATTGGGGTACAGTTGGGACGGGGCCAAGCGTAACCAATCGAAGAGGCCCAGATGGAAAGCGGAGAACGGCAACCTGAGCCGAGCCTCTTTGAAGTAGAACTCATGCATGGGAAACATCCGCCGCCCATATCGCGAGCAGATGCGATGGTGCTCCTTCGGGCGGTACACCTGCCAATGTTGCGGCTCCCCTTCAGGCGTGTCCTCGATGGTAGCGTAGACATCGGACGCGTCGGCCACGAAGCAGGATGGGGTGGACAGTGGCTCTTCGGCCACCCATTCCTCGACCGGGACGACACGCTCGTCGAAATCCGGGACCTCGGGTTCATTATCTTCGACCATCGTCCCCGGTACCAAGGCCGACATCTACACCTGAAAAGTAGAGGACAACGGTGAATTCGATAGCCAAGATCAAATCCACCCTTCCACCGCAGGTCAAGTGAAAGGGCAACAAAGGCGGGAGAACGGCGAGCGAGCGGGCGCCCCCTGCCGATCCTCCACGGGGCATTCAAGGGCCAACCCATCATCCCTCCTCGGGATACTCATCGGAAAAAGCGCGCGTCCCCGGGGCATTCATCGGAGAAAGCCCCGTCCTCGGGACATTCACCGGAACAACCAGTCCTCCCCGGGGTATTCATCGGAACTGACCCAGAAAACCGCCAGATACGACGGAACTTGCGTCTCTCCTTGGGGCATTCATCATGCCCCGACCACAGATCCTAATCAAACAGCAGAAATAAAAGGAGAAGAGAAAGAAAAACTCACTTGTAACGGCGGCGAACTGGAGGAAGAACTAAACGGTGCGGCGGCGATCGACGGCAACGACGGACGAGCAGGAATCTCAGAGCTTCGCAGGTAAGACAACAAGGTGGAAAGTAGAAAAATGAGCGGGGACCCCCATATTTATAACCCGGCGCGGGATTCAAAGCGACGCTAGGATCTTAAATGACCTAGGGTAGCCGCCCCTACTACCACTTAACGCGTGACACGTGGCGGCAACCTGACAGTCGCGTCCCTTCACCTGCCTTCGCCCCGCTCTGCCAACGATGGGGAGCCCCCCGTGCGAGCGCGCGTTCCACCGTGCACAAACCCGACGAACCTCCCGTTTCGCTACCTCTCTCCCCGACACAGCGACCTTAAGTCCTCGTTCTTTCACCACAGAGCTTCGACTTGGGGGCTCCTGTTCTGGTCTGGGTCCAGCCTCGCGGTCCAGCTCAATAACGCACATGGCCCATCAAGTGGACTAGCCCGACCGGGCACACGCGCCCCATAGGACGGGCATGGCACGCTCCCCGCCGGGATGGACGACGCGTCCTGTAGCGTCTCAACATCCTCTTTTGTCGGCCGAACAGGGCACACCCCGGTCCGTCGAGCAAGACCTTTGGTTCCTCCACATCCTCGCATTCTCCCCTCCGCGGGGAGAACAACCTGTCTCCGGGGAACCTCCCGAGCTCCCCTCCGCGGGGACACGTCGTCAACCAACTGCCCACCTCCGAAAGAACAGGTCAAACCCACTTTCCGGAGATCAAGGAGCAGTTGGACTAGGGCGAAGACCACATTTCGGTCTTCACTACGCCAGGTAAGCCCTAGCAGTCACCTGGGTTGGGCCTGGCAGTCCAGCCCAACGCAAGTGACCGTTGGCCCAACGCTGGGGTCTCTCTATAAATACCCTCTTCCTCAAGAGGGTCAGGTAATTCATTCCTTACCCACTTTCTGTACTTTGCTCTCACTCTGCCCAACTCCTTACTTTGGCATCGGAGTGTTTTGCAGGTACACCCCCCTTTCTCCTCCTCATCACCGGTGAACTGGTGGCAGTCCAACAGTGTGTGGCCAGCCCGTGATCCCCTTCTGATCAGGTCAGATCAGTTTGAAAAATCAATTGTAGGTGATGAAAATGGTCTGCAGGATATTGACTATACACTAACAAATCATCAAAGAAAATAATAACAAATTTTCTTAGAAAAGCTTTGAAAACCTAACTCATTAGAGCTTGAAAGGAGGCTAGTGCATTTGCTAAGCCAAATGGCATCACTAATCCAACATGTATTGAACTATATTGTCAATCACATCCTTGTGTACCAACGTAAGTTGAAAGGTTGTGACCCTTCCTTAAAGGGAATCTTGTGATCAAATCTAGGGCAAATTGGAGGTAATGCAGTAGGTTCCACAAAAATGTCTTCATATTGATCAATTAATTGAGCAATTGAATTGGGTAAAGGACTTGGTTGGTGATTAGATGTTATTGTGTAACAAGTTGGTATCTCCAAGGAATAAGAATCAGCAATAGTTGATAAAAAAAACATAACTCAGCACCTCTTTGAACTGCCTGTGCGAAGGTTTTATAGTTGATGACTTTGATACTTGGAGTTCTTCGCCCCTTAAAACAAACTTTCTACCACTTATGGTGAAATTCCATTTGAAGGTTATCAAAATCCCAAAGGATTGGACCTAAGGATTTCAACCATTGAAGGTTATCAATTTTTTTCTTTTAAGAAATTTATTTTTAATTATTTTAAAAAAATAAATCTAACGAAAATAAATATAATCCATTAGATTCTTAAAATATGTTGGATGGATCGAATCCATCCATACATATAAATGGATGTATTTAATTCAATTCATTAACTTATTTTTTATGTGATGAATGGATTGGATGAATTTTTTGATAGAGGGATTGAATGAACTTTGCCTTAATGGATCCAATTGTCACATGTAATCTAAACATTGTCGAAATAAGTCGAACATCTTTGATGTATTGTTGCCATGAAGGACGCATATAGTTGAGATGCCATTGCAACGTCAATCCATCAAGGTGAATGGATGCCAAACCCACCATCAAAGGTGCCGGAGTTTCATCCAACAAAAAAAATTAGTCACATTTGTAAAGCCAGTCACGAACATTTTTCCCCATCCAACAAAAAAAATTAGTCACATTTGTAAAGCCAGTCACGGACGTTTTTCCCATTGAAACGAGGAAACTCTACAACAAAAATGAACCTCGTCATATCCAACCTGATATGAAATGCGGCTGCCGTAAATGTTTGGAGCAGTGGGACGATTGTTGTTAGAGCCTTGCCAGATGTTTGACATTGGGGAAGCTTGATCTGCTTGAAGACGCAACAACGTGAGAATCTCATCCATGACAGCATTACATTGAGGTGAGTGAGACGATCTTCAAGGCGTTGCTCAAGTTCGTCCAGGGAGCCAGAAAGAGAAGACGCCATGGTTCAACGGACTAATACCAATTGATACCAACCGTTGGATATTAGGGAAAACTGGTAATACCCTACTCTAAACCAGAGACAACAATTGGAAAAGAATGTTATCTGTTGGATTCAGAGTGCAGAAGATCGTGAATTAATTTGAGGAAGAAGAATTAATTGCAATATTATACTTTTCCATTATGTCATAACTGATATATAATGCCAATTGGTTACAATCCAACCAATCATTGGCTAATAAAATCTACCAATCACATGCTACCAAATCTAACAACTTGTGACAGCTCAATTGACAAAATAAGGAAAATGACAAAATAAGCAAAAACAACTATTGATAATATTGGAACACTATGACAAGAACCCACTGCTTTCTCCTACAAAAGCGAACCCCACGGCAAAAAACAAAACCACAAAGTGTGCACACCCAATACAGAATCGAATAGAATAGACAGACTAAAGCAAGCTTTCCTAATAAGGTCAACTGCACTGGAATATATAGTGGAGTTTATTGTTAAACATTACTTGTATCATATTACTAAATATAACAAAATATAAATCAATCATAAATTCTGTTCACTCTTACCAATTTCTCCCCGTGCGCTAAAACTAGTACATATACAATCAAGTGGAAAGGAGTAGGAAGGACTTAACTACGCACTAATCTATAATAATCGAGAAGAGCCGTAAACTTCTAGAGATTCCATGGCTTAGTGGCAATGAGTTCACACTGAACTAACAAAAATGAACCTGACCATATCCAACCTGATTTTCATAAGAATTCCATCCTCCAAATAATAATTTTCAAAAAATCAATCCACAACAGAAAAGGCAGTTCCCTGTATTAGCAAAAGATCATTATGAAGTTGCATGCACATGCAGAACAGTGCAAAATTTGATTATGTATATTAGAGCTTATAATGAAATTACCTGTATTCTTCTAAGAGCTGAACAGCTTGCACCTATCCATAGCCAGAACCAACAATGGTTGAGCCCAAAAGCCATAGGGCTCTTTCAAATATCAATTGCAGAAGGGGGTAGCTTCCAGAAATTCCATGAATTAAAATCCTCCTGCAATCGTTGTTCAGCAAGATTGATTTATAAATATTGAATTGGAAATATCCCAATTCTCAAGACTGATAATTATGAATAGAAAATTGAAAGATAAAGTTCGTTAATTAAACCTGCTCATCCGAGCCAGTTGGGGGGAACATCCCGTTCACGAGGGCATGCATAGAAGTATACGATTTTGTGTCAAGACTTCGGTTCACAACTATCTCACCCTGCAAATTTTAAAAATGAGAAAGGCTCGACACACTTATATTTCTGGGAATTCTAGAATTTTTTTTTTCAAAAATAAGAAGGATTGTTTACCCTGGGATTTATAATGAAGATCTTTCCTAAAGGGATTCCAACCTTAAGGTAACTGATTTCGTCAGTATCTCTATTTCCAAAACCAGCATAGAACGGATTGCAATCAGAAGGAAAAAGAGCCTTGATACTCTGGAGACATGAAGATTCAAGTTAAACTTAATACCTTGATGAGCATGAAGGAAATTATTTAAGCTTGTGGCAAAAACGAGTAGAACTATTCATGACTTGTTCAAATTCAACTTATCAAACAAAAAATACATTCACGAGGCACTCGACCCCAAATGCTCAATTTGACTTTAACTCATTTACACCTATATTTAAAATTATGGTAATATTAATATGTGGCAGCAGCAAACTCACCTCTAAGCATGCAATTTTGAATTCATGAGGAACCCTCCTAATAACTGAAAATGGAGAGAAAAAAAGTGTTATAAAGTAAAGACCAGAGTATTGCATACTTAACCTTGATGAATATCGTAGACTTTTTGATACATCAATTAAATGGTCAAAGAATCATATATAAAAACTTAAAGATGTTAGATAACTATTATGCTATTCCAGTGCTCTACATATATTGATCAGTGATCACACCTCTAAGTAGAAGAAAGGGAACAGTAAGAAGAAGCAGACTGCAGATCTATTACCTTCACGGTATAGGGAGGGAAAAAGTCCATCAGGTGAAATAACAACAGGACCTTCGGGTAAAATTTTGCCATCCTGCAATATATGCAAAAAATATATACAAAATTGTAATTGCTTTCTCTCTCTTACTCTTCCGCTCACCAGTACATTGTTGATTATCAAAGAAAGATTACTAATTTTATAAATCACCTGTTTAAGATTCAGTAGGAATTGTCGTGTAATATAGGCTTGAGAAATTGAACGAGCACTGAGAAAAAGCAGTTGGTAACCATTCTCCTGCAAATGTGAAATTGACCAGAGTCAGTGAAAAACATCCAACTCGGGTGAAAATTGATTGTAAAGTTAATTACTGGTACAAGTAGTGTTCCCAATAGAATCAAATACTAATACTATTAAAATTAGTAAATCATATCAATGAATATTTATTGTATTTATTCTATATTTCTATTATAAACTGAGGTGAGTGTAGTCTGGTTCGATCCTCTTTGAACCGCCTCACCACTTTTCCGCTGCTTTTCCGCTGTGGAGTTTCGAAACTGTTGGAATATACTAACAGTTTTCTCTTTTCCAAACGATTCAGTCCTCTTTGAATTTCTAGTTGTTTGTCTTTGGGTTCAGCCACCGTCAAGGCTAACCATACTTTATTGTTCAGTTTGGCAGCTGGGTTCCCTGGTCATCGTAGTTACACACATAGCTGTCAAGTGAACTCTCTAACATACGTGGCCCTACATATCAAGGTGACCCTGCCATTAGATTTTCTGGAGTCAGATCAACATTCACCGAAGTGCCACCATCAACCACTGTCCCCCATGTCGCGGTTCTGGATTTCTTCAGTTTTTGATTTCTAGGCACCAGTAAATAGGTTCCTGTTCAAATAACTCCCGTTTCTAGATTTAGACCCATTTTCTCTCTCCATTGGCTGATCATGGCTTCTTTGTCTCTGTTTTTGGGTCGACTTAACGGCAGCTCTGTTTTGGCATTTGGATTTGTCTGTAGGTGTGTTTTGCACCATATTTGTTGTTAGTTCATTTTTGTGAATTCTGAAAACTGTGCAACTGTTCTGCACGTTTTTTGGTGCTTGTTTATGTCTTGTTAGTATGCATTTCTTTCTGGTCTGGTTTTGCACATCTTTTCATTCAAGTTGCTTATTGATAATATGTATAAGTCAGTAAGTCACTCTTGTTACAACGTGCTTTGTGCATTGTCTCAATTTGATCTCTAATGGTAAGGCTCTCTAGTCATTGGTCTCATCTTAGCACACTACATTGTCAATAGTTTCCTATAATCCCTTCGCCTCACCAAAGTCACGAGTCATAGATGACATGTCCCACTTAAGTTAGATTTTCTCTTTGGCAGTCCCATTGTCCAACTATCGTCAACGTTGAGCCCCAGACACCGATCACACTTGGTTGTTTCAAGCAAAGGATAATATCTGACCAAATATCGTTGCAGTTAGTATGGATGTAGTTCGTGAAAGTTCATTGTGATTTTAATATTTGTTGGTTGATGTTCTCTTTCAAAAGGCATACTTGAAACAAGCTAAAAGATTACTAAGCTTTAACTTGAGGGGTAGAGTTAGAAACAAAGAACCAAGTCCTAATTTTCATTATTAGGATTAGAATTAGCAAATCATATCGACCAATGTTTGTTGCATTTATTCTATATTTCTATTATAAATAGAGGCGAGTGTAGTCTGATTTAGACACAAATTTAACAGTTCTCGTGATAAAACATCAAATAAAATTAATCAGGATAGAATGATCAGCAGTTAGAAGACAAGTTAACAGTTTTGTGGTTTTAACGGACACATCAACTAACTGTTTATGCTGCTATACAAAAAACTACAAATAATGCAACGATGTATGATCAGCGCATTCCGGAATTAACCATATTATCACATCGGGATAATCTTAAAACATCTAAAGACATGGAGAATTGACACAAACCTTGACAGCGGAGAATAAATGTGCAACACCTGTCTGTGACCAGTCAACACCAACCAAAGGCATGAACTGACCAAGAACATCTGACCTGTAGGACAAGAAACAAACAAATTAATTAAAATTGGCACACCATAGTTAGAAATTAAAAATAATAGTTAACAGAAGAGAGGTAGAAGACATAGAAGACAGAGACTTCTAACAAGCAAGAGTGTATCAGGATGTTTAAAATGCTCCTAGAAAGAGGGAAAGTAAATTCCTGACAACTAAAATTTAGCAATGAGATTGCATAGGACAATATTTTCAGAAAGACAACAAATATCTTCATTTGGTATGTGATACCAAATTAACAATGAGAAAGAAAACAATTAATAAAAGAAGGTTATCATATTGTCAAACTGAGTTATCTATTTTAAATACGGTTTAATTTTCCAAAAGATATATCCTCACTTTGTAATTGTCCCATCCACATCAGAGATAACTATGCGGTCGTTCCATTTCCACAGATATATTTGAGCATCAACCTGTTAATCAAATCAAATGTAAAATATAAGAAATAATATTGGTTAAGAGATTCAAATTAAAAAAGCATGCATAAAAGGGAATATATATTTCAAGTTCTTAAATCGTAGAAAGTCATTATTACTGACTTGCTGTTTCCCCAGCATAGCTGTAGAAAAAGTGAAGGTTACAATGTTCCTCCCTTCCTTCAGATTTAATGATGCTATCTCTTCAGAAGTTGGAGTTGTTTCCCTAACCATCTTTTTCGTTGAATTGGGTTTGCTATCAATTTTGTTCACATCTGTGAAAATCTTATTCTCTGAAGAATTGCCAAAACTAGTATTTTTGGCATCATTTGGAAGTGGCGGCAAAGATTCTCTAGATACTGAACTGCTCAAGGAGAAAGGCCAAATTCTCCAATTTCCTGTTGATGTACCTCCTGCATGATTTTTTTCCCAACATGGTCAACAATTATGATTTCTTTCAGTTTAAACATTTTTTAAATTTCAAAAGAGACCATGTGTTAGTCCAATAGACACCGTACCTAATTCCTAAATCCCCTGAGAAATCTCAAAAATAAGTATATTATCATCCCAAGCCTAAAGAAAAGAATTTTATATCAACTAGATGCTCAGCAATGGATATTTCAAAGTAGGTAAATTGTTTGTATAATTGATAAATCAGTAATGGAACTACCTAAGGCTTTATTTCCATGAAGCGTATTTCAAAGGGTACTACAATGACAAAATCCTACCATTTTGCTCTATCAAAATAGTAGACACATATCTCAGCAAATTAAAATCGTATAGTAGAATAGAATGCATGTCGCTTCCGAATCTTTAGTGTACTGAAAATTACCAACTGCTGCTACACAATGATATACAAAACATCTTTTCATAGAATAAAGTATATTCAATATACATTTTTTCAGACTGTTTCCAATTCAGTTGACAAAAAACAAAGGAGTTATTACACTCGAAATTTATACCAGTTCCCTTACCAGGGGGAAGATTCAGAGCAGTATCTTTGGGTTCATCAGAATCTTGGCAATCTTTGGCATCTGCCTGCTCATGAGGTAACTGCTTTTCTTTGTACTCGTCTAATTTTAAGCATTCCAAGTTATCCCTTCCAGGAAATGTCGAGTCCAGTGATTGACTTAAAGGATAACGAACATGTTGGGACATACTATTACTACCAGAAGAAATATTTGGCAAGGATCCAGTGTGCCGCCCATCTTCCTCCCCAGCATCCTCGTTTCTAGGGATAACTATGGGACAGGAAGTCACTTTTGAGTTTTCAGTTCCATTCTCATAAGAAATACTATCTTCTTTATCTATATATTTGGGACTTAATGATCCCTCAAATTGATCATTAACTTCACTATCGTCAAAGTCACCAAAAAGGAAATTCTCTTCATCTGAACTCGGGGACAGTGATCTCCTAGATATTTCACTAGGTAAACAATCGCCAAGAGAGTGTGATGGAGTTGATAGTGTGCTAGAGACATCTTTATCCTTCATATTATTCTCATATAATCCTCGGTCATCCTGGCTGTTGTAACTGGAAGGATTGGTAACACAATAGGACTCAACTTTTTCACTTGAACAATGTCCTATATCCACGTCGTTTGTTTGAGGTTTTGGAGATGTTGTTAGGTCTACACAATAGGACTCAAATTTCTCACTTGAACAATGTCCTACATCCAAATTGTTGGTTTGAGGTTTTGGAGATGTTGCTAGGTCTTCAACATCCTCCACATCATACATACTAGCTTCTGAATCAGAAGAATTTATTAGCTGAGCCTTAGAATGAAACTCAAAGACTTCCACTACATCAGCATTCTTAGCGACTTCCTCATTTTCCATACCCTGAAGAAGAATTTTAATATATCAGTGTCAGTATCAACCAAAACAGATTAGAGCAGGTTGCTCGATTAAAAGAATTCAGTATCATATACTTTTTCTAAAGCTTCATAGTTAATAAACCACTCTGACCAAGGTTTTTAAAAACAGTTTTCTACATCAAGGTTTTTCATATCTCTACCACAGCAATTAGGGTCAGTCAGATCATACCCATTTGACAGACTTTTCAGCAATGTCAAGGTTAGTTGTTGTTTTTTAGGATAATAGGCACTGTAATGATAATTGTGCGACCGTGATTTAAAACTTGACTTGACCCTATTTGAATAAAACAAAATTAAGCGCGAGTAGCATAATTGTTTATCACATAATATGCATAATATTTTTTTAATAAAAAAGGATAAACTAAAGCCAATATGTCTTCATAAGCTTCATAACCTATAAACTAAGTTAGAAATTGTTTTCATAAGCTATCCTAAAACGCTTTTGAAAATAAGCTGAAAATAGACTAGTTTTGATAATCTCTTCCAAACAGTCTCACAGGTACTTATACCATTAGATAAACTCAAATAAGTCAATCCAAAGTTCCAAACATACCTAAGACTGTGAATTTACCTTAGTTGCGAGTGAATGCAAGACTTGATCATGAACATGAACCTCTCCACTTTCCCCATGAGCAAGGTACATAACGTCATGAGTTTGTTCACTCGAACAACAAACCATGCCAACTTTCGAACTCTCTTCAACATCCTCCACCACAGAAACCTCTACTCCACTCAATTTCTTTTCAACCTTCGCCACACCAAAGGAACCATCCACATTCTCCACGACCACGGCATGATCACCCTCTCCATTATTCTCGCCATCAATATTCGTCGACCACTTAATATCCAACAAATTAGCAGCAATCTCAGCACGTTCCTTATTCCCAATAGCATCTTCAAATTCACCACTCAAAGACCTTCTCCCAAACATAAGACCAAGTATCCTCGAACGACGAGAATTAGAATTAGTCCTCCCTACAATCTTCCCATCCTCAGAACCGAAATTACTACTTTTAGACTTTAAAGATTGAACATCGAGATCATCACCTTCACCATCACCAGATTCAATTGAATCAATTAAAACAGTTTCCGCATCAATTTCTCTTAGAAAGAAAGCTTCCCCTTTGTTATCCAGATGCATTTGTAAATCAGAATCGACGTCGTTCACGTTGATCTGAACGATTTTTTCTTTTGATTTTAAAACACCTTGGAACTTGCCGAATCGAACGTACCATGGCGAAGATTTGAAGGAACCGTCTTGTTGTTGAACGACGACGATATCGACGGCGCCACCGAATGGATGAAAGGGCCCGGAAACGGTGTATACGCCTTGACTAATGTAGCTCCCTAACCTTCCCACCGCTTGCATCCTCGCATAAACTCAATTTACTATTATTGTTATGTTATGGTAACTTATTCTAATTATTTATTTCTTTTATAATTTTATAAATAATGTTGTGTATAGAGTAGAATAATTAAATTTTTTGTTATAAAGTTTAGGATTAATTGAGGTGGGGGTAAGGGGAGAAGGAATTCTGGGAAGATGGACGAGTTGTTGTTGGTGAAGAACAGTGGTTACGTGGGTTTCTGTGGGACTTGATTTCGAAATTGTTTGGCTGGTTTTGAACCGTTTGATCAAATCTTTCTTCTCTTGCCTTGCTTCACGCTTGCTCCTTCCTCCTTTTTGCAACCCGAGAAGACAACTTCTCCAAATAGTTTTATATATATTCCTTGTCTAGTTCAAAGTGGATTTTGATATGCATTAAACAAATGTCAAAATGTCAAACTTTAATTACATTTATGTACTCTCATTAAATTGTTCAATTTTCCTTCACCAATAAGGTTGTAAGATACTGTCTCACACTATAAAAAATTGTCTCGTTCAACATTTTTTTCTTTTAAAATGAAAATAATTGTTTCATTAAAATATCAATAGTAATATTTATATATTTTTATTTATTAATTTTTCATTTAAGAATGATCCATGTTCAAATATTATTGTGCTGTGAATTCATCTGTAAGAATTGAAAGAAATTATTTTGAGAATTTTTTATTGCACCTAGATATTTTAATATATTATGTAAATTTTTAAATATATTTTTGAATTTCGGAGATACATTTTCGAATGCACATATTTTTAAATAAATATTTTCGAACGCACTTATTTATGAATAAACGTTGATATATTTCAGAGATATATCTTTGAAATAATTTTAAACATTCAAAACATGTTACTCAGTAACCATTTACATTTGAATTGTTCTGGAGATGCATCTCCGGTAAATTCCGAAGATACATCTCTGAAGTGTATCAAAACAAGTGTATTTGTTTTCAGATGAAGTATGAAGCACGATCTCAAATAAAAAAATAGACGTAAAAAATAATAAGAGACTAATATTGGATGTGTCGAAAATGATATATCAATATATGTAGAAAATGTCATGCAATCGAGATCCAAAATGTAATAAAATCGCAAAAATAAAATAGAGTATAGTACTACAACAAAATACACTTCGGGGATGCATCTCCGAAAATACCATAAAACTATAAACTTTGAAGAGTTTCGGAGACGCATCTCCAGAATTTCCCAAAACGCTGAACAATTTCGGAGATGCATCTCCGAAATGTTCTACAACACAAAAGTCACGTCAATAGCGAATGTACCTCTTGCAAGTTAAAGAAACATGATCTGATCGCCATTTTGAGCCAACAAACAAATCATACACTAAGTTTAAGCTATGTTACATGCAATTCCTACACATTTCTAACTTTAATTATTGATTTCTACACATTTACAATAAAACTCGAATATTTACCAAAAACTGAAAAGCATACTTGAAATTTATGGTTTTGATGATATTGAATGGTGTTATAGATAATTTTTGATGTTCTCTTGAGTTCTTGTGTCTTGCTTGATAAAATTGATTTCGTGAAGTTCAAGTGTATTGAGAAGGAGAAGAATTGAGTTTGAGTAAAAGTGTGAAACGAGGAAGGAGAAGAGTCTGGCATGACTTATGTTCCAAAATATTTCAGAGATATATCTCCAGAATATTTCAATGTTCATTGAAGTTTGGATGCGTTCAGAGATATATCTACGGAATCAAGGGGCATTTGTGGAATTTCACATGGTGCGGTAGAAATACATAAGGTGTGTTGCACCCCAAAATTTGACCAACATTTATTTACCCATCAAGAGTTATATGAGACTTTGAAGCTAGCCAAGAAGGTTATTCAAATGTTCAAAGGTTGATATCCTTGTCAGAAGACTCAAGAGATCCTCAGAGAGATTGGTTGAAACCAAGGTTGTGTGTCTCATAGCTTGAGAGTTGTGGGTGCTCCTCAGATGATTCTGAGACTATGAGGGTAGACTTGAAGCTTTGAGAAAGCCTATGAGATGTCTTGAAAGCCATCATGAAGCCTAGAGAGGTCATTGTAAAAGAATTCAGAAGATTCAACCATGAGTGGTGGAATTAGGGTTTGACTGGGTCAACCCTAGGTCAACTGATGATTTGGAGAGGGTTGAGACCTAATCCAAGAGCCATGTGATAATGGATTGATGCATTAAAATGCTATAAGGATGATTCCTAGACCAACTCATCATGATTGAGGAGTTTGAGAAGTTTCAAGCTAGGGTTTCTAAGGATTGACAGTGTAAAATCCCCTAGTTTGATCCCTATCTTCAAGGTAGTTTAGCTCAAGATGTGATTGTCATCTCATCTTCCCCACAACATGAATGTTGTAGAGCTTGTTCTTAGCTTTAATTTGAGTACTAGAAGTCCTTGATAGGATTTGTAGAGCTCAAGTTATGACTTTGACAAATTGCAGGTCATTTGAGGTATGTGAATCTGGGTCCTTGAAAGTCACCCAACTTGCATCCAACTTTTGCCCTAGTAGGATGATTCCTATGAACTATTGGTAAACATTAATGTTGTATAACATCTTCTTAGCGTTCTAGAGAGTACTAGAAGTCCTTGATAGGATTTGTAGAACTCAACTTATGGCTTTGACAAGTCAAGGGCATTTTGGTTATTTGGAGGTTATAGGTCATTTCAAGCATAAGGCCATATCTCCTATTTCCAAGCTTCAAATGGAAAAATCTTCAACATCAAACTTGCTTAGAATGATGTTTTAAGGCTATTAGGGAGGTCATGAGATGTTGAAAAGGCTTGTATCAAAAAGTGATAAAAATGGCCTAAAATGGAGGCATAAGTTAAATAAGTTGAAATTGAAAATTGGAAATCACAAGTTATACATCCAAACCATGTCATATAATAGGTCATTTTGACTCCAAAGGACATTCTAAGAACAATGGTTCATCCACAATTTTGATTTGAGGCTTAGATCATAGGGCTGCTTTGGAAATGGCTTACTTGCATCTTAAGGTACCAAAACAAAACTCAACAAAACTCAATGAACAAGGTAGTTAGGCATTGTAACACATCTTAAATCTCATATGGGGAGAATTTAAAGTCAGTTACAAAGGTTACAAGAGGCTTGGCATGAGATAGCACATAAGGGGAAGTGAAATCAAAATGTCATGACATGAGAAGTTCAAATACTCATTGGATGGTCCTAGATGGTTCTAGATGATTCTAAACCACTTTATATAACATATGTAACTTGCTCAGATGCAAGGTTGGTGAGAGTTGGTGCAGAGAAGAGAGAGTGAGATCAAAAATCTTCCATTGCAAGTCAAGTTCCAATTCTGCATTCTTCTTCATTTCCATTCCTTTTTTCTACACAAACACATTCCATAGATCATAGTGAAGCTGTGCAGATCAGTTTGAGAGCCAATCCATGGTGAATTGAAGAGTTGGTGATTGAACTTTCAAGGTAGCAAGTCAGAATCGAATTCTGAGATTGAGGCTTCCTCCATCAAATTTGTTGCAAACAGTAGCAAGATTGTCATCCAAGGAAACTTTCTGAAGAGTTTCAAGGCTTGAAGTGAAGGATTTCATCATCTGTTCATCAAGATTTACCAGGTTTGCAAATTCTCCATTACACCATGTTTTATGCATAATTAGGTTAGTTTGTTAGTATAGAAAGGTTAGAGACACATAGGTGATGAATTTTGGAGAGTTAGAAGGCAATTGGTGAAGATTGGATTATGGACACCATTTCTTTGATGACCAAGAACTCCTTGAATCTTGAGTAATAATCTTAGTTCTTTAGTGGAAATTGACCAGTGATAGGAGGTGAACATTTTAGTGTAAACAATTTCAAGAATCTTGAGTTTTGATTTTCAAGCATAATTTGAGGTTTGATTCGTGTTTTAAGTTTGAGTGAGATTCAATGGAATTTGAGATCATGGTTGGATTCAGTGTGGAAAATAGATCATGTTAGGGCTTTGAACTTTGAGTTTTGATGGAGATATGAGGATTCACGATTGGAGAGAAGTGGTGTTCTTGAGTTTCAATGGAGGTCTCCCTCCAAAAATTTGAAATTGGAGAAGACGATGTTGTGACCCTAGGATCAGAGGAGACTTTTGATTGAAATCCTGATCTAACGGCCATCCGCGCGTTTCAATTTGTGAAGAGGTTTGAACAAGGCAAAACGCAGCGTATCACTTAAGTCCTGGCTTGGGCTTAAGTGATCTTTTGATATGCACACCCCTGGTTAGAGGCCCACTCAATTTTGAACTGATTTGCTCTACTATTTGCACCGTGGATTTTTCTTTTTCTTTATGTTTTTTGATTTAATTTCTGATTGAATTGGGCCCAGCGCTTATACTATCTGAACCCCCATTTTGAGCCCATACGCGTATTACACTGCATTGCATTACTATCTGCACCACATCTCTCAATATTTTCATTTTATTTTCTCCATTTTATTTCAAACTTGGAAAAATCATAATAAATGGAAAAATAATGATTTTTTAATGGGAATTTTTGCTCCCATTTCATACTAATGTCTAGAAAATTATAAAATAAAAATATTTTCATTTCATGCATTTTTAATATTTTTTGTGCATTTTCTACTTTTATTGCATTTTATTTCTTTTATGTTGATACATGAATTTGTAGAATTTTGTTTAGGTAGTTCCCTTAACATTTTTAGGCTATTCTTTTTAGGATAGTTAGATATAAGCTTTAGCTTCCCCTTGCATTTATTTCATAATTTTGAGATGAATTTTAGAGTAGTTTTGATTAGATGACATTAGGTTGTGTAGGATTAGGTTAATCCTTAACATAGGTCCACAATAACATTAGAATTTTGGGTTTCTAAGTCAAGTTAGATATTGGGGCATATAAGGGTATTAAGGGTAGGTATGTAGGATCCCCTAGAAATTATATTAGGTTTTAATATAGTGGTATACTATTTTTAGATGATTTTTGTAGTGGATGATAGTTTGTGTTGCCCTTGTGGGCTTGTATTTTTGTTTGCTTTGCTTTGTGGGCTTGGAGAGCTTGGTATTGTTCTGAGGAGCATTGAGGAGCATAGTAGAAGACTTGAAGATGGATTGAGAAGCTTGAGAGCTTGATCTTGTTTGTTTTGTTTTTGTTTTAGGTTTAGGGATTAGGAAGAGTTTAGACTTAGTTAACTTCTTTCTTAAACATGGATGGTATCTTTCACCTCCATTCCTCCCTATGATTCAAAGTCCTTCCATGGTATACACCTCTCTCCTTTGGAGGGATAAGTGATTGTACCTAGGAAGTAGAACTTTTGAAGGAACCATTCCTTTGATGTTGAACCCTTATAGGTCACCTTTGGTGGTCAATAAGCAGTTCAATATCCCCAGCTTATCCAGTAAGTGATTTCCGCTGGTTTGATTTTCTTGAGAGATGTTGAGCTTGAGTTTGAAGATGAAGACTTCAATGAAGAGTGTAGAAGAGGATGAATCCTTGAGCATTACCATTCTAGCTGAAGCTTGAAGAGCAACATGATCAAGTTGATACTTGAAGACCCCTGAAGATGAGGTAGAGACTGAAGGATGAAGTTGACACTTCTAAGTGATTGAAGATAATTCTGAAGAGCTGAAGCTTGAAGATCAAAGGAAGTTGAAACTTACTTTGAAGCTTGGAAATCCTGAAGGAATCAAATTGATACTTGTGACTAATAGTGAAGCCTGAAGGTGGAGCTGATCAAGAAGCTGAAGCTTAAAGGAGAAGATAAGTTGAAACTTATGTTGAAGGGTTGAAACCTGGAAAAGCAAATTGATATTTGTCAAGAGTAATTGGAAGTCTGAAGACTGAGTTGCTATTGGAAGAGCTGAAGCTTGGAGTTGAGAGAGGAATTGATCTGCTTTCTTATCTTTTTCTTTGTTGTATTGACATGTTTTGTTTGACTTGCTTGATGCATTAGAATAAGTCCATGACTAGAATAAGTAGAATCTAGGAGCATGATTGCACTAGAGGTTGAGTTGCTCCCTCTGCTTGTATTGTTACTGTGTGGCTTTGCTTGCGGGTATTCGGTAGAGCCCAGCTCCCTTGCCCATGTGGTTTGTTTGCCTGATGGCATTTCATTTCATTTCTTCTGTATGATTGTAGTTTACTGTTCTTGCTTGATAGCATGTTGTTTATATTTCAGTATGATTACTGTTATCCATTCTGTCTTGAGGTTGAGATGAGCTTGTGGAGGCTGAAGCCCCACACACATTTCCTCCCTCACTTGCATTGCATGCATTTTACTGTTAAGCTGATGCTTTGTCTGTTTTGGTGTATCATTGACATGATCCCTTAGGACTCTCATTTCCTTTGATAAGGAATTGATGATAGAACTTTAGGTTGAAACCTATGCATGACAACTTCTAGGAGTTCCATGTTCAAACCTTGACCATAGGATGAATCCATGGCATGACAACAGTAGGACTTGATAGTCTCCCTCCTAGTTGGGCCTGTTCTCTTCTCATCTCAAAACAGTTTAAGATACAGTAATCATGAATGATTTCTTTTGTACGTTATGAGCCTTAAGCTATCTGAGAAAGGATTGTGGGAGAGTTTCTTTTCCACAGTCTGGATGTTTAGTATGGTACCCTTTGGGTGACATGCGACGCATTCACTCTCAGGTCATAGTCTCTAGTGCGGTTGAAATCGCAAACACAATAAAAAAAACACTTCTTTCGTAAAAGACAGGAAATAAATCGTAGTTTCCCGAACTACGTGAGCTTTGATCTCTCATGCCTGTTGAGAGTACGTAGGCACAATACTGATGTATTGGCGAGCTACCTTCCCCCATAACCCGTCGTAGGCCGAACTACGTTGACTCTGATTTCTCATTCTCTGATGAGAATACGTAGGCATAAAGTGCGACGCTTTGCCGAGTCATTTTCTTTTCTGTTTTAAGCTAGCCTTGATAGGTAGATAGATAAAACCAACCCGTCCAAGTAAACACAACAAGCATGGATCCCGTCGAGTACGACGGACGTGAGGGGTGCTAATACCTTCCCCTTGCGTAACCGACTCCCGAACCCAGACAACGGTTGCGACGACCTTGTCTTACCCTTATTCGTCAGGTTTTTCTGATCGTTTCCTTTCCCGCTCTGAGGGATAAATAACGAAAGGTGGCGACTCTTCTGTTGTTCCGACACCTTATTTTCGCGCAAGCGACAGCTGGCGACTCTGCTGGGGAGTCCAACGGTTCCCCGCGAGAGTCAATCCTAATGCTTGTATGATTACTTGTTGGGTTGCGTTTATTTATCGCATTTTACTTCTCGCACTTTATTTCCCGCATTTTATTTTCAGTATGATATGATTATCTGTACTGTTGTGGGATGGGAGTTCTGATGAGTGAGAAGCCAGACCCAGGCTTGAGTGCACCATAGACTTAGTTGTGGAAATTAGTGGGCGCGTGCTTGCTTTGCAGGCACTAGTGTCTCATGAAATCCACGCTCAGACGAGGTTCATCCGGTTGGCTTCTCTTTCAACCCTTTGGGTTGAGACGGTTGCTGGTTTGGTGGATTGTCGACTTTAGGGACCGATCATTTGTGATTCAGCCGAGTGAGGCCGCTTCATGAGCTGGTGATGCCACATCTTCTGGGTATCGTATCACCCCTCTTGAATGTCTGTGACGCTGATGAACGCATAGGATGCCGAACTTGAGTCAGTTTAGGTCCATACCTGTGAGCAGGGTTGGGTTTATTGCAGGAAACTTTGACCTTCAGACTACCTGGTTTTCTTGACAGTGAATCAGTTTTGTTGGTACCGGAGTTTCTCAGTTGCAGATTGGTCTGTTCTTGATAGAGCAGGTTTTGATCAGAGGATCTTATCATCAGGTGTATGTCTGTTCTTGATAGAGCAGGTTTTGATTAGAGGATCTTATCATCAGATGTGTATTTGTTCTAGATAGAGCAGAGTTTTCATCATCAGTTGTTTGTTCTTGATAGAGCAGATTTTTGAGTGGGGTCTGAAGATCTCATCAGCAGATGTTGTTTGTTCTTGATAGAGCAGATTTTTGAGTGGGGTCTGAAGATCTCATCAGCAGCTGTATGTTTGTTCTTGATAGGGCAGATTTTTGATTGGGGTCTGAAGACCTCATCAGCAGATATTTCTTGATCCTACATCCGAGGTCCTTATTATCAGACATTTACTCTTGACAGAGCAGAATTATGATCCTATGTATATGGTCCTATCAGATGGTTGTTCTTGGCATATCAGATTTGTGGTCCTACGCCGGGGTTTTCTTCTTATCAGTGGTTGTTGATACAGAATCTCCACAGCACCAGTTGCCCGGATCTATTATTGCATGATTGCATTTTGCATTAGTTTGCATATTCATTTGCATTTCATTAACGTGTGTCTGTGTTGCAGGTACCGTTTTCCCCGATCCAGGATTTCTTGCCTCCTATTGTATTGTTATGGGCTCTCTGAGGAAGACCGTGGCTTACAAGTTTCCTGCCCCCGATGTGGTTAAGCTGACTGGTTTGATAGCTCTAGCAGATGATTCTGTGAGGGATGAGTTCAGAAAATCTTACGGCAGGTTGCTCAGTTTGGTTCATAAGCCTTTTGTGTTCGAGTTGAATGGGTTGCACGCTCTGCTGCAGTTCTACGACCCTCCGTTGAGATGTTTCACTTTTCAGGACTTTGTTCTCGCGCCTACGCTGGAAGAATATGCTGATTTGCTAGGTGTGCCTATCAAGAGGCAGATGCCTTTTGTTCATATGGATGTTGTGCCTGATCTGGCTGGTTTAGCTCCTTCACTTCACCTGGACGCCTCCGAGTTAGTATTGACTAGTTGGAACAAGGTTCCTGGGTTCTCCTTGCAGTTTCTAGTGGGTAAGGCTCAGCAGTGTGCCAAGGATGGATGTTGGGTCACGTTCAATGCCATCCTCACTCTATGCATATACGGCATCATTCTGTTCCCCTACATGCCCGATTTTGTAGACTTTGATGCGTTTCATATCTTTGCTTCAGGGAATCCAGTCCCTACCCTGATCGGAGATGTCTACCATTCAGTCCACTACAAAAACGAGAACAGGAGGGGGAAGAATGTCTCGTGCTGCGTACCCTTGCTGTACAAATGGCTTGAAAGTCATCTGCCCAAGAGGGGTCCTTTTGTCTTGTCTGCAGCCACAGCCGAATGGCCTGAGCGTCTGATGAGTTTATCTACAGAGGATATTGACTGGTTCGACAGAGATAGGTTGGGTACTGAGGTGATCTTCAGTTGCAGCGGATTTCCAAATGTGCCTTTGATAGGTAGGAAGGGCTGTATAAACTATAATCCGTCGTTGCTGGTTCGACAGTTCGCGTATGCCTTGAGAACTCCGCCGAAGGATGAAGAGGTACAGGAATCTCTGTAACTCACTGGTATTCTAGAGGGGGATCTGTTGTCCAAACTTCAGCGTGCGTAGAATGGTATCAGTAAGCGAGGAAAGTCATTGCTGGGAAAAAGCAACAATCAAGCCTACCCTCCGTACGTGACTTGGATCAGAGCCAGGGCCGATGCTATAGGGATGCCGTTTCCTCATGCCAAGCCAGAAAGCCCTCCAATGATCGAAGAGCCTACTACTGTGCCCATTCATCAGCATAATCAGGTGTTGGCTAAGCGGGATGAATTGAAGCGGGCGAACGAAGAACTGGAGAAGGAATTGGCTCAACTCCGAAGCGAGAGGAACGAAGCCGTGCACTCTTTCAAAAGGCAAACAGAATTGGTGAACCAGCTGGGTACAGACCTGACTAAGCAGATAGCCGAGCGTGAACGCATGGGTCGAGACTTCAAAGCTGTCAACGACATACTGGCTACGAAGAAACAACACCTGGACGAGGCATATCGGAGGATATCCAAGTTCAACCAGCACTGGAAGGCTTCCCTGGCCACCAGGAAAGAGCGAGAGGATAAGCTGATGCTACGGATCTCCAAGCTGGAAGCCCAGGTGAAGGACAGTGAAAAGAGGTTTGATGAAGAAACCGCCCGCAGATACGCCGCCGAAGGCCAGCTCAACAAAGCTCTCGCTAACCTGAAGGAGCGCAAGCTGATGTTTGAGTCCAAAAAGCGGAAATTAGAATATTGCTTCGGCGAAGGAGCATGGGAAAGTTCGGTTGAGGGACTTTAGTATACCATTGTGCAGAGGGAATTACTCGCCGAGGGGTTGCTCACTCTGCCAGATCATCCAGAGACGAAGGAGTTGTTAGAAAAGTATCGCGCCCGTGGCCGTACTTGACTATTTGTATTCCTTTTGTTTTGATCGTTGTTGTATGCTGACCATCACCAGGCTTGTTGGCTGAGGTCACGCTGTTGATTCATCTTGTACTCGCTGATGCTATGTACTGCCTTGATAGGCTTTCTTTATATATGAGATTGATGTTTCCATGATTGGACTCGGACTTCTTCTTCTTATTGTTATCAGCACTGGCACTCAGGCACTAGGATCAGGGGAAATCTCCCAAACACACAGACACGCGCATGCATTTGCATGAAGAGCATTTTGTTGTTTTTCCTAACCCTTTAGTGTTTACAGGTTTTTTCAGGTTTACAGGTGTCCCAGGCTGTTTCCGGTGGTTCCATGATTGATCAGAGACTAATTCACCGTTATCCGACTAGAGCTAATCAGACCAGGATCATGGATCAAGTGCAAACAGATGTTCAGGAGCTCCGCAAAAGGATGGACCGCTTCATGGAGCTCATGCAAGTGCTCGCCAACGGCCAAGATCAGCTCAGGACTTTGGTTCAGCCTTTGATCTCCAGGGTTGATGGCAACGACGTGCTCCACGGTGGGACCGTGCCTACTCCTCCACCAGTTGAAACTCCGCAGAACGGTGTCCCCGTGGCCGGGGGCAACGACAGTGCTAATGGCAACATGATGGCCAACATCGGACTCAATACGGCGGGCGTCGGTAATGGGAGTCTGGGAGCTAATGTCAATATCGGGCCGGGCAACGGCAATGCAGGCGTCGGGAATCTGTTGGTGCCTCAGCCATGGCTTGAGGATCATCAGGATGATGTGTTCTCTCAAAGAGGTGCTGAAGGGGAGCTGAATGCTGAAGCGCGGCTCAGATTCAAGGCACTTGAAGATAAAATGAGAGATATTGAGAATCAGAATACGTTGGGCGTTGATATGTCCAAGCTGGGATTAATTGCTGATTTCAAGGTACCTCCTAAGTTCAGGGTACCTGAATTTGAAAAATATAAGGGCACTACTTGCCCTCGTGTCCACCTGAGATCGTACTACATGAAGATGTCTTCCTATTCGGAAGATGAGAAGTTGCTGATGCACTTCTTCCAAGACAGCCTTTCTGGACCATCCCTCGAGTGGTACATGGATCTGGAGCCCACTAGCGTGCGCACATGGAAGGATCTCGCTGAAGCGTTTGTGCACCATTACCAGTACAACAGTGACTTGGCCCCGAACCGAGTCCAGCTGCAGAACCTATCGCAGAGGAATAATGAAGAATTTAAGGAGTACGCCCAGCGGTGACGTGAGTTGGCAGCCCGGGTTCAGCCGCCGATGGTTGAACGCGAGCTCGTGCAGATGTTTGTAGATACCCTCCCAGGGGTTTACTATGAAAAGTTAGTCAGCGGTATGTTTGGGACGTTCTCAGCTCTCATTATCATGGGCGAGCACGTCGAGAATGGAATCAAGATCGGGAAAATTCAAGGTGAGTCATCCTCAGCTGGAGGAGGGGGAAAGAAACCTTATGCTGGTAAAAGGCGAGAAGGGGATGCGAGCGCTGTGACCAACGCTCGAAGAAAGGGCAAAGGCCCTCATCAGCAGATAGCCAGTATAAATATCCCAGCAGCGCCGCAACCACAGCAACAACCGAATCAACAGGGATATAGAAAGTACCAGAATCGGGCATCTTTGACAAACCGTCACTTCGAGGCACCGCCCATGTCGTACGCGCAACTCTTGCAGACCTTGCTTCAGCTTCAGTTAGTCCAGAAGAGGATGATGGCTCCCTTGACAGGGGCACCTCCACCAGGGTACGACGCAAATGCCACTTGCGATTTCCACTCAGGGGCACCAGGCCACACGATCGAGAACTGCAAAGCCTTCAAGCATAAGGTGCAGGACCTGGTAGATGCCAAGATCGTTAACTTCTCCGATAATGTGCCCAATGTCACGAAGAATCCTATGCCGAATCATAGGGGAGGCGGAGTGAACGCCATTATCGAAGAAGAGAGCGCAGATCTGTTGACTGATGTCAGAGACCTAAAGACGCCGCTTAGCTTCGTCAAAGCTAAGTTGCTGAAAAGAGGGTTCTTTCCAGGGTGCGGAGAACTATGCATGGACTGTGCCACGCGTTCTGATGGATGTGGGCAGTTGATAGAAGGAATTCAAAGTCTGATGACTGAGGGGATTCTGCAGTTTAGCCGGAAGGCTGAAAGTGGATCAGGAGAGGTAGTGCTGAAGCAGGCCGATGAAGTCGCCACCATCACCATCCCTCGCCGGCCAATAACCATTTCTGCGCCCAGACCGCCTACAATTACTATTACCAAAGCTGGGCAGATACCCTTCGAGAGCACTAACACCGTTCCGTGGCATTATGGGGCTGAAGTCTATTGCAACGGACAGAGGTTAGAGCTAGAACCGTATGGGTCGACTGTGGAGAATCTTGCGGGAATCAGTGGTATTACTCGCAGCGGAAGAGTATTTGCACCGCCAGAGGTTGTGGCAGATAAAGCGGTCAGAGTTGATGCGGCCGATAAAGGGAAGAGCAAAGTCGTTGAAGAAGTCCCGTGTGGGGTAGAGAAAGATTTGCTTGTTAAAGATGCCGAGGAGTTTATGCGGTTGATCAAAAAGAGTGATTACAAGATTGTAGATCATCTCCATCAAACGCCCTCGAAGATTTCTATTCTAAACTTGTTGCTGTATTCTGAAGCACACCGCAATGCGCTGCTGAAGGTATTGAACGCTGCCTACGTACCGCAAGAGATATCGGTGAATCAGCTAGAAGAGGTGGTAGCCCACGTTAATGCTGGCAATGGGCTAGGTTTCACAGACTTAGAGCTGACGCCAAAAGGGAGAAATCACAATAGCGCCCTGACATCTCAATAGAGTGTAGGGGAACGATCATGTCGCACGTGCTGATGGACACGGGTTCGTCGCTTAATGTTCTTCCGAAGAAGGCATTAATGAAGTTGGACACTCGCGGATTGCTCTGCACACCCAGTGATCTGGTTGTGAAAGCGTTCGACGGGACTAAACGCCACGTTTTCGGGGAGGTGACCCTGCCAATTCAAGTTGGTCCGGAAACGTTCAACGTGGTCTTTTATATTATGGACATCATGCCTGCCTACAGTTGCCTCTTGGGTCGGCCATGGATCCATGCTGCTGGTGTCGTGACCTCCACGTTGCACCAAAAGCTCAAATATGCTGTCGGAGGAAGCATCGTAACCGTGTGCGGCGAGGAGGACATAATGGTGAGCCATTTGTCATCCTTTAAGTATGTTGAAATGGATGGCGAAATCCATGAAACTCTTTGCCAAGCGTTCGAAGCTGTCAAGGTGAAAGACGTGGCTCCTGTGGTCGCTGAAAAGCCAGAGATGAATCTCTCCTCGTTCAAGGAAGCTCGGGCCGTCGTCCAAGCCGGATCTACCCCATGTTGGGGGCGAGTTTTGGAAATACCCAACAAGCAGGATAAGTTTGGATTAGGATATTCTCCTGAAGCTGAAGCTTCTTCTTCTTCGTCTAGCGGTGCGTCTCGAGGTAAAGGGCCGATCCAATTTACCAGTGGCGGAGTGATCTTCGAAAGCATCAACGCGGTGTCTGAAGACAGCGGGGATAGAGATTGTGACCTCGACTCTTGGATTCAGCCAAGCAAGTCGGGCGAGGGCCTCAACAATTGGACCATCAAGGATATCATCCAGATGACAAGTGAAGAGTAATGGTTTACTTTTTCCAATCATTATACAACCCTATGTCCTACCCGGGGCATAGCGGTTTTATTGTCAGGGCCTTGTTGGATTATGTACATGCATTTTGTTAATAAATCAAAGGCGTTTTCTTCGTATTCAAATATTGTGATCTCTGTTATTCCTGTTTTATATTTGTTTTGAAGAACAGTAAAATGGCAATGGGGTTTGTGCTAACCTGCATATTCTTGTTTTAAACTTAACCCTTGTTATTGCAGGATCCACATAACAGATGACATCGACTCTGGACCTTCTACGGCTCACTTCGACTTCGATTGCCCGATCTATCAAGCCGAAGAAGAGATTGATGAAGACGAAGACCTTCCTGAAGAGTTGGCCCGCTTGTTGAAACAAGAGGAAAAGGTTATTCTACCTCATGAGGAGGAGATCGAAATCGTGAACCTGGGTTCTGAAGAGCTCGTCAGGAACGTCAGGATAGGGGCAGCATTGCAGAGTGATGTCAAGCAGAGATTGGTCGAGATGCTAAGAGAGTATAGTGACATCTTTGCTTGGTCATACGAAGATATGCCCGGACTTGACACAGACATCGTGGTCCACCACTTGCCGCTGCGAGAAGATTGCCCTCCCGTTAAGCAGAAGCTTAGGAGGACGAGACCAGATATGGCCGTTAAGATCAAAGAAGAAGTGCAAAAACAGCTCGATGCAGGCTTCTTAGCGGTCACCACTTACGCTCCGTGGGTCGCCAACATAGTGCCTGTACTAAAGAAGGACGGTAAGGTACGCATGTACGTCGATTATCGGGATTTGAATAGGGCGAGCCCTAAAGATGATTTCCCGTTGCCTCATATCGGTGTGTTGGTCGACAACACAACCCAGTTCTTCGTGTTTTCGTTCATGGATGGCTTCTCTAGTTACAACCAGATCAAGATGGCGCCGGAGGACATGGAGAAAACGACGTTTATCACCCCCTGGGGAACATTTTGCTATAAGGTAATGCCCTTCGGTCTGAAGAACGCAGGTGCCACTTACCAACGAGCAATGGTAACTTTGTTTCATGACATGATTCATCATGAGATTGAAGTCTATGTTGATGACATGATTGCGAAGTCCCAAATGGAGGAAGAGCATCTGGTCAACTTATTGAAGCTTTTTGAGAGGCTTAGGAAGTTCAGGTTGAGGCTGAATCCTAACAAATGTACTTTCGGAGTACGGTCCAGAAAGCTACTGGGGTTTATCGTGAGTGAACGAGGCATCGAGGTTGATCCTGCGAAGATTAAAGCCATTCAAGAAATGCCAGCGCCGAAAACAGAAAAATAAGTTCGTGGTTTCTTGGGCCGAATAAACTACATTGCAAGGTTTATCTCTCAGCTCACGGCCACTTGTGAACCGATGTTCAAGCTTTTAAAGAAAGATCAGGCGATTACTTGGAATGAGGATTGCCAGAAGGCATTTGACAAGATAAAGCAGTATCTTCAAGAACCTCAAATCTTGATACCCCCAGTGGCTGGACGGCCTCTAATCATGTACTTGACAGTTCTTGAGAAAAGTATGGGGTGTGTTCTCGGTCAGCACGACGAGACGGGCAGAAAGGAGCATGCCATTTACTACTTGAGTAAAAAGTTCACTGACTGTGAATCTCGCTACTCGATGCTGGAGAAGACGTGTTGTGCACTAGCCTGGGCTGCCAAACGTCTACGACAGTACATGCTCAATCACACCACTATGCTAATTTCGAAGATGGATCCGATCAAGTACGTCTTCGAGAAGCAGGCTCTTTCGGGCAGGATTGCCAAATGGCAAATGGTGTTAACGGAATATGATATTCAGTACGTGTCCCAGAAGGCCATCAAGGGAAGCGTATTGTCTTATTACCTTGCCGAACAGCCGATCGAGGATTACCAGCCGATGAAATTTGAATTTCCTGATGAGGATATCATGTTTCTCAAAGCGAAGGATTGCGATGAGCCGTTGCCCGACGAGGGGCCAGATAGGAAATCCCAGTGGAAATTGATATTCGATGGGGCGGTTAATTCTTATGGAAGTGGCATCAGGGCTATCATCACGACTCCCCACGGATCCCACATCCCGTTTACTGCGAGACTGACATTTCCCGTCACCAATAACAAAGCGGAGTACGAAGCATGCATCATGGGTCTAGAAGAGGCAATTGATTTGAGAATCAAGAACCTAGACGTATATGGTGACTCGGCGCTTGTGATCAACCAAATTAAAGGGGAGTGGGAGACTCGCCAATCGAATTTGGTTCCGTACATGAATTATGCCAGGAGGCTACTTCCGTTCTTTGATCGAGTGGAACTCCATCATGTGCCCAGAGCAGAAAATCAGATGGCTGATGCCTTAGCCACGTTGGCTTCAATGTATAAAGTCAATTTTTGGAATGAGGCTCCAAGAATTGTACTATCTCGTCTTGATAGACCTGCATTCGTCTTTGCAATCGAGGAAGCCGCCGACGGCAAGCCATGGTTCCATGACATCCAGACTTTCCTTATGACTAAGGAGTATCCTGCGGGTGCGTCAACCCAGGATAAGAAGACTCTGAGGAGGCTGTCTGGAAATTTTTATCTCAATCCTGATGGAGTGTTGTATAAGAGAAACCACGATCTCGTGCTACTCAGATGTGTAGATGAGAAAGAGGCGAGTATGCTCATGGAGGAAGTCCATGAAGGCACATTTGGTACGCACGCCGGCGGGCATGCTATGACGAGGAAGATCCTGAGAGCAGGATATTACTGGCTGACGATGGAGTCTGATTGCTTCAGATTCGCGAAGAGATGTCATAAATGCCAGATTTATGCTGATAAAGTTCATGTGCCGCCGTGCCCGTTGAATGTCATGTCCTCCCCGTGGCCGTTCTCCATGTGGGGCATCGACATGATAGGCAAGATCGAGCCCACGGCGTCTAACGGTCATCGCTTCATTTTAGTAGCCATCGATTACTTCACCAAGTGGGTGGAGGCAGCCTCGTATGCTAATGTGACCAAGCAGGTGGTGGCTAAATTCATCAAGAGGGACATCATCTGTCGTTACGGAATTCCTGAGCGGATCATTACTGATAATGGTTCGAATCTGAATAACAAGATGATGAAGGAGTTGTGCCAGAGTTTCAAGATTGAACACCATAACTCATCTCCTTACCGGCCGAAGATGAATGGCGCCGTTGAAGCAGCCAACAAGAACATAAAGAAGATTGTTCAGAAGATGGTTGTGACATACAAAGATTGGCACGAGATGCTGCCATTTGCATTGCACGGTTATCGTACGACGGTACGTACGTCAACCGGGGCAACTCCTTTCTCCTTAGTGTACGGTATGGAAGTTTTCCTACCGTTAGAAGTGGAGATCCCTTCTTTATGAGTTTTGGTTGATGTGAAACTCGACGAGGCAGAATGGATTACGAACCGACTGAACCACCTCATCCTGATGGACGAGAAGAGGTTAGCATCGATTGCGTTTGGTCGTCTGTACCAAAGCCGAATGAAGAAAGCTTATGATAAGAAGGTACGTCCTAGAAGCTTTCAGACGGGTAATCTCGTCCTGAAGAAGATTCTTCCTCCACACTCCGATCACCGGGGAAAGTGGACTCCGAATTACGAAGGTCCGTACGTCGTCAGCAAGGTCTTTTCGAGAGGAGCTTTGTTGTTATCCACGATGGATGGTGAAGATTTTGCATCCCCGGTGAACGCGGACGCAGTTAAAAAATACTTTGCTTGAAAGTGACCCGCTGGACAAAAAAAAGAGAGTCCAGGCAAAAAATGGGCATCCCGGCGAACCAAAAACATAATAAAAAGGTTCGGGCAAAAATTAGGGATATAAATTGAAAAAAGGTACACCCGCGAAGTCGAAAACCTACACTGGGCGGCTTCGGCAAAAAAGGGTATCCCGGTGAACTGAAAACCCGCAAAGGGCGGTTCACGCAAAAGTTAGGGATTTTAAAAAGCAAATGACCGCGTTCCGCGTGTGGACTTTCTTCGTTTAGTGGTTTGGAGGACCTGAGGGCCGTTTATCTGAATCAATCTCTTCCGAAGCTGAAGCGTCAGAGAAGTATCGAAGTTGAGTGGGTCGTAGAAGGATCAACTCATGGTGTTCGTCTACGCCTCGTTGCCGACATTTGTATATACTGATGTATATTTATGTTTTATTTTTGCGCAGCTTCCTTATTCCAGGGGCTTGCATCTGTTGTAAAACATTTTTACCCATTTAGGGGTTCGTTATCAATAAAATGCATACTATTCAGCAATTCTGTTTGTCTGTTTAGCATTTATCTGTTTTGTTTGCGAAAAAGAATGTCGATGTTTTTGATAAAATGCGCATACATAAACTTACTGGCCTAGGCCACTGATTGTTGAAACAATTAAATACTTGAACGTTGTCAAGAGATGATAACCTTGATAGGCCCCTTTGAGAAGGGCATCTTGTCTGTTTGTTTGTGTTGTTACAGGGGTAGCATATACCAGACAATGCGCCGTGGGCATCCCTGAAGCAGGACGATTCCTCCTTCTCCAGCAGAGTTCAGTAGCCTCTCCCCGCAGAGTCTGAACGCGAGATAATGGGCATTGATATGTCTCCCCAGGCAGAGATGATTCTCTCCCCAATCCGATGTGTCCTGAAGGAACGTCATCTCCTCATCTGAGTCAGGCGCCGAAGCATGAATTCATTCCCCCAGCACCGGGTCACAAGTGCAGGTTTCGTGGGAAACTATTCGTACGCCGAAGTATGCAACAAGGTGCTATAAGAAATTCTCTTTATTTTTGGTCGTTCATTACAGCTGAAACGCCCCTGTATAATATATATATATATATATATATATATATATATATATATATATATATATATATATATATATATATATATATATATATATATATATATATATATATATATATATATATATATATAATAACATCATACAAGTATTTTTATTTAGTACTGATACCATCATAAGTGCCTATTGGCAACACTTACATACTTGACCATTTCTAAAACAATGAAACAACCTATGATACAAAATATGGAAAGTGGCAAAATAATAAAATCTAAGATCTAAGTACAATATCCATCATTGTACACGATACACAGAACACAATGAAATACTCATAATCTAAGCTTATCTTGAAACATTAATGTATAGCTCCACTTGTAAACTAAACCTGCAAAAGATACCTGAAAAATAAAAACAATAATGAGGTGAGATAATAATCTTAGTGAGTTCCCCTATCATATAGGTTCACTCGGCTCTACAGGGTTCTAATCAAATTCTACCTAAAGTAAAAAAGGAAAGGGATAAGACTTGAGCTCACACAATTCCCAATTGTCATACCCCAAATTTTGACCCCTAGATTCCATTGTCATTATAGAATCATCAAACATTGTTTCCTAACCTTAACCTTGTTTCAAGTTTATTGTTGTTGACGCCCATCTGAATTAGGGTTTTGCATCTTTTGAAATCAAAAGGATTATTGCTTGATCAGTCAATGTTTTGGATTGGTCATCATAAAATCAATGTTACATACATTAAAGGAGCTTATATTCAACAAGAATCAAGTGCTAGTTGAAACGCCCCGATTTCGATTATTCCCATTTTGTTGAGTCTTTTGATTTAATTGGGTGATTATTATGATATTTATGTGATAATATGTTATGTTTGCATATTGTGTTATTTTACCGATTTTGAGAGTTTCGGGGAAAATAGATTAGAGGGTATTTTAGACATTTGGTATTTAATGTTAAGTTGGATATTTTGTGAGAAGATGAGTTTTTAGATATTTTGGAGAAATATAATAGAGAGAATAAAATAGAAAGAGATATAAGTGGAAATTGGAGAGGAAAGAAATAGAAACATAAGAGAAAGAAGGAAATAGTATAGAAAGAAAGAGGAAGAGGAGAAAAAGAGGAAAACTTGAAATCTTCAAGAATCAACCTTTAGGCGTCGATTTAATCGGGTAAGAGTGTGAAATATCATTATTCTATCAATGTTTATGATTATTTATGTGGTTGTTGGATTTGTTGGGGGTTTCTACTTATTTTCCATTTTAGGTCGAAATGAGTTTAATCGGTAGAAATCGAGTTTTGAACGGTTAGAATCGGAAATAAGTGGTGTAGTTTAGTCGGGTAATGTTGGGCTAAGACTATTGGAACTGATTTGGATTGAATCGGTTGATTTTGTGATGATTTGGTAATTTCGGACTGTTGGGGTTCTGAGTTCGCAGATTCGCTAGCGTTCGCTAGGCGAACAGAAGCGAAGGTTCGCCAGGCGAAGCCTAGCGAGTGGGTAGCGAACCATGGCAGTAGCCAAAACCAGTCTTCGCTGGTGTGTTCGCCAAGCGAAGGAGGTGGCGAGTGAATTCGCCAGGCGAGTAAGACAACGAATGGTAGCGAATACTTCCAGTAGCTACTGTCTGTCTTCGCCAGCTAGTTCGCCAGACGAGTGAGGCGGCGAGCATTCGCTAGATGCTTTGCCAGGCAAAGGTCAGCGAATGTGACAACATTTTTGCAATCCCTGTGTTTTCCATCCAATGTTGATTGTGTGATTGGATTATGTTTAATCCTTATCTAAATTGAATAGTTGTGTACTATTGCGATATGCTGTGGGTAGCCGTATGGCGTGAATCCTAAATTATGAATTGTGAAGTGTGAAATGTGGCCGTTTGGCAATTATGTGCATTGTTTGAATTGAATGAAAATGCATGATTGTGTGATAAGAGTTCGTAGCTGTGTGGGTAGTAAATCGATGCTCATTGCTGTTTGGCATGATTGATATGAATGTACATATATGGTATGTGCTAGTATGAGATGAATGCATGATTATATATTTGTGAATATGTATGCATTTCAAGAAGTGTATGGAGTCATTTTACATGTGAAGCATCATGATATGCATTCTTGTGTTGATTGATCCCTTGGAGGATCTGCAGAAACCTCATGCGCCCATGTGGGGTGTGAGCGATGGTTTATAATTGATTCCGCGTAGAATCTGCAGAACGATTGTGTGCCCATGTGGGGTGTGAGCAATTGGATTGTGTGCCCGTGTGGGGTGTGAGCAATCCTGAAACATCGTGTGCCCATGTGGGGTGTGAGCGATGTGTGAACATCGTAGGCCCGACGGGGAGTTACTTCGGTAACAAGCGATGATTCCATTTGGTTCTTCAATTGAACCTGCTGAATGAGTCGGTACCGCATTTGCATCTGTATAGAGTCGTGAGTCGGTCTCTATGAGTTGCATTTATCATCTTTATATGATGTATTGGTGAAATAAACATGAATGTAGATGTTTATGTGAATTAGTGATGAAATAAACACATTATGTATGTTTATGTGGATTAATAGGAATTATGGATGTATGCATGATAAAAGTGCTTGGTGATTATCTATATTTGTTTATTTATACATTATGATGTATATGATGAGTGATGATGAATTATGGTGAGAAATGAGATATATGTGTATTCTATGTTTGTGTATATAGATATATAATTATATGCATTAATTATTATGATAATATTTATCACCCTTCTGCTGTTTTATAATGCTCTATGAGGCATTGCAGAGTAGGATTGCTGGAGGTCTTTTTGTGAAGCGTGACTTCAGTTTTTTTGGTCGGTCGGCTCTGATATGTAGCACCGGGTAGCTAGGATGTATAAAATTCTTTTGTGATGCATTGTATATGTATCTTGATGTGAATGTTTATGAAAACATGGATTATGCTGGGAATCAAACTGGATGATATATATATATATATATATATATATATATATATATATATATATATATATATATATATATATATATATATATATATATATATATATATATATATATATATATATATATATATATATATATATATATATATATATATATATATATATATATATATATATATATATATATATATATATATATATATATATATATATATGTTTTGATGTTATTCAATGTTTAGATGTTTCCGCTTTTATTCTAAATATTGAGATGTGGGTGTAAGGACTAAGTTCCTATGTTGAAGTTACCACATTGTTGCATATCTTTATGAGCAGGTGTTGTATGTGTTTTAATTTCAAGCATAATGTGACATGCCTCTTTTATACCGTGTTTTTAATTATACTTTGATGAAATTTTCAATACGTGCCTAAATGATTTATTTGATTATTTGGGGGTATAGAAAGGGGGTGTTACAATGTTCGCCCTAAAAGGGGAACTCTGGATTTGTTCAGATGAATAATATCATCATCATCACAATTAAAAACAACATTTAAAACACTTTCCCCACAGCATCAAGAGACTAGGAAATATCTAAAATCACCAATATCCTCCTGAAAGAGAAAAGAGAAAGGTGTTAATACATTTCCAAAAACGAAACTCCGAAATTGAAGGAAAACTTAAACGTGTTTCAAACATGTCTAGCTCAAAATGGAAAGAGTTTAATGTTTTCTCCAAACTGGTTTTCGAAAATCAGCCTATAAAAACATATGCGTAATCACAGTTGAGAGGGGGCGGATGATTTACAAACATACAGCGAACACACAGAGTTTCAGAAACCCTAAAATGAATTCACAAACCCAAAAATTCACCATAGCAAAAGGTTTACACATCATACACAGAAAGCTCAAAGAACATTCACGAAAAACACCAACACCAGAAATTCCCCAAAACCCTAACTTCAGACAACAGAAAGAGTGAGAGGAAAATAGAAACCCATCGTTAAGCCACGAGGTCATCACCAAGCCTCAGATTCGCACCGCGTCCATACGACACCGGAAAATGGTCCATCACCGGCCGAGCGTCAACCGATCAAGCTCCACGAGGCCTCCACAAAACCTTTGTTTCAGCCATCACTTTTCATCGCCGCGAATCACTAACACCATTTAGGTGGCCTCTGTTTTTCATTGACGTTCAATCTTTGTTTTTTGTGTGTGTTTTGTTTATTTGCAGAAGAAATCAAGGAGAACTAAGAGAGGGTACACGAAGACAAGGGGAATATCAGAGAAGAAGGAGGATCGTAGAAGGAGAAGAGAAGTAGAGAGTCTGAGAAGAAAGGAGAGGAAATCTCAAGATTTGGGGGCGCCACACTTGGGATTTAGGGTTTCTAAACCCTCACCCTCTTTCATTTGGAGCTATCCGGACTGGGTTGGGTCCGATGGGTTCCCACCACCGGCCCAACCCTCTTTTTTTTTTTTTTTTTATTTATAGTTTTTCTTGTAAATTTTTTTGCTGTTTTTTGTTTGTATTTGGGCCTGGCTCATTTATTCATTAAAAAAAACACTAAACTAACATAATAAAAATAAAAAATAATAATATTATAAAATTATAAAAATAATGATAATTAGATTTAGGTTTTATTTTTCGCTTATTTTAATTTTAATTTAATAAAAAATAATAAAATAAAACAATAGGTAGAAATAAGTTTAAACTATTTTAACTAAAAATCCCAAAAATATAAATTTAGCAAATAAACAAATCATTCCTGATTTAATTCATTTAGAGAATAATTTAATTTTTCTTATAAATTTTGATAATTAAGTTAATTTAGAACTTTAGTTCTTTTCTAGAAATTTAACTTATTTAGAACTAATTCTTTATCTAGTCTCTCTTCAAATTTCCATCTATTTTAAACAAAAACACAAAAAAATAATTTAGAATTTCCCTTTGATAATTTCATCATTTAGTTGCCAGTTAAATTAATCACAACTCTCATCTAACCATCTCGATATTCCATTTGAACTTACCCCCCTAATTATGTTGATTTGCATGTCGACTTTACCATTATCTATTCCATAATGTTCGTATATCGTTCGCTTTAAATTTTTATTACTCGATTGCATGTACAAAGGAAGAACTTGCGCATGACTTCATAAGTCGTGCGTATTGCACCTCATCTGCATCATTCTCCCTGCTTGATCCTTGAGTTTTCAAGTCGATTAGCTTAGGCTTTAGACCCTACACCTTAAGAAGGACCGTTTTCTCGTTTGTCTTTTCAAACTTAGACAAACCTTATAATATAATTCAATCATCTATTCTCCCTACAAGAGAATTAGACGTGAGTCATCTTGACAGTTGAGATATAATTCTCCTGCCATGTAGAATCGTTTCCGCTTGAGAGAGGTATGAGGCATACTCGTCGACAAATCCGAGTTTTGAGCCCTTCTCTCAATGTGACGCAAAGATCATCTCCTACAAGTTGTGGTTGTTAAGTCAAGTGTTCTCCCTTAAGATGACGACTCGTCTTTTCTCCAAGAATAAATCAAAAAACCTTATCCCCCTGGAACCTTGGCCATAGTCAAGAAGTTCCTCAATCCCTTTTAGGGGAACTACGAATACTCTGATTCCACTCCCGTCAGGATACGTAGGCACAAGATGCGATTTCTTGGTGAGTATAGTTAGATATAAACCATAGGTCTTTCACCCTTAGCAAACAACAATAACACAATAAAAGAAAAGGTTCATGTAGAGTACTACAGATTCTTAGGATGCTAGCACCTTCCCTAAGTTTAACCAATCTTCGAATCTTAGATCCTCTAGTTTTGCATTAATATTGCATCTTGCGGGTAATTCGATCTTTTTCCTTTCCTTTGGACAAATTAAAGACCGGTGGTGAACCAATGAATTAAGATTCAAGTTAATCCAATAGCTTGATATCCAATTCTCACCGTGATAGTGTTCAAAGCCAGATTTTTAAGACTGCAACTTTCTGCACTTAACCTTCATTTAAAAAGCATTCTAAGTTTCATTCCATATAACATTGAACACTTGTGTATTATTGTTAATTTGTTTGTTCAAAGGAGAAGATCAATCAATAGATTGATAAGTGTATTCTACATATCACTCTTGTAAAAATTCAATAATTCTTGTTGTATCTCATCTTACTTTTCCAGGATTGTTGGATATAAGATTGTGTAGTTGCTATCCTTATTGTCAAGGTTTTTGAAAACAAAAGGTTCATTTTGAGAGGATTGTTCTCATTTGAAATTAGTGAAAAATTCCAAGAGGATTGTTCTTAGTTTGTTAGTGATAGGAAGACGATGATTGCTCTTGTATAGGTTACAACAATATTAAAAATCTCTTTCATGTTGAAAGGGGACTGGAGTACTCTCGGACTGTGAGGGGAACTAGAATATATCCTAGTGTCGTTTACTTTCCTATCGCTTTCATAACTTAGAAAATAATCTGGAAAGAAAACATAACATAAGATAAAAACCAAAAAAATATCAAAGTACCTAATTCACCCCCTCTTAGGTGCAAACTATAATGACAATTGACATCAGAACAGGTTATAAGTAACATGTTCCTACAAATCCAATATGGCTTCCACAACCGTAAATCCGACTTTCAAGGATGGTGGTAGTAGCAACAAACCCCCACTATTTTCTGGCGAATATTTTGATTTCTGGAAAACACGCATGAAGGCACATTTAGAAGCACAAGGAGAAGGAATTTGGGAAACCGTTGAAAATGGTCAACATCAACCAGTTAGTGTCTTAAATGGTGTATGAACTCCAAAAACTAAAAGTTCTTATGATGAAGATGATAAAAAGAAAGTTCTTAATGAAACGAAAGCCATTAACATACTAAAAAATGCATTAAATATGGATGAATTCTTCCATATTTCTTAATGTAAATCCACAAAAGAAATTTGGGACACTTTGGTGGAGACTCATGAAGGAACCACTGAAGTTAAAAGATCAAGATTGAATATATTAAGTCAAAAATATAAAATGTTCCGAATGCAGCCCGGAGAATCCATCATCGTATTGTAGAAAAGATTTGTACATTTTATAAATCACTTGATTACACTTGGTAAAACATTTTCTAATGATGAATTGAAGTTGGAATTACTAAGATCCTTGACTAGAAAATGACAACTAAAAGTGAGGATAATATAGGAAAATAAAAGTCTTTCTACCATGACATCCGCATCATTATTTGGAAAACTCAAAGAACATGAACTTGAACTTGAAAGACTTAAAAAACATGAGAATCAAGAGAAGAAATCCAAATGCATCGCTTTGAAATTAGATTCAAAAGAAGATCAAGATTATGATGCACACGAGGGAGATGAAAACTTCATGCTCCTTGTAAAAAGACTTGGTTAGTTCCTTGGTAAAAATGAAAAATCCTTTAATTATGCAAAAAGAAAGAAATATTTCAAGAAAAATGAGGCTTCCACTTCAACACAAGATGTCACATGTTATGGATGTGGTAAGCAAGGTCATATAAAGCCAGATTGCCCGAAACTCTCCAAGAAAGGTGGATTCAAAGGCAAAAAGGATACGAAGAATGAAAATGCATATATTGCCTGGGAATATAATGACATAAGTTCATCATCCGATTTGGAAAGCGACGAAAGTGCAAACCTAGAAGTAATGGCTTCACACAGTTCCGATGATGAAGATGATGAGGTTAGTAATGCATTTTCTCTTTATGATAATGATGCACAAGGTGCCACAAATGAACTCTTAAATTAATGCAAAGTATTGTACAAAACAATATCTTCACAAAAGAAACAAATTACATCTTTAGAAGAAAAAATTGAGATTATGGAAAAAGATGCAAAAGATGAGAAAGAAAAGATTATTAGTGAAGCAAAACAAAATTTTGTATGTAAAAAATGTGAACCACTTTCTTTCCAAATTGTCCAATTAAAAAGAGTTATTGAAAGATATTAAAAAGGATAAATTGGGTTGGAAGGTGTCCTTAGTCAATAAAGATATTCAAATGATAAGAGTGGACTAGGTTATTCAAAGTTTTCCAAACCAAGTTCTAGTAAAACTATCTTTGTTAAGGCTAGTGTCCAATCTTCCAAAGAAAAAGTGAACAAACCAAAAATTATGCATCCTTATTCTAAAAAGAAAATATTTGTGAAAAAGAAATCATATGTTCCTAGATATAAGAGCAATTTTGTTCATACTTATTTTTATTGTGGTATTGTTGGTCATACACCTAATGTTTGCTATGTTAGAAACTTTAGTGTTGCAAGTGGGCATTATGTGTGGGTAAAGAAAGGTACTAATTATGAAGGACCTAAGGCAATTTGGGTACCTAACAAAACTTAATTTGTTTTGTAGGCATGCTTGAATACCACTTCTAATTTATGGTATCCAAAAGGTAGTATATGTTATTTAGTTGGTTATTCTGACTCAGATTATGCAAATTGAAAAACTTATAGAAAAAGTACAAGTGGAACCTGTCACATCCTAGGAAATGCATTAGTTTCTTGGTCTTGTAAGAAACAAGCATGTGTTGCTCTTAGTATCATAGAAGCAAAATGTATAGCAGCAGGAAGTTGTTGCGCTCAGATTCTATGGGTAAAGCAGCAACTGAGTGATTACAGACTAAATCTTGGATGCATACCACTTCGATTCGACAACACAAGTGCTATAGATATTACAAAGAATCCAATCATGCATTCAATAACTAAACACATAAATATTCGACATTATTTTCTACGAGATCATGTGCTTAAAGGCGATGTTGAAGTTTCCTTCATGGATACATATAACCAACTAGCGGACATCTTTATAAAACCGCTTGCAAAAGAACAATTTTTCAAAATTCGAAGGGAACTTGGTATTCTAGATGAAGGTAACATATAGTTCTTCAATTTTTATTCATTATAATTAATAATGAACTAAAGGTACACATTAAATTTCATCTTTAGCAATTTTAAAATTCCCAATATATGTAAGTTTTTCTTATTTTCATATTATATGGTGTTTAAAATAATTTTTATGACATGTTTTATTTATTAAAAGTTGAATTATATCATGTTATAATATGTCAAAGTGTTATATTAAAATTTTTCTTGTCATACTCAAAGTTATGGAGTTGTTGTTTTTTACGGTATGTTAATCGATTAACCATTTACATGTACAAATATGGTAATTGATTAACCATATACATATTTGCAAAAACAAATTAAAGCGTTAATCGATTAACCATGTTATACTAGTTTTGGGTTAATCGATTAACCCTGTACATATTTGCAAAAATTTTTAAAGCGTTAATCGATTAACCATGTTATACTGGTTTTGGATTAATCGATTAGCCCTGTAGCATTTTGGAAAAATGCGTTCTTTTTATTATGTAGAATTTATGCTTTTCCTTTATTTGTTTTCTATTGCTTTTGTCTTATTCATTTAAGTGCTTTTTTGAATAAGTCAAAGTCACTTTCCAACTCCTACATTGGTACTCTTCACTCTTCAAAGCTTTCAACTCTCATTTACTCTCTTCTTCAAATATTAACTCCATTCAACCTCAAATTAAAACCCACTCCATCAATCTTCCTTATAACCTCTCCTTTCCAAATCCAAAAACAGCTTCTCAAACCACTATCTCTCAAACTTCCATTTTCATCCATGGATCCCTCAAGAAAAGATATGGGGAAACCAAAAATGGGAGAAGCTAGCTCAAATCCAGAAGAAGAGCATGCACCAACAACAAAGTCAAGAACCTTCTGTTAGAACACAAATTGCTTCTTAATATATCTCATTGTTTTGATGATAACAATTAATGAAATTTTGTATAAGAAAATATATACTCTAATTTTGTTCAAGTGTTTTTGTTTCAGATATTAAATAAAATATTCATCTGAAGACACAAAGCGCATTCCTCTGAACATCATTTAATGCAAGACTCTGAGCGTAGGAAGCGCAACACATAAGACTCTGAAGCGCAGCGCTATAAGACTCTGAAGCGTTAGCTGCAGAAGACTCTGAAGTGCTCCTACAGAAGACTCTGAGCCAGAGTGTAAAGATTCAGTATTCAGAAGACTCTGAGAGAACTAAACGCTGCAAGTACAGAGGCTCTGAATCAAGTCAACTCTGATCAAACAATTCACACTAAGCACTTTGCTGCAAGACTCTGGATAGAGTGACTCTGATAAGAAGAACAAGGAACAACATCAGAGGATCTGATGCAAGATTATTTTTAATAATATATGTTCATTTGAAAAAGGAATTGTTCAAGAAAGATACGTTACCAAATGTCTACCAACGGTACTATTTCTCACTCGTGCATGACACAGGATTTTAGGCAAAAAGGAATGTCAAATCAAGAGGAAAATTATTTGTCCTTTATGTCTACATCCTACAGTACTTTCTTCTACACAAGTTGAGAAATTGTAGTATATAAAGAAGTCATCATCAACACTCTAAGAACAAGAATTTATTACAACATTTTGATACAAGATTTTGAAAAGAATTCAAAGAAGCAATCAAAGAAAACTTTCAAACAACTTTCTACATAAAACAGTAAGTTTTATTTGTTCTTCGTTGTGTGTAAAAATCACAGTTGTGATAATAACTTTTAGAAGCAACTTAAACACATTTGTATTTTACTCTTGTAAAAGTTCCTTGAGAGACCAAGTTGTGGTCAGGATTCTTGAGAAGGCTAAGACAGTTGTCTTAGTGAAAATCACTGTAATCAAGTTTTGATTTAGTGGATTAAGTCCTCGTTTGAGAGAGGCGAAATCACCTTGGCCGGGTGGACTGAAGTAGTTTGAGTTCAAACGAACCAGGATAAAAATAACTTGTTATTTTCTATTGTCATAATTGTTTTTGAAAACCCCTTATTCAACCCCCCCTTCTAAGTGTTTTCCTACCTTCAGTTGGTATCAGAGCTCCGGTTCTGAAAGTGCTATCACTTAACAGTGATAGAGAAAGATCCAATTGGGAAAACTCTTAATTTATATTTCTTGATATAATGGTTGAAACTTCAACCTCATACAACAAATATGACGATAAAGATAAAATCAGCACAAAGCCTCCAATGTTTGATGGAGAAAAATTTGATTATTGGAAGGATAGAATAGAAAGTTTCTTTCTAGGCTATGATGCTGATCTATGGGATTTGGTCATTGATGGATACATTCACCCCACTGATGGTGAGGGCAAAAAGATTGACAGAAAGTCAATGACTGATCAACAGAAGAAAGGTTTCAGAAATCATCACAAAGTTATAACCATTCTGTTAAATGCTATATCTCATACTGAGTATGAGAAAATCACAAATAGAGAAACAACATTTGACATGTTTGAGTCATTAAAGATGACACATGAAGGAAACTCTCAAGTGAAGGAGACAAAGGCCCTTGCGCTTATTCAAAAATATGAATCCTTCAAGATGAAGGATGAAGAATCTGTGGAAACCATGTTTTCAAGATTCCAGATTCTGAAAGCTGGTTTGAAGGTCCTTGACAAAGGATACTCCACTTATGATCATGTGAAGAAGATCATCATAAGTCTACCAAAGAAGTGGAGACCAATGGTCACAGGGCTGAAGCTATCAAAAGATCTTAACAAGATCACTTTGGAGGAACTCATCAGTTCCTTGAGGAGTCATGAGATAGAGCTGGAAGAAGACGAGCCTCAGAAGAAAGGTAAGTCTATTGCTTTAAAATCAAATAAAAAATCTGACAATAAAGCTTTTCAGGTACTGGAGGAAAGCTCTGAAGAATCTTCCTCAGATGAAGATGATCTGTCATTGCTTTCCAGAAGGATAAATCAACTCTGGAAGCATAAGCAAAAGAAGTTCAGAAACTTCAAAAGACCAGAGCAACATGGCGAAACTTCTGGACAGAAAAGATATGGAAAGAAAGAAATTGTATGCTTTGAGTGCAAGGAGCCAAGACACTACAAAAGTGAATGTCCCAAACTTCAAAAAGAGAGACCCAGAAAGAAGTTTGAGAAAAAGAAGAAAGTCCTGATGGCCACATGGGATGACTCAAATGATTCTGAAGCCTCATCAGAGTCAGAGGACGAATGTGTTAATATGGCATTGATGGCTGACACAGAATACCATGAGGAATTATCTGAATCCGGATCCGAATCAGATTCAGAATAGGTATTTTCTGAACTTACTAGAGTTGAGCTAGTTGAAAACTTATCAGAGATGGTTGAAAACTATAGTAAAATCAGACTCAAATACAAGAAGCTTAAGAGCTATCTTGCATCTGAGACTGATCAGATGAAATCTGAAATCGCTGAGCTAAAAGCAAATAATTTTCAAATTAAAACTGATTTAGAAAAGGCTCAACAAAAGTCAGATTCAGATACTATGTCTTGCTCCAAAACTTTTTTAGAAGAGTACGACTATAGTTTTCAGAAGTTCCTGTCCAGAGGCCTAGATAGAAGCAAAATGGCTTCCATGATCTATGGTGTTAGCAGAAACAATAGAAAAGGAATTGGATATGAATCATCCTCTGGGAAGGATTTAAATCCAAAACCTGTTGATAAGCTGATCATCAACTATACTCCTCTGTACACTCATTTTAAATATGGTCACTTAAATGACATAGAGCACACACATACAGATCAGGTCACTCTTTACATTTCTTATTTCCATCCTTTTGGATGTGTTTGTTTTATTTTGAATACTAAAGATAATCTGGACAAGTTTGACTCTAAAGCACAAAAGTGTTTTATGATTGGATATTCTGAACGCTCTAAAGGCTACATAGTATACAATACTGAGACACAGATTATGGAGGAATCAATTCATGTCAGATTTGATGATAAAATTGGCAATCAAAAGCCAAAGCAGTTTGAAATTTCTGCAGATAGAGAAGTCCTTCTCACAGAATCTGAAGAATCAGAAGCATATAAAGTTAAAGCAAAAGAACCAGAAGCTACTTCAGATGCTACTCCCTTAGCTGCTCAACTGGACAATTTAACCATTTCTGAAGAAACACCTCTGAAGGATCCTCCAGAATCAAAGCTTCTCACCCAGAGGACATGATTATTGAAAAGAAGGATGATCCCATCAGAACAAGATCCTTTCTAAAATCATCTGGAACTTCATTGTTTGGTTTAGTATCACTTATTGAACCTAAATCAATTCACAAGGAATGATGTTTGGAATCTGGTTCCAAGGCCAAAAGGATTTAATATCATTGGAAGGAAATGGGTTTACAGAAACAAGCTGAATGAGCAAGGAGAAGTCATAAGAAACAAGGCTAGACTGGTTGCTCAAGGCTACAGTCAGCAAGAAGGCATTGATTACACAGATACATATGCTCCTGTGGCAAGGTTAGAATCTATTCGCTTACTTATTTCTTTTGCTGCACAGAATAACATCACTTTGTATCAGATGGATGTTAAAAGTGCATTCTTAAATGGTTTAATTGAAGAAGAAGTCTATGTTCATCAACCTCCTGGTTTTGAATATGAAAAATTTCCAGAACATGTTTTTAAATTAAAGAAATCACTCTATGGCTTAAAACAAGCTCCCAGAGCTTGGTATGAGAGGCTGAGTAATTTTCTTCTGGAAAATAATTTTGTCAGAGGAAAGGTTGATACAACTCTTTTTCATAGATCAATTAAGAAAGACATTTTAATCTGTCAAATTTATGTAGATGATATTATCTTTGGAACAACAAATATTACGCTTGGAAAGGAGTTTGCTCAATCTATGCAGGCAAAATTTGAAATGAGCATGATGGGAGAGCTCAAATTCTTTCTGGGAATTCAAATTAATCAAACTCCAGAAGGTACTTACATACATCAGAAAAAGTATGTGAAGGAGATTCTGAAGAAATTCAACATGATAGAGAGTAAGTTAGCAAAGACTCTAATGCATCCAACAAGCACTCTGGGAAAAGAAGAGGTAAGTAAAAAGGTAGATCAGAAGCTCTACAGATGTATGATTGGTTCTCTTCTGTACTTGATTGCTTCTAGACCTGATATTCTTTTTAGTGTTTGTCTGTGTGCTAGATTCCAATAAGATCATAGAGAATCTCACTTAACAACTGTTAAGAGAATTCTGAGGTATCCGAAAGGTACTACTAACGTGGGTTTATGTTACAGAAGATCTGATGATTTTAAATTAGTTGGCTTCTATGATGCTGATTATGCTGGAGACAGAGTTGAACGTAAAAGTACCTCTGGAAGCTGCCAGTTTTTGGGAGGCAATCTGATCTCATGGTACAGCAAGAAGCAACCTACAATAGCACTCTCAACTACAGAAGCAAAATATATTACTGATGCTGGTTGTAGTACACAGATGCTCTGGATGAAGAGTCAGCTAGAAGACTATCAGATTTATGAGCGTAACATTTCTATCTTCTGTGATAACACTTATGCTATTTGCCTTTCTAAAATCCTATTTTACATTCTAAGGCAAAGCATATAGAAATTAAACATCATTTCATCAGAGACTATATTCAGAAGGGAATTTTAAGCTTAAATTTTGTTGATACAAACCATCAATGGACTGATATTTTTACAAAACCCCTTGCTGAAGATAGATTTAAATTTATTCTGAAGAATATTAGTATGAATTTTTGTCCAGAATAAAAGTATTATTCAGAAGCAAATTTATTCAGATGAAAAATGATTAATGTCTATACTCTGAAGTGATTCATCTGATTTCATTTATTATCTTATTTTATTTTGTGAAACTCTGAACTAACAAGCTTCAGAGGATCTGAGCGTTGTTTAACGTTTCATATTCTAAAGAGCGTCAGAGGAAAAACAATATCAAACACGTGTCACATGAAATCTGAAAAGGTGGAGTGTACACAGTGAGACGTTGTTTGAGGTAACTGTTTGAATTAATGCAATTCTCGTTTCCCCCAATTTTGTTAAATCACATTAATTGCTTGAAATCATTCTTTTTTTCATAATTAATGTGATTAATTTCTAAGTGGTGGTTACCATTTTTTTGTGCCCTAATTTTTCTCTATATATTCCACGATCTCACACGATTTCACACTTTCACTCCCTCTCACACATTATATGCATTTTGATCTTCTCCATTGTTTCATCTTCTCCGCTAAATCTAAAAGAAGATCAGTTAATCTCAAAAGTTCGTCAATGGCAACTTCATCTTCATCATCTCAATAGTTAGAATCTACAATGGCTAGAGCATCATCGTCAGAAAAAGGGTAATGAAACCTACAAAGCACCAGAAAGAACCCTTCTAACACCAGTGGATGACCTAGAAGTTCTTTGTGAGTTCATGGTGAACTTTGACTGCATTGCGAAGAATGGCTTTGATCTTTGTCCAACAGTTTTGTCTCAAGGTTGGGTGAAGTATTTTGATAGGTTGTTTGGTCCAATTTTCCCTTATTTGGTTAAGGAATTCTGGATTCACACAAAGGTTTGCCCCAAGTTCATAATTTCATCTGTTTTGGGAAAAGAAATCATTATCACTGAAGATATGATTCAAAAATTGAATGGGTATGAAGAAGTGGATGGTGTTACTAATCTTTCTACAGGAAGGGTAGACATGGATGAAGTCTACAGAGAAGTCTTCACTTTTGGGTTGTCTTCTAGAAAGATCAAGGGATGTCTTCTAGAAAGATTAAAGGTTGTCTTCTAGCAAGATCAAGGGTTGTCTTCTAGCAAGATCAAGGGATAGTGTTACTAATCTTTCTGGGATGTATTCACCACAGAAAATCAACCAACTCTCCAGATTACATCAACGCAGAACAACTATACTTTCTGTATTGTTTGGGAAACAATATCAAGGTGGATCTGCCACACTTGCTATTTACTCATCTGTGGAACCACGTCAAACTGTCCAGAGAAGAGATCAGAACAAAGCATTAGAAGATCAGAAATTGAATCCCAATGGGAAGATTGATTTATAATATACTCACAGAAAATGGATTAGTTGCACATCTGACAGAGGTAGGTCAGACAGAAAAATTAGAAACAATTCTGGGAAAGCCTCTGGATGGGAAAAGTTTGCAGAGGATGAAACTGGTGGAAAAACTTCAATCTGAACCAGTCAAGATTAACTCAAATGAAGTTTGCAGAAGAAGAGTCCCTCTGGATGACTTTCCACTGTTTACTTCAGAGGAGTCCAAGGAAGCTCTACTCTACTATATTGAAGCATGTCTGGCAGATGGAACTCCCATACCAGCAGATTTGATAAAAAGAGCATCTGAACCTGCTCCAGAAATAATTGAGAAGAAGAGAAGAAAGAAGAGAAAGGTTTCAGAAGAAGGTTTTGCACGCCCCAAGAGGAAAGCCTCTGAAGATGGTTCTTCTGAGAAGTCCTTCAAGCGTCTTAAGAAATCAGGTAACACTTCTGCTATTCCTGTTCTGGAAACTATAACAGAAATTCCTGCATCTGAAACTTCTCCTCCTCCCTATGACCCAATTCCCACTCCTTCTCCTCCTCACACTACTTCTATTTCTTCTGAACATGTTCATGATTTTGTTCCCTCTGAACCACAAACATCACAACCTTCTGAACTACAAACATCTGAACCTCAACATTCTGAACCACAACCAGATGAACCAAACCCCTCTGAACTAAATCATTCTGAACCTAACCCCTCTGACCCTGATCATGACATCCTTGACATACAACCTCTCATGACAGTACACCATATATCATCTGGATCATCTGACTCGTCAGATTCCTCTGATTCATCTGACTCTGACCTATCATATGTTACCTCACCAACACATAACTCACCAAACCATGATATTCCTACTCCCATTCCCACTCCTACTCAAATTGCCTCTCTTACTCCAATTCTCATTCCTACTTCCCTTACCATTCTTACTCCCCTTCCACCTATTTCCTCAGAACAACCCTCATCTTCTGAACCTACACCTTTTGTTAACCCTAAGGAATCCTTCTTAGAGGCTCTCCTTAAACCCACACCTAGATCAGATGTTGGGAAACTGTTATATGGTTTCGAGACAGAAATGCAAATGTGGTTATCTGTTGCTAGGGAAAGATGCTTGAATAGAGTGAATCCTCATGATTCAGAAGTATTTTGGACTACTTTCAGAAGAAGGTTCAACTTTGCGACTGAGACTCTTCAAGCTGCTTGCTTTGCAGATGCTCAAGAGAATTTTTCTGAAGCTGTAAAATTTGCTCTTCTAGGTGTTCGCAGAACTCCTACTCAGTTTCTGGGAACTACACCTGCAAAGGTTGAGTGTTCAACATCTGAAGAAACTGTTGCACTTCAGATTAGTGTAATTCCTCAACCTAAGGAAATTATCACAAAGACTGCTATCTCTGAAGAGACTCCTGCATCTGAAAATCCTTCTGATATGGATTTAGATACAACATCTGGTTCAGTGGTCATTCCAGAATCAACAATGTTGAAGAAAGAATCTGAAGAAGTGAATGTTTCTGAAGACATGAAGGAAAAGCTTGCTCAACAAGAGTCTGCTACTTCTGAGATTAGAACCTGGATGGTTTAGCAAGAGAAGAAAACATAAGAGATGAAGACTTGGATGTCTAAGCAAGATGAATCTACTTCTGAGATAAAGACTTGGATGGAAAAACAGGAAGCACAAACTTCTGAGATAACTGAGCTTCTGAAGATTATAGCCTCCCGTCCTTCTTAGTTATTTTTCTTGTCTGTACACATCTATGTTTTTGTTTGTTTTTTGTTATCTTCTGAGTTCTTTCAATGAATGCATCTGATTGCTTTTCTTCTACTTATCTGTTTCATTGTTTTCTTGCTCTGATAATTTTTGTCTTAAATAATTTTTTTAAATCACTTTTTGATATGACAAAAAGGGGGAGAAAATGGAAATTTTGATTATTCATATAAACAGATATAAAATGGTAACTCACACATGATAAAATACAACTAATGTTGATTTAAGTGTTTCAGAGCTAAAAACTTCTCATCTGAAAATATCCTTAGAATTAACTCTAGATAAGGTGAACAAGATTTGAGAAAGTCTACAAAGCTAAACTCTGACTCTGGAAAGAATACTAGTGTTGAAAGGGAAGTATTTATTTTTCTAGCAAGTATTCATTTCAGGGGGAGATTTATAATCTCAGGGGGAGATGATTTTTCTTGTTTTGAACAAAATTTCGTATAGTTTTTGTCATCATCAAAAAGGGGGAGATTGTTAGAACATAGATTGGTTCTTAATATATCTCATTGTTTTGATGATAACAATTAATGAAATTTTGTATAAGAAAATATATACTCTAATTTTATTCAAGTGTTTTTGTTTCAGATATTAAATAAAATATTCATCTGAAGACACAAAGCGCATTCCTCTGAACATCATTTAATGCAAGACTCTAAGTGTAGGAAGTGCAACACAGAAGCATCTGAAGCGCAGCGCTAGAAGACTCTGAAGCGTTAGCTGCAGAAGACTTTGAAGCACTCCTACAGAAGACTCTGAGCCAGAGTGTAAAGATTCAGTATTTAGAAGACTCTGAGAGAACTAAACACTGCAAGTACAGAGGCTCTGAATCAAGTCAACTCTGATCAAACAATTCACACTAAGCACTTTGCTGCAAGACTCTGGATAGAGTGACTCTGATAAGAAGAACAAGGAACAACATCAGAGGATCTGATGCAAGATTATTTTTAATAATATATGTTCATTTGAAAAAGGAATTGTTCAAGAAAGATACGTTACCAAATGTCTACCAACGGTACTATTTCTCACTCGTGCATGACACAGGATTTTAGGCAAAAAGGAATGTCAAATCAAGAGGAAAATTATTTGTCCTTTATGTCTACATCCTACAGTACTTTCTTCTACACAAGTTGAGAAAGTGTAGTATATAAAGAAGTCATCATCAACACTCCAAGAACAAGAATTTACTACAACATTTTGATACAAGATTTTGAAAAGAATTCAAAGAAGCAATCAAAGAAAACTTTCAAACAACTTTCTACATAAAACAATAAGTTTTATTTGTTCTTCGTTGTGTGTAAAAATCACAGTTGTGATAATAACTTTTTAGAAGCAACTTAAACACATTTGTATTTTACTCTTGTAAAAGTTCCTTGAGAGACCAAGTTGTGGTCAGGATTCTTGAGAAGACTAAGACAGTTATCTTAGTGGAAATCACTGTAATCAAGTTTTGATTTAGTGGATTAAGTCCTCGTTTGAGAGAGGCGAAATCACCTTGGCCGGGCGGACTGGAGTAGTTTGAGTTCAAACGAACCAGGATAAAAATAACTTGTTATTTTCTATTGTCATAATTTTTTTTGAAAACCCCTTATTCAACCCCTCCTTCTAAGTGTTTTCCTACCTTCACCTTCAACTTCAGGAATCAAATTTTAATGTCGTTAAAGTATGTAAATCTTTCATCTTTTCTTGAGCACAACTTTGCTTTTCCTGATCTGTTAAGAAACCATGGAATTGATAAGATAATATCTGAAATAGGTCCTTATTACCCTGACCTAGTTTTGGAATCAATTGACTTGCCTTTAAAAAGATAATCGACGATTGTTATGACTTCAAAAGAGTGTGAGATAAATGGTTCTACATGTCTTCGAAATACGAGAATCATCAAGAATAGAAATGGACTTTTTGTGTAACAAAGATGATGTTCCTTCAAATGTTTTTATCTTGTATTGCTTTATAGTAGTATTATCGTTATGTTATTTCTTTATGTTATGTTTGTAAGTACTTTTTCTCTTAGGCTATGTTATGTTTTGTTTTAATATTCTAAGACCGTTGTTATGTTTCGTTTTAAGGATTATGTTATGTTCTTTCAAACTATGTTATGTTATGTTTTGTTAATTATGTGTTGTGCAAGTATGTCAAATGCTAATGTTTTACTTGTGTTTTTCCAAGTTCATACATATTATGATGTTTCAAATTTAAAGTCTTTTCCCTTCCTTTTTGGTAATGACAAAGGGGGAGAAGTATTGTTGTTTGTTTGTTTGTTTCTCTAACATTAATTTGCAGCAAGTAAAATGTATTAAAACTCTCAAGCACGAATTAAGGGGGAGTATTCATCAAGGGAGAGTATTGTCATTTGTTAGAGAAAACAAGGTTGGAACCAAACTTTAAAGAAAAAGGTTTTCATCATAAAAAGGAGGAGAATGAAGAATCAAGCTTCTCAAATATGTTTTGATGAAGACAAAAATATTTAACAACCAATTTAAGCTCTCAAAAAGGGAATGGCTCAATACTAGTAGCATATCTCAAGTTTCAAAGTGTATCAAACGTCTTGAAGTTTTAAGTGATTAATCATGAACTATAAGGTATATGAACTTAACTTGTCTTTGCATATACAAGTGTTTAATGTAACACCCCAAATTTTTGGAATATTTATTTAATTTATTTAAATATGAATATTAATATTTTTGGTGATTTTCGGTGGTTGGTGTGGATATTGGGAATTATGGAGTTCTTAGTTATTTATTTAAATAATAGTATATAATATGAATATATTTGGTATTATTAATTTAAATAAATATAAGTTAATTTAAGGGCAAAGTGGACATTTGAGGAGAAGTTAGTGAGGGTGAAATTGGAAAACCCATTTTAAAGGCTCAAAGTTAGGTTTAACAAAAAAGAATTTTGAGAGAATTAGAATTCATTCTTGTTAGACCGTGAAAAGGGAAGAAATAGAGGTCAGAGCTCTGAGGAAGAGGATTGAGGTAAAGCTTCGTGAGGTTTCCAAGAATCAAGGAGAAAGGCTTAGAGTCGAAAATTAAGATATGGGGAGTATTACCTTCACTGTTTTCAATATATAATTCAATGTATTTAAAGTTGATTTAAGGATTTAAGAGGTTTTGAGTTTGAGGAAATTAGGCATTCGTGGCCAAACCTGTTTTTAAGGTTGTTTAAGTATGGGGATATTACCTTCATTGTTTCAATATGTGATTCAATTTATTTAAAGCCGATTTAAGTATTTATGAGGTTTTTGAGTTTGAGGAAAATTAGGCCTTCGTGGCGAAATCTGTTTTTGAGGTTGTTTAAGTATGGGGAGTATTACCTTCATTGTTTTTAATATGTGATTTAATGTATTTAAAGCCGATTTAAGGGTTTAGGGATTTTGAGTATTGAATTGTTGTTGCCTTTCTAGTGAGTTTAATGAGTTTGAGGGATTTGAACTGATGGTCTGATAGGTTTGAGGCTGATTTGGGAGTAAGGGAAATTAGGCCTTTGTGGCCAAAATCTGTTGTTGAGGTTTTAAGCGTATAGGGTAATTGATTATGAGAACTCTAATGAATGTGGGAAAATTGTAAGGATTTTATGGGAATTTGAGGCGTAAATATGATACGGGATTTGCCTAATAAGTCGTAGATTTTGTGCCTTTATCGCTGTAATACATTAGGAATGACTTAGGGATGTTTTTGGGGGTATTGGAGAAGGAAATCCTAGGGACTTTTGGGCTGGTTTTGCTAATGGTGCATTACAACGTTTTGTTGTAATCGGGAGTTCGCACAATGAACAATCCTTCGCACAGAGAACACTTGCCTCAGACTCACACGATGAACTGTCCAGCGAATGTAGCAGAGTTTCGCGAATTGTGTTCTTATGCAGTGCTGCCTTGTGATGCTTTGATGCTGTGATTTTCTGGATGAATTACCTTGAGTATGATTGTCATTCATATGTGATTAATACATGATTGTATGATGATTCCTATGAGTAATGATGATGAGTTATGATGTTGATTCCATGAGTTTTGATAATTATATGATGACATGATTATTATGATGATTTTGATGAATAATGATGCACCTAATGAGTTTATTATGAGGATGATATTGACGTGTGCATCATGCATTCATATGCATTCCGGACTTCGGTCTAGTGTTTGATTCTTGTGGCTTCAGTCCCATTGAGAGGATGTGAAGTATTTTGTTGTGCTCCAGTTCTTGTGTAGAATCGATCCTATTAATGGGGATCTATGGAGGATTGATGGCCCGGTGTCCATCGAACTTTGATGAATTGGTACCACATGCATGGGTCTTGTTTCATTTTCATTTATGTGACAATTTGGTGTAATTTATGATATTATGACTTTTTGATGTTTCCTTGATGATTATGATGATGTTGAATACGAAAATGATGTTATTTTATATATTGATTCCTATATTGATTATTATGAATGGTTTTACTCACCCTGCCTGTTTGAATGTTACCTCCACGTGGGTAACGTGCAAATGACCAGGTTTAGCCATGGATGCCGTCGAGGATTTTTTGGAGTTTTTGGCTTTTGGTTGACTTAGAAGGTCTTGCTCTGATAGTGTAACATCGTGTTAGGGTCCTTGAGTCCAACTATGTTTTATTGAGTTTTTGTTATGTTGATTTCCTTGCGGTGAAAAGAAAACTTTGAATTTTGATTTTTGAGTTCCGCTGCCAATTGAGCACTTTTGAGTAATTTTGAGAAAACTCGTTGCTTATGGAGCATTGACTTTGAGTTGAATTATTGAGAAATGTACGCCCTTTAAGGTGATTTTTATTGTGTTTAAAATATTACTCTGATAAATGTGATTGATTTGCCATTATATTTTTGGGGTAGAAAAGGGTGTTACATTCAAAACATCAATCATTCTTGCCATGATTCATTAAAATATTTGTTTTAGAAAATCATTGCACTTCACATAATTTTCTAAAATATTTTTCAATTCTAGAAACTAGTTAATTGATTAACCAAATCATGTGTTAATCTGTTAATCGATGAACCGTTGAAAATTTTGAATTTTTTGGACGTTACAAGGGGTTAATCGATTAACCATTTGGTAGTAAAAATAGGTTAATTGATTAACACTGAACCAGTATGTAAAAATACTTTGTTTATTCAGCCAAATAATTTTCAAATGTGGTTTTTGAAGCATGACAATATTTCATTAATTGCACTCATCTGAATAGGTGCTTTGTGTCTATATAAACACCTTTATTTTCAGATTCAAACTCACTTCCTTTTGTAAATTTTCATACATTCAAATTTTCTCTTCATCTTTCAAAAAATTCTCTAAGTGTTCAAAACGAGAATTTTAAGAGTGAAACTTCCTGCACTTAACATTCATTTAAAAAACATTTTAAGTTTCATTCAATATAACATTGAACACTTGTGTATCATTGTTAATTTGATTGTTCAAAGGAGAAGATCAATCAATAGATTAATAAGTGTATTCTACATATCACTCTTGTAAAAATTCAATAATTCTTGTTGTATCACATCTTATTTTTCCAGGATTATTGGATATAAGATTGTGTAGTTGTTGTCCTTGTTGTCCAGGTTTTTGGAAACAAGAGGTTCATTTTGAGAGGATTGTTCTCATTTGAACTTAGTGAAAAATTCTAAGAGGATTGTTCTTGGTTTGTTAGTGATAGGAAGACTAGGATTAATCTTGTATAGGTCACAACAATATTAAAAATCTCTTTCATGTTGAAAAGGGACTAGAGTACTCTCGGACTGTGAGGGGAACCAGGATATATTCTTGTGTCGTTTACTTTCCTCACTTTATCACTTTCATAACATCAAAAATAATCAGGAAAGAAAACACAACATAAGATAAAAACTGGGAAAATTTCAAAGTACCTAATTCACCCTCATTTTAGGTGCAAACTATAATTACAGGAGGCACATAGATTAGGGATTTGATGACGATAGCAGAAAAGGCAACATATATTCCAGCATGAGAAGCTAAGACGAAAGAATTGAAGGAGATTAATATGAAGGCTTGGGAGCGGCTTTCCAAAATACCCACCAAAGCATAATGTAAGCATGCATTTTCTTTCTATCCTAAATGTAATGTACTTATGAATAATGTATTTGAAGCATTTAATCACACATTATTAGTGTCCAGGGATAAACCAATCTTAACCATGTGTAAGTGGATAAGAAACTACATGATGAATAGGAATTCTAACTTAATAGAAAGAGTTAATAGGTGGAAACATAGGATAATGCCTAGACCTAGACTTAATTTAAATAAGGAAGTAGAACATGCTGGTAATTGGATTTCAATATGGTCTAGTGAAACAATATGGCAAGTTGAACATATTCATACCAGACATAGTTTCATTGTGGACACTTCAAAAAGAACGTGCACTTGTAATTTCTTGAAATTAGTAGACATACCTTGTAGACATGTAGTATCTACATTAGGTTTTAGGAACCAATGCCCTGAAGATTTTATGGATGATTACTACCCCAAGGAAACATATGTGATATGTTATTATTATAATGTAAGTCCAATTAATGGATAATACATGTGGCCAGAGATTGACATTGAAGAGATGTTACCTCCAGCATATAAAAGAAGAACTATAAGGCCAAAGAAATTAAGGAGGAGGGAACCTGATGAAGACCATAACAAGGGAAGGACATAAATAAGTTATTGTTGCATAAAATGTGGCATCAATAGCCATAACACAAGAAGTTTTACTAGTCTTATGGTTGACCCTAAAGCTTAAAAAAGAAAGGTATTGCATTATGTACATGCTTTGAAAAGTGTATTAGTGTCAATGAAATTAATGTCATATTAATTCTCTGAATTTTATGTGTAGAGAAAACCAAATAAAATTGCAACAAGAGCTGCATCTAGGAAAACAACCCAAGAACAACCTCAACCTAGTGATTTTGGAGCTGCAACCCAAGAGCAACAACAATCTTTTTAATCTCAAATTGAAGTTGGTCTTGAATTTTAAATGCTTGCTGCAAATCTTGCAGCATCATATGAGGCAACACAACCTCAACCAAATGTGAATGATGTTATATCCAAAACTACACCTATTCAAAATGCACCTTGTAGCGGTAAAAATTATGAGTGTAAGCTATTGATTAGCTTAACTCAAAAGAACAAGAGTCACCACCGCACTTTTATTTTATCCAAATCAAGGAAAGGAAAAAGAGCGAACAAAACCAAAGAGTTCTAAAACGAGAATAAGAAACAGAGATCGGGGTAAGGGGGTTGGTTACGCAATGGGAAGGTGTTAGCACCCAAAACGTCTATAGTACTCTATAGGAGCCCTTTGAAATATATACGTTTTTTGGTTTGAAAATGGTTTGTTTGAAAAGAGATTGGGGAGATGAGAAAAGAATTATTTTTTTAGATTTTTGTGTTTGGAGAGACTTATCGTCTCATGCCTACGTACCCACAAAGTGCAATATAGGATCAAAACCCCGTAGTTCGTGGTACAAATGACAAAAATTTGTTGGTTTTGATTGATTTTAGATGTAAAGACAAGTCGTCATTTTAAGGAGAAAACTGCGACTATTCACCCACGAGTATTAAGACAACATCTGCGTCACATAAAGATGGAGGATTTGCTTGGATTATCAACAAGACTATCACTCAACATCAACGTGGAAAATGTCAAAGTCTTAATAATATGGGGAATAGGAGACTTACATCTCAACTATAGAAATGAATCATGTCTAAACTTTTATGAAAAGTTTTAAAGTGAAAAAGTGCATAAAGGCACAAAAAGAGTTGATGAGTTTTTGTATTTTTTATGTCTTTTGAAATTGGTCAAAGCATGATTAACATTGATTGACTTTTATTAAGAAGAACAAAAGTTTAAAAATCACTTGACAAAAGTCAAGGCTTTATTGCGAAAGCGGTTTTGAAGTTTGAAACCAAGAAGGTTTTGAAAGAGGGAGAAAGTTTTGAAAATTTAAGAAGGGAAGGAGATGAAGTGACTATCCTAGAAACCAAAATAAGAGCTAGAGGTAAGAAAGATCTAACCGACTTGTAGCACACTCCATAGCAAGCAAAAAAGAATTCCATCCGATTTAAAGCATAAGCTAATGAGCGAGCCAAATAAAGGCTAAGATCCACAATACTCCAAGCATAGGAATAAGAGTCCTAATTCTAAGTCCAAAGGTCCATGAAGTCCAAGGTCTAAGAGTAGTCCAAGAGCATAACCACAAAGTTAACAACACCAAGTTTTTTTAGAGATTTTTTTTATCCTTTATTAGTATTTTGAACAAGGTATGGTCCAAGTGGACAAAAGAGAAATGACATAAACATAAACAAAGATATGATATGAAATGATAACATGGAAGCATAAAAGTAAAGAAATAAGGAGTAAGAAGAGAATATAAACAAAATTAAACAAGGATATTGTTAGTGAATTAGTAATTAGTGGTTAGAACATATGATCAATGATGATTAATTCTTGCACTTTAGACCAAGGTTAATGAAAACTCATTAGAGGATTGATAGAATCAAAGCCTCCTAACAATGATTTTCATAGGTAGTGGACTTAAGACAAACAACTAATCATACTTGGACTTTCAAACATAAGTTTAAGCCACGAATGATCATTTTCTGATTAAGGGACACTTTAGCGCTATGTTAAGCAATCGTAATCGGGTTTATGTAGAAACCACGACTATCTGAGGCCGTTCAATAATAATGTTAGTGTTAACACATGTTAGAGAAGTGATATGTAAATCACTCTCCTAAAACATGCCACACAAAAAGAAAAGAGGTAGTGATCTCATCACAATCAAGATTTTTCATCAATTAATCAAAGGTAATCTATCACTATTTCAAAGTACGGAGAATCATCTCAATGATTATTCGTCCATAGATTTGAAATAATGAAGATTAAACAACCTTGATAATTAACAATCTATGATCCATAGATTTCATCGATCAAAAATGAAAAAGAAGAAGAAAGAGAATTAAAATGAAAAGAAACCTCAATTTGAATCTTAAATCGATTAAATCATCATCAATATCAATCACCTCTCTTGGTGGATAAAATCGACACCCAAAGTCCATTGATATTGATGAGATCTTATCAAAATTCAAAGTCCAAAACAACCAACACTTAATCCAAATCAAAATAATTTCAAATAATTTTTTTATGAGATTTTTTTCAAAAATGATATTTAAAACACAAAATAGTAAAAAAGAAATGTGGAAAGGCCCACACGGCCCAAGTTCTTAAGAAAAAGAATAAAAATAAAAAAAGGAAAATATAATAAAACAAGTGAAAAGAAAAAAAAAGGAATAGAAATCAGAAAACACATCATCTTCTTCTTGCGTCTGGTACTGTTCACAGCCATGGATACCACTTCGAAGCTCTCTTAAATCGGAGCGGCGAGACACGAAAAGTACATGGAACGGATCACAATCAAGAGCTCTTCAGAACATTACCAACAATTCAAGGAAATATGCAAAGACGAACTCGAATCGGGAAAACGAAATCCATCAAACTACCTTCAAAACAAATATTCACGCGCTTCTAATTTCTTCTCCTCTTTTCTTCCGAGCTTGAATTGGTGTGGTGTGATGTTGAAATGCGTTGCGAAAAAAATTACGAGATGCGGTTGTTATTGTTTGAAGCTGTGGTGAATTGATGGAGTTGTTTTTGCAATTTATTTTTGAAGAGTTTTCAAGTTTGTCTTGAATTGGAGGATAAAAAAAAAGTGAAGAACGGTGAATTTGGAATTGATGGAGGTAGTTCGGTTGAAGCTTGAAGATGAGTATTGGTGAGTTTTCTGCAGAGGTTTTCTGCCTTTTCAAGCTTGAGAAAATGAGTGAGGTATGTGTCTTATTTATAGATTGAGAGTGAGGGAGAATGATTGTCGTTTGTGAGAATTTGTTGCGTTTCAAATGAATTCATTGATGCAAGTTGCGTGACTCATACTGAGACTTTTTTTATGTCGTTTTGCTTTTGTGACGCGGATTATTTGCTGCAGCTGGTATTTGGAGATGACGTGGATTTGCATGACTTAATGAATTTATTATGTCGTTTGGAACCTGCCATCCTATCTGCAGAAACCTGCCTTTCTCTGCCATCAATATGGGCATCGACACTTCCAATCTCAACATCAAGTCTTCTAAGACTTTCACCAAAAGTTTCCGCACTACCATCATTCTCCTGGATGACAACTTCAACATCCCGCACAAATGTATCATTATTCTCAAACTGCATCTCAACTGCTTGTGATTGAGTGTTTAATACATCTTCTTGCGGCGATCTTTTTCCAGCAGGTCTGTTGTCAACATTGTCTGTTACCTGTTGCTTTGCTGATTGTTTTTACTCCACATGTTTGAACGGTGTCCGTGACATACAGTTCTTAATTATCGAATGATATTATCCAGACATGTCGAGTCCTCTGCTGTACAATCTATTTGCCCACTAGACTGGTGGAATGAGGAAAAAAAAGTCTAACTAAATGAGGATGGCGCGAAGGTGTAGAATTTATCACAGTTCTGCCCAAAAGGTTGTAAATATATGTTGTCTGTCCAGGATGGTATTACAAATTGAGAACAATGCTACATACCAATGAAAGTACAAGAGGACTCATAGACAACACCGAATTGCATGAGAATATGGAATACTTCATCTTGAATTAAACTCAGCAATCTAGGGTGACGGCGAAAGGAAGGCCCTCCCAACTCAATAGCGGAATTAATCAAAGTTAATGCAAAAAGAGGCACATGTTCATCAACTGTTAGTGTATGCTCAACAACATTCAACAAAGAGCACAAGGAATGAAATATCTCTACCATACAGGGAATTCCATATGGTTCAGTCATGAGCTGCAATTCTTGTAGATCACACTTCTTGTCACTACTGGTAGTAGCACTGTTTTCGGCCATTACAATTTCAGCACCAATATATGCAGTACTAGAAGCAAGACTCGTGGACGATGGTTGACCATCATATGCAGAGTTCAGACTTCCATCTTCAAAAACCAGCTTTTGAAACATCATAACAACATTTACGGCGACCGTTTATGGCGATTCAAGACATCAACTTTAACATTCTGCTCCAACAATAAGGAAAGCACCTCGATCCGGCCATTGGTAACAGCAGAAGCAAACAAATCATTTTCTCTCTTCTGCACCACACATTTTTCTCGACCGCGCATGTAATGCATCAGCTTGACAGCATGTCAACTTTATATCATTCTTACTATATGCATTTAAATAGCCTTTGGGATCAGTATTGACTTTCCACTGGATTCTTTCACACAGAGTAGTTTGGTACAAATTCAACCTTCCACTCACTGTCTTGATATCAACTTGAAAGCTAGCATCTTTAATGGGGTTTGCAATGTTTTTGAGGTTACCACTGCTATACATCATCATTCACCAAAGATTCTAACCCAGCCTTCAGAATAGGAAGCACACTTTTAAACAGCGCAAAAAAGCCATCAATTTTTGGTTTTATCAGCAGAAGAGACTGCAATAGAACAAAAAAGAAGAGTGTCTTTGACAATTCTGAATCATTGCAGCTTTCAATAAACCAGGCAATATTATCTTCAGGGTGGACCATGAAATTGCTAGCCAAGTGATTGATATCCTTCAAGTTAATAGAAGATAAACTTCCAAGTATCGGAGTCGTTTCTTCAGAGCTAGACAACACAACAATCTGATAAAGTGGCCAGGTAAGTTTGTTGACTAGTACAAGAGCTTTTAAATTCAAGTCCTGTGTCTGTGGCATAGCAAAGAGTAATGGAAAAATCATGGCGGAAATGTTTTTTTTCAAGTAATCAGAATGATCATGGAAATATGATATGGCTTTCTTTAAACAGGTGACAACGACTTCTCCAGTTAGACTTGTATTATCGATTGAACCAGACAGCAGCTTGCCAACATATCTTCTTATCACAGTTTGCAGTGTCTCGATAAGCTTAAAAGCACCTAGTACATTTTGCAAGCCATCAACATTTAAAGCTGCTTGAACAACTGTTAGATCTTTATCATCAAGCTGTCTCAAATTGGCCTCTTGGATTTCAACCTGATCTCTTATGTTCATCTTGTCAAATTCATCAATGCAGTAAATACCATTCATACCAGAATCCTCCTGGTTCATCTCTTCACGCACAACTTTCCAAGAACACGCTTCGCCTCACAATGACGACGGAAGTAGTACCATCTCCAACTTCTCTATCTTGAAGTTCAGCAGGTTCAAACAAAACCTCAGCCGCAGGATGTTCTGCTTCCAGCATCTTGAGAATGGTAGCACCAAGGACATGGTTGACATATTCAGACACTAAAATCTTGTAACTGCATTTTTTGCGTGTGTCGTTTTTTGACTTTTTGTTTGATGAAATTTTGAAGTCGTTTTATCCACTTCATTTGCAGCTTGTATTATAAAAGCTCTTCCAGGTTGACGGTTAGCCGGTGATCTACGACATCCAAGAAGCTTTAGCATTCACATCATCATTCAGAATCCTGTTTACTGACTTCAACTTCAAACTCATTGACAAAAGTCACACGAATCAGTCCTTGGAGATCATCCTCTAACAACTGACTCATTTGATTATAAGCATCTTCCAAAATATGATCACGTCTTATTCTGAACCGGTTTCTAGTAAATACAGCCTGAGATCCATGTCTTTGCCTAGCAGCAGCTAGTTGAGAAGTGAAAATTTTAAACCTGCTTGTAAATGGTATCAAGAATGCGGCTTGCTTTAAAATTTCATTTGCTCGCGCATTTTCTATAACAGCCTGAGAGATAAAAAAGTCATTCACCCCATCAGCATGGAAGTCACTGGGGGATGTAAATTGGCGTCTGTTGTTCCAATCTTGGAGCTGGGACAGGAGCTTAGAGACGACTATGCTAACCCTCTGTTGAACGGCTTCAATAGACAGCTTTTTACTGCTTGTCCTAACCAGAATAGATCTAGCCGAATTAGTATATGAGGTATGATTTAGCCACAGTAGCTGCCACAAAGCCTGCTTCAACAGAATGATGAGGCTGCTGATATCCTTCTGTGATAGGGGTTTCTCCTGCTCATAAAATTCCTCATTATCAACTATCATAAGCATATGCTTGTAGATAGGACAGAATACAGCAAGAGGTAACAGCCAACCAGGGGTATCCCCTGAGAGGTATGATAACTGCTCAGAGAAAGATGACCATTTTTTTTCTCATGGCACCGTTTCATAAATTTCCAAAGCATGGGAACAAGGCCAGTTCTGTAGGCGAGCACAGTCATAATCCTTTCAAGTGGCAAAGTATTGAAGATAACATATAAAAACTCACAAACTACACCAACAGCTGCAACAAGTTCTTCATCACCTACACCGTTATCTCTTCCAATACCAAGTGAAGATAGGGTTTGGAGAAGATAATGTAGAATCTTTGAAAGAACTGCAGGCCCTCTGCAACGACTCAACTCGTCACTGTTCCTTGAATATTGAATAGCCGTGGATATAATTCGGAATATCGGAGCAGCAAGAGATGTAGTTGCTACTGACACAGAAAAATTCCCTTGATGTGGTTCAAGAGTGTCCTCTTGTATATTACTTACTGCTAAGGGAAGCAAAAACAATGGGCCTCCATAAGCCACAGCCCACAAGGCATCCACAGGTCGTACTCGTGTAGCAACATGGACTTGCCCGAGAACCTCAGCAGGACATCGGAGCATTCCTGCGGCACCAGAAGGTGAAGCGTCTGAACAGAAGCGCCCACTAAGCAAACTAGGATGATAGAGTAGGTGTATGAAACCTCCAATTTCTGCATCTAATAAAGCACTTTCCTCTGCCATACTGCATTTGGGCATTTGTATTTGGACTTTGAATTTTGACAATTATCTTGTCTTAATGAACCCTTGACAACTTTGAATTTGGGAAATATTAGTGATGATGAATGCCTTACATTTTCAAGTAACTTGCATTCCAAGTAAGCCATATGCATGTCTCTTCCAAATTTAACTTGAATCAAATTCTTGAATAAAACAAATTCTTAAGAAATTGATGTCATAATGAACCCAAAGATTAATCTCCAAACATACTTTAGAATCACTTGGAAATTGCACACTTGAATGAACACTTTGGACTTGCATCCCAAAACAAACATCTTTATTGAACATCCACCAAACTTGATTTGTACAGACAAAACTCTGAATCTTCGATTAAAACTGGAATAAAACTTCTCATAAAACACTGCTCGACAAACTGATGATTCTCCATAAGACCACTTGACCTTGAACAATCATCTCTTGAGAAAATAGACCACTGATACATATACTTGCAAATGAAGTAATCCCTTGATAGTTTGACCAAGACTGCGAATGAATAGCCACACTTGATTCCAATCCATTCCTTTCCCATGAATCTCCCTACAAGACCTTACAAGCAAAAATTACAAAATATTTTTGGTATTTTGGTTAGGGGTTAGCAAACAGAAACAAACATAAAGCAAGTAAGAAACAGACAGGGATTAGAGAACCAAAAAGTACGATCTTGTTTGTGGAATGATATGCAAATGAAATGTGGGATCTTAGGGGTAAAAATTAGGGTATTACACACCTGTTCCAAATGCTCAAACTGCACCTGACTTTGGTATAAATGGTTATTGACATGATTATGTTTTTCTGCACCTGTTCCAACTGAGTTCTATCTGTAACCCCAACACTTAGGGATGCCGACAGAGTTTATGCCAACGTTGCGCTATGGTGGGGGTAGGCACAGGAGAGAATTCCTCGTCAGCATTCTCGCCATATCAAAACCTAGGGCTCCTGACCCAACAAGGGGGAAGGCCGCCAGGTTTTGGTTCACCTCCCACCGCAATACTGGCTTTCACCACTAGTTCCGTCGCGGTTATGCGACAGCAGATGGACGAAAGCAATCACAAGATGGTACATATGCTGACCCAACAAATAGGCACTATTTTGAGACCATTAATACAAGATTCAACTCAGAGTTACCAACAACTGGAAACTCAGATGACACAAATATGAGGCTTCTTAGGGGCCCTTAGGACCACAGGAAGACAAACCGCTCCCAATCGTTCCAACACGCCTGTCCGACAGAATGAGCCTGTTGAAGAAAGGAACAACCTACAGGCACTTGAGGACGAACATATTCCCAGGGTGGCCGAAAGGCCCCCCATTGTGATGGTCCGCAGAAACCAAGATCCAGACCACGTAGTCAGACAAGTTAGGAACGAGAATCCTGGGGGCGAGGTTAACCTAGAGGCCATGGTCGCGCGCATTATGGTTCGAAACGGTGCGAACCCAAGTTTTCGACGGCTCGCCTACACGTCCCCCTAGCGAATTTCATATTACAAATAGAATTACCAAGGGGCTGGAAGGTGCTAAAGTTCACCAAGTTTGCAGGTGAAACAGAGGAATCCACCGTTGAACACGTCGCTAGGTATCAGACCAGAGCTAGGGACATTTCAAATAATAAAGATTTGAAAATGAAATATTTTCCTGGTTCCCTCACCAAAAATGCGTTCACGTGGTTCACCTCGTTGCCCCCACAGTCGGTCCATACGTGGACACAGTTAGAAAGATTTTTCCATGAACAATTTTATATGGGACAATTGAAGATCGGCTTAAAGGAATTAGCCAGTGTAAAACAAAAAGTAGCGGAGTCCGTAGACCAATAGCTGAACAGGTTCAGACTACTAAAAGCGCGATGCTTTACACAAGTCCCTGAACACGAATTGGTCGAAATGACCATGGGAGGTCTAGACTATTCCATTAGGAAGAAGCTAGATACACAATACCTCAGAGATATGGCACAGCTGGCCGACTGCGTCCGACAGGTCGAACATTTAAGGAGCGAGAAATCTCAGGCTAATCGGCATCATAGGAAAGAAAACATTGAGTTTGTAGCCACCGACAGATATTCATCTGACAACGAGGAGTTCGTCGAAGAAAATGTCGTCAATGTGGCTGAACTAAAACCTGGTCCCCCATACGCGTGCAGAGTCCTGAAGCCGTTGATCAGAAAGAATCCGGTCGATACGGAAAAAACAGACAAATATGTTGCGAAAACATATTCTTTTGATGTATCTAAATGTGACGAGATATTTGATATATTGGTCAAAGATGGTCAAATTATCGTCCCGGTCGGGACAAAAAATCCCCCTCTAGAACAAAAGAAAAAGAGAGGATTCTGTAAATTTCATAATTTTCTTAGTCATAAGACAACTCAATGTGTTCTTTTCAGGGATTTGGTGCAGAAAGCTTTGAAGGAAGGATGGCTTCAGTTTGGTGAAAGACCAAAGATGCAAGTGGATGCGAACCCTCTAAAGACGGAGGAAGCACTGTACTTTGAAGTGGCAGAATGCATGATGGTCGAGGCTACTGAGGGCCTTAAGGAACAGATGACAACCCCAATCCTAGAATGCATGACGATCGAGGCTACTAAGGGTTTCGACAAGAAGACAGAAGAGGATTTTGAGGGTATCTCCCTTAAAGTTGGGAAAAGCTTAGCTGAGTTCCAAAAAAAATGCAAAGTCAGCAGCTCTAAAGCCGCCCTCTGTCCCAGATGTCATGCTGTGTTCGACCAGAAAGTGGCAGACAAAGTCAAGTTAGACATACCACAAGTTCCAAGGTTCGTGTTCGACAAAGATGGGACTCCTCAATGAAATCAGGAGTACCGAAAGTTGTTCCATCCAGCAAGGCCCAAGACTTTTGTGCCCCCGTCGGATATCCCGTAGGACAAGTGGATGACCCCTATAACCTAGAAGGGGAGTAAAAAACCAAAGTGGAAGGTGCTGGATTTGGAAAGAGAGGCAAAGGCCTCCGACAAAAATCCTGAGTCAAAGGGGTATATGGTGTCCCCCAACTATAAAGGCAAGAACCCGATGATAAGAACCCAGTGGAGGCGTCATCAGCGAAACAAAAAGGCGGCCAAAGAAGCATCGACTTCGCAGCTGCGACCGATCTGGAAACCCGGGTCAAAGAGTCAACCCCCAAAAACAGATGGGTTGAAAAAGAGAAGATAATGGCAAGCCAGACCATAGCAGTGACCATGGAAGTCTTTGGGGAAAAACCGGTGGTGTTGACCCAGAATTCGACATTTACCGCTGGATCAGAAGGCAAGAAAGAGCCAGAATACACCCCTCAGTCAGATGAAGATGAACCTGAATATACACCTTAGTCGGACAAAGAATACACCCCATCTCCAGAAGAGGATCTGGATGTGGACATGTACGACGAGACGAATGAAGACACCTATGGTGAAGACTTCGTGGTAAGATACAGAATTGTGTCAACCCGGAAGAGTATGATAGGGCATCTGAAGTCTCGGAGTCAGAGGATAATTTCTTGCCAGATGAAGCTGCAGAAGATAAGCCACTGTGTTATTACGTGATGAACAGTAGTGTGGTAGAAGAACGAGCTGCCATGTTCGAAAGACCCAGCCCAGGGATGATGTATCACTTGAAACCGTTGTTCATAAAGGCAAAGGTCAGCGGCGTGGCGATGAATAAAGTATTCGTAGATGGTGGGGGCAGCAGTCAATTTAATGCCCCAAACTTTATTCAGGAGGATCGGTAAGACTGAGGTCGACCTCAAGCAACACAATATGGTTTTATCCAATTATGAAGGCAAAACCAGTAATATTCTAGGAGTGGCCTAAGTAGATTTAGCAGTCGGAACCACCACAAGGTCGACACTCTTCATGGTCATAAATTCAAAAGCAAATTTTAACCTCCTATTAGGACAGGAATGGATTCATGGAATTGGGGCGGTACCATCGACGATGCACCAAAGACTGACTATCTGGAGGAAAGACGGTGTCGTAGAGAATGTCGAAGCCGATCAAAGTTATTATAGGCTCGAGGAAACCAAGGGGACAAAAAGGTCTTTTGACCAACACCTGGTGAACGTGGCGCCATGTGACGATGAATCGGGATCTTACACCTCCGTCAATACCGGTCGTACCCTAAATTTGGACCCAGATCATGGTTTCGTTAGGGACTCATCTGATCCCCCAGCAGAGTCATCGCAGAGTTACCCACCCACAAGGTGGCCCCCTATAAACGAAGATGGATGCTGAGTCAGAAAGTCTAAACCGAACTTTCGACCTATGTGGCTGAAAACAAAAGAAAAGTGGTACTCGAAAAAGAAAAATATAGAGTTGTCGCCAGTAACACATGTACAAATGGCCGATAAGGCCAAACAACAACTTCAGAAAGTCGGAGGCTCGACTGCATCTATGACGACGAGCCTTTGGGGTTCGAAAAGAACCTAACCTACGATGCGCAGAAAATACAGGTGCAAGACCCACTCGAAGAGATCGATCTAGGGGAAGGGACCACCAGGAGACCTACATACATGATATCCAAGCTGATCGAGATATTAAAAGAGTACAAAGAATGCTTCTCCTGGGATTACACCGAAATTCCAAGGCTAAGTTGAGAGGTTGTGGAACACCGCCTGCCCATCCAACCAGGGAGAAAACCAGTCAAGAAACAACCACGTAGATTCACCCCAGAAGTGACACTGAAAATCAAGAGGGAAATTGAAAGGTTACTGCAGAGTCATTTCATTCGTACAACAACATATGTCGAGTGGTTGGTGAACATAGTCTCAATTGTCAAGAAAAATGGCACTCTGAGAGTTTTCATCGACTTTAGAGACTTAAACAGTGCCATCCCTAAGGACGAGTATTCCATGCTTGTGGTAGAGATGTTGGTCGATTCAGCCGCTGGTTTCGAGTATTTGAGCATGCTCGACGGATATTCTGGATATAACTAGATCTTCATAACCGAAGAAGATGTTCCTAAAACGGGGTTCCGGTGCCCAGGGGCCTTGGGGACCTATGAATGGGTGGTCATGCCGTTCGGTTTAAAGAATGCTGGAGCAACATACCAAAGGGCCATGAGTGCTATTTTTCATGATTTCATCGAACATTTCATGCAGGTATACATTGAAGACATAGTCATAATATCATCATTAAAGGTCGGCCATTTAGACCACCTTCGACGCTCATTCGAGAGGATGAGAAAAAATGGACTGAAAATGAATCCACTAAAGTGTGCTTTTTGCGTACATGCAGGGGATTTCTTGGGTTTTGTGGTTCATAAGAAGGGCATCAAAATAAATTAGACCAAAACGAAGGCAATTCGGGACCTCAAACCCCCAACGACAAAAAAGCAACTCCAGTCCCTGCTGGGGAAGGTTAACTTCTTGCAGAGATTCATATCAAATCTAAGTGACAAGATGAAAGCGTTTTCTCCACTATTGAAAGTCAAGAAGGAAAGCGAGTTCCATTAGGGACAGGAGCAATAAGAGGCTTTTGACGCCATCAAAGAATATCTCACAAAGCCTCTAGTTTTATTGCCGCCAAGTCCAAATAAAAACATGAAGTTATACATTGCAACATCTGACACAACTATAGGAAGCATGTTAGCTCAAGAGGATGATAATGGTGTTGAAAGGCCCATTTATTACCTTAGTCGAATGTTAGTTGATGCTGAAACTAGGTATTCCATGAACGAGAAGTTATGCCTCTGTTTGTATTTTTCATGTACTAAATTAAAATAATATATTAAACCAGTCCAAGTTCACGTTCCATTGCATTTTGATATTATCAAATACATGTTGTCAAAACCTATTTTACACAGTCGAGTGGGAAAATGGGCCTTGGCACTGATTGAATTCTCCCTTACCTATGTCCCTTTAAGGGAAATGAAGGGACAGATAGTGGCGGACTTCATGGTCGACCATGCAATGGTCGAACAACCACTTTATTCGGTTAGCACAGACCCTTGGAAGTTATACTTTGACGGGTAAAGTCACAAAAATGGAGCCAAAATAGGCGTCATAATCATTTCCCTTCAGGGTCATCCGACCAAGTTTAAATGTAGGATCGAAGACAGATGCTCCAATAACGAGGCAGAATACGAAGCCTTGATCGCCGGTCTGAGAATCCTTAAAAAACTGGGCGCCAAGAGTATCGACATTAAGGGCGACTCCGAACTGGTCATCAGGCAACTCACCAAAGAATATAAATGTGTCAAGGAACATCTGGTGATGTACATCGCGATAAAGAAAAGGTTGTTGGAGCTATTTGAGGTGGTGAGTATTGCGCACGTGCCCAGGATAGACAACCAAGAAGCCAACGAGCTGGCAAAAATCGCCTTTGGATATAAAGTCTTAGAAGACAGGCTGAAAGAATTCATTGAAGTCAAAGGATAAGTGATACCCAAATCGTTTGATGGGCAGGAAGCTGGTGAAATAAATGACCTAACAAAAATAGGGGGCAATCATGGGATAAGTGGCGCAGTCTGCGTGGTGGACAACTTGTCTCCGACGGACTGACGAAGGCCATTGGTCAAGTATCTAAAAGATCCAACGGCGACTACCGATAGGAAGATCAAATGTCAAGCATTGAGTTACGTTCTAATGGGGAATGAGTTGTTCAAGAAAACACCAGAAGGAGTGTTGCATAAGTGTCTGGGAGAAGCAGACACATACTTGGCAATATCAGAGGTGCATGGTGGGGCATGTGGAGCCCACCAAGTTGGACAAAAAATGAAGTGGGTACTATTATGACTGGGAGTCTACTGGCCAAAGATGCTCAAAGACTGCATAGACTTCACAAAAAGTTGCCAAGAGTGTCAAAAGCACGCAACATACAATGGGTGTCGGCTGACGAACTGCACGCCGTAGTCAAGCAATGGCCTTTCCGAGGGTGGGCATTGGATATAATCATAGAAATTCGACCAGCCTCCTCCAGACAACATAATTTCATCCTTGTTGGAATAGATTACTTCACGAAATGGATTGAGGCAGTACCGTTGTTGAAAGTAGACCAAGAGGCTGTCATCAACTTTGTTCATAAACATATTTTATACAGGTTTGGCACTCCTGAGACGGTCACTAAAGATCAAGGGTCAGTATTCGTCGGCCAAAAAAAGTAGGAATTTGCAGCAGAGGAAGGGTTTAAGTTGGTTACTTCCACCCCCTATTACGCACAGGCGAATGGTCAAGTTGAGGCAGCCAACAAGGTAATAATTGGGCTCATTAAGAAACACATATCCCAAAAACCCAAGAATTGGCACCAGGCGTTAGACCAGATATTGTGGGCTTGTCGTACATCTCCAAAGGAGTCCACCAGTTTGTCACCATTTCGTTTGGTGTTTGGACATGACATCATTTTGCCAGCAGAAGTTTGCCTACAGTCAGTATGCATCTAGTGTCAACATGACATCCCGTCGGAACAATATTGGAATATGGTGATGGACGAGATGTTGGACCTAGACAAAGAAAGGATAGAGGCACTCGACGCGTTGTTACACCAGAAGGATCGAGTGGCCCAGGCATACAACAAGAAGGTCAAGAACAAGGCCTTCATATTCGGTGAATATGTTTGGAAGGCCATCCTTTCGATGGATTGAAAGGACCAAAGGTTAGGAAAATGGTCCCCAAATTGGGAAGGGTCATTCCAAGTGATCCAAGTGTTCAGTCATAATGCTTATGAGGCCCAAGAAATCGGAGGAGACCGACGTGTCATCCGGATAAATGGGAAGTATTTGAAAACATATAGACCTATGCTACAAGAGACTCAAAGGGAAAAATGATGTTTTCATTAAAAGGCCGACGGATGTGGACGATCAACACAAAATATAGAGATAAAACGAAAACATGATCATTTTGGGAGCCTTGCCTTGAAGCCTTTAAGCAAGATCCTTTCATGGTCTATCCGACTCTCTAGGACAAATTTCTTTTGACGTATTTGCTCAATAGTGGTCTTGATATTCAAAGCAGCTTCGACGTGAGCAATCCCTTTAGCCACGTCTTGGTCGATAGCTTCCTTGGCTGGCAAGGGTGTTTCAACATCCAGAGAAGCCTTCTCCCTTTCAACGTCAGCAATATTTTGCTCTAGCTCCGCTATTTGGGTGCGATAGCCAGATATCTGCTGGCCGAGGGCAAGGCGTCTGTCGGAGTGTGTCTGCTGGGAGGCCTCATAATCTTTCAAGTTCTTTTCACAAACAGCGCTGAGGTACCATTCCCGCTTCATCTTGTTAATTTGGGCTCGAATCTGAGCGTCAGTCTGTTGGCACAAAGTCACATCTTTTTCCAGTTGGGTGAAGAAGGCTTCAAACTCAATTAGATATGCAGCCATAGAAGCATACGCGTCGAAAGTGCATCCAGAATCTTGAAGACGTCTCGATCCATAGGAGCTTCAGCGGCCGCTTCAAAAAATTCTTCCTCAAACAAGTGGGGCCTCAACTCCTGCAGTTTAAGGGTGAAAGTGCTATCTTCGGTCGGGTTGACAATATTCTTTGACTCAACTGGGGTAACGTCCTCAACAGAGCCACAAAGCTTGAGAAGAGCTTTCAACGTCTCTGCGGGTTTCGACATCTTGGAGGCCAAAATCTCCATTGGGGTAGCATTGGGCGTACCTTCGACGCCATCCCTCGGAGGTGATGAAATACCAACTACATGACTAGCGCCCACACCCTCATCTCTATGGCTGGCAGCGTTATTCTCGACATTTTCCTCGAGGTCGATGAAAACATCAGGGTTTCGTTTAGGAGTTTCCTCTGTCGATGTCCCTGGGAATTCATCAACCTTTTGGGGATTTAGAGGAAGAATAGTCTCATCGGATCGCCCAACAGTGTTGGAAATAATATTAGCTAATGTTGGAGAATCCGGATCTTCTGCATCCTACAAAAAGAACAAGGTAAAAAGTCGATAAGAAAACACGAAAGGCATATCAATAAAGAGGGGACAAACAAGAAGAGTACCTAAGGAGTTTTGGGTGAAGGAGAAGTTCCGGTAACCATGGTATGGAAGACCTCAGTTAAGTCTTTAGGAACGATAGATTTTGGAGTCGAAACAACCCCTTTGAGGGGTGTTTTCTTTGTTGGGGATTTCATTTTTCGCCTCAGAGAAGTGGTCGAGGGAGAGTTTGACGTTTCAGAAGGAAAAACCCGAGAACGGGTACTCTCGTCCGACAGCACCACATCGGGAATGATTTTTTGTTTAGGAATCTGGTCAGAACAAATAACCTAAGTCGACAGGCAGGGACAAGCGAAACAAAAATGATAAGGAAACATATCGCACCTGAGCATTAGAAATTTTTTGTTTTTTAGCTGGTTGGGTCGAAGTCGACGCCACAGGGGGTTCTCTCCTGTGCCCCTAAAAAAGATAAGCAACGTTCAAGAAACAATGCAAGGACTCAGCAAAAGCAGATAAAGACGAGGAAGAGTGAGTTTACCCTTTTTTGTGCATCCCCAGGGGCATTAGTGGGCCTTGCATCCACTAAAGGTGCCGACGGACCAAGGGCTTTTCCTGAGAGAGTTGCAAAAGCATCAACCACGTTTTATAGGAAGAGGTCACGGTCAAAGTGTTGCACTTGGTACTCCGATCACCAGACATTGAAACTCTAGGTGGTGAGAAAGGAAGGTTTGTAACAAAACGCTGGCAACTCCAGATGTTGAGTCGACTTAGCAAACTTGAGACAGTTCCTATGTCCCGTCAAGTTAAGCCTTTGACCAGCCCACGCGACATCATCATGATGTTGAACCAATGGCTTTTGCAGCATCTGGCTTAGGCCAAATTGTCGAGCAACCAAATTAGGTTGATAGTTCATGAACCTGTAATCGGTGTTGCTCGAGTCAATGCGAAATGATAGCATTGTCGGGGTTAGGAAAGCTCGCCATATGGAGTTGGATACTGCAGTTGTTCTGGGGGAAGCACCAGCGAAGGGATTTTGGAACCAAGTCGGCCCAAACTTTCGATGGGCAAAGGGAGCCATCCCAGGAACAAAGATGGTTGCCTCAGCAAACATAGTGAGATATTTCATGAAGAGGGTTTTGTTGGGGGTCTCCTGCATGGTCAGGAGAGCAAGTCGAACTCCTTCCATTGGTCGGTCCTGATTCAAACGTTGCATCTTGGCCGACACTGGATAGCCTAGTTGATGTTCAAAAGTGGCATTTAACCAATGTTGCAGTAGCCACATCGGCCCCGACAAGTTCAGGGCTTTGGTAGTTTCATAGAGACAAGAAATTTTTAGCTACGACAACCCCACAGAGTGATATAGAAAGGCTAGAAGAAGCTTGCCAAGGGCCACCTATTGAACCTCATGGATTTGAATAGCCAAGCTGATATAGCTTTTGGCTATTTGCAAAGAACCTGGGCAGAAGAGGTAGTATGATAGCCACAAAGTCAAGAAGGTAATATGCTCTTCGTCAGACACTTTGACTGTATCTTTGTCGTGACGATCTTCGATAAAGTTTTGAAAACCAGCACGGTCGAAATCAAAAGATGCCTCAGTCTCAAGGGTGGGGTCAAAGATTTATCCCAATAGAGAAAGATCAGTAATGGCCACCACGTCGAAAAGAGTAGGCGAAAACATCCCACAAGGTAGTTGGAAAGTGTTCGTCGAACCTTCCCAGAAGAACATCAACGCTAGTAGAAGACATGGGTTGACCCTGTGAGCACTCCTTGAAAGTTGAATGGCGTCGAAGATACCAGACCTTCTCCATTAGTCCTGACACTTGTTTTGAACTTTGTTAAACCAGGCAAGGTAATCTTTGTTTCCTGGGGTGGGCATCGAACGAAAAACTCTAGCCTTTGGCGCCATGAATTTTAAATCAAGAGTGCCACCTTTGCGGAAAGCCGGATGAATGGCTGCCGGAAAGTCAGGGAAAAGCGGCTGCATGGCCTTATGGCTAGGTTTGCCGGTAGGGTAAGCACCGTGAAACGCATGGACTTGTCCGGCCACCGCAAAGGGAATGATCATCTATTTTTTCCAAGTAGCCACGACATTTTCGTCAGCAGAAGTGGGGTTGGGAAGAGGCTTATGAGCGTCAGCCTCTGAGATGACGAAAGCAATGAGGTTGTTACCCGTTGTGTGAGTTTGGGGAGCAGTTGAGGGTGCCATTGAGAATGGTGGTTTAAGAAACTGGTACGGTTGTTTTTTGGTTGAAGAAGGAGAAGCACAGAGAAAGTGTTTGACAAAAGTTCTAAAATGAGGTTAGAGGGATATTTATAATCAACGCTGGGTTAAAGACGAGAAGACAAAAAGCTTTTTCAGCTTCTCACTCGTGGGAGAAGTAATGAGTGGAAGTTGGTACTGACGTGGGGAAGTGGAAAAGAATGATGGAAATCCTTGAAAGTTAGGGCGCAGAAAGGTGCCATCATCATGTCCGAAGACGACTGACACGTGGCCGAGTCGACAGAAAAACCATGATGGCACAGACAACTACTACATGCCTAGAAAAACACTAAGTCTCTCAGTCAACAGAAGCCTTCGTCGAGACTTGGATTTTGGTGGGGCATCTTGTTGGCTGAAAACGAGCCAATTGAAAGCATCGGCAACGAAAGCGTTGACCTCGACGGGACGTGGGGGGAAATGAGCCCTTAACTGACAGTATTCTGTGGTGGAAGGAAGCGTCTGGACAATACTGGCAGCAAAGGGTCGACATCGACAAATCCAGAAGGGACGCACCCTAAGTCGACATCACAAGGGGAACTGCGTGGTCGACAGGTGTTGCACCCTAAAATTTGACCAACTGGGTCTCGTATCTGGCTCGAGGTTTCGACGCATAATCGCATTCGCATCTGCATATTGCATACATGGCATTTTTCATTTGTTTTGATTTTATTGGGATCACAGCTCCCGTCTCGTGTTTCAGGTGTTTTTTATCAGGTAGAATCGTATTTTTGGGATATTTCGGTGCCCGTTTATTTTTACCGGCTATTTTGTTGCGCTCTCGCAGTGTTTTTTGTCCCTCGGGAATTATTGTGATTTTTCTGGATTTTATTGGCTATTTTTTAGGATTTAATAGGATTTTTAATAGTTGTATTTCTTTTTAAATAGATTTTAAATCATATATAGAATTTTATAGAAATAAATAGCTTTTAAATCATTTTTAGGGTTAATAGGATTTTTTAATAGTTTAATTCTTTTTAATTAGATTTTAAATCATTTTTAGCATTTTAGAATATATTAGGTAGAGTTTAATATTTTTAGATAATATAGAGTAATATAGAATATTATTAGCTTTTAATAGTTTTAATATTTTTTAATTCATTTTTAGAATATTAGATATTAAATAGGTTTACTATTTTTTTAATAGGGAATATAGATTTTCTTTTAGATATAGATTTTTTCTTTTCTTAATAATGGAATTTAATTAGAGATTTATTAGAATTTTATTAGTTAGGAATTTAATTAGATTAGTTTTTAGATTTGATTAATTAGGTCTAGTTTAGTAATTAGGCTAATTCAGATTTTTGTGGTTTTTTAAAGATTTTCGTTTGGGCCTTATGGTTCAGGTATTCGCAGGCCCATTATTGTTTTTGTCCAAGTTCAGTTGTATCAGTCCAAAAAAGGGGTCCAACAATAATCCAGAAATGATCCAGATTTCTCCAGCGCATTCCAGATCCTTCCAGAAGCGCCCAGAAATTCCCAGTGTTATAAAACCAGCTCAGCCACGTGTGAGCAAGAGGGATGGCCCCACGCTGAACATCTCACGCCACGCCACCTCACCCTCAGCCTCCTTCTCTCACCGCCACGCACAGGGACACGCGTCCCACATGCACTTCTCCACCCCACTCACCCCTACACGCGTCATCACCACACCACTCCACACCACTTCACCGGAAAAACCACACCGGCCGGCCTGCATGGCCGGCGGCCACCGCCCCCTCACCGGAAACCCACCAAATCCCCAGAATCCGGTCACCACATTCATCCCCTTCATCTTCTTCCCCTCATCTTCACCACCGTGAAACCCCACCGGAATCATCAAACAACCCAGATTCTGATCATCTCCCTTCTCCTTCAACTTCATCCTCTCCGGTCGCAATCCTCATCCGACCTTCAAGAAAAACCCAGAAACGTCATCCTCAGCGAAGAACACTCATCCCTTCAACGCGATTTCCAGAAAGAAGCTTCAAGAACCACTTCCCAGAAAATTCTTCAACCATCAACAAGGACCTTCATCAATGGTTTCCCAGGAGTTCATCATCCTTCAATCTTCACCAGGATCCCCAGAAGAACAACACCCAACCAACTTCAAGAAATCTCCAGAATACTCATCTTCCTCAAGCAATCTTCATCGGGTCTTCATGAGCTTCCCAGATTACTCATCGCGCCTTCAAACAAGATCTTCACGAAGAACAAATCTTCGTCGCATCACCAGCAATCATCTTCGTCAAGTTTCCTCAGAAGTTTAGCGAACTTCATCAAGTTCACAAAACGCCAATCAAGATCACCAATCTTCATCAAAGGTCCATTGGTGTTCATCAAGATCTTCAACAAACCTCCTCCAAGAACCTTCTCCATTTTCCATGCGCAATCTTCGAGCGGAGCTTCGTCGGGCATAGTTCTTCGGACATGACGTTTCTCATGGATCTTCAAGATCTGTGAAGATCTTTGAAGATCTTCCTCCTTCATCAAACGCGAGCACAAGTCCACAGAATCTTCGTTTCCATTATCTTTTTTCATTTTTGAGGAGAAACGAATAGAAGGAAAAGGTTTGGGGTTGAGGCGGTGGAAGGAAGATTGAAGGAGATTGAGGGTTCAAGAAGGTTGCGACGGCGGCGGAGAAAGGAGGAAAGAATCTAGGGTTTTCTGAAACTGAGAAAGGCGAAGGAGAGGAAGAGATTGGGTCTTGGGCCTCAGGCCCAATCAGTTTTTTGGGCAAACAATCCCCACACGTTTTTTTTTCTGATGAATGGGCTGGGCCCTATTTCTCAACACTCCGTTCCAGCTCTGCACCCCCCTCCCAATGTTTTTTTTTTTTTTTTTTTTTTTCTGAATTTCCTTTGGGCTGGGCCCTCTTTTTTTACTTTCTGTTTACTCCCCTGTAATCCAGTTACACCCTCTCCCCTTTTCTTGTATTTTTTTATTTTTATTCTTTTAAAGATTTTGAAAAGAAATAGAGAAAAAATAGAAAAATATATTTGAAAAAATAGAAAAAGAAAAGAAAAGAATTTGAAAAAAGAAAAGAAAAAGAAATGTTGAGAAAAACATATTGAAAATATAGTGAAAAATATGGAGAAAATATTCAAAAAGAAATATAGAAAAATATTCAAGAAAAAATAGAGAAAAATATTGTGAGAAAATACATGAAAGAACATGAAGAAATATGAGAAAATATTATGAGAAAATAGTGAAAAATGGAAAAATATGTTGAAGAGAAAAGAAGAAAAAAATATTAAAGTAGGTTTAATATTTTTAAGTACATTTTTTTAGGGTATATTTTCATAGAAGTTATTTCCCTTTTAGAGGTATTTTAGAAGCCCATTTGTTAGGGGGCTATTTTCACTCGATTTTTTAGAATAGGATAGGATAGCGTTTCCTAGGAGATTTATCTTTCAGTATGCACCCATTGTAACCATTTTTCAGAGATTAATAAAACGAGATTTGAGCTGTGGTCCCGTAGTAGCCGAACTACAGCTGCTCTGATTCTTCGTACCAGACGAAGATATGTAGGCATAGGATGCGATATCCTAGCGAGCACACTAACGACTAACCTGTCGTTCTCTCGCGGCTGTGCGATCGAGACTTTCCCGCTGACGACTAATTGATACCCTTTTTTCTCTCTTGCCCGAGTGCATTTGAGACCAAGCCATAGTTTTGACCATAGGTTCCCGACCCTGTGAAGCCAGTTGTTTTTCTCACTGCTATGTGAGAATGTTCTGTTTAGCCGTAGTTAGTCTGAACTACGTAAAGCTCTGATCTTCCATGCAGTGGAAGTACGTAGGCACAAGACGCGAGGTCTTGGCGAGCCAATTTCCCTGTAGTCCCGAACTACGTTGACTCTGACTTTCTCTCTTGAGAATACGTAGGCGTAGAGTGCGACACTCTATCGAGTCAATTCCCTTTCCTTTTAGATTTAGCAGCCGTAGATAGATTGTTTTGCATCCAGTAGACAACCCAAGCAAGCGTGGATCCCGTCGAGTACGACGGACGTGAGGGGTGCTAATACCTTCCCCTTGCGTAACCGACTCCCGAACCCAGGTTTTGGTTGCGATGACCATACCTTTTCCCCGTTTTTTGCGAGGTTTACTTCGAGCGTTTCCTTTCCCGCTCTGAGGGATAAATAACGCACGGTGGCGACTCTTCTGTCAGCCGGCGCCGATTTTCGTAGTAGCGACAGCTGGCGACTCTGCTGGGGACTTGATAGTTTCCTAGGGATCCAACGTCCCGAAAGCGAGTCAATTTTTGGGATCCAACGTCCCTTTAGAGAGTCAATCCTAGCGCTCGTTTGCTTGTCTATTTGGGGCTTATTTATTGATATTATCTGTTGCTATTGGGGTGTTATGGGTGTTCTATGATGAGAGATAAGCCGGACCTGGGCTTGAGTGCACCCTAGACTTAGAGTGGAAATTTGTGGGCGCGTGCTTGCTTTGCAGGCACTAGTGTCTCATGAAATCCACGCTCAGACGAGGTTCACCCGGTTGGCTTCACTTTCAACCCTTTGGGTTGAGACGGTTGCTGGTTTGGTGGATTGTCGACTCTGGGAACCGATCATTTGGAAGTTAGCTAAGTGAGGCCTCTTCAGGATTTGATGATGCCACTCCTTCTGGGAATCGTATCGTCAGTTTTGAAAGTCTGTGACGCTGACGACCGCATAGGATGCCGTACCTTGTCAGATATAGGTCCATACCTGTGAGTGGGGGGTTTTTTTTTGCAGGAAACTTGACTTCCAACCTACCCGTTATTCTGGTCTTCTCTTCAGAGCAACCATACTCCGTCGACAGTGCAGCAGTATTTAGATTGTGTGGGGGCTGTGATCCCGTGTCTGTTGCATTGCATTGCATTTGCATAGGCATCTTCGCATCATATTGCATACCATTCGCCAGCTAGTCAAAGCTCTTATCCAGCCGTTATTTTGATTCTGAAGGTGAATATTGAAGACGACCAAGGGGTTGAAGCAGATTTAAAGCAGATTTGATCAGAATCGAGCAGTGAAATTAGCTGACAGTTGTTGGTAGCTATGTCAGAGAGCAGCTTCCAGTTTGTTGATACCTTGTCAGGTTTCACCGTGACGCCCAATCCTCTGTATGGATCTCCGCGCGACGAAGACTTTCCGCAAGTGAACAACCTTACGGCAGCTCAGCCTGTGCAGCCATCTGTTGAAGACCAAGGTCTGCGTGAGCAGTTTGTTGTCCAAGGTGAACGTTCTCCTTCTGTTGATGTCACAGACTACCAGGGTTTTGCCTTCCCTGTGCCAAAGCCCCGAAGAGAGGTCCCAACAGCAAAGAATGAAGACCCATTAGCTCCCGTGTATGCTGAAAGGTTTCGTGCATTAGAGGAGAGATTCAAAGCCTTGAAAGGTAAAGACGCTGTTACTCCTAGTGCTGCAGATATGTGTCTGGTTCCTGGCCTAGTGTTACCTCCGAAGTTCAGAATGCCGAGGTTTGAAAGATACAAAGGAGATAGTTGCCCGAAGCAACATTTGGTGATGTTCTGCCGAAGAATGACTTCATTTGTGCACAACGACAAGCTGATGATTCATTGCTTTCAAGATAGTCTGACTAGCGCACCTCTGAGTTGGTATATGCAGTTAGAGCGTGATCAGATCCGATCATGGATGGACTTAGCCAATGCCTTTCTGAAGCAGTACGATTATAATCTTGACGAAGCTCCTATTCGCATGCAGCTGCAAGAATTGTCTCAAGGGAACAATGAATCTTTCAGAAAGTATGTTCAGAGATGGAGAGAATTTGCTGGTAGAGTGCAGCCACCGCTCCTAGACCAAGAGCTGAAAGGCATGTTCGTAAACTCCTTGCAGAGCCCGTACTTCGAAAGAATGCTTGGAACCGCACCAAATTTCTCTGAGTTGGTAAGGACGGGAGAGCACATCGAGTATGGTGTAAAGACTGGAAGAATCCCGAATGTTTCAAGAGGTCAGGCCAGTGAAACTGAATCTCTCTGTAGCTCTCAATCTGAAGATGAAGCTATGATCAATGCGGTCCTGACAGATGTTGGGTATTCTCAAGATGAATCGGTGAAATCTGTGCAGTCAGTATCTTCTGTGTCTCGTTATTCTGAGCAGACAACTGTGCCTGGGGCACCATATCAGGAACCTTATGTCGCTTCCATTACAAAGCAGCGAACTCGTGGCCGAGGTTATCAGAATCAGCGTCAGAATCAGAACCGACCTCGTAACAACTTGGAACGAAGGAAAGCTCCTTTTCACCCAGTGCCGATGCCGTATAGCCAGTTGCTACCATCTTTGATCCAGAAGTCTTTGGTAGAGCCGAAAGCTCTTAAGCCAGTGCCAGAACCTTACCCTCCTGGGTATAATCCCCACGTTCAGTGTGGTTACCATGATGGCTCACCGGGGCATTCAACGGAAGATTGTAAAGCATTTCAGGCGAAAGTACAACAGTTGATTGATCAGGATCGCATTTCCTTTCGAGAAGGGTTTCTGTTTGTTCATCCCAACCGCTCAGCTGTCTAAGCTCGTAGACTCGGGAAGTATTCCCCAGCAAAGAAGCAAGTGATTCAGACAGGCGGGCGCCTCAGCATTGGCAGTTCTCAGACCTTTATATCATGTGCATTTGTAGTCTCTTTTCTGTTAGTTACTACTTGCTCTTTAAACATTGTATGTTTCGCATGGTGATAATAATAAAGTGATTATGCATTTTTATGAATTAGTCATGTCGTTGTCGCTCATTTATCGCATTGCACCGACACTTGCATTTTTTTCACTCCACTTTATCATTGTGACTAGCAAAGATTAGAGGGAGGATGATGAAACTGAAACTCATGACCAATGATTGTATGCTTTCAGATAAGACCGTACCGATGACGTACAAGGCATTGTTTCAAATCCCCTAAACACTGGAGATATAAGGAGTTAGTCCCTTGTTAACCACTTCGAGCCAGGAAGTAGAAGTTTTTTCGGACTTTTTAATCCTCACATCTTAACCCGGGGCAGAGTAGTTGTCAGTTAGCTTGACCGAGCATTCAAGTCTTACAGAGGAGTGTTGTCTTTCAAGGACCAACTAGTTTATACCTTTCAAAAGGTCAAATCTCACCAATCAGGAGTGAGACAGTTACAATCCTTTCGGAGCAATCAAGACAACCAGTGTCACACGACTTTGTTCCAAAAGAAAGAAAGAAAGAAAGCCCGCTAAGTAAGAAGAAAGAAAAGCTAGAAAGCTAATACTTAGGCAAAAATTAGGGCATCCCGCTGGACTTCAAAAGAAATCGAAAAATCGAAAAGAACTCAAAATGAGTCAGTCCAGGCAAAAGTTAGGGAATCAAAAGAATGAAAAAGAGGGATTAAAAAGAAATTTTTCCCCAGCAAATCACAAAGTCGTGTACACAGACACCGAAAGCGAAGAAGGAGTAACTGTCACTCCAGAAAAGCTTGTGAATTCCTTAGCTATGGTCCTTACCATTCAGCATACCTCTCGAAGAGGCGAGCGCTTGTGCCAGGTTAACTGAACCTTAGGATCGGAGAACATCACGTAGAAGGGGTGGGTACAAATCAAAAATTTGAGCCAAATATCCTTTGTTTCACGAACCATGAACCCGACCACGATACAACCCTTAAAAGACCTAATTGAGGTAGGGTTATTCTGAAGCGCATTACGATAAGGTTGAGTAACCTGACTCCTTCTTGACTTGCTAGTCACATCCTTGTTGTATTTTTCACTGACCACGTAAGCACTACGTTTGAACTTTGGTTCACTCGTCACTCAATCATATGCATGTAAATGAGTGACCGCTCAAATTTTTTCAAAAATCTGCATAACCATTGCATTAAGATTACCATTCGTAGACAGACGATTCTAATTGCAGGTTAGTAGTTGGCATAGAAGAAATTCCAACAGGGAATAATCGAGCAGGACTGAGTAATTCAGCAGTCTGAACCAGAATGGTTAATGTTGTGAAAACCCGATGAATCAGGGGCATTGACTTCCAGTGAGTTCGGAATCAGTCAGTCTGAGGACGAGTCCCGAAGTTTCAGTTGAGCAGGGGCAGTTCATTTGAGAAGCAGTTGACCAGAAGTGAGTCTTCTCGAGACCCAATCAGGGGCAATCATTCAGAACGCTGAGATTTGAAAGCAGATGCTTCCAGTGGATAATCAGATCAGGTTAAGTCGCTAGAACGCTCATTCAGGGGCAAGTCACTGCAGAAGTGTTAATGGAGATTGAATTCTGTTGTCGTACAGATACTGGGGCAAATATTATCGAAGTCGTCTCGTAGCAAGCTGTTCAGAGCAATATTCCCAAGAGTTAGATTGGGGCAAGTTGAAATGTACTGGGGCAAGTTGTGCAGGCCAGTCTTTTTATCCCCAGCTGAGTGTATTGGGGCAAGTCATTCAAACAAGTCTGTTTATCCCTAGCCGGAGTTGAGTATCGGGGAATCATGTCAATACCATTTTCAAAAACCTTAGCGTTTCGAAGAAGGCCTTGTTGTCGTTGGATCATTATCCTGCAGTTTAAACCTGTTGCGTGTCAGTAACCAGTCGTTTCCAAAGTCCAGTTCTCGCCTGGCAAATCGGTAACCAGTTCTCGTCTGGCCCACCCTTTCGTAAGCATCAGTTCCCGTCTGGTGCAGTTTATTGTAAGCATCAGTTCCCGTCTGGTGCAGTTTATTGTAAGCAGCAGTTCCCGTCTGGTGCAGTTTATTGTAAGCAGCAGTTCCCGTCTGGTGCAGTTTATTGTAACCAGTTCTCGTCTGGTTACCGTTTCTTCAAGTGTTGTATCAGTTCTCGCCTGGTACATATCGTTGCATAACCAGTTCTCGCCTGGTCATCGTGTGTTTTAACCTATGTGTTATACCAGTTCTCATCTGGTGTACGTCAGCTTTCAGCCAGTTCTCGCCTGGTTGTCTATACCTCAGTCTGTTATTCCAGTCAGCCCCGTCTGACGTTCAAAACAAAAATCAATTCTCGTCCGATAATCTATTTCCCTATCAGTTCTCGTCTGGTAGTCCACCCTGAATGCTAGTTCTCGTCTAGTATTTCTATATCTTCCGCTGTGTACATAATCCGTGTTTACCCTAAACCAGGAAAAACAAAAAACCTAAAGGTATCTGACACAGTATTTCCCAATGACCCGCATGTTATCATGTTCCCCGATACGAAGCTCGACGGATGCCAACGCTCCGAGTAATGTTTGAATTCCCTGTGGATGTTGCTAAATCAGAATTGCTACTCTTCAGCAGATGAAAGTTGCTTATTATCCCCGGAAGAGTCGAGACGGTATTTTACCCCGTATCAGAGTAGGATCAGGAGTATCCTCAGCAGATTAAGATCGACATCCTTGATAGTAGGGGCATTTCCAGCAGTGTGCTGCATACGATTAACCTCAGTTTGGGTCAATCCCCGCAGAGTACAACCAGTTGCCAATGGTTTGAAAAGAGCATCCCCGAGCAGAGTTGTGGTCTTTCCCCAGTAAAGTCGCCAAGCAGGGTTGCCTTTTCATTTCTCCAACAGAACAGTTATCCCCAGCGGATTTGATTTCTCGTTTCTTGCATTTATTTTGCTGAGACGATTCTGTGGCTTCAGTTCATCCCCAGTAAAGTTGACGTTACCTTCGGCATTTATTTTGCCAAATGGTTTTCAGACCTGGTGTTCTCTGGCAGCTCGAGCCTTCATTAGCATTTGCATATATAGTCATTGCATCTATCAAACATATAACATATCCATGCCGTCTGGGCATCACATTTTCAAACAGAATGTATAGCATTTACATATCATATAGGACATTGCATCATTATCAAGCATACGCATGTCGAAACATAGACCAGGATGGTTACCTATTGGATTTCGAATTTGTTCACCTGCAGAGTTGTTTGGTTCAGCTTCTCGACTTCCCCAGCGGAGTGATTCTTCATTTGGTTTTTACGTCAGCATCGGAAAAAAACAACAACAACAACGAAGATTGACATATATCGAACTTCTGAAGCTGCCCCCCTTCGTCAGAATAGGTGCCAGGCAGTTCCATTCAGAATTCCCCCAGGAGAATTGTCCTCAAGTTCGCAGTGAACTGTGAGTTGACCAGATTTGATCCCATGAGAGAGATGGGAATCAAGTCGTTTGCTTTTCCGAAGCATTATTTCAATACTTGTGGCGTTACACAGGTGTTGAAAAGGAGAAGAAAATTTATCAGAAAATTGATCAGTGTTGCCGTGACAACCAAACTTCAGTTTATTGGAAGCTATTCCTCAAGCAGTTTTGCAGTATATTCTTGCGGTTGGCAAATTTCAGGGTTCCATTTGTATTCAACCGTCATCTACCTTGAATGTTTGAAGGCTGAGCGCTCTTCACCCATTCAGGTCGAAGTCGCTTGAATAGGGGCAGCTGTTGCACCCTAAAATTTGACCAACCGGGTCTCGTATCTGGCTCGAGGTTTCGACGCATAATCGCATTCGCATCTGCATATTGCATACATGGCATTTTTCATTTGTTTTGATTTTATTGGGATCACAGCTCCCGTCTCGTGTTTCAGGTGTTTTTTATCAGGTAGAATCGTATTTTTGGGATATTTCGGTGCCCGTTTATTTTTACCGGCTATTTTGTTGCGCTCTCGCAGTGTTTTTTGTCCCTCGGGAATTATTGTGATTTTTCTGGATTTTATTGGCTATTTTTTAGGATTTAATAGGATTTTTAATAGTTGTATTTCTTTTTAAATAGATTTTAAATCATATATAGAATTTTATAGAAATAAATAGCTTTTAAATCATTTTTAGGGTTAATAGGATTTTTTAATAGTTTAATTCTTTTTAATTAGATTTTAAATCATTTTTAGCATTTTAGAATATATTAGGTAGAGTTTAATATTTTTAGATAATATAGAGTAATATAGAATATTATTAGCTTTTAATAGTTTTAATATTTTTTAATTCATTTTTAGAATATTAGATATTAAATAGGTTTACTATTTTTTTAATAGGGAATATAGATTTTCTTTTAGATATAGATTTTTTCTTTTCTTAATAATGGAATTTAATTAGAGATTTATTAGAATTTTATTAGTTAGGAATTTAATTAGATTAGTTTTTAGATTTGATTAATTAGGTCTAGTTTAGTAATTAGGCTAATTCAGATTTTTGTGGTTTTTTAAAGATTTTCGTTTGGGCCTTATGGTTCAGGTATTCGCAGGCTCATTATTGTTTTTGTCCAAGTTCAGTTGTATCAGTCCAAAAAAGGGGTCCAGCAATAATCCAGAAATGATCCAGATTTCTCCAGCGCATTCCAGATCCTTCCAGAAGCGCTCAGAAATTCCCAGTGTTATAAAACCAGCTCAGCCACGTGTGAGCAAGAGGGATGGCCCCACGCTGAACATCTCACGCCACGCCACCTCACCCTCAGCCTCCTTCTCTCACCGCCACGCACAGGGACACGCGTCCCACATGCACTTCTCCACCCCACTCACCCCTACACGCGTCATCACCACACCACTCCACACCACTTCACCGGAAAAACCACACCGGCCGGCCTGCATGGCCGGCGGCCACCGCCCCCTCACCGGAAACCCACCAAATCCCCAGAATCCGGTCACCACATTCATCCCCTTCATCTTCTTCCCCTCATCTTCACCACCGTGAAACCCCACCGGAATCATCAAACAACCCAGATTCTGATCATCTCCCTTCTCCTTCAACTTCATCCTCTCCGGTCGCAATCCTCATCCGACCTTCAAGAAAAACCCAGAAACGTCATCCTCAGCGAAGAACACTCATCCCTTCAACGCGATTTCCAGAAAGAAGCTTCAAGAACCACTTCCCAGAAAATTCTTCAACCATCAACAAGGACCTTCATCAATGGTTTCCCAGGAGTTCATCATCCTTCAATCTTCACCAGGATCCCCAGAAGAACAACACCCAACCAACTTCAAGAAATCTCCAGAATACTCATCTTCCTCAAGCAATCTTCATCGGGTCTTCATGAGCTTCCCAAATTACTCATCGCGCCTTCAAACAAGATCTTCACGAAGAACAAATCTTCGTCGCATCACCAGCAATCATCTTCGTCAAGTTTCCTCAGAAGTTTAGCGAACTTCATCAAGTTCACAAAACGCCAATCAAGATCACCAATCTTCATCAAAGGTCCATTGGTGTTCATCAAGATCTTCAACAAACCTCCTCCAAGAACCTTCTCCATTTTCCATGCGCAATCTTCGAGCGGAGCTTCGTCGGGCATAGTTCTTCGGACATGACGTTTCTCATGGATCTTCAAGATCTGTGAAGATCTTTGAAGATCTTCCTCCTTCATCAAACGCGAGCACAAGTCCACAGAATCTTCGTTTCCATTATCTTTTTTCATTTTTGAGGAGAAACGAACAGAAGGAAAAGGTTTGGGGTTGAGGCGGTGGAAGGAAGATTGAAGGAGATTGAGGGTTCAAGAAGGTTGCGACGGCGGCGGAGAAAGGAGGAAAGAATCTAGGGTTTTCTGAAACTGAGAAAGGCGAAGGAGAGGAAGAGATTGGGTCTTGGGCCTCAGGCCCAATCAGTTTTTTGGGCAAACAATCCCCACACGTTTTTTTTTCTGATGAATGGGCTGGGCCCTATTTCTCAACACTCCGTTCCAGCTCTGCACCCCCCTCCCAATGGTTTTTTTTTTCTTTTTTTTTTTTTTCTGAATTTCCTTTGGGCTGGGCCCTCTTTTTTTACTTTCTGTTTACTCCCCTGTAATCCAGTTACACCCTCTCCCCTTTTCTTGTATTTTTTTATTTTTATTCTTTTAAAGATTTTGAAAAGAAATAGAGAAAAAATAGAAAAAATATATTTGAAAAAATAGAAAAAGAAAAGAAAAGAAATGTTAAGAAAAGAATTTGAAAAAAGAAAAGAAAAAGAAATGTTGAGAAAAACATATTGAAAATGTAGTGAAAATATGGAGAAAATATTCAAAAAGAAATATAGAAAAATATTCAAGAAAAAATAGAGAAAAATATTGTGAGAAAATACATGAAAGAACATGAAGAAATATGAGAAAATATTATGAGAAAATAGTGAAAAATTGAAAAATATGTTGAAGAGAAAAGAAGAAAAAATATTAAAGTAGGTTTAATATTTTTAAGTACATTTTTTTAGGGTATATTTTCATAGAAGTTATTTCCCTTTTAGAGGTATTTTAGAAGCCCATTTGTTAGGGGGCTATTTTCACTCGATTTTTTAGAATAGGATAGGATAGCGTTTCCTAGGAGATTTATCTTTCAGTATGCACCCATTGTAACCATTTTTCAGAGATTAATAAAACGAGATTTGAGCTGTGTTCCCGTAGTAGCCGAACTACAGCTGCTCTGATTCTTCGTACCAGACGAAGATATGTAGGCATAGGATGCGATATCCTAGCGAGCACACTAACGACTAACCTGTCGTTCTCTCGCGGCTGTGCGATCGAGACTTTCCCGCTGACGACTAATTGATACCCTTTTTTCTCTCTTGCCCGAGTGCATTTGAGACCAAGCCATAGTTTTGACCATAGGTTCCCGACCCTGTGAAGCCAGTTGTTTTTCTCACTGCTATGTGAGAATGTTCTGTTTAGCCGTAGTTAGTCTGAACTACGTAAAGCTCTGATCTTCCATGCAGTGGAAGTACGTAGGCACAAGACGCGAGGTCTTGGCGAGCCAATTTCCCTGTAGTCCCGAACTACGTTGACTCTGACTTTCTCTCTTGAGAATACGTAGGCGTAGAGTGCGACGCTCTATCGAGTCAATTCCCTTTCCTTTTAGATTTAGCAGCCGTAGATAGATTGTTTTGCATCCAGTAGACAACCCAAGCAAGCATGGATCCCGTCGAGTAAGACGAACGTGAGGGGTGCTAATACCTTCCCCTTGCGTAACCGACTCCCGAACCCAGGTTTTGGTTGCGATGACCATACCTTTTCCCCGTTTTTTGCGAGGTTTACTTAGAGCGTTTCCTTTCCCGCTCTGAGGGATAAATAACGCACGGTGGCGACTCTTCTGTCAGCCGGCGCCGATTTTCGCAGTAGCGACAACAGGTACCTAAGTTGATCGACCAAAAAGCCAACAAAGGCACCCCCGACAGAGAAGCCTTGGTGCCTGTGGGGAAATAAATCTAACAAAAGAAACGTGGGAGAAGTTACAAGAGTAGTGATCTTACACGTGGCGGCTCCTGAAGCATCATGACAGTTATTTTATTTGCCTATATAAAGCAATGTCTGGTTTTGAAGAAGGGGCGTCTTTTGTCAACATTTGAAGAAAAACACTCTGAGTACCACACACTAAAGAGAAAAGAGTCCCCTTTTCATTACAAAATTTACGAATGCGTCCAGTTGTACTTTTCTTTTTTACATTAAATTTACCAAGTATTTATGTTATGAAAGTAACGCTTTTACTTTTTTTCCAGAATTTCTTTGTTTTATTAGGAACATCGTTGTCTTTACTTGCCTAGATTTCATCATACACACTCTTAAAAGCAAACAACCGTCGAGTGCACCATAAATCCTAAGTAAACAATCCACCCAGTACCAAAGTTCTGGAACTAGTTTGGCCAGTCCCGCAAGCAAACCCGCGACGGAAGGTCAGAGGTTGCCCGCACGAAAAACACGTGCGAACACCTATGCAGTTACACCAAGTCATCCAACTTAGTGGAATGATCAAGACAATACATGCAGAAGCATATATGGAATGAGATTTTATTCCAGTTGCAGTAGAACTCGTAGTACAAACTGCTATTGTAATTTGCAGATGGTGGTCCATTTCAAAAAAGGGAAAACATTTCTTACCATACTTTACCCATATCTGCATTACTGTATACTTCATCATCATGCGTATCATAAATTTATTAGTACAATTTCATCACAAATCGTCAATTCATGCAGTGCCATATATGTATAAATAAATAGTGATGTAATTGTAATTTTCTCTGCTCTAGCTTGTCTTTTTTGATGTTATTGATCTTTCCTAATCGTTATGACTGTTGAGAGCTTGTTGGTATTACGTACAAATGTCACTCTTAGTTGTAACCTCACCTTCATGGGTTCCATGAATTGAGTCTTTCTTACTATGCAGGCTTGATTGTGACAAGGGAGGACCGATTATTAATCTGGCAAAGGAATTTAGTATATTGTATGGTCCAAATATTTTCCTTGGATCAACTTGTGTTAGATTGTTTTGAAGGAAAATTTAAACAAAATGAAAGAACTATACATGTTTTGAAAAATGACCCATGAAAATAACATGGTACCTAAAATGATCTAGTGAATTGAAATGGGATGGGCCCCAAACATTCGAATGCAGAATTTCTAAAGGATTAGAACTAGAGATAAAAGATTAGTTAATTAAAAATGACAATTTGTGGCTCTTATATTGACTATACAATGCGTATAATTATTGATGGAGATTTTGATATGAACATTATTTGACTTGAGAATATCATGTAAGATGCGAGAACATGGATGACGCGGCATTTTGTGCAAACATTGGGAAGATGGAGTTGACATGAATGAATAGACACAAGGATGGGAAGATGATGGTAGTTTGTAGATATTTGCCACCATTGTTAAATCCTTGACCTTAAAGAAAGAATGAAATAATTCACCAAAACTATCCTTAATATTGCATAATAAAGAAAAGACTGAGATTTTGAGTGACTCCTTGAGCATTCAAGACAATGCTCTCCGCCATGTAATGAGTATTTTTTATTTATTTTTATATAATAAGGAGTGTCTAAGTCCAAAGTGATTTATTTGTAATATTTTTATTTCTAAAATGAATGGTCATTTATAATTCTTCATGCAAATTAATTATTTCTTTTATTCATACACTCTGATTGATGTTATTTGCGAACATCTAAAATGGAAAAGATTGTGATATGTAATGTCAGTGCGGCGGAGGGTTCCGGCGGAGGATATATTCACATATTAATCTCTGCCCTCAAATCTATTTTCTATCCCCCATATTGGATTTCTATCACGGAGAAATCTGTTCCCGATCTTTGTCCATGCGGATCCCACGGATCTCCAAAGTTTATATGGAGATTCATAAACATAGATTTTTTATTTATTATTTTTAACTAAATTAATAGTAAACAATTAAAAAACTAAGCACGAGAAATTAAGAAATTAATCTTCTAAAATAATTAAATAAATATTTTTTAAAAATATTTAATATAGACTCTTGAAAATCATAACCACCCAACTTTCAAAGTTATTTATAAAATAAATTATATGGAAAGATAAGTAAACAATATTGTTTTAAATTTGTTTATAAAATAAATTATAGTGTTAAATATACCCTACTCCCTATAATGTAAGTAAGATTTGGTTTACACCCCCGTAAAAGTTTTTTTTTACTCTCCCTTTATAATGTGAAGATTTGCTATCTATGGTCTTTGGGTGCACTATTTGCTGACGTGTCATTTAATTTATTTTTTTAAATCCACGTGATTTTTTTTTTTAAAATTAATTTTAAAAAAATGTAAATATTTGTTATACGAGGGTAAAAAATTCGCTCGCATTGCAGAGGATAAAAAAAATATATTTTTTGTTTTCATGATAAATAAGTTGTCGAAGTAATAGAAAACCATTGTATCCATTCAAGCAAATATTTTTATAGAATATCAAACATTCTCCAAGCTTCCTAATTGGCCTAATGGATTCCCTACAAATAGTGACACATGGTACTAAGAACAATCACATGATGAAAATTCAGATCTCAGATTCTACACTATATGTATTATGTTATTGTCACTTTCATTAGCAAAACGATCAAGCGAGTAGCTTAAATGCAACCCGATTGTCAACTTTTGGACTAACCAACTTACTCTTTGCAGCGCTCCCAGATGTGAATCATCAAAAAGTTTAGCTTTCAGTTTAACATGGTAGACTTCTAATGCTCTAGAAGCTTCCTGGCTTGCTAGTGGAAAGTTTCTCATAATCAAAAGCCACGTTTATACAAAAAAATGGAAAGACAGGATGAGAACACAATAAAAAAAGTGGTTGCATGCCTTTTGGTGTGTTATTGGTGATGCATTTGAGAGAAACAACATAACCATCCTTCTCGAGCTTTGTATAGAACCTCTTGTTGATTAGAGAAACTGGTGGAACTCTATTTGTAGCAGCCAAATGCCTTCATTTTATCTATAATGGATCTTCCTAATGCTTTCATGTTATTTATAATGGATCTTTCTGAAAACAAAGCAAGGTTCCACTTTTAAGTGAAATGATCTCAAATTTCATGATAATATTTGACATCTAATACTCATTAATTAGTCTCTATCAAGAAGGATAAAGTAATAGTTAAGATTGTATAACAGCATAGTGAAACAATTCAAGTCAAAGTGTACTTATAATAGATAAAAGGATAATATGTCAATCATTACATACAGAAATGTATAACGCCACATTGAATCAAACAGGACATATCCATACTAATACACGACACCAACACAAACTAAACATGTGTGTAAATTTGGATATCATAAAAAAGAGTAACTCAACATCTTGTTTAGATTCTTATAATCATTTTTCCTATCTATAAACCTCATAAAAATTAAAATTGACAAAAAAAAATTGAAGTCGGTAGCAAGAAAATGCAAGAGTCTATTTTTGTTTTCATCCGCTATATGCTTAAGCAAGATTTTATTGATATTTACTCTTACCTTAATAAGGATAATTCTGCATAATTCTGAGAAAACACTTCTCACAACCATTCCATCAAACACATGGCATGCATCCTCTATTCTTCTAGTTTTCCCATACATACCCACCAATTCAATCACCACAATGATATCTCATTTTAACAATAGACAATTGAAGGTGAGATAATACTTAGAAGGGGGGGGGGGGGTTGAATAAGTATGAAAGATTAAGACTTTAAATATAATGACACAATTATTTTTATCCTGGTTCGTTTAAAACAACTACTCCAGTCCACCCTTCCTAGAGTGATTTGCCTTTCTCAACAAGGACTTAATCCACTATTAAATCAAACTGATTACAATAGTAACACCTAAGAACAACTGTTCTTAGTCTTCTCAAGAGCTACTGATTCCAACTGAATCCTCTTAAGGAATAACCTTTACAATCAATGTAAATCAAATACAAGAGTATTAATGCTTCTATAAAGCTTTTATCACAACAATGATTTTTCTCTTAAGTTTAAGTACAAGAAATTCTAAGAAGAATATGAAAGAATGAGAACTTGAATAATATGATTTCTTTTCAGCAAATTGTGTAACTGAAGAATTTGGTAGAGTCCTCCTTTTATAGGCAACTGATCCAAGGAAGCTGAGCGTTGAAAAGAGAGTCCCAAAAAGGTCTGAGCCTTTTTGTCTTCACATCAAGTGACCTTTCCTAGAAGTAGATAGCACAGAAAAATCCTTTTTGTCTGTGGTATTGTGTCTAGCACAAATGAGGAAAGAGACGTTGATTCACTCCAACGGATATAATCTTTGAATATTTCTTCTTCAGTTTTCAGCAAGTTCTTCAGAGTCTGATGAGTCAGAGTCTTCTAATGATGTTCAGAACCTTGCTATATCAGAGTCTTCTGCAGCATGTGTGCTTTCAGCGTGTTGATCATCAGAGCATATTTGACACAGAACTTCAGTACTTGGCAGCGTAAGTACTTTCATAAACTTCTGTAGAATTATGCTTTGAGAAACTCTTCATACAGTATTCTTCTTTGCTTCAGATGCTTCAGCTTCAGATGCTTCTGACTAGCTTCAGATGCTTCTGACTCAGAATGTTCTGGAGCTTCTTGCTTCAGATCCTTCTGGAGACTACGCTCAGGATCTTCTGTAAAGAGCAATCAGAATCTTCTGCAGGATGCATCTGGCGCTTCAGAGTCAGGATAACTTCTTGTATACAATACAGATTTGCTTCTAGAGAGTTAATTTCATTTCAATCTGCAGTAAAACTCTCAAACAAATTTTAGAGTATATAATTCTTAAATATAAATTTCCTAACAGTTATCATCAAAACAAAGAGTTATTATTAAGAACCAATCTGTGTTCTAACAATCTCCCCCTTTTTGATGATGACAAAAAGTATCAGAAATTTTGTTTAACTGAACATATTAGAATTATAACTCCCCCTGAGATGATGAATCTCCCCCTGAGTTAAATATGAAAAAGGAATAGAAACTTCCCTTTTGTCTTGAGTAATCTTCAGAGTTAGATCTTGTTTGTTCTTATAACATTTGAAGGTCAGAATGTCTTGCAGATATAAGATTCAGAGTTTGATAATAGACAAATGATCTGAGAGACTCATAGTTTCTTTTATATAGTGTACTTATCAAATGTTCTGAAATAGTCAAATTAAATGTTAGATAGAGTAGATATGTCTGAAGATTCATTCTGGTGAAGTTATATTAAACAGTTCAGATCTATATTTTCTCCCCCTTTTTTGTCATAAGCAAAAAGTAAAAACTTTTAAAAAGACAAATAAAAGGAAACAATAAATAAGATAATTCAATGGAGAAAACTTTGATTCATTCAAAAGATCAGGAGTACATAGGCAAACATTAGAAGAGATAGCAATAAAGTACAGATGCAAAAACATTAGAATGAAAACAAATATCTAAGAGTGTTTGGACAAAAGCATCTTCAATAGATCTGTAATCTCAGAGGATGATTGCTCTTGCTTGGACATCCACTTAGTCATAGTTTCATTCTTTTCATCTTGCTTTGACATCCATTCTGTCATATCCTCAGACTTCTTATCCTGCTTAGCCATCCAGGATTTGATCTCTGACTGTCCAGCTTCCAGAGCAGCAATCTTATCTTCAAAGTCTGGATGTTCTTTCTTTATCTCAGATGAAGAATTAGGTTGAGGTTCTGTAGCCTGAACAGAGTCAATTTCCATTGGTTCTGTAGATTCTGATGAGGGGTCTACCAGAGTCATAACCAATGCATTATCAGTAGATTCTGTTGATGGTGGAGGAGCATCTAAACGAAGCAGAGGTTCAGTTTTGTTGACAGTCCAGAAAAGAGTTCTTTCAGCTCTAAGCTTTGCCTCATCAGAACAGACGTTCTTCAGATTTGAAGCTACAGTGTTGAATCGGTTGATGAATCCTTTCCAGATGATGTCAGATTCTTTGGCATCCATTGTTTCTGAGCATTTCTTCTGAACAGTACCTAAAGACATCTGTATTTCTTGCAAAAATGTTTGAAATAAATGATCAATATTAAGTCTGGGCAGAGGTCGTAACAAGGTTTCCAGAGTTACAGGTTTAGGTTGGGGAGTTGGTGGAAAAAGTGATATTTGGATGGAAATCAGAGGAGGAGGATAGTATGGAAAGAAAGGAATTTCAGGTTTTTGAGGTAGGGATCTGTTTAAAGCATTAAGCAAATGTGGTTTTGGTATTCTGTTAGGGGTGACTACATCAAAAGGTTCATTTGAGTATGGTTTGAAAGCAGATTTTGGTGGTTCAGCAGATGCAACAGTGTTTTCAGATGCAATTTGCAGAGCTGAACCAACAGCTTTACCAGATGTTGCAGATATGGTTGCTAAAGATCCTACATTTAACATTGATTGAATATATGAAACAAGCACAGATGGAAGAGCCTGTGTGAGTTTTGGTTTCAGAGGTCTGAAGGGGTCAGATGGTTCAACTCTGTCATAAAAGTCTTTCAGTTTGAAACCATAAGACAGATTATGAAAAAGAGAAGAAACTTGGGCATAAGATATAGAAGATGATGGATTGGAATTGGGGATTAATATCTCAGATGATGGTGCAGGTGGAGGAATAGGATCTGGAATGGGAGTTTTTGAAGGTATGGTAGGTTCAGGTTCAGGTTCAGGTTGGTTCATCTCAGAGTATTTGTCAGATGGAGAGATTAGAAAATCTGGGTGGATTTCTGATTCTGAGGAGTTAGAGGATGTTGTTGGTGTACAAGAGGTAGAAGATACTTGAAACACTGTTTTTAAAGGTGTGACATCAAGAACTTCTGTCTCAGGGATGTGAGGTTCAGAAGTATTGGTAGGTGCTGATGGAATGTCAGATTGTTTGGATGGTGGTTCTGATGAAACAAGAGCAGAAGTTACTTTTGTAGGTTCAGAAGTAACAGGTGCAATGGGTTCAGAAGGTGGATTATTTGATGGTGGATTGTCAGAGGCTTTTTCTGGTTGAACTTCTTCTGGTTGGTTCTTTGGATGTTCAGAGGTTTGTTGTGGAACAGAAGTTTGTTGTTCTGATGGTTGTGGTTCTGATGGTTGTGGTTCTGATGGTTGTTGATCTGATGGTTGAGGTCGTGGAACAAAGTGTTTGATATGAATTTTGGGTTGAGATGGTTTTGGTACATAAACTGTTGGTGTTGATGTTTGTGTTGGAAAAAGTGTTTGTTTTTGTGGTGAAATAGAACTAGGAGCAGTAACAGAAATGGTTTGTGTAGAAGGTGGTTCTGGAACAGACTTAACATTAGAATCATTAATAACAAGTTTTGCAGAAGATACAGAAGACTTAGTACCTTTTACTTTAATCCTCTTGGCAGGTACAGAAGCAGTTTCTTCAGAATCTTTTCTCTTCAAGAGCTTCTTGGGCTTCTCAGCAGTCTTGGCCTTCTTCTGAGCAGGTGCAGATTCTTCTACAGGCTGAGTCCTTTGCCTCTGGAGTGGTGCTTCTTCTTCTCCTACATCTGGTATTAGTTGTCTTGCTAGCTGAATCACATTAGCAGGAACAGGTTTTCCTTCCTTCTTGCATTCATCTATATACATAACCACTATATGTCTGGGTTCTTCAGCAAAGAATAAAGGAAAGTCATCTACAGGAACCCTCTTATTCAATTCAGACATATTCAGCTTCTTGGGAGCTGTTGTGAGTTCATCAACAATTTTGAGTCTCAGAAGACTTTTAGCATTCAGAGGCTTTCCCATTATAAATTCTAATTCCTCTGTAACTCCAACAACGTACAGAGCAGTTACCAAGCCATTCTCAGTAAGAAGATCTGAGATCAACCTTCCAAAGGGGATCCAAGTTCTGATCTTCTGTCCTTTCTCTTTCACATATTCTCTAGATTCATTGATATGGTTCCACAGATGCATAAACAGAATATATGGAAGATCTACCTTGGTGCTCTGACTAAGGCAATACATGAAATAGAGTTGTTCATTATTGACATAGTCTGGAGAATTGGTTGACTTCCTGTGGTGGATGCATCCCATGAAGATCTTGGCCCAGATCTTGTAATCAGGCTTCAGATCTTTGAATTTGTTAGAAGCTTGACCAGCAGTCATTACTTCTTCATAAACCTCATCCATGTCCACACGCCCAGCTGGCAAGTGGGAAACACCATCTGTTTCTTCATAACCTATCAATTTTCTTATCAAATCTTCTGTGACAATAATCTCTTTTCCTAGCACAGAAGATAAGATGAACTTGGGATAAACTGATGCATGAATCCAGAATTCTTTCACAAGGAGAGGGTAAACTGGTCCAAAGAGCCTATCAAAGTACTTAACCCATCCTTGAGCTCTAATTATGGAACGAAACTCAAACCCATTTTCTGCCAAAGAATCAAACTCAACCATAGATTCACATAGAACTTCCAACTTATCAACAGGGGTTAGAAGTGTTCTTTTGGGAGGAGAATATGGAGCAACACCCAAGTTTTCTGAAGTCACAACAGCCATAGTAGATTGGAATTGAGCAGTTGTTGATGATGAAGTTGCCATTGAAGAATACTTTGTCAAACACTTAGGTTTTGGGTTTTTATGCAGAGAAAACAGGAGATGAAAATGCATGTAAATTCTGAGAGAGTGAAAAGTGTGAAAGTGAATACAAGACAAGTATTTATACTAAAACACTTAGGCAAATCAACAGTCAGAAAAATGCACGTTTGAACAAGCATTAAATGAAGAGAATAAAAATCATTTCAAAACATTAAATGCTTATGACAATTTAGGGGGAAAACCAAGATTCTCACTATTCAAACTTCACCTCAAATGTCTTTTCAGTTGTGTACACGCCACCTCTTCAGATTTGGTGTGACACGTGGTTGCTTGCATGTTGTTCTGAATTCTCTTAAGAAATGAAACGTTAGCCAACGTTCAGATCTTCTAAATATTGTTAGTTCAGAGTTTCACAAAATAAATATTGATCAGAATAAACAATCAGAAGAAATACTTCAGAGTATTAAGCATTTTTGCATCTGTAACAATTTGCTTATGATAAATATCATTCTGGACAAACATCCATACCAATATTTTTCAGAATAAAATTGAATCTATTTTCAACAAGGGGTTTTGTAAAAATATCTGCCCATTGATGATCTGTATCAACAAAGGCTAAATTTATGATTCCCTTCTGAACATAGTCTCTGATGAAATGATGCTTAATTTCTATATGTTTTGCCTTAGAATGTAAAATGGGATTCTTGGACAAACATATAGCAGAAGTATTATCACAAAAGATAGAAATGTTACTTTCAAAAATTTGATAATCTTCTAGTTGACTCTTCATCCAGAGCATCTGCGTGCTACATCCAGCAGCAGCAATGTATTCAGCCTCTGTGGTTGAAAGTGCAATTGTGGGTTGCTTCTTGCTGTACCAGGAGATTAGATTTCATCCTAGAAATTGACAACTTCCAGAAGTACTTTTTCTTTCCACTTTGTCTCCAGCGTAGTCAGCATCACAGAATCCAACTAATTTGAAATCATCAGATTTTTTGTAACACAAACCCACATTAGAAGTACCTTTCAGATACCTTAGAATCCTCTTGACAGCTGTCAAGTGTGATTCTCTAGGATCTGATTGGAATCTAGCACACAGACAAACACTGAACAATATGTCAGGTCTAGAAGCAGTAAGATAAAGAAGAGAGCCAATCATACCTCTGTAGAGCTTCTGGTCTACTTTCTTACTTACCTCTTCTTTGCCAAGTGAGCTAGTAGGATGCATTGGAGTCTTTGCCAGCTTACTGTCAGACATGTTGAATTTCTTCAGAAGTTCTTTAACATACTTAGTCTGATGTATGTAGGTGCACTCTGGAGTTTGATTAACTTGGAGTCCTAGAAAGAATCTGAGTTCTCCCATCATGCTCATTTCAAATTCTTCCTGCATACATGTAGCAAACTCCTTTCCAAGCATAATATTTGTTGATCCAAAAAATAATATCATCTACATAGATTTGGCAAATTAGAAGATCTTTCTTAATTGTTTTACAAAAGAGTGTTGTATCCACTTTGCCTCTGATGAAATTCTTCTCCAGAAGAAAATTGCTCAATCTCTCATACCAAGCTCTGGGAGCTTGTTTTAATCCATATAGAGATTTCTTTAGTTTAAAAACATGATCTGGAAATTTTTCATTTTCAAAACCAGGAGGTTGGTGGACATAAACTTCCTCTTCTATAATACCATTAAGAAAGGCACTTTTAACATCCATCTGATACAGAGTGATGTTATTTTGTGCAGCAAAGGAAATAAGAAGGCGTATAGATTCTAACCTTGCCACTGGAGCATATGTCTCAGTGTAATCAATACCTTCTTGCTGACTGTACCCTTGAACAACCAGCCTTGCCTTGTTCCTCTCAACTTCTCCTTTCTCATTTAGCTTATTTCTGAAAACCCATTTTGTACCAATTATATTGAATCCTTGAGGTCTTTGAACTAGATCCCATACATCATTTCTGCTGAATTGATTTAACTCTTCTTGCATGGCAATAATCCAATCATTGTCTTGCAGAGCTTCATCTACAGAAGATGGTTCAATTTCTGACACTAGTCCAAATAGTGATGCTTTAGATGATCTTAGAAAGGATCTTGTTCTGATGGGATCATCCTTCTTTCCAATAATGACATCCTCTGGATGAGAAGCTTTAATTCTGGATGATGATCCTCTAATAGTTGACTCTTCAGAAATATTTAGATTATTCATCTGAGAAGTTAAGGGAGTAGCATCTGGAGTTGCTTCTGGTTCTTTCACTTGAATTTTGTCTGCTTCTGGAACTTCAGAGTCAATAAAGACTACTTCCCTATCTGCAGAGTTATTAAACTGCTTTGGCTTTTCAGAGCCAAGCTTATCATCAAACCTGACATGAATGGATTCTTCCATAATCTGTGTCTCAATGTTGTATACTCTGTAGTCTTTAGAGCGTTCAGAATATCCAAGCATGAAACATTTCTGTGCTTTGGAATCAAACTTGCTCAGATTTTCCTTAGTGTTTAACATATAGCAAATACATCCAAAAGGATGAAAATATGAAATGTTGGGCTTTTTGTTCTTCCACAATTCATAAGGAGTCTTCTTCAGAAGAGGTCTAACAGACACTCTGTTCTGAATGTAACATGCTGTATTGATTGCTTCTGCCCAAAAATGTTTTTCCAGATTTGTCTCATTGATCATGGTTCTGGCCATTTCTTGCAAAGTTCTGTTTTTCCTCTCTACAACCCCATTCTGTTGTGGAGTTCTAGGACAGGAAAAATCATTAGCAATGCCATTTTCAGAAAAATATTTTTCAAAATATTTATTTTCAAATTCACCACCATGATCACTTCTGACTTTTATAATTTTGAAATTCTTTTCATTCTGGACTTGCTTGCAGAAGTCAAAGAACACAGAATGTGACTCATCCTTGTGTTTTAAGAACTTTACCCATGTCCATCTACTAAAGTCATCAACAATGACTAATCCATACTTCTTGCCTCTGATGGATGCAGTTTTCACTGGTCCAAACAGATCAATATGAAGTAATTCTAGTGGTTTAGAAGTAGAAACAACATTTTTTGATTTGAAAGATGTTTTTGAAAACTTTCCTTTCTGGCATGCTTCACAAAGAGCATCTGAAGTGAACTTCAGATTAGGGAGTCCTCTGACAAGATTAAGTTTATTAATCTGAGATATACGTCTCATATTAATATGGCCCAATCTTCTGTGCCAGACCCATTGCTCTTCATTTACAGACAAGCGGCATTTAACATTTTGAACTTTAAGTTCTGAAAGATTTATTTTATAAATGTTGTTTTTCCTCTTACCACTAAATAGGATAGAGCCATCCTTTTGACTAATAGCTTTACAACATTTTTGATTAAAGGTAATATCATAACCATTGTCACTTAATTGACTTATGGACAGTAAGTTATGCTTTAACCCTTCAACAAGTAAAACATTAGTAATAAAGGGAAGTTTACCATTTCCAATAGTGCCAGATCCAATGATCTTGCCCTTCTGGTTCCCTCCAAACTTCATGTCACCTCCAGATCTAAGTTCCAGGCTTTGGAACATAGACTTTTCTCCTGTCATGTGTCGTGAGCATCCAGAGTCCAGGTACCATGATTGGTGTCCTGACCTTGCTGCTAAGAACATCTGCAACAGGAATTATTTTGTTTTTAGGTACCCAGATCTTCTTGGGTCCTTTGGGGTTAGTTGGTTTGTAGGTTTGTCTAAACTTCTGTTTTTCAACATAATGTTTATTCTGACTTGCCTTGGGTTTAAACACATAAGTATTCTTCTCAGAGCTTGTGTGTTTAATGTCATTTAAGTGACCAAATTTAAATTAAGAATACAGAGGTGTCTTCTTGATGAAAAGTTTGTCAACAGGTTTTGGATTGCTTCCAGATGAAGATTCATATCCAATACCTCTTCTGTTGTTTCCACTAACACCATAGATCATAGAAGCCATCTTGCTTCTGTCTATGCTCTTAGTAAGAAATCTCTGAAAGCTAGAGTCATATTTTTCTAAAATGTTTTCACATGACTTAGTCTCAGATTCAGATTCTTGTTGAGTTATTTCAAAGTCATTTTTGATTTTCAGATTTATTTCTTTTTGCTCAACAAGTTCTGTTTTCAGAAGATCAATCTCAGATTCAAGATTGCTTTTCAGCTTCTTGTATTTGAGTTTGATATTGTTATAACTTTTAAGAACTTCTGTTAAAACTTTTGTAAGTTCTTCTTTGGTAAGTTTAGCCATTACCTCTTCTGCGTCATCATCAGATTCAGAATCTGATTCATATCCTGAGGTACCTTCCTCTTGATCCTCTGTGCTGGCCATCAGTGCAACATTAGCACATTCTTCTTCTGATTCAGAAGATGATTCAGGTTCATCTTAGTCATCCCATGTTGCCATCAGAACCTTCTTCTTTTTGTTAAACTTCTTCTTGGGTTTTTCTTTCTGAAGTTTGGGGCAATCATTCTTGTAGTGCCCAGGTTCTTTGCACTCATAGCACACAACTTCTTTCTTGGCAGATCTTCTGTGTCCAGAAGATTCCTTTCTATTATCAGATCTTCTGAAGTTGTTGAACTTCTTTCCCTTGTGCTTCCAGAGTCTGTTGATCCTTCTGGACCGCATGGATAACTCATCTTCTTCTTCAGAAGAAGATTCTTCAGAGCTTTCTTGAATGACCTGCAAAGCTTTAGCAGTTTTGTTAGATTTTAATGCAACAGATTTACCTTTTTCTTTCTTCTGAGGTTCATCTTCCTCAAGCTTAATCTCATGGCTCCTCAGTAAGCTGATGAGTTCTTCTAGAGAGATCTTGTTCAGATCTTTAGCCATCTTCAAGGCAGTCACCATTGGTCTCCATCTGGTAGGCAGACTTCTGATGATTTTCTTTACGTGATCTGATGTAGAGTATCCCTTGTCCAGAACTTTCAGCCCACCAGTGAGTATCTGAAATCTGGAGAACATGGCTTCAATAGATTCAAAGTCTTCCATTTTGAAGGCCTCATACTTCTGGATCAGAGCCAGAGCTTTTGTCTCCTTAACTTGAGAATTTCCCTCATGAGTCATTTTTAGGGATTCAAACATATCAAAAGCAGTTTCCCTGTTTGTAACTTTTTCATACTCAGTATGTGAAATTGCATTCAGTAAAATAGTCCTGGCTTTGTGATGATTTCTAAAATCTTTCTTCTGAGCATCTGTCATAGATTTTCTGTCAATATTCTTGCCATTCCCATCTGTGGGATGGACATATCCATCTATGACTAGATCCCATAGATCATCATCATATCCTAGGAAAAAACTCTCAATTCTGTCTTTCCAGTAGTCAAATTTCTCCCCATCAAACATTGGGGGTTTGGTGCTGATCCTATCCCTTTCTTCATATTTATTGTTAATATTGGATGTTGAATTATCAGCCATTGTAACAAATAAATATATATCAAAGTATTTCTCTCTGGATCTTTACTGACACTGTTAAGTGGTAGCACACACAGAACCGGAGCTCTGATGCCAGCTGAAGGTGAGATAATACTTAGAAGGGGGGGGGGGGGTTGAATAAGTATGAAAGATTAAGACTTTAAATATAATGACACAATTATTTTTATCCTGGTTCGTTTAAAACAACTACTCCAGTCCACCCTTCCTAGAGTGATTTGCCTTTCTCAACAAGGGCTTAATCCACTATTAAATCAAACTGATTACAATAGTAACACCTAAGAACAACTGTTCTTAGTCTTCTCAAGAGCTACTGATTCCAACTGAATCCTCTTAAGGAATAACCTTTACAATCAATGTAAATCAAATACAAGAGTATTAATGCTTCTATAAAGCTTTTATCACAACAGTGATTTTTCTCTTAAGTTTAAGTACAAGAAATTCTAAGAAGAATATGAAAGAATGATAACTTGAATAATATGATTTCTTTTCAGCAAATTGTGTAACTGAAGAATTTGGTAGAGTCCTCCTTTTATAGGCAACTGATCCAAGGAAGCTGAGCGTTGAAAAGAGAGTCCCAAAAAGGTCTGAGCCTTTTTGTCTTCACATCAAGTGACCTTTCCTAGAAGTAGATAGCACAGAAAAATCCTTTTTGTCTGTGGTATTGTGTCTAGCACAAATGAGGAAAGAGACGTTGATTCACTCCAACAGATATAATCTTTGAATATTTCTTCTTCAGTTTTCAGCAAGTTCTTCAGAGTCTGATGAGTCAGAGTCTTCTAATGATGTTCAGAACCTTGCTGTATCAGAGTCTTCTGCAGCATGTGTGCTTTCAGCGTGTTGATCATCAGAGCATATTTGACACAGAACTTCAGTACTTGGCAGCGTAAGTACTTTCAGAAACTTCTGTAGAATTATGCTTTGAGAAACTCTTCATACAGTATTCTTCTTTGCTTCAGATGCTTCTGACTCAGAATGTTCTGGAGCTTCTTGCTTCAGATCCTTCTGGAGACTACACTCAGGATCTTCTGTAAAGAGCAATCAGAATCTTCTGCAGGATGCATCTGGCGCTTCAGAGTTAGGATAACTTCTTGTATACAATACAAATTTGCTTCTAGAGAGTTAATTTCATTTCAATCTGCAGTAAAACTCTCAAACAAATTTTAGAGTATATAATTCTTAAATATAAATTTCCTAACAGTTATCATCAAAACAAAGAGTTATTATTAAGAACCAATATGTGTTCTAACAACAATTTCAACATTTCCATGAGGCAATGCGTTCACCTGTAGGGTTTATCCAATCAAAAACAACACACGACCATCTTACCACTACCTCCATTACTATCTTCACCCCTTCTCAGGTCATCTCCACCTTTTTTTTATCACCTCCACCTTTTCGCCTTGACCTTAACAAAAAACATATCACCTTCAACACCAACACCATCCGATCCAACTTCATTCTCTTCACATTCCATCACCTTCACCTGAATCCTTAACAACATTCATCAACTAAAATATTCACTCATCCACCATATATAACCAAAACAAAACCAAAAAATAAACAGTAAAACCAAAATTATTAAGATAAGAAGAGGAATAAGAAAAGTAAATGTAAACCAATATCGCAACGTAAATCTCTGCCACTAGAGCACAAACAGAAGAAGAAGAAAGATGGATTTGAACCATAAACGGAAATCACCACAAAACCTTAGAAAGAGAGGCAGAGAGAGAGAGAGAGAGAGAGAGAGAGAGAGAGAGAGAGAGAGTGTATGCATGCTTGTGTGGTTTTAAGTTTCAGAAAACTATGGTTTTTAAAACAAATTTTGGTTAAGATTCTTTACTCCAACATAAGGATTCTACTTATAGAACTACTTATGTGGGCTGCAAGCTAAACAAACTCATTTTAAACACATTGTACATAAAGGGTATTGTATTGCACTTGAACACAATGTATGTTAATGTGTATCGAGTCTCTCTAACTAACCATAGTGCATTGCAAGAGTGCACCATTAATTAATTTTCACGTGATATTTAATCTCTCATCAATATGTTCTTATGTGTGTAACCCTCTAGTTTCTCATAACGTTGACAATTATATTGAATCACACTTTTAATATAATAAATAATGAGTGACATCTAATAACATATCACTGCAAGCCAAGTGAAAAAAATATCATGTGATATGACGAAACCTTTTTGTGATAATGATTATGTATACAATTACTCTTTTCCATCATGTATATATTAGACACAAGGGGTAAACCATGTCACCCTTGTCTAGTTTAATATTTGACCCATAGACATTTATCTTGTTATGTAGGATGAGTAAATTTCATCTAGTCCACTATTTTCCCTCAATATGACTTATAGATTACCCATCAACGATATTTACAGTCATCCTATTACGGACCATATTTGAATGACAATAAAGAACTCGACTCCATAATTAGGATCCATATTGGTTTCAAGTTGAAGGGTGATATACACCATTATTACTATGAGAATAACTTATGAAACTTACATAATATTTTAGGTAGTATTCTAATGGCGGGTCAATCCTGTTGTGAATCCGATGTTTTGAAACAAAATATAAACGGTTTCTTTATGATCACGAAACACATAAGGGTTAGGGTTAACAAAGAAAACAAAGTAAAATAACAAGGATTTGTTATAAACTGATATTCTTTCCTTTCTCTTAAAAACAAGATTACAAGTATACAAGTATACAAGAATAACAAAATAACCTCTCTCTCTCTCTAGAAATTAGGATTTTATCTTCCTATTTTTCCTTATTCCAAGATGAGAGACTAGCATGCTATTTATAAGAAAATTAACACACTAACCTAATGGGATTTTTAACAATTACCCATTACAAACTAACTTAGGGTACAAGCTAACTTGAATAATTGGGCTTACAAGCAAGACCCAAATCAACATGCTAACAACCTAGCAATATTGACTAATGCATGTGTGAACAAACTTCGACTACAACATGCACTACTCACGAACAGACTTCGACATACTAGAGTTTAATCCAATATCTCACAAATCTCCACCTTGGATCTAACTCTATAGCATCAAGAAACTAGATTTCTTCGTGCAGCTTTATCAACTGCATACAGTGGAAAAATTTGCAACTGGGCAACGTTTTGGTGATCATATCAACACCATTATGATCTGTCGAAACCTTCAACACTTGGACTTCTCCATACTCGATTACGCTTCTCATGAAATGCACCCTCACATCAATGTACTTGGTTCGCTCATGATAGGCTGAATTCTTCGACAAGTGTATTGCACTTTGACTATCACATTTAACCGTGATAACTCGACCTTAAAGTTTCAGCTCCTTTGCAAAACCTTCAAGCCACAATGCTTCTTTCATAGCTTCTGTTAGGGCGATATATTTCGCTTCAGTGGTTGATAAAGTAACGACCTTCTGAAGTGTTTCTTTCCAACTAATTGTTGTCCCAAACATAGTGAATACATATCCAGAAATAGATTTTCTGGAATCCATATAACATGCATAATCAGAGTCGACATATCTTTCGATTGCTGCTTTACTATCTTCACCCAAGGCTCCATCATAAATTAGAACTCTATTCAGAGACCTATTTATGTACCTTAGAGTCCACTTCAATGCTTGCGAGTGAGCCTTTCCAGGATTCACCATGTACCTGCTTACAAGACTTATTGTATATGCTATGTCAGGTCTAGTATAAATCATAGCATACATCAAATAATCCACTATATTAGAATATGGAATGCTATTCATATAAGTTCTTTCGACATCAATGTTGGGACACTAATCTATACTCAGTTTGAATTGAGGGTTTCTCGGAGTCACAACAGAATTTGAATTCGACATACCATATTTTTCGAGAATCTTCCGTAGGTATGCCTCTTGAGATAAGCATAATTTTGATTGCTTTCTATCTCTTCGGATGTCAATCCCAAGAATCCTGGACGCACCTCCCAGATCCTTCATGTCGAACTCTTTATGGAGTTCATCCTTCACCCTCATTACATGTTCGACATTGTTGCCTGCTATTAGAATATCATCCACATAGAGCAACAAAATAACAAATGAGTTACCCGATTGAAATCTGAAGTAAACACAGTGGTCGAACTGACTTCTGATGAAACTTATGCGTGCCATGAACTTGTCGAATCTCCTATTCCACTGTCAAGGAAATTGTTTCAGTCCATATAAAGATCTCTTCAGTTTGCACACCTAAATTTCCTTCCCTTTTTTGACAAACCCTTCAGGTTTCCTCATAAGGATTCTTTCATCTAGATCACTATACAAGAACGTAGTATTTACATCCATCTGTTCTAGTTCAAGGTCGAACTGGGCCACCGTTGCAAGAAACATTCAAATGGATCTGTTCTTCACAATAGGAGAGAACACGTCATTGAAGTCGACACATTCTTTCTGAGTGAACCCCCTAGCGACCAATCTTGCCTTATTTCTCTTCGACGTCACTCCTTCAATTCCTTCCTTAACTTTGAAAATACATTTACAGCTGGCTAATCTAGCTCCAACATGTTTCTTAATCAGTTCCCATGTGTTGTTATCATAAAGAGATTTCATCTCATTATCCATGGCCTTCAGCCATTCAGTCTTCTTTTGACTCCTCATAACTTCCTTATAGTTTCTAGGTTCTTCGTCTAGAACCTCACTTGCAGAGATTAATGCATAAGCGATAAGATCTGTATACCTAAGTCTCTAAGGGGGCTTGATGACTCTCCTCGACCTGTCTCTTGCTAGCAGGCAGTCATTATCAGTCTCCTCATCTTCGACAACATATTATGCGTCTTCTCTGACTTTATTTGGGATACGCGATTCAACATCAACATGTTCCACCTCAACAAGAATCTCTCCCTGTTGTAGCTCTTTGTCAACATCATCAGTTTTCTTGAAAGCCATCTCTGCTTCATTGAAAACTACATCTCAACTGGTGATACACCTCCTGTGACTTGGCTCTAGGCACCATAACCTATAAGCTTTGACTCTTTCAGGGTATCCCATGAATATGCATTTCAGAGCTCTAGGTTCAACCTTGTCTTGCCTAATGTGAGCATAAGCCACACAACCAAATACTATCAGCCTGTCGAGACTAGGTGGATGTCCCGACCAAACTTCTTCAGGTGTCTTCATTCCCAAGGCAGTCGAGGGACATCTATTTATCAGATAAGTTGCTGTCGAAATAGCCTCCGTCCAAAACACCTTCTTCAATCCAGCACTAACCAACATGCATCTAACCCTTTCAAGGATTGTTCAATTGAATCTCTTAGCTAGGCCATTTTGTTGAGGAGTACCTGCTACAGTCTTATGCCTTAAAATCCCAGAATCAACAAAGTAACTGTCGAACGCTTTGTAGCAGAACTTAAGGCCATTGTCGATTCTCAACCTCTTAAGCTTTCTGCCAGTTTGAGTTTCGATCAGAACCTTCAAACTTTTGAAATTCTCAAAAGTTTCATCCTTCATCTTCTGGATGAATAACCATAGATTTCTGGAATAGTCATCAACGATGGATAGAAAATACCTTGCACCTGAGTGTGAAGGATTCCTTGTAAGCCCCTAAAGATCAGCATGAATGTAATCCAAGGATCCACGTGTTCTTTGCTTGCCTTTTTTAGACTTCTCCCCTACAGGATTTACCAAATACACAAAATTCATAAAACTCCAACTTTTCGACTTTATCACCTCTTAGCAGGTTCTGCTTCCCCAATTCGACCAGGCCTCTTTCACTGACATGGCCCAATCTCATGTGCCATAATTTTGTCTTTGACACAGGTTTCGTGGATGCAACATTTTTCGAACCACTTACAACCTCAACCTCAAGGGTATACAAGCTTTGTTTCTTCACGCCTCTCAAGACTTTCTTCGACCCCTTCATGACTCTTAGGATACTTTTCTCTCCTTGAAAAACATATCCCTTCCTGTCGAATTCACCAAGAGAAATCAAATTTCTCTTCAAGTCAGGTACATACCTGACTTTAGTCAATAACCTAATTGACTCATCATGGAGCTTGAATCTCACAGATCCAATACTTGCAAGACACAAAACATGCTAACAACCTAGCAATATTGACTAATGCATGTTAGAATAAACTTTGACTACAACACGCACTACTCGCGAACAGACTCCGACCATACTAGAGTTCGATCCAATATCTTACAAATCCAACACAAATATTACTCCTAATATTTATACTTATGTGAATATTTTATAATTTTTTATCATGATCCATGAGATAATATCAATAGTTTATCAATATAATAATATCTATGATTTAATGTTATTTTGCTTCACAATAAAGTTTGACTACAAGTATTTTAATAATAATGTCTTTATGTTTAAAATTTGAGGAAAGTAAAAGAGACACAAGAAATTATACTAGTCCCCCTTATCAACCAAGATTACGTCTAATCCTTTCACACCTTGTGAAGGATTTCACTATGTTAGATTTTATACAATTTCACACAAGAACTTTCCTACAATCTTATAACATATTCAAAACAAGTAACCTTCCTTTTTGAAGTTGATGCTTCTTTTTTTTACTGATTTCTTTTGTCCTTTTCTTCCTTGTGAATTTTTTGAATTTCTCGATTAGAGTATCGTATTAATCACTAGTGGATTAAAACTTATCCTCTTAATTATTATCATAGCCTTTGGTTTTAGTTTTTAAGGAAATAATTTTGGGGTTTTCTCTTGATCTTCATGATTTTATAGCCTTTTAAGTTCTATCTCATGTTCTTGAAGATTATGGAACAATGTTGTTGAAGACGTTTTGGAGAGACTTTTAATTTTTGATATATCTGTTACCTTTGATTGCCATGCTCTTGTCAATGATCTAACGACTTTGAGATTTAACTCATCATTTTTGAATATTTTTCCAAGTTCCATCAAATGATTTTCCAAATGTGAGAATCTCTTTTATAGAACAAAGACTGTTTCTCCTAGCTGCATTCTAAACATTGTGATATAGTGTTTAGTTTATATTTTTTTACTTCTACCCTGCCTTCATGTGTTACTTTTAATATATCCCAAATTTCTTTTTTCGTTTTACAATTTGATACATGAAAGAATAATTCATCCATACTTAATGCATATGCAAGTATATTCTTTTCCTTTTTATCATACAACACTTTCTTCTTGTCGTCACTATTCCAAAAGCCTTTCACCTTTATTTGTTCTACATTGTTTATGACCGTTGTAGGAACGAATGGCCCATTTTAAATAGCATCTCATATTTATTCTCCTTATGCTTCTAAACATATTTGCATGCAAATTTTCTAGAATTCATATTCTTCACAAATGAAACATAGAGGTTTGTTTTCTAAATGTTCTTATTCTTTTATTTTTCCAAAATAAAGTGCATGGACAATAATGCTAAAAAATAAAAGTGCAATTAAGTAAAAGAGACACAAAAAATTATACTAGTCCCTTATATTAGCCAAGGGCATGTCTAGTTCGTTCAGACCCTGTGAAGGATTTCACTATGTTAGGTTTGTGTTTAGCCTCACACCAAGACTCTCCTACAATCTTCTAACACATAAACACCAAACTTATGGTGAACTTTGAATCAATCCAATTCAAAGGAATTTTTCCAATAAACAAAAAGAACATCACTTCCTATTTGTAAATATCTTAAGAAAGCACTCACACTTTCTTTACAAGCTATGCCACCACACACTTGGTGAATAATTTTACAGCAAAATGATATATTAAATACATACAATTTTGAATACTTTTCAATATTCTCAAATATAATCTTCCCTTTCCAATATATACATTAAGTTCCCAACGATTTATGAAACTTTTTCTCAACTGAATAAAAATTATGCACTAAAGGTTTCTATGACGTTGTAAATGAAAACTTGCAAAAAATAATATGAATTGTTTGAAAAACACGATGGAAGAGGTGAATTGAAATCTGAATGTTTTTTTATTTAAATACATCAAATGATGTCTCTTGAATAAGTAGCAATGTTTGAAAAGTATTCATGATTGAATTTAATGGTTTTGGAAAACCTTTCATGAATAGTCGATTGCTTATATGGATTAATTGATTGTTCTAAAGCTAACGTTCAAAAATTTGGAAACAAAAACTATACAATGCAATCGATTGTAGTGAATGATCAATCGACTGTGGGATAAAAAATTCAAGGTAAAATGAGATCCTACATTTGATTGCTTTAGGTGATCAATCTATTGGAACTTCTAAAATTTCAACATTTCATAAATAGTGATATACAATATATCGATTGCTTTTTTTTATCAATCGATTGTTCCTCAAAGAAAATTGAAAATTTGACATTTAAGATATGAGGCTTGAATGTATGCGATGCATAAATGTTAGAAAACTTTTAGAAAGTGTAATTACTTTTGTTTGGATGTATTACATATGTGCAAAATGTATTTTAGGCAACATCTGGAACAAGATGTTCCAGCATGTGTTCCAAAATTTGAGTTTGTTACTAGGAAAAGTTTTTTAGCTAAAGTGCTTGATAGAACTAGTTAAGCAAGACTTGTTAAGCTAAAGTGCTTGAGAAAACTAGTTACACAAGAGGTTCAACATGTGAGTATGTATCATCTCGGCATAAGGTTTAGGTTATGACTATATTTAGATGTCTTTTAGAAGAGTTTTGGTGTTGACTTCTTCAGAAGATGCAGAGGTTTGTTTATGGGAAAAAGTTTTGTTAAGCCAAAATCTATTTGAAAAGATTTGCATTTGTTTCAGTCAAAGGAGATTTGAATGGATATACCTTGAAGGAAGATTTGTTCCAATGTTTACCCTAAAAATAATACTTATATAAAAAAGAGTTATTTTGGGTGTTCTGGTGGAATACGATGTTCCAACTTGTGCTGCAACATCTGGTCTCTGTCAATAGGAAGATGTTATTGCAATTGTGGTGAACAAAAGGTGTGTTACAACATCTGATCTCTATCAATAGACATATGCTATTTCAGTTGTGGTGAAAAAGAGACACACTTGGAACAAGATGTTCCAACATGTGTGCAACCTTTGGCTCTGACTAAATAGGCCAATATTATTTCATTTTCGGAGCAAAATTTTGGCTGAGACTCAATTTGATTTGTTTCTTTTTTTAGCAATGCGTTTGTGTGATTTGTTTGACAGTTGTGAAGATCAAATCAGATTTAAATGGAGATTTGAATTTTGAATTTTGAATTTGAAATCATATCCAACAATATCTGCATTTATTCTAGAAAAAATCAAATCGAATACCCATTGGAAAAAACCCAGAAGAAGCATTGCTATTTGAGGACACTCAAACCTATAGTTTAAGGTCTACACTTTTTGAAGACTCTTTGTGTTAGGTTGATATTTTTGAGTCTTTGTTTGATTTATTATTGTGCACCACTCTACCGCCTCCATTCATATCATAAGGCATAAAGGTCAGTTTCCTTGTTGAGTTGTGAAGCTTTGTTCGAAGATATTAATTCTATAAGCTTAAGAACAAAGTGTTTTTGTTTCTTGTATTCCTCACTAATGTTGTATTAATGTTGGATCTATTTATGTACACTACTTTATGTTTCAATAACTTGGAAAATTTGTTGGGTTGTCTTAAATTATTTGTAAATTTAACAATCAATAGAGTTATTAGTGAAGTTGATCACTGGGGGTTAGTGATTGAGAGAAAGTGAGAGGGATTCTCATATTTAAGGGGAATCATAAATAGAAAGTCACTGAATTAGGAAGAAGCAGTAAACAACATGAGTTTGATGTTCCTATAAGACTAATTGTAATAATTCAAAGTAATGAATTTCCTTTTTTGGGTAAAGGCCCCCCTATACGTATGTGTGGTTTCTTAGAATTCGGTTACTAATCTCTTGTGTTCTTTATTGCTATTTTTCTTCATCATCTTATATAAGCTAAACTATTTTCTCATGGTATTTTAAACTGGTTTTTATTCTAATATACAATGTCCTAGATATCGTGTCTAACATCTATCCCCAAAATCTGTTACCTGACATAAACCAGTTGTTCACGTTGTCCCGGACATTTGGTCTAACATATGTCCTCTTGAAAACAAAATTTCATAATGGTTTTGATGAAAACTCTACGAGCACCTAAATCTTATTTATAAACAAAATTTCATAATGGTTTTAATGAAAACTCTACGAGCACCTAAATCTTATTTATAAACAAAAATTTATTGTACCTTACACATGATCCAAACACTTGATTTCCATAATATCCAAAGCTCATGAAATCTTGATACTTGATTCCAATTTTTTTCCTTGATATTTCTTCTATGATAAACTTTTGTCTTCATCAAAATTAATATAAGATATATGATGAACATATTCTTCACAAGAAGAACAAAGTGAATATGGAAGAAGAGGACATTTCAAAAGTGAATACCTTACACTTCTAAAGAAGAACAAAGTCAATAGCAAGAATGACAAAAGGCCAAAGAAAGCATATATGGCAATGGCAAGAGAATGGGATAAGTTCATCTTCAAATGAAGAATAAGCAAACATGTCATTAACAACATCACACCATTCTAATGATGAAGAATATAAGGTTAGTGATTTTTAAATTAATGATAAACCTTCATACAATGATTTGCAAAATACTTCCATCAATTACAGGAGGAATGTGTTAGAAAGTATTTTGTGGTAGTGTTTTATCATATCCATAGGGATTGAAGAGAATATAGATGCTTGCCATTCAACGGTTTAATGACTTAAGAAAAAGGGGGGGTTTTTAGAATGGTTTCAATTTTTGTAACAAAAGTTTGCAAGAAATAAAATGGAATAAAAGTCGGTCTAAGTTTGATAAAAGCATGTCAAGATTAGGATTCGCTAGTCCGTCCTAAACGTATCCAACCAATCAAATATGTGAGTGAAGTTCTGACCAACATAACCGCGTATCCTCGCAAAAACATTCATCTCTAAAGCGATTTCATGAATGTTATTGTTTCGACCGTTAAATGATCTCTCTAAATAACAATCGAAACAATAATCATTAAGATCGATACAATGCAGATATCAACTTTCAAATCCATGTCTAGCATTTGTATAGTTGATAGATGAAGAAGTTAGGTCAAGACTTGGAAAGTTCATGTCTAAAGCAACCCAAACCTTAAATGTACAAATAGTAGCAAATAACTTCATCTACACTGATCATAACATTGTTCACATACAAGAGATTAAGAAGAATACATAAAATCTGAACTAACTATTCCTAACCTTGAAAAGAGAGGGATTTAGCCACTCATTTCCATGATAGCTTGAGCAACAAGTTTTGGAAGAAGGTTGATTAACATCCGAGTCGAATAATCGAGAATGGATGGGAATCCACCTTTTTTTGGTGAAATATTGCTAAGAGATGATGAGAAATGAAGGAATGGGTTTTTAGGTCAGAAAAATCATCTCCAATGCAAATATAAAATATTAGATATTTTTACAAAAAGTAGCTCATACTACATATAGAAGGGTTTGCTGAGCTGTCATGTTCGCTAGGCGAACAAAGTGGTTCGCCTAGCGAACCCTAAAAATGCCTCCTGAAGTGCCTGTGTCCTGTGAACTCTCTCCAGACAAGTTTCCAAAAGTTCTCTAGGCGAGTAATCCTTCGCCTAGTGAAACCTTCGTTGTGAACTTCGCCTAGCGAATTTGTGGCCCTTTCCTTGTTGTTTTCAGTCTGGGAGTGTTCGCTGGCTACTCGCTATCTCTTCGCCTAGCGAGTGCTTCGCTGCCTCCTTCGCCTAGCGAATTTATGGCCCTTTTCCTTACTGTTTTGGATTCCTGGCCTTCGCTACATAGTTCGCCTAGCGAACTTTGTGAAGTTTTGGAGGGAGCTTCGTTGGCAAGTTCGTCTAGCAAACTTGCTGTCTTGGTTTCTTTGCCATCATTCATGTGTCTTAATTTCCACTCTTTCATGCCTAATTCTTGCATAATAACACACAAATCAAAGGTACCAAGATACTTTCACATAGTGTTGCAAACCAACCAAAGCAAGAGTGATTTTTAACACTTTCTTGACAAAAATGAGTGAAAGATTCCCAGATTTGATAGCTCAAATAAGCAAAGTTGGGCATCTAACAACTCTCCCTATCTAGATTCTTACTTGCCCTCAAGCAAAGTATGCCTCTTGATGAACAAGAGGATTTGCTTAAGAAAAAGATTTCTCCGAAATTGGATCAAATGGCTCAAACACAAGAATTGCAACCAGACACAAGTTCCCAATGGTTAGAATAAAACAATACACAAGAAATAAAGTCTTAAAGCAGTGCAAAGCATATATCAATCCACAATAATGTTATCCTGAATAAATCACCCTATCTCTCCTCTTCGAATAAGGATTGAAGAAATTACGCGTTCGCAACCGCGGGGACAATTTCACTCTCCAACAAACAATGCCAACATCAATTCAATTCATACAATCTCTAACAATTATAAATGAAAATATGGAAGCAAGAAGATCACTAAGGTCTTTTCCGGTTGTAGCTTGGTCGGGTTTACAAACAAGGGACATATCTAAAGACATTGAAATGAAATTGCCGATGCAAAAGAGACATTCACTGTACAAGTTATTCACACATCCCAACTTCATTCCACTTGTTCTCATTTGAAACCTTCCCAACTCTTATTTCACAACTTATTTTTGTTTTTCACTATTTTTCTTCCAAGCAAGCATTCTTTTTCTCTTTTTTATTACATTCATATTCACATAACAAATTTTCTTTTTTCAATGTTTGCTCGGTTTTTTCAAGAGCTGTGGCAACCTACCAAATTTCATTTCCGTTCTCCCCAACTTATCTTTTACTCAACCCTTAAGTGAATGCTCTTGACTTTTTAAGGCACAAAGAACAATTAACATAAAATTCAGGGGTTCAAGAAAAAAGTTTTTGAAATCTCACAATATTTCAAGCTGAGATTCAACTGTTTAGGCTCAAGGGGGTTCACGAATACTCTCTGCTCACGGGTAAGTTGTATTTGGAACTGGTTGTGCTCGATAGAAAACAAGCTCCTTGATCATTTCTAATTGCTTCCACAAATTCACAATAATAAAAGACAAAGCATGAGTCAAATGAATCAACACAGTTTATTAGAATCCAACCTTTAGTGTACAATGGAGGTTTCCTCACAATTTGTGGTTCTAAATCCTAGGTGAACCATTCCTTCAACAATGTTGCAAAAAGAACAATATTCAATTACGACAAGATTAAAGTTCTTAATGCATTCTAAAATTCTAACCAAAGGTAACCATGTACCTTAGCATTATTCGCTTGTTTATTTTTATCATTGCCATCCAAACTCGGATGCACCTTCATTGGATACTTCTTTTTTTGGAGAGCAACCAATCTAGAAGTTTTGACAACTCAACAACCAGAAAATATTAAAAATCACTTAAAGGAAACAAAATAGTTTAAACAAAAAAATTTAACATTACTTCAAAGAAATAAAATGTGAGTAGGGGAAAAACACCCCAAAATAGTACACAACCCAAATATCTGGAGTACAAAATAAAATATCTGAAATACAAAGCAATAAAATCAAAAGAAAAAACTTAGTCCTCTTCGGACTCGGTCTCCTCTACACTCTCGGAACCAGAAGCAGAACCAGAACCATCATCTGCATCATCCTCATCATCATCAGCATCCACCTCAGCGCCACCATCACTAGGACCACCAGAAGCACCCGCCCCCTCTCTAAAAACAGGCCTGACCTCAGGCCAACTCGCGTTTTGCAAGAACTGCTCACGCTCATCATGGTGCGCTCCAGATAAGGGTCACGACATTGCAACTGGAGTACCTGCATAGAATCATGAATATCGATCATGACGCGTTGAGTCGCCGCCATCCAATCGCAGTTGTAGTTGTAAACAGCCTGCTGGAATGGATCGAAACCCTGCGAGAAACAACACTAGGACCATCAGTATCCCCGATATTTGTAGCAGCTATACTTGCTCTGAAGTTCTTAGGTCGGCAATACTTGTCCACGTATCGGTCATCGATCGCGGCTAGAATAGTCACCTTCCCGCGGGAGGGTAATTTCACCCTCGACTGAACACATAAGGCTATAATGAGACATGGGAAAGTAAGGGGTCAATTAACTCGCGCCCCCACTTTCAACCCACTTTCCACCACGGATTTCAGCTCATCAGCAATGATTCTAGCCACATCGATCTGCACATTAGTTAGAATGGAGTGAACCAAGTGTGCCACTAGGACCGGCGCTGTTGAAGTGTGGGATTTCGGTTTGATATTTGTCAAAATAAGCAGTAACACCAACTGGGCTAGAGGTGTCATGTCCTCATGGTGGTACCTCCTAGGAAGCTCAGATGGGTTCAACTCTACTGTCTTGCCCTCCATCAATAAGGCCTCAGAAATAACATCTATTTTTCTATGGAATCACAAATCACGGTGATAATCGTCAATCTCATCCGCACATAAGGTGAAAGGTCCTCCAAGTACCCTATTGATGGAAACTCTATCAAACACCACCTGTCGTCCTGACACCCTCGTGGTCCAGGTAAACAGCTCATCATCATTAGGGAGTGTGTTAGCATAAAACTCACGCACAACCTCAATGTTGTAACTATCAGTTGGAGTCACCAATGTATCCTACTTCTTGCTATGGATGAGTCCGGTAAACATTCTGTACTCGCCCTCTGGATGAATAAGAGACCTCTTTTAAGGAAGAATTTTGCATTTCTCCAGAGCCACATAGCGTGTGGCTTATTTTGGACCAAAAAATCTTTCGGTATCATATTGGATAGGTAGAGGACGAGAGGTGCTCCCAACCTTTCTCTTTTTCGAAGCCCCAAACCTGGACGCCATCTGTAACATAACACAGAAGAGAAACAAAAAAAAAACATCCACAAAACAGATTAGCAATCAGAGCAGAAAAACAAAGTTCTGTCATGTTCGCTACAAGCTTCGCCTAGCGAAGATCCAGCAAATACTCGCTCCAGGTTCGCCTAGCGAAGATGCTAGCGAAAGCTGCAGGTTTTTGATTTCTCCCACTGTTTTCAATCATAATCCAGAAAATCCAACTGTTTTCTACCACAATTCAAGAAACATAAATATTTGGCATGCTAAGAACAATTCTACAAAAACATGCAAACCTAAATTCTACAGATCTGCAACTTACCCACAACAACCCACATGGTTTGTTCGCAAGAAATTTAGATCACCCTAATCAAAGAAAAATAGAACAGATACATACCTGATTGAAGAGAGTGATTGGGTTGCTGAGGCCGTGAGAAAAGAATCAGGGTTTACAAGGATGCACAAATGATGTGAGTGTGAGTGAAATATGGTAAGTGTGAAAGTACAGCAGAGACCCTAAGAAAACTTCAGACTAACAACAAAACAAAAAAACAGTTTTGGGCCCAAATAGGTGGCCCACTAAATTAAAATAAAATAACCTGTTTCGCTCTGTTCGCTTAGCGAACTTCCTAGTGAACATGTTTGCTACTGTCTTCGCCTAGCGAAGGTGCTAGCGAACATGACAGGTTTTTGTTTTTTAAAACATCCAAGCACAACATAATTCAGCCAAGTTCCACCACATCAAGCACCAAATTTACCAAACAAAAATCAATAAATACTTACAATGTTGGGGTGTCTCCCAACAAGCGCTTTGTTTAACGTTGTTGGAGCTCGACGGTCCGATGTGATCACAAATCATCGAAATGCACAGAGGTGGTATCCCGCTCGAAATCACAACCTAATTAAATCTTCAACTATTGGCCATTGACCGACCAATTCTCTTTGGTCTTGATATCTTCAATGATAATAGCCCCGTAACTCAAAATGTCGCAAATCCGAAACGGACCCGACGACTTGGATTTGAACTTTCCGGGAAACAATCTCAACCTCGAATTGAATAGAAACACCATCTGCCCTACCTCAAATTTCTTGGTCATAATCCTTTTGTCGTGATACACCTTCACTCGATCCTTGTAAATCTTGTTTGACTCATAAGCTTGAAGGCGAATTTCTTCCAACTCATGAAGTTCATTTTTTCTTTTGTCGCCACTCAAGTTATGATCAAAATATAGCAACTTCAATGCCCAAAAGGCTTTGTGCTCCAATTCAACCGGAAGGTGACAATTTTTACCGTAGACCATTTTAAAAGGTGTGAGACCAATCGAGGCTTTGAAAGCGGTCTGATAGGCGCATAAGGCATCGTCAAGCTTGCTTGACCAATCCTTCCGTGAGGTAGACACGGTTTTTTCCAAAAAAAGTTTAATCTCTCAGTTCGATACCTCCGCTTGCCCGTTAGCTTGCAGATGGTATGATGTTGTAACTCTGTGCCGCACACCATATTTCTCTAAAGCTTTGGCTAACTAAGTGTTACAAAAGTGCGAACCACTGTCACCTATTAACACTCTTGGAATACCGAAACGATAAAAAATGTTTTTTTTCAAAAAATTTATTACGGTTTTCCCGTCTGCCTTAGTGCTAGCTATGGCTTCCACCCATTTGGAGACGTAGTCCACCGCAACAAGAAAGTATTCATTTACAAACAATGGTGGAAATGGACCAACAAAATCAATGCCCCAATAATCGAAAACTTCGACTTCTATCATGTTTTATAGTGGCATTTCATTTTGTTGCGTTATTCCGTCGATCCTCTGAAATTTGTCACAACTTTTTGTGTGCGCGAACGCATCTTTGAACAAGGACGGTCAATAAAATCCCGATTGAAGGACTTTAGAGGCCATTCTTGTATTGTTAAAATGACCTCCATACGGAGAGTTGTGACAATGCCACAGGATATCTTTGGCTTCCTCCTCAGAAACACATCTCTCCGTAAAATGTTATCGACACCAAGTTTAAAAAGGTGTGGTTCATCCCAAACAAAGTACTTGGTGTCAGGCAAATTTTTTTTTCTTTGGTGACTAGTTAGACCTTCCGGGATTAATCCGGTGGCTTTGTGGTTAGCCATATTGGCGAACCAAGGTCTAATCTTCACCATATACAATTTTTCATCGGGGAACTCCTCCCTCACCTCTTTCTCATGTTTTGTGACTTCATCTTTCACAAGTCGGGACAAGTGGTCTGCTACCAAATTCTCGGACCTTTTTTTATCACAAATTTCAAGATCAAGTTCTTGAAGTAAAAGAATCCAACGAATTAACCGTTGCTTAGAATCCGGTTTGGTAAGCAGATACTTGATCGCCGCACGATCGGTGTATACCACAACTTTTAATCCAATCAAATAAGACCTAAAATTTTCTAATGCATACACTATAGCAAGTAATTCCTTTTCTGTTGTTGCATAATTAATTTGAGCCTCGTTCAGAACCTTGCTTGCATAATGTATCGCATGGAAAAATTTTGTTTTTCTTTGGCCTAAAACTGCACCAATCGCATAATTGCTTGCATCGCACATAAGGTCAAAATCATTTTTCCAATTCGGTGCGACGATTATGGGTGCAGTTATTAGGCTTTGTTTCAAAGAATCAAAAGCTGCCATGCAAGAACTATCGAAAAGAAAAGACTTATCTTTATTGAGCAGGTTGCTCAATGGCTTTGCTATCTTCGCGAAGTCCTTGATGAATCTTCGATAAAATCCCGTATGACCTAGAAAACTTCAAATTCCCTTCACATTCAGAGGTGGCGGTAGCTTTTCAATCACTTCCACGTTAGCTCTATCAACTTCAAGTCCCTTTGAAGAAACCTTGTGCCCGAGCACAATACCTTCCGTGACCATGAAGTTGCATTTCTCCCAATTAAGCACTAGATTAGTATCCACACATCTCTCCAAGATAACATCAAGATTTTTCAAACAAAGGTCAAATGACGGTCCGAAAACTGAGAAATCATCCATAAACATCTCGATCGTCTTCTCAATCAAGTCCGAGAATATAGCTTGCAAACACCTTTGAAAAGTCACCGGTGCATTACACAAACCAAACGACTTCCTCCTATAAGCAACGATTCCGAAAGGACAAGTGAAAGCTGTTTTTTCATGATCTTTCGGGTTGATAATGATTTGATTATACCTGGAATATTCATCCAAAAAGCAATAATATTCTTGACCGGAAAGCCTCTCGAGCATTTGATCCATGAAAGGAAGAGGAAAGTGATCTTTTGTAGCTTGATTGAACTTACGGTAGTTAATACACATTCTCCATCCCGTTACGATTTTTGTTGGAATCAACTTATTCTTTTCATTGCGGACAACTGTCATTCCACTCTTCTTCGACACCACTTGAACTGGACTCACCCACGGACTATCAGAAATAGGATAAATTATGTCGGCATCCAACATTTTTACAACTTCTTTCCTCACCACTTCTTTCATAGTGGGATTCAATCTTCTTTGTGGTTGAGCTACCAGCTTGAAATCGTCCTCCATGAATATTCGATGCATATAATCAGAAGGACTTATACCTTTTAAGTCGAAAAGAGTCCAACCCATTGCCTCTTGATTTTTCTTCAACACAATAATTAATTTATTTTCTTCATCCATGGTTAACTCTGAACTTATGATCACTGGCTTGTTTTTCTCTTCATCAAGGAAAACATACTTAAGATGAGATGGTAACAACTTCAACTCAAGCTTGCCTTCCTCATTGTTGTCTTTTTTCAAAATTTCCACCCTTTCTTTCAAAGGTTGGATGTCCTCTAACTCTTCAAGTTCCCGCAAACACTTTTCAATTTATCTTTCTTCTTCTTTATTCACTTTTGAAAGAGCCTTGGTAAGAACTTGTTGTAATGGTGTGGGAACTTACAATAACTCTTTGACTTCTTCAATTGCCACTTCCATTGCATCAATTCTGAAACAATTGGTTTTGTCCTTAGAAAGCTTCATGGCTTCAAAAATATTGAAGCAAATCTCCTCATCAAGAACTCTTACTTTCATGAGACCATCATCCATATCAATCGCCATGCACGCGGCCTTCATAAAAGGTCGACCAAGAATCAATGGAGAGTCTTCATCTTCTTCCATATCAATTACTACAAAGTCATTTGGGAACAAAAATTTATCAACCTTTACCAACACATCTTCGGCTACACCATGAGGGTGAGTGGTAGATTTGTCTGCAAGTTTGCAAAGTCATTTGAGTAGATTTCAACTCCATATATCCCAACCGCTTCACAATAGATAAGGGTATCAAATTTATGCTAGAGCCCAAATCAATCAACCCCTTGCCAACATAAGTATTTCCAATTGTAATGGGCAAAGTGACTCGTCCCGGATCACTTTCTTTCCTCGGGAGAGTACGTTGAATAGTTGCGCTACAACTAGCATCCACCATGATCGTTTCTTGATCTGTATACCGCTTCTTCTTTATGAGAATGTCCTTCATGAATTTAGCATACTTTGGCATTTGTTCCAATGCTTCGGAAAATGGAATATTAATTTGCAATTGTTTGAATATGTCCATAAACCAAGCATAGTGTCTAGAATTGTCTTTCCTTGTCGGAGCATGCAGATAAGGAAAATTTTGAATCGGTATAGTGTTCACTTGCTCTTTTCCTTTTCTCGACTTCTTCACTCTTTCTTCTCTCTTACTTTTCTCTCCTTCCTCATTTTTTTTCACTTTCTCATTTTCAACTAAATCTCCCTAAACATTTTTTTCTACTTCTTTCTCAACATTTTCAATTTCTTTTTCAACTACAACTTCCTCCGCCACTACCTCCTCACCTACGCCCATGTCAATTTCTCTACCACTTCTTGTAAGAATCGCCTTGCAATGCTCCTTCGGATTTGGAGTAGCGGTAGCCGTGAAAGGCCCTTTTTGTTGATCGGCCAATTGTTTTGATAATTGGCCCACTTGTGTCTCCAAATTCTTTATAGCTGCATCGGTGTTCTTTTGATTCGACATGGACATTTGCATGAATTGAGTAAGAGCTTCCTCTATCTTTGACAGTGCACTTTGAGTTTGTGGAGGTTGAGTGTAGTTTTGATATTGTTGACGGTTTGAAGTTCTAGCTTCTTGCAGCCTCCAAGGTTGTTGGTAACCTTGATTAGGTCTTTGGTAACCTTGATTTGCTTGTTGATAAGGTGGTCTTTGTTGGTATCCTTGATTTTGATTTCCGGCATAATTGGCTTCTTCCAAAACGGGAGGACAATATCTGGTAGGATGGTCACCTTTACACAATTCGCAACTTGCCACTTGAACTTAAGTAGGAACTACTTGCATCTCTTTGATTTGTTGTGGAAGCTTTGACATTTGTTGAGTTAAAAGCTCCACTTGTTGCGTAAGAAGTTTGTTTTGGGAAAGAATAGCGTCATTCGTACCTAACTCCAGTACGCCTGGTTTTCTTTGAGCTACCCCACGGTTATGATTCCCTTGGTGATCATTAAGTGTCATCTTGTCAATAATTGCAATTGCATCATCGACGCTTTTAGACATCAAAGAACCTCCCGCCGTAGCATCCGATAAGGTCTTGTGAACCGAAAGGAGACCATTGCGGAAAATACAAACTTAAGTAAGTTCATCAAAACCATGTCCTTTTAATTTTCTCAACATAGACTCGAATCTCTCCCAAGCTTCGTTGAGGATTCACTAGCTCCTTGTGAAAACACAACTATTGTAGTTTTAGCTTCCATGAAACAGTTATGTGGAAAGAACCGTTCAAGAAACTTCTCTTCCAATAGATTCCAATCCTTCATGATTGTTGTCGATTGATCAAGATACCATTCCTTAGCTTTCCCAATCAAGGAATGAGGAAATATCCTTCTGAACAATGACTATTCATCAGCTTCGGTTGCTCCCGTTGCACCTGCAATCTCATAGAATTTTGTAAGATGTGTGAACGGATCCTCATGATCTAATCCCGTGAAAGGATTTTTATAGATAAGTGCAAGGATTCCCGTCTTCATCTCGACTTGTCTTCCATTTTGGAGATTACGTACGAACTGAGCGGTGTGTCTTGAACTGTTTGTACAAGGGACGGAAACTCGAGGTGGAGGTGGTGGTGGTGCTGCCATAATTGGTGAATTAGGTGGAGTGGATGAAGAAGATTCTCCGAGTTCTTGTCTTTCAATAGCTTGTTGTCGTCTTCGCCTTGTGCGACTATTGGTACGCCGAGCGATTCTATCAATCTTAGGATCAAAAAGAAGGTTTTCCGGCTGAACCTGTCCGCGAATAAACGAATTATGCACACGAACTAAACAAATTAAAAAGAACAAACAATCACAAAGATAAGAGATTCACAATACAAAAAATATTAAGATCACTAAACTATTGTAATGCTTGCAATATTCTACTAACAATCCCCGAAAACGGTGCCAATTTGTTAGAAAGTATTTTGTGGTAGTGCTTTATTGCATCCATAGGGATTGAAGAGAATAAAGATTTTTTCCGTTCAACGATTTAATGACTTAAGAAAAAGGGGTTTTTTTAGAATGGTTTCAATTTTCGTAACAAAAGTTTGCAAGAAATAAAACGGAATAAAAGTCGGTCTAAGTTTGATAAAAGCATGTCAAGATTAGGGTTATCTAGTCCGTCCTAAACGTATCTAACCAATCAAATATGTGAACGAAGTTCTGACCAACATAACCGCGTATCCTCACAAAAACGTTCATCTCTAAAGCGATTTCGTGAATGTTATTGTTTCTACCGTTAAATGATCTCTCTAAATAACAATCGAAACAATAATCATTAAGATCGATACAACGCGGATATCAACTTTCAAATCTATGTCTAGCATTTGTATAGTTGATAGATGAAGAAGTTAGGTCAAGACTTGGAAAGTTCATGTTTAAAGCAATCCAAACCATAAATGTACAAATAGTAGCAAATAACTTCATCTACATTGATCATAACATTGTTCACATATAAGAGATTAAGAAGAATACATAAAGTCTGAACTAACTACTCCGAACCTTGACAAGAGAGGGATTTAGCCACTCATTTCCATGATATCTTGAGCAACAAGTTTCGGAAGAAGGTTGATCAACACCTGAGTCGAATAATCGAGACTGGATGGGAATCCACCTTCTTTTGGTGAAATATTGCTAAGAGATAATGAGAAATGAAGGAATGAGTTTTTAGGTCAGAAAAATCCTATCCAATGCAAATACAAAATATTAGATATTTTTACAAAAAGTAGCCTATACTACTTATAGAAGGGTCTGATGAGCTGTCATGTTAGCTAGGCGAACAAATGGTTCGCCTAGCGAACCCCAAAAATGCCACCTAAAGTGCCTGTGTCCTGTGAACTCTCTCCAGACAAGTTTCCAAAAGTTCTCTAGGCGAGTAATCCTTCGCCTAGCGAAGCCTTTGCTGTGAACTTCGCCTAGTGAATTTGTGGCCCTTTCCTTGCTGTTTTAAGTCTGGGAGTGTTTGCTGGCTACTCGTTATCTCTTCTCCTAGCGAGTACTTCACTGCCTCCTTCGCCTAGCGAGTTTATGGCCCTTTCCTTACTGTTTTGGATTCCTAGCCTTCGCTGCATAGTTCACCTAGCAAACTTTGTGAAGATTTGGAGGGAGCTTCGCTGGCAAGTTCACCTAGCGAACTTGCTGTTGTTTGCTTGTCGTCTTGGTTTCTTTGCCATCATTCATGTGTCTTAATTTCCATTCTTTCATGCCTAGTTCCTGCACAATAACACACAAATCAAAGGTACCAAGATACTTTCACATAGTGTTGCAAACCATCCAAAGCAAGAGTGATTTTTAACACTTTCTTGACAAAAAGGAGTGAAAGATGCCCACATTTGACAACTCAAATAAGCAAAGTTGGGCATCTAACAGAATGCTTGAATCTTTCTAGAAAGTGTTCAAAGCAAAAGAAAATTATTTTTTTCTCTAGAAAGTAAGGTTTCTATGACATTGTATATGAACACTTGAAAAAACAATATGAATTGTTTGAAAAATATGATGAAAGAGATTAATTGAAATCTGAATAATTTTTATTTAAATACATCACAAGATGCCTCTTGAATAAGTATAAATGTTTAAAAATATTCATGATTGGATGCAATGGTTAAGAAAATCTTCATGAATAGTTGTAATGTAAAGGCATCATACTACTTCATTATTTTTCCCAAAGTTTTAGGAAGAAATCGATTATTCTAAATCCAACTTTCAAAAATTTGGAAAAAACTACACAATGCAATTGATTATAGTGGAGGATCAATCGACTGTGGGAACAAAAATTAAAGGTAAAACGAGACCCTACAATCGATTTCTTTAGGGGATCAATCGATTGACACCTCTAAAATTTCGACTTTTAACAATTTGTGATATATACGAAATCAATTTCTTTATTTGATCAATCGATTATTCCGCAAAGAAAATTTAAAATTTGCCATTTAAAAGATAGGGCTTGAATGTATGTGATTCATAAATGTTAGGAAACTTGTATAAATTGTAGTTCCTTTTATTTGGTTGCATTAGGTAAAACAACATATGCACAAAATGTATTTTAGGAAACATGTGGAACAAGATGTTCCAGCATGTGTTCCAACATCTGAGTTTGTTTCTAGGAAGAGTTGCTCAGCTAAAGTGCTTGACATAACTAGTCAAGTAAGACTTGTTCAACTAAAGTGCTTGACAGAACCAATTACACAAGAGGTTCAACATATAAGGATGTATCATCTCGACATAAGGTTTGGGTTCTGACTATCTTTAGATGTCTTTCAGAAGAGTTGTGATAACTCTATTTTAGTGTGTCACGATGACCCATTTTCTCTTATGATTTTAGTTAGGTTTAATTAGGATTTATCTATATTTGCTCGTTTTAGTATGTTTTTACCCTAAGTGCACTAGGTGCACCTATTATGGTTTTTCGTGTGTTTTTGTTTTAAAGAGAATCTGATAAAGGCAAGATGAGGCATGACACCTCAAGACACAGTCTGGAGTAGAATGGAGATAAATTGAAGGAAGATGTTAAGTCTTGTTAGCTGCAAATTCACTAAGAGCTTGGAAGGATGATTATCACTAGGGCGCACATTGCAAGGATTCGTGTCAAGAAAGAGCTAGAGCATAAAGATACGATCAAAGAACCTTGGGGGACAAAAGGTAGTACAATAGGGACCACGCCTGCAAAAGCGCATCTTGCACCTAGTCACCCGCCGTCTGCTCTACACCACTACCTGCTGCTGCAGCCTGCCAAAGACACCTTATCTCTCAATGCTGTCTATACTAGATAGCTTGTTCACGAAGGGAAAATGGATAGCTGGAATTTTTAGTGATTTAATATGGGCTGAACCTTATTCTTATCAAAAGCCCATGATCCAAGACCCATCAACTTCCACACTCATACTCAAAGTTTATAAAAGCAAGCCTTGTCCATCAGAGCAAGAGAGAGACCATGAACTAGAAATTACAAACACTCATAATCATTTCAGTATTAGTTTATTTCACTTGGAGGTTAGGAAGAATTAGGGAGTTTTTCTTCTTCTCATCTAATCATGTATTTACTTCTTGGAGTTGTCGTGACTGACGAGGTCTGTTGCTGTTTACCCAACGCAAGAGATCTTCAAAGTATTACTAGGTTGTCATTTATTTTACATAATTTTACTAAGAATATGTCATCCTGTAGCTTCATTCTAGTAGTTTGTACTCAGCTCATTATGAGCTAAACTCGTATTTGATGAGCAAAGTGAAGTTAATATAAAGTTTTTTTTATGTTGAAATGATGTGATGAATAGTGTCTTGTTTTGTTATGTGTTTTTATTCTATACACCTGCTTCTTAGAATGATCAACTTAGAAAAAGGTACAAGCATGTTGTTGGGAGAGATCCAATAACATGTGGATTTCATAACAAAAATGGTTAATAAAGTAGGATAGAGATATTCACTTAATTCAACTTTCTTAGAGATAAGAAGTTGAGACCATAAATATTTTTAGAATTAAAGCAAGACACATTTTAGGATTATAAGTGAGACTTAGAGATTTGTTCCCTTGCTCTAGTTATGCATGCTTTGATGTTGTAGTGATACACCACTATATCACGTTCTGACCTTTTGAGGCACGACACTTCACATCATGTATACATTTTAGCAACAATATATTAATGGATCTTAGCTCATCAATCATTCTCTCTGATATCTTATCCTCTCTTATTTAGTATTTTAGTTTGTTGTGTGAAATGCTTGCTGCTATTATTATTAGTATTTTGTTACCTTGCTTATACTAGTTTTAAATAAGAGTTGAATACTTTAAAGTTCAAAGCTACATCAATTCCACTCCATGTGGGTACGATATCTTATTTCATTACTTGCTGCAATCAAACATGCATGTATACTTGCATGTGACACATTTTCTTTAAAATAAACATCATAAAGTAAACACGTAGAAAGCAGATAATATGTTTTTGGTGTTGTTTCAGGGGAGTGTTTAGATCTACTTTGAACTACTGCACTTTTTATTTTTGTTTAAAAATTGTATTTGAGCCTTTAACGTTTTTGCTGTGATTTGGTGTCACGACAGGCTTAAGTTATTGCATGCACACGTTGTTACAACCAGTTTATAGTGGTTATTCTGAACTTGAAAGAATTCTAAGAGCACGAAAGCGATTTTTACATTCTCAACAACTATCTGGAGATCCATAAACATCAGTCGTGGTTGAACCAGAGGTTGACGTGCATGTGGAGACAGATGAAAAATCTTTGTCATCATCATCAGATGAGACACAACACAAAGCTTCCATGGCTGAGTAAGACATTATTGGCATTGCCAATGAAGCGCAAAACATTAGGGACAATGATGTATTTGATCCTGCTGCCATGAGCACTGGTATTGTTAGACCAGAGATCACGACACCACAGTTTGAGTTTAAGTCTATGATGTTCTAAATGCTACAAACCACTGGTCAATACTTAGGCTCTCCTCATGAAGACCCACACTTGCACTTGAGACAATTTCTAGATGTTGCTGATAATTTCATGATTCCTAGTGTGGCTGATGATGCCTTTAGGTTGAGGCTATTTCCTTATCCTCTACGAGATAGAGCCAAGGGTTGGCTAAATTCCTTGGAACCAAATTCCTTTTCCTCATGGAATACTTTGGCAGAAAAATTTCTGGTCAAATATTTTCCTTCTTCGAAGAATTCAAATATGAGAAATGAGATTACTTCATTTAGGCAAGGAGCTGCTAACACAATGCCCTCATCATGGGATCCCCATCTGCATTCAACTTGAGACTTTCTATAATGGATTAATTCCATCCTCAAGGAACATGCTAGATGCATCCAGTGGTGGAGCTCTTTTGTCTAAATCTTATGAAGAAGGCTACAAGCTGATTGAGAGTATTACGACAAACACTTATCAATGGCCTGTTACTAGGGCTACTGCAAACTCAACTCATAAGAAGCTGGTTGGAGTTCATGAAGTCAGTAAGACAACAACTCTTGCTACTCAGGTGGCTCAAATCTACCAAATGATGAAAAATATGATGACCCCTAAAGTGACAAAGCCTGAGCTAGTTAAGGTGGTTACTAACACTACTGCAGTTTCCTGTGTCTACTGTGGAGGACCCCATCTGTTTAAAGAATGCTCTTCAAATCCTCTTTCAGTTAACTATATTGGCAACAACAACAACAGATACAACAATCCTTACAGCAACACATACAGTCTAGGGTGGCGCAACCATCCAAATTTTTCTTGGAGTAATAATCAAAATCAACCGAAGCCTCAAGCATTACCAACACCACAGCTCCTCCTGATTTTTCTACTCCTAGTTATGTTGGGGGAAATCAAGGAAACAATCAGTTGGAAAATGTTTAGAACTCTTTTATTCAAGAAGCCGAAAATTAATTTTAAGCACAACGAGTAAGTATCAAGAACTTGGAGAATCAAGTAGGGCAAATAGCTACTGCCTTGAGTTCAAGAAACATGGGAACTCTCCCAAGTTCCATTGAAAATCCAACTGCACCCTCTGAAGTAAAGAGTGTTGAGATATGCCAAGTTATCAAGCTTAGAAGTGGGAAAGAAGTTGAAGAGTCCATTTCAAGAAGAAAATAGACAAGTACATAATTGCCTGAGCCAGACAATTCTGGAACAAAAGAAAACACCGATAGAGAACTGTCTCAGCATCAGAAACAAAATGAAGAGGTCACTAATGCAGATTTGACTTTTCAAGAGACTCAAGAGGTCACGACTAACACCAGCAAGAAGCCAAAGTTTATTCAAGAAAGGCCTCCCCCACCTTTTCCTCAAAGGACAAGGAAGGCCAAGGAAGAACAACAATTTGGAAAGTTTATGGAGATTCTGAAGCAACTTCATATAAACATACCCTTGATTGAAGCTATTCAACAAATTCCAAATTACTCAAAGTTCATGAAGGATGTGCTCGCCAAGAGAAAAAGGGTAGGGGAATTTTCCACGGTTGCACTTATTCAAGAGTGTAGTCAGTTGGTACAAGACAAGCTTCCACCTAAATTAAAAGATCTTGGGAGTTTCACTATTCCATGCACCATTGGAGATACCTTCTATGGAAAGGCTCTGTGTGATCTTGGGGCTAGCATTAACCTTATGCCCTTGTCCATCTTTAAAAAGTTAGGGATATGAGCTGTTAGGCCTACAACCATCACCTTACAATTGACGGATAGGAGTATTTATTACCCTCAAGGAAAGATAGAAGATGTGCTAGTAAGGGTTGACAAATTTGTCTTCTCTGCTTATTTCATTATCATGGATTTTGATGCTGATGAGAAAACACCTATATTTTTGGAAGACCATTCCTAGGAACGGGTAGAACCTTGATTGATGTGGAAAGAGGAGAACTCAAAATGAGAGTCAATAGAAATCAATTAGTAATCAATATACTCAATGCTCTACATTATCCTGAAGAAGATGTAGGTGACTGATCCATGATCTTTAGCTAGGAAGGAATAATTCATAAAAACATTCTCAAGTCTAGTGATGTGTTGAAAAGGGAGCTAGGGAAATCAAAAGAAAAAGAAGAGTCACAAAGTGGAATCATTTATGGTCCAATGAAGAAGCATGAGGAAGAATCTGTGGAAGTAGTAGAATCAACAACTGTTGGTCACAAGCAACATCTAACTTCCATAGAAGAACCTCCCGAACTAGAACTAAAACAATTTCCCGAGCACCTACAATATGCTTATCTAGAGGCAGGCCAGAAGTTTCCAGTTATCATAGCTACAGATTTGAAAGAACATCTGAAGGAGAAATTAATAGCACTGTTGAAGAAGCACAAAAAGGCAATTGCTTGGCAGATCTCAAACATTAAAGGGATCAGCCCAACAATTTGCATGCATAGAATTTTGTTGGAAGAAAATGCTAAGAATAGCATTGACAGTTGTAGTACCCCAAAATTTTCCCACCATTTTTCTTATACCTTGGATTGTGTTTCACATCATTTTTGCATTAACATTAGTGCATATCATTGGTTCTAGGCAGGGGATCAAGGTATCTTGTTCAACACTCAAGAGAAAAGCTTCATCTTTAAAGTTTAGGAAAGGGTTCATCCTCAACCTTATGGAATTCTCAAGTCATAAGGTTCTTTCATCATCAATAAAGGTCTCACAATCACTTGAGTCAAGGTTACAAGCATTGATCACCTCTTCCTATCTTGTGGACAACTGGATTAGGGTGGTGGTTCAAAAGGCATCTGTGGCTAGTTCCTTGGGCAAGACATGATTCTAAGGCTCAATATACATCTTGGGGTTCCTCTACATGGATTATATTTCATCACAAGCCATCACACGAGCTTCAATCAATGGAAAAGATGTTAGGGTTTCATTTGGTCAACAAAAGTCAATTGTGGTTCAATGGGGTCAAAGTCTTGGATGTCAAGGTCAACCAAGGTTATTCTATGTGTTTTCAAGTTTTTTCATGAGTTTGGAACAAGAAAGGTCAAGAAGAAACATAAAATCATGAGTTTGGTTGGATTAGGATTTAGAAAACTCTAATTCTAGCCACTTTGCAACATCCATAACTTTCTCATCCTTGACCCAATGGAAGCAAACTTGTTACCAAAATAAAGAAGACATCATGAAATACAAGTTTGTAGAATAAACAAAGTCTAAAAGATCCATTGTTTGAGAGATATGGATAGCTAAAGTTGAGAAAGTATAGATTTTGACATTCCAACACTTAGAAATTTTTCTAAGTATGGAAATTTAGCTTGAAGTACATGTTTTCAATCCCATCTTACATGATGATTCAAGCTTCAAATGACTTTTCCTTGAACACGAAAGTTATAGAGCATCCTCCAAGATTTCTCTTGAGTACTAGAACTCCTCCATAGGATGTGTAGAGCTTAATTTAAGATCTCTCCAAGTTAGCGTTTCAAAGTTGTCAAGAGTGGACAAGTTTTACGCAGATTTTTGGGGTTACTTTCCAAGGCACTTTTCACCAAGTTCTTGACTTCAAATTAATTTCCCTTAAACATGAAAGTTGAAGATCATTATTCAAGATTTCTATCCATTACTAGATCATCTCCATTGTATCAAAATGCCTCAAGATATGTGGCTTCAAAGATAGGGTATCAAAGATGTCAAAGGTTCAATAACTTAGAATTTTTTCTAAGTTACTTTGGACAGTTTTGAGGACACAACTTCCACTCAATTTTCCTCATTAATCCAAGGTTTGTCTCAAGTTGCCAATAACATGAAATTTGTTCTAATATCTCCAACCTCTCCAACCATACACATTTCATCATAATTGGATTATTATTCATCAAGTTTTGTTAGTTCAAAGTAGGCAACATGAAGTTGATTCAAAATGCATAATTCATGAGTAATCCTGACATTTTCTCAACATGCTTATGCATCAAACCTTTTGTGTCAAATTCATACGCATTATGTCACCTTTTGAATCACAAAACATTGCTAAACGTTAGCCAACATGTCTTGTACTAACCATGCACTTTCTTTTCACATTTTTCCATTTTTGGTAAACCTCCAAACATGCATAATAAGTTTGTTTCCACCACTCTCCCACTTTCTGACCTCTCTCTCCACTCACTACACAACCCCAAATATCACAGCATTGCCATTCCCATGTCTAAAACTCGTACTATCCTCACCACCCTTCATATTTCAATTTCCACCAAAACAAAAACCATGTTGTTTTAAGCATGGTAGAGACTTTTTTACCTCTAGAAAACATCATATAAATGCTAAAGAGAGAACCCTAGGGCAAGGGAGATCCATTTTGTAGCCACTCAGAACCAAAAATCCTCTCTTGTTCAAGTTTTCTTCTCTCTTCGAAACTCTCTTTTACACAAGTTTTCTGGATTTTTTTTGGTTCCATTCTTCATACTCAAGGTCTACAGAAGAAGGTGGAGTTTGGTGAGAGCTTGAGGAAAGAATCAATAGCTTCAGTTGCCCTACTTTGGTAATCATCCTTCAACATGTTTCTCTTATTTTTCATGTTCATTTGCCTTGTTTCTTGCATAGTAAAGCTTCTATGATCTTGTAAAGTGTGTTTGTATTGATAGTGTTCTTGTTTACCTAAGTTTCAGAACATGTTTGTTTTTTTCGTGATTAAATTTAAGGATGTTAGAGTTTGATTTAGTGAAAATAGATGTCATATCTTTAATCTACATGAGATTCTGCACAAGATGGTGTCCTTGGTTTTCGTTTCTGGGCATTTTTTCAATTGTCTCCGGCAAGTCTGGCCGGAGAAGACGACCAGAATAGGGTTCTGGCGTCCTATATGGTTATTGATGTATCGTGATGATGTGACATGTTTGACTACGTGCGTGGCATGGAATTTTGTGAGTTGGCTGGTGACAAGTGTCGTACCCCAAATTTTACCCTTAGATTCCCTGATCATTCACATGTCATTGTAAGTCAATCATCCACGCATAGCTAACCATTTTAACTGTTTTGTTTGTTTTGCTTTGTGAGTTTAGGTTTGTTGCTGAAAGTTCAGGAAGTCATGAAGGCTTTGTGTGAGCTTCTTATCTCCTACAAGTGGTGCTGAAATATCTTGGAACCATATACTCTCATTCTCGTGGTCCTATAGTCAGAACAAGGCCAAATTACTCCTCAGGATTTCTTAGAGATTCCCGAAGAGGATCAGGGTTCCTTTCTATTCAGTATGGTCAAGGTTTGTGGCGAGCTGCATTACAAGAACGTATCCTTATTACCATAAGATTTGTCAAGATTGAGATCGTATCGAATGAAAAGTGTCTATTTTATGAGATAAACACATTATGAGAAAATTAGGGATTTAGGGAGTCAAGAATGCTCGAACGTCATTAAGCCTTTAGGCATCTTTTTCTTAGAACTTGGCGTATGTCTCAAATAGTTCATTCAAGTACAAATTTAGTTGGAATCCAGACTGTGACACCATGTATCACTCAAAGATGTCGGGCATTATTTCAGACAATGACGTTATTCAATAAATCTTACAGTAAAGCTTTTGCTATTATGAGAAGTGTGATATATATAAAAAATAGGAGGTAGTATATTAGTAGAGAGTTGAGATGTGGGAGGCTATTGATGGTGATCTAAGTGTGACCTTTTTAGGCTTAGTATTTATCTTTATAATATGTGGCGCAGTGGTTCGTTTCTTGTTGTTGATATTTTCATTACCACGGTTTGATACAAGTAAGTAAGATGTGGGAAGGCTAATGCTAAGTGACAATATGAATGAGGAAGTAAAGAATAAATAGCAGTCTCATTAAATGATGGTAGAAGCTCTTAGTGTTTATATCACAAATGACGACAAAACTTTTATTTACAAATGACAGAAGTCGTCATGTTTTAACATGGGGTATCACAAATATAAACAAGTTTTGTTAAAGATGCAAAAAGGAGATGAAGTCTTATAAGGACACGGAAGGTGTCAATGTTGGCACACTAAAATTATTGATGCAACTAAGAACACGAGCGACCATTTGCTGGAATAAGCTTTTGGCATTAAAGTAGTCTGGAGGACTCCGCCGGGTGAAATGCACGTTGCTATGGTGCTTGATATATCTCACAGCAATTGCCTACATCTGAACAAACAACAAAGATTCAATAACATATAATATTTAATGGCATACGACATCAGGAAGCACAAGTTAATTGCAAGAATAAAAATCAATGGCAAATCCCTATCTCACTCAAGCTAGTGCATCATGTGAAACATAATTCAACTAAAAAAAAAGCCACTGCTGCTACTTACAAAAGGATGAAAAAGGATCCACTTGACAATGCCAGCTCGTGTCGTTGGTTGCAATATGTCGAAATTCAGCTCTACACCTCTCCAAATGATCACAAAGATGAGTTCAAATCCATCTAATAATGCTCCTCAGAACTTTCTATAAGAAAAAGGAACACAATAGAAGTTATTAGTCTACAATTGAAGATAATCACCTGTTAACATTGAAACAGGATTCATCATCAGAGTTGATGCATGAAGGAAGGCATATCATGATAACAAGTATGGAAATTACAGTTTAGACCTTGAGTTTTTATGATGCATTGCGAAGGAATTTGCCACAATCAAGAATCCCCTGCAACATCCAAACAGAATCGTATCAGTTCCGTCCAAGGAGGATTACATACACATAATTTTAAAACTCATATTGTAAAAGTCATTCATACCAAATTTCACATGATTGCCAAGCCCAGTGGCAAAAACACTTATTCGCATCCGTACTTTACACATGGTTTCTCAAAGCTCAAACCTTGTATTAAACTTTGCTATATTCAACCTTGCTCCAGGATGGGTACATGAAAAGAAGTGATAACAAGTCAAAGAAGATATTGAAGAAACGCAAACATATTCAAAGGGAAACTAAAATCAGACAACAAGTTGTTCCAACATGTTGTAACCAAAACGGAAAGAATGTTATCAAAAGTTCACAACCAGCTCAGATATTCCAAAGCTACTCAAGAAATAATATTACATGTTAATTCAAATTGACAAAATGAATTTATTAGACTCAAGCCCATGTTTTAAAACGTTTCCAAAATGTTTTCAGACACAGTAAATGAAAGGGATTCGTTTCCAAATGTTGCCAACTCAATTCTATTTTGACAATGGCAAGGATTTAATCAGAGACAGCAAGGCTGTTTGTTTCCAAATAAGATTCAGACAACTTTATTTCTTCCCATAAATACTCCACTATCAAAGTCTCTATAAAAGAGGACATTCACAACAACAAAAGGGGGAAACGAATTCGAACACCCACTAACCCAAGAATTCACAAACTCTAAAATCAAAGAAGAAAGTTTTGAGGCTTATCTTTTCACGGAGCTTCCCGACGTCGCGATTTACCCGTCGCCGGAATTAGAACCATCGCCGAGCAAAGTCGTCGTCGCCGGAGCTCGACTTGCTATCTCCACCAGAAACGTCGCGGGGCGCTTCCGTCCTCAAAACCACGTCGCTTGTACAGCCGCCGTCACAACCCAAACCCATCGTCGTCGCAAGACCTTCATTCACCGTTAATCCGCCACCTACAAACCATTGAAACCGTGAGATTTCTTGTTGCTAACATTAATAATTTGTTGATTTTTGTTTTATGTAGGTGAAACGGAAGAAGGAAAACAGCGAGAAATAGGAGAGACGAAACGGAGGTCGGAAAGAAATGGAGAAGAGGAAAAAGAAATTGAATTTAGGAAGCGGTGAGAGAAAGTGAGGAGAAGAACGATCGAGGGGATCAGGAAGAGAAAGAAGAGATTGAAAGAGAGGGAGAAATCGCGAGCTGCGCCACGAAGAAGATTGAAGGGTTTAGGGTTTCCTCTGAAACCTTCACCCTTTCCCTGTTTTCGTTTGGCAAACCGGGTTTGGGTCCGGTGGGTTCACCACCACCGGCCCAACCCATTTTTATCTTTTTTTAATTTATTTTTGTTTGTTTCTATTTTGTAATATTTATTTAAAAATAATAAAAACAAAATAACAACTAACTACTAACATTAACTTAATCTTAAAAATCTAAATTAAATAAATCCAAAATTAATTTTCAATCTAAAAACAAAAAAAATATAATTTAGTTTAATCTAGATTTTGAATTCAAATTTTCACTTCAATATCAAAAATAAAAAGAACATGATTTAGATTTAGGTTTTAATAATTAAAAATATGATAAAAATGTTTTAATCCTTTTCTCTTATAATTCTAAAACAAAATTTGTTTAGCTTATTACTTCAAACTCTTCTTGTTTCTCAAAAATAATGAAAATCTTAAAAAAAAACACTTTTCTAATTAATTCAATGCATTTTTTCAAACTTAATTCAATTTCTAACATTCTACTTAGACTTATATTCAAAATTCTCAAAAAATACGAACAAAAACAATTAACCTCTTAACACAACAACCCCACCACTTATTCCATTTTCACTGTCACACCTAATCATAATCCTTAGCTAACATCGCTATCATCATCACTACCTTTGCATTAATCACTGCTTTAATTTTTTGTTTAACGTTTATCCCCTCTGAAGGAAAGGTTACCCAATTTGACCGCCAAGTCAATACCTTTACCCTCGTTCGTCCTAGCCTTAGGATCCGAGTCGCCGTACTCGTGCTTAGGCGTCCCGCCGTGGACACACCCTTACCTTTTCCCGACCTTAAGACTCCGAGTCTCCGTGTCCATACTTAGGCATCTCGCCGTGGACATCCACCCCTTTATCCTAGCCTTAGGATTAGGAGTCGCCGCACTCCATGTAGGCTCCCGCCGTGGAATACCTACTTACACCTTTTTAATTCAATTTTATAACGTAGAAATCGGAGTCGCCGCAGTCCAAAGTAAGCGCTTCCCTATGAACGCTTACTTCCCCCTGGAACCTTGACCACAGTCAAGAAGTTCCTCTTCCTCCCTCTGTGAGGGGAACTACGATTACTCTGATTCCATCCCCTACCTCGGATACGTAGGCACAAGATGCAAATCTTGGTGAGTAAACTTAGGACTAACCCCTTAGCATTACCCTTAAGCATATAACTTAGCAATAGCACATTAAAACAAGAGGTCCCTGTAGAGTACTACAGAAGTTTAGGATGTTAGTACCTTCCCTAAGCTTAACCAACCTCCGAACCCTAGATCTCTCCCCGCATTGTATTTACGATGCAAAACAGGTTTTCCCCTTTCTTTAACCTTTCCTTCGAATAAATCAAAGACCGGTTGTAAATGAATTAAGATTCAAGTTAATCAATAGCTTGACATCCAAATTTCACCGCAACAACAGGGATTAATAAAATAATGTGTTTCATGATTCCTGATGTTTTGAGTTGCTTCTGGGTTAGGCTTTTGTGCCTTTTCTACTCACACCCCCTGTTTCTAGCCCAATACTTGTTGTAACTTAAATCCAGTTAATCTGGATATTACTTCCACACCCCTTTGTAATTTCCTTTTTATTTATTTTTTCTATTTTTCTTCTTTTTTCATTTTAATTTATTTTTAATTGTTCCAAGCTTTGAAAAATTCACAAAATTAGTTTTTACACACTTTAATGTCTTAAGAATTTTTTCATATTATTATTTTTTATTTTTAAATTTATTTTCCTTTTTTTTTTCATTATCTGTGTGAAGTGTTGACCAAACTACCCTTGGATTAGGGTTTTGACTTTTGAGGTTTTGTGTGTGCTTTCTTGGACCATGTTTGTGATGATGTTTTGGCATATGAATAAGCATTGATTGAGTTCTATTTGAGTGTTAAAAGATAGCATTTTGGTTTGTCCTCATGTGGTTTCTTTGGACCCTTGATTCTTGCTCGATTAGTTGAATGCATGACCTTGTTTGGTTCATTTGATGATGTTTTTTTTCCCACAAATCTTGTTGTGATGCTTTGCAATTTGATTCATAACACACATGACATGAGTTTGAACATTTATTTGAATTTTATTTTCTCTTTTTTCTATCTTTGGATGAAGCATCAAAATGTGTTTGTTTTAACTAAGAGTTTGTGCATGTCTTGCCATGATCTTTTGAACTTGATTCTTGAATGATTCAATGAGTGTTTGATGGTTTTCCTCAACATGTCTTAGGTTATGGTATTCATGATTAGTGGTCCATTTTATGCCCATTTTGTTTCATTTTCCTTACATGATCTTATACTTCTCACATGAACAACTTGAGTTTGTGATTGCTTGACTTTGGTGCTTCAATTTGTGTTTGCCTCTACTTGACTTTGATTTTGGATTGAGATGTGAACATGATGAATATCATTTTAGTTTGTTTCTAATCATGATGGATTAATGCTTGACCATGTATGCTTTTGTTTGAGTGCCTCCTATCTTTGATTGACTTTGGTGTATGAACTTGGTTTTTGAGGCATGTTTTGAATTCAAGCTTTGATGTTTCCTTTATGTGTTCATAAATGAATCTTTGACTTGGTGAACATGTTGTTGTTACTGCCCACACACAATCCCATGCCTTAATCTCATGTATTTCCTTTTAGGGTTATGTTTTGTATGCTTGTTTTGTGTAGCATTTACATTGTTTGTGAATGGAATGCATGATTTAGTTCTTTGTGTTTCTTCCTTGTTCATTGACATGGTTGGATATGTTGTGATGTTACTATTGCCCCATCTTGTTTCTCATATCTTTTAACCTCATTTTACTTTGCTTTGTGTTTAATGTTGCTTCTTTTGAGATGTTTCAGCCATTTGATTGTGTTTGGCCACTTTGTTTTTGACATTGTGTTTTTGATCTTGTGACATGGTTTGACATGTGATTGCTCCTTTGTTATTTTGAAATGATGTAAGTATTCACTTTGTATTAGATTGAGATGTGTGAGTTTGATACTTCTTTGTCATTGAATTTCCATGATTGTTTTTCTTGATTATATCTTCCTCCTTCTTCTACTTTCTTCTTCATCTTCTCTCTCTTTGAGACTTGTTTAAGTTTCAATTTTGTTTTCCTTTGTGATTGAATTGGATAGTGTTTACTTGTGTTTGCTCACTTGATCCCTTAGGATTCCAAGTCCCACTTAATTTCCGATTAATGTGGGAGTAGGAGAGACATTAGACTTTCAATCCTTTGCATGATAACAATTAGGATAGTCCCTTTTTACCTCAACTTTAGGTCCATCATTTGTATGATAACATTAGGTATATTTCCCTTCCATCTCAACCTTAGGGCCATTTTGTATGATAACATTAGGGTTTTCAGATTCCCTTTAGTGTTTTTCTTTTGAGTCTCCTTTTCTCATCTCAAACAACTCTAAGACATTTAATAAAGACGATGAACATTGTGCGCCACGAGCCTTAAGTAAATGGGAAATGATGAGTGAAGGGTTTCTCCTCACTTGCCTAAAGTGTTTAGTGTACGCCCCTTGGGAGATATGCGACACATTCGCTCCTATATCACAGTCTTTAGTGCAACGTGAATCTCAAACAAATTCAATTCACTTCATTAAAACTCTTAAACAAAATTCAAACCTTTTTATCCTTCAGGATTGTTCTTAAAATCATTTTCAGAAAAGAGTGCGTTACTTTTCCGTTCTACCGCAAACAACATAGACCCTAACTGTTGGAATGGGAACTTATCGTCACTAATAAAAAACACTTAACCAACTAGTGGTTTAGTTACCCGAACTACGTTTGCTCTGATTTCTCATACCAGATGAGGATATGTAGGCACAAGGCTGACTCTGGCTTTTTCATTGCATGGGGGAATACGTTTCCATAGGGCGGTGATATCCTATCGAGTCTCCTTTTTTATTTTCCCTCTTCCGTTTCCATTTAGCAGTAGCTTTTAGATAACTCACCCTTTGATTATACAACAAGTGTGGATCCCATTGAGTACAACGAACGTGAGGGGTGCTCATACCTTCCCCTTACGTAACCGACTCCCGAATCCAAGATTTGGTTGCAATGACCTTGTCTTATCCTTTCTTTTAGGTTTTCTTCGATCGTTTCCTTTACCTCCCATGGGATAAATAATGTTTGGTGGTGACTCTTCTGTTTGTTTCCGCCGGTTGTTTTTCACAATTGCGACAAAAGTCAAAGAAGATTGAATCCAATTATGAAGGAAGTTGTCAAGAAGGAAATTATTAAGTGGTTGGATACTGGAATTATCTACCCTATCTTTGATAGTGTGTGGGTAAGTCCTATTCAATGTGTTCTGAAGAAAGGAGGCATGACTGTGATTGTCAACGAGTAGAATGAACTAAGTACTATAAGAACAGTTTCTGGCTGGAGAACTTGTATGAACTATAGAAAGTTGAACAAAGCAACAAGGAAGGGTCATTTCCCCAACAAGGTTGCTACAACCTATCATCCTCAAACAAGCGGCCAAGTTGAGCTATCTAATAGAGAGATCAAAATGATTTTGGAAAAAGTTGTTAACCCCACAAGGAAAGATTGGTCCAAACATTTGGACGAGGCTCTTTGGGCATACAGAACTGCCTACAAGACTCCCTTAGACATGTCTCCTTGTAGACTTGTTTATGGGAAGGCTTGTTAGCTACCCATTGAATTAGAGCACAAAGCTTTTTGGGCGGTTAAGTAATTAAATTTCAACTTAAAATCTAATGGACAAGCTAGAATGCTCTAACTCAATGAGTTAGAAGAACATGGGCTATTCTCTTTGGAAATGCTGAACTCTATAAGGAAAAGACCAAAAGATGGCTTGACAGAAAATGCCAGAAAAGGGAATTAGTGGAAGGTCAAAGAGTTTTGCTCTTTAACTCTAGACTGAAACTATTCCTCGGAAAATTAAAGTTAAGATGGTCAAGACCCTTCAAGTTAGTGACAATTTATCCTCATGGAGGTGTGGAATTGTTGAATGAAAAAAATGGTAAAAAATTCAAGGTTAATGGCCAAAGGATTAAAACCTATTTTGGTGACCATTCAAGTAGCACTAGGGGAACCATTCATTTTATTGATTAAGGATTTTTGTGTTGGTCAGGCTATAAGACCTTAAAATAGCGCTATTCGGAGGCAACCCAACTTAATGAAATTTTATTTTTAGTTTTTACAGTAGAGTAGTTTTTGTTGGCATCAACAAGCATTTGGAGTCACGACAGTTGGAACAATAACAAAGTGACAGTCAAGGCAAATATTCCTAAGTCTAAAGCATTAAATGAAATGTTGAGCTGACATTTTTTAAATATTTTATTCTCTTGGACGGGAATTGAAGAGGTTTGAATTATGGAGAGAGAAATTGAATGGGTGGACTGCATGCGCCTAGAGCCTTCTACTAGACAGGTCATGATGACCAGTCTGACACGTCAAACTGTTGGGACATAGCAGCACGCCAACCCTCTTCCATGCTAAAAATTCAAAATTTTGTCTTTTCCCACCCGCTACATCAACCAGACCTTTCAGTTTATTTCCCTAATTTTCACAAAAAGATAATTGTCACTTTTCACATTCCAAACAATTTTCATTTCACCATCACGCTATCTCACTTTCTCTCTCTCAAATTCCCAAACAACATCTTTCTTGTCTGTTTCTCTTTACCTCCATCCAAACCCTAACCACTATTCCTCCCTCACCCCAAACACAATGGAAGTACCAACTGGAAGACACGTCAAAATGGCAGCAAGGAAGAATTCTACATAATACGCAGTGTATTCTGACGAGGAACAAGAAGGGCATGAGAAGTTTATCAATAACGAAGCTTCTCGCCGCTTCATGGAATATTTCAGCAAAATGGGTTTTCACGATGAAAGAGGTTTTGTCTTCGACAACCAAGAAGAAATCCTAAGACTTGCTGGGGATTTAGGAACAACCATAAAAAATCTGGGGTGGATGAAGTTATGCCGCCAGCCAGGCCCATATAACATCTCTCTGATTAAGGAGTTCTATTCTAACCTAACTGATCCTGGGCACAAAAGGCCCATATGATTCTTGTTATTTTGAAGCTTAGAGGTGTCCTTTATTTATAGGAAAAGAGTGAAGAAATGGAGCTAACCAGATTATCAAGTTCTCAACCTTTTGGCTCGGTTCTATTGTAACTTGGTGGTTTCATGATTTTGTGTCATTCCAATGCAAAGTACAAGTCTCTTCTAGGGTTTTTGAGAGGTTCAAGCATATTTCTTATCAGTACTAAACCTTTATGGTGCCGAATGGATAATCACAATGCTCAAGACAAGTTGGCATTGTTTAAAGTGGCTTTACAAGAATGGTATTGCCCACTTTTTACCAAAAAGGGAAGGATCTTGAAAATAAAGCTTCCACCACTTGGATAATGCTTGAAATGCAAGTGTACAAGGTCTTCCAAATGAAATATTGAGGGTTTGAATTGGTTTTGCAAAGTTACTCATCATGGCCATTACCTAAAAATCAAGTTTTAGACCTCAACTTCCTCTCTTCGAATCTCCTTGCTCACACATGCTATGGAGGAGTTCTTGTACTTTTTGAAAAGCCTCAAATGTGCTATACAACTTTCATGTTTTATGAATTTCTTGAATCTCAAGGGATCATGGTGAAAATTGGCTTCAAAGATTGTTGCATTTGATTACTGAAAATTTTGGCCAACACACAATGGATGTTATTCCCAAGGTTATAACATCCACTGTGACATTCACTACAGACCAACTATTATGCAGGAGTTATAAAGCAGTAAGTAACACAGTTGGTTGTTGACCCAGTTCAGTGCAACACACTTACATCTGAGGGCTACCAAGCCAAGGAGAAGTTTCACTATCAGTAGAATTAATTTAGAGTCAAACCTCCAGTTTACACTCCTCACTTAAAACCTACCCAATGACAATTTAACCTAGAGACACTCTAGACCTGAGTATACCCATTCACTCCCTACAATCACCTCAGTGATATCCAATTACACTTACAAATTCAACAGTAGTATGAAGAACCACTTCAACTACACACACCTTGATCTTTCTTCAAAGCTTTGATCAAGGAACACACACTTTTGCTTAACAGCTTTGAGTGACACACAACTTAGAAACTACCTAACCAATGCAATCAACAGTTGCTTGGATTACAAGTGTTCCTAAGACACAATCGTGAAGAACTACCTCTTCACTTCTAAACCACTATGGTGATTTCTCTGTTTCTCTATCTTCAACAGCTGCCTTCTAGGATTGCTTCTCCTGTTATTTATAGCAGCAAATCATTCCTTGGGCCTGGGTGCAATCTAGGTTTTTCATCACAAAACCTCTCCTTTAATTGTTTTCCCACTTGCCAATTCATTCAAGGACATTTTAGTTCGCTTAGGGCTTCTAAAATGTTTCCTGAATCCCAACTTGATCTCCTACAAGGCTTCCCGATTTTTAGCCTAAGAATCCTCATTCTGAATACCAGAAAAACTACCTTGCCCGCTGGATGTCATACGAACAGTGTTATGACATTCTGTATGACAGTCAGCTTAACTAAGTTAACTTGTAGTTAACTTACCCTGCACACACATCATTAAGTATGTCCTAACAATCAGTATGACATACATGCACATTATAAAGTTTTTCCACACAATACAGCCAATCAAGAGCACTTACAAACTCCCCCTTTGGCAAATTTTTGGCTAAAACAACCTGTTAACATATCAGAGTTTACACACAGCAGAAGACTTATGATCTGTTTTTTCATGCAGGAAAGTCACTAGCTGCTCAAGCTATCAGGGTCCTCACAGTTGGATCTCAGCCCTGCCAAGCCCACCCTGTTAACCATCTGATAGTTCTCACTGCAGATGTCACTCCCCCTCAACTGATACATCTCATTAGTTGACCATTGTGCCTGCATACCTTTCAGTTTTACAGACATCCAGTTTGATCTGGATGTTATGACACTCAGAGTAACCTTCTGAAGTCACACAGTTGTGCTACTCCCCCTGAAGGGATGCACTATGTTCTCATTCTGCTCCTAAGGTTGGCACTTGGTCACTAGCACATAGTTCCTAGTTCTAGCATATATGGCATACATATCACATCAGTAACAACCCAAATAGCTGTTATCACACACACACACACACACACACACACACACACACACACACACACACACACACACCTCATTAGCAGCACCTGTAGTTACCCCTGTAAATATACCATGGTGCATATGCTCAAGCACAGCTCATAGCTGTCTTGTTCTTCCACCTGCTGTTACTACCACTACCACATAACTTGTGGTACACATTGGTTGATTATGGGTTATCAACCAATTCTTCCATGTGCTGTACCTGCTCATGTTTTTATCTAACACTCTCTCCCTCTTTTTAGCCACAAATTAAGATCCAACTAACAAATAGCATAGATCATAAAATGTACCAATACATATGTTTGGGGTTACATTACAAAACTGCTCATATAGAGCACTACACAACCAGTGCAATTCTTGCTGGCACGTAGATCTGCCCAAAATAACTCAAAACAAACATCAACAACAGTTCACAAAACCAGCTCAATTAGCATGAGCTTCACAGTACTTTATCAGCACAAGTCATTCTTCTTCTTCAGATGCAGAACTGGACCTACCTTTGTCAGATTCTCCATCACTAGTCTCCTCAGCCTCAGAGGATCCATCTTCATCACTGTTCTCTCTCTCTCTCTCTCTCTCTCTCTCTCTCTCTCTCTCTCTCTCTCTCTCTCTCTCTCTCTCTCTCTCTCTCTCTCTCTCTCTCTCTCTCTCTCTCTCTCTCTCTCTCTCTCTCTCTCTCTCTCTCTCTTCTCTGAATCAGCTTCTTGATGATCATTCTCTTCTGCACCATTGTGTTGCCTGTCCTTATCAGTGAACTCAACCTTGTCATTTTGCTCAAGGGTCCTGATTAGTGCTTCAAGAGTTCTTTTCCTCGCATCCATCTCTTGACATGTTTCCTTTAGCTTGACAATGACTTCTGCTTTTGTTGATGTAGACTGTGATGTCTCAGCTGATGTTGCAACAAGGTCAGGAACATGAGTTCCAAGAAACAACTTGGGATGAAATGATAAGGGGTTTTCTCATTTGCTCGCAACATCAGTCTTTTTGAGAATGTTGGGATACTGTTTCAAAATGATGCCACATATGAGGGAAGGTAATGCAATGGGGCCCTTGATGCTATAGTTTCCCGCATGCTTCATAGTTTGTTCAAACACATATGTTCCAAAATCAAATTTGGCCTTGGTCCCAATCACATAGATGATTTTACCAAGTCCAGTTGCCACAGTAGATTTATGGTTTGTGGGCACCCAATTTGCTGCTCCAATCTTATGCAACATAGCATATTTGATACTCAATTTGTTGGCAATTAGCTTTCTTTTGGATGGCCATCTTTGTACCTGGTTGCCTGTTATCACTTGGCATATTTTGTTTTCTGAACCATTTACATCAGGACGAGCTCTATCTGATCTTCCCATATATTTATTGATTGTTGTTGGAGTAAAAGTAACGCACTCCCCTCTTACATGCACCTTGCCAAACTCTCTTGATTTCCTGTCAGCACATTCCTCTAAGACATTAACTATGAATTCTTTGACAAGTAGCTCATAACATGAAGAGAATTCACTAACTGTTTTCATTAGTCCTGCATCATAAATGAGTCTCATGATTTCTTTACACTCAAGCACATTCTGTCCCAGCTCCCTTTCCACTGCCAGCCTTTTCTGAACAACATACTTCCACCTACTAACACACGAGGGGTAATGAAATGAAATATTGTCAATTGGAACTTCAGGGACCTTTTCAGACAGCTTGCTCTTAGAGAGTTTCTTCTTGTTTTGAATGTTAGTGACATCTTCAGCAACATCAGACTCAGTCTCTGATTCAGTACCAGTGTCAGCCTTCCTTTTCTTGGTGACCACTTTGCTCCAGGCTTTCGGAAGTCCAACTGGTCTTCTTCTAGTCCTAGCCTTCCTTGAGGGAGTGTCATGTTCAGCTATCTTCCTCTTTGTGAGGTTGTCTTGCTCCACAGCCTGTTCAACTGCCTTTTTCTTGGGGAAACCTTGTTCAGCCACCTCTTTATCTTTCCTTGTCATTGTAACACGGTGGGAGAACTGACTTTAAACAATGTTGCGGATAGCAAGAGTCGCCACCGACTTTTATTTTATCCATAAGGAAAGGTTATAAAAGAACAGGAAAGACCTTAGAGAATATTTTGGGTCCGGGGGGTAGGTTATGAAAAGGGAAGGTGTTAGCACCCTTTTCATCCATGGTTATCCATGGGCTCTTAGGTACTTAAGCTCATTTTTGAATTGTTTTGAAAGTGTAGTGTGTGAATAGCAAAAAATTTCAGAATAGTTTAATAATAATCCGTGTATGGATGTGAAAAAACTTGCTTGAAATTTTTGTTGGAAATTTGTTTAAGTGTGAAAAAGTTTTGAAGTGAGCAAGTATCTAGGAGTAGCCTACCCTAATGTTTTAAGGTCTTTCTTATTCTTTATCCTTTCCTTAGTAAGACTATCCCTACTATAATGGAGTAGGTAGTCCTTACTTTGGATGTTAAGGGACATGTGAGGGACAATTGGATTTTTGAAGGCCATGGTGGGGTGTAATAAGCAAACTGGAGGGACTATCATCATTTTTCGAAAGGGACTCGATTCGTAAAGGCAACCATAAGGGACTTTGATGATTTTTCCATTTGAGGGACTTGCTTTATACACCCCACTTAACCATTATTCGTAGGCAACTTGAGGGATATCCTTAGGAAGTGAGACGGCGATTAAAATCGACTTACGTGTGTGACGTGTTTATTTTAATTATCTTTATTTAAAAGTGATCTAAATTTATTTTAATATTACATACATGTTGTTACACTCCCTAATTACTAACCATAATAATAATTAAATAATTAAACAACTTTACATCCGAGAAACAATTACAAAATAATAAGCAAAATAATTAAATAGCAAAAATAAATAAAATATAAATAAGCAATAATAAATAATAAAGGGGGTTAGTAAGCGATATTTAACAAAATAATAAGCATGATTAGAATATAAATGGGTTAGTAAATAGGAATAAACAAAATTAATCCAAATATTATAATAATAAGAAATTAACAATTTTTTAATATAATCCACTAAAAAAACAAATATGAATAAACAATTGTTTTAATTTTAATATTTTAAAATGTTTTTTAATTTTAATATTTTAAAAAAATGTTTTTTTTTATTTTAATATTATAAGAAAATGTTTTTAATTTTTATATTATAGAAAATGAACCAACTTAAATATTTTTAAAAATCTGATAAAGAAAGTAAAAAAAAATAAAAGGGTTGGGCCGGTCATTACCTCCGGACCCAACCCGGTGGAAGCAATTGTGATCAAAAGAGTCTTTTAGGGTTTTGAAGGTTTATGGACTATTGGCGCGGCGGCCAAACGGTTAGGCCTAACCTTCGGATGTGTGTAATGTGACCGAAATAATGGTGAAGTTTAAGATCATACAAACAGAGAATTAACTACAGAAATTAAAGCCATACAAGCAGGAATTTAAAAGACGGAACTCAAAGCGCGATTGTTAAGTTCGCGAGGTTACATGATAGGAGCAGATACAATATGATGATGAAAAATTTAATCAATGATAAACGGATTTAAAACAATCAGTTGAACAACAGAAAACAAGAGGCTGTTAGTAGGGTTAGGCATAAATACAATGGATAATGAGATAGTGCAGAAAAAGATGCAAATTTAGAGTTTTTATTGTTTTGAAAAAAAAGATTTTAATTTAATTTATAAAAGAAAGAACAATGTTAGTTTTTAAAAAATACTTTAATTTTAACCTTAAAAAAAAGGTTTTAATTTGTATTAAGAAAAAGTTTTAATTTTTATTTTAAACAAAGAGATTTTAAGTTATTTATTTTAAAAATAAAAAAAAAGGTCTTTATTTATTATTATAAAAAAAAAGAAAAAAAGTTTAATTTAATTAAAAGCTTTATTTTATTTTATTTTTAAATAAATATCCTAATAAGATTTAAAAATAATAAAATTAAAATATAATAAGAAAAAATTGTAAAATAATAAAAAAAAAGAATAAAGAGGAATTGGGCCGGTGATCAACCCGGGCCCAACCCCAATCGTGGCAATCAGCAATATTGAGACTTAGGGTTTGAGACCCCCAATCTCCTTTCGAATGGCGCCGATCCACTCTCTTCATCTCCTTTGCTTCGTTTTGCTGCGATCTGGTTCCCTAAAAACCTGAAAACACACAAACTTAAACCGTCAAATGTGAAAGGTGATGCACTCGTCGCTTACGTTTTTGAACGATGATGATTTTACGGTGAGTCTCTGAGGTTTCAATGGTCGGTGATGACTCCTTGTCTGAGGCCAGACGGTGATCGCCTTTGATTACCCGCCGTCGGTGAAGGCAGTCGCGGTGATCACGGGAGCTTTGCGCGAGGGTTTCGTTGTTCCTCTTCTTCTCTTCAATCGCGCGGTCACTAGGGTTTGCGATCTTCGTTCCTCTTTCTTACGAAGACGATGACGAGGATATTGGTTCCTCTGAGTCTCGGCTGTTCTCCTTGTTTGCGCCGCCTAGGGTTTGTTCGCGATTGGTTCGTCAGCGTTTCCTCTGAGGTGAGATCGTCCCTTTATATCTTCTCTTTTTGGGCCTTGGATGTTGTTGGATTTGCGTTTTATTTTTGTGATTTCTGATACAAATTGATTTGATTTGATTTCAGAATTATTTGATTGAATCCACTTGGGATTCTTTCCCTTTTCAAACTCAGGATTTTCAGTTCGTTTTGATTTGCATTCTGATATATCTCGATTTCGAATTTGTGATTCGGATTGGATTTTGCAACTTCCTGGATTTTTCTGATACTGATATATCCTGTTTCCTCTTTACAGATTTGATTGGGATTTTGGTGAGATTGGACTTCGTTTTTTCTGATATATTTGATCTCGTTTGATCTGAACTTTCCTTTTTCAGGATTCCCTATTCTTGGTTATAGATTTGCCCAGATTTTCATTTGATTTTGATAACTGAACGGCTTTGTCTTGATTTGTGGATATCCAGTTTCTTCGTTTCCTTGATTGGATCGAATTGGGTTTTCATTTTTCTGATGATATTCGGATCTTTCTCTTTTCAGAATTCCTTGATTGAACGTCACTTGACCCTATTCGATTTGTTTGATAACCTGGACTGATCTGTTTTGATTTCATTTGGACATTGCTTTGGATTCTGATATCTGAACTGGTTTGGTTTTGATGGACTTGTTTCGTTCAGTTTGGTTATCAGCTAGAATTCACTTATTTTTCCTCTTCTTTTTTCAGGATGGGTACTATGGTTTCGATCGCGTCAAACGCTGCTGAGGAAGGTATACGGCAATGATGACCTTGTTCTGAGCCTGATGGAGCAAGATACTACGTCCTAGCTTCTGATCATATTGCTGCTTCTGATTGAATTGGTGATGATGATTGGCTATGATGTCGATGAACTGAGCCATGTATTTGTTTGTTTTATGGACCGAGTATGGTTTTGATAACTTGTTTTTGGTGACTTTGTTTGTTTTGCTTTGATGTGCAGGTTAGTCGAGATTTGCGGCGAAGCTCAAGGGTCAACATGAAGACACTTATCATTTTTAGGACTTAGGATTTTTAGGTTTAATGTAATTCCTTGTAACAGCAAAAATGTGAAACAATCTCCCTTTTGTATAATGCAATCTTTATGAAATAAAATTCCCAACACTTTGAATTTATTTATATTTTATTCCTAGTTAAAAAAAAATATAAACAATTGTGAATAAATCCACAAGCATTTAAATTCATTAACATAGTCATAAAACATAAACACTCCCAAGTGATATTTGTAATTCTAATCTCATCCGATTAAAATGTTAACCAAACCACTTCATAACCAACACATATGGGCACCGTAATCACAACAGTTTTAGCATCAACAGTAACACTACTCGTAATTAAATTCTACTGACCAAATGCCAAGATCTTGATATGATCAGACCTGGTGATAGATAAATGTATCAAACGCCTCAGAATTTTAATAACAGCCCATCTTCAAGGAATTGGTAGAATTTGTGTAAAATGACCAAAATACCCCTGGAATCAAATCTCTCTTTGATGTTGGAAAAAAAAAATCATGAAGTTTGACTTTGGTTTGACCACAGTTGACCTCAGTTTGACTTTTTAACTGCATTGACTGCTTTTGACTTATCTGATCATCTGACTGAGCAAACTTTTGAGAAAAGTCTTGAAACTTGACATGGGGGTTCTTATACACATATAAGATGTTATGAAGCTCACTTGAAGTCTTGGAAGTCCATTTAGCCTGATTAAAGTCAAAACCCTAGCTTTGGATGCACTGCTTAGGAGGTGCATTGTCTGAGGGAATTGTCAACTCTTCTGACCAATTGTGAACTTTGTGAACCTTGTGAATCTTCATAAGATATCTTGTGATACTCATGGGAGGTATTGTGAAGCTTGTGAACCTTGTGAACATCATGAAGTGGCTTTGTAGACCTCATGACCCTTAGGAAAGCTTTGTAAACATTGTGAATCTTGTGAACCTTGTGAACCTCCAAGAAGCAACCTATGGACTTCATGAACCTCATGAAAGGTATTGAAAGCACTGTGGGACTTGTGAACCTTGTGAACCTTCTTAGAACACAAAGTCTTGTATTGTGAGGGCAAATTTTGGGGTGCAACAGCTGCCCCTGTTCAATTTTCTGAAACCTGAGGGGTTAGATTGGTATATTTGCCAGTCGTAACCTGGAAGGTTGAAGGGGATTGAACACAAAAGCCCAAAAATTTGCACTCACTAGTGCACTAGAGTGGTACAGATGGCTAGTTGAATATGATTGAGTGGGCTTAAAGATGCCACTAGGGGGGGAGCAGTTCAAAATATGGGTGTAGGATGAAAGCTGTCAGGAGTCTGGAATAATAATGATGTAGCAGCATGTCTTCATGAGGATAGAGCAATCAATAGTGATAACCCTAAAGCAGTCTTGAAGCAATGATATGATTTCAGGAGGATAGAACAATGAATGGCTCTAAAGCAGTCTTGAAATAATAATGTGATATGTCTTCAGGAGGATAGAGCAATCAATAGCTCTAAAGCAGTCTTGAAGTAATGATTTCAGGAGGATAGAGCAATCAATAGCTCTAAAGTAGTCTTGAAGTAATGATTTCAGGAGGATAGAGCGATGGATAGCTCTAAAGCAGTCTTGAAATAATAATGTAATTTCAGGAGGATAGAGCAATGGATAACTCTAAAGCAGTCTTGAAATAATTAGATGGCTTCAGGAGGATAGAGCAATGAATAGCTCTAAAGCAGTCTTGAAGTAGTAATATGACCTCATGAGGATAGAGCAATGAATAGCTCTAAAGCAGTCTTGAAGTAATAGGATGATTTCAGGAGGATAGAGCAATCAGTAGCTCTAAAGCAGTCTTGAAGTCATGAGAGGCTATCAGGAGGATAAAATAACCCTGAGGTTACAATAAAGCAGTCCCAAAGTAATAAGAAGCTCATCAGGAGGATAAAGTAATCCTGAGGTTACAATAAAGCAGTCCCAAAGTAATAAGAAGCTCATCAGGAGGATAAAGTAACCCTGAGGTTACAATAAAGCAGTCCCAAAGATCATAAGCTTGTTTGTTGGATAATTAACCTGAAAACAAGGTAGCATTCTGTATAACAACATTAGTTTATGCTTTATGTATGCATGTATGACATGATGCACTTAGGTAATGTACTATAGACATATATGTTATGGTATGATGTAAATGATGTATGTATGATATGACACTGCTGGAAGTGTCTGGATATCCTTGTATAACAACTGCTGGCCAAGGAAAATAAATCCCGATTCGTTGAAGAATATATAACCCTCCGTCTGCTGGGGATAACAAGGTATAGATAACCTCCCGTTGTTGGGGATAACAAGGTATAGATAACCTCCCGTTGTTGGGGATAGTAGGGTATAGATAACCTTCGTTTTCGTTTGATAGTAGGATAAGTATAACATCCCGTCTTCGTTCATCGTGCCCTTATTGGAAAGTAATTTCCCGTATATCCGTATGAGGATAAAAGAGATGGATATAAATTCCAGGGGAGATTAGACTTTGTGAAAATGGATTAGTCCTACTGATGGTTTGTAACTGTCTTGTAAAGATGAACCGGCGAAGCTTCGTTGAAATCCTTCCCTCGTTCGTCCTTAGTAAATACTATTACTGCATTTTCATGCATTTCTGGTAAACATCAATCATATTAAAAGCATACATGCATTTCTGGTAAACATCAATCATATTCAAAGGCATACATACATTCAAACACAACCAATGGACGTTTCGCTTATGTAAATAGGGTAAAAGTAAATCTGGATTCAAAAGATGGAATTTATTTATATCAAAAGTGACCCATACACGGGTAAGTTTGTACAAGGAGACATAAACCCTAGTAAGAGAATTTTGTCATGAAGTTTTACAAAAAGAATCAGCTATGTGGGAAATAATCCTATTGAGTTTCAATTCTACTATTGCCACTCAAGTATCTCATCTTCTTGCTGTTTAGACGGAAACGATTGGATTGAGCTTTATCCGTTTGAGCTTGAGTAAGTAGTACAACTGGTTGCAGTTTCATGAGTGATCCAAACGAGACATAGTCATACGCTTTAATCCCTAACTTTTGCCTGGATTGCCCTTTCAGGTTTTCAATCCACCGGGATACCCTTTTTTGCCCAAGCCGCCTTTTCAGGTTTTCGACTTGCCGGGTGTACATCTTTTTATATATATATCCCTAATTTTTGCCCAAACCCTTTTGGTTTGCCGGGATGCCCTTATTTTTGCCTAGGCCTGTCAACCTAGCGGGTCTCTTTTTATGCGTAGTATTTTTTAACTATGTCTGCGTTTACAGGTTGTGGGAAGTCTTCACCATCCATTGTAGTCAGTATCATGGCACCTCCTGAGAACACTGTCTTGACTAAAAATGGTCCCTCATATGTTGGAGTCCACTTGCCCCTAGGATCACCCTGTGGTAATATGATACGCTTGATTACCAAGTCACCAGCCTGATATACCTTTGGCTTAACCTTCTTGTTAAAAGCTTTGATCATCCGTTTCTGGTACATCTGGCCATGACAAACTGCTGCTAACCTTTTCTCATCAATCAAATTTATCTGGTCAAGTCGAGTCTGAATCCACTCATCTTCATCCAAGCCTGCATCCTTCATAATTCTCAAGGAGGGGATCTGAACTTCAATAGGCAGAACTGCTTCCATACCATAGACTAAGGAGAATGGGGTTGCCCCTGTTGAAGTACGTATTGTAGTACGATAACCATGCAGAGCAAATGGTAACATCTTGTGCCAATCCTTGTAAGTAATAGTCATCTTCTGTACAATCTTCTTAATGTTCTTATTAGCAGCTTCAACTGCCCCATTCATCTTTGGACGGTACAGAGAAGAGTTGTGATGCTTAATCTTGAACTGCGTACAGAGATCAGTAATCATAGTGTTGTTCAGATTAGAGCCATTGTCAGTGATAATCCTTTCAGGGATACCATACCTACATATGAGATTATTCTTAATGAACCGAGCCACAACATTCTTAGTCACAGATGCAAATGAAGCTGCCTCTACCCACTTCGTGAAGTAATCAATAGCAACCAGGATGAAACGATGCCCATTAGAAGCAGTAGGCTTGATCTCACCAATCATATCAATGCCCCACATGGCAAAGGGCCAAGGGGCAGTCAACACATTCAATGGAGATGGAGGTACATGTACTTTATCAGCATAGATTTGACATTTGTGACATGTTCTGGAGTGTTGATAGCAATCAGCTTCCATGGTAGACCAATAGTAACCTGCTCTCAAAATCTTCTTTGCCATGGTATGACCACTAGAATGAGTGCCAAAGGTCCCATCATGCATCTCTTCCATAATTTCTGTAGCTTCCTTCTTATCCATACAACGAAGCATAGTTGAATCATGATTACGCTTATACAGAACGCCATTACTCAGAAAGAACTTAGCAGAAAACCTTCTCAGGAACTTCCTATCTTTGACAGATGCCCCTTCAGGGAACTCCTGAGCTTCAAGATAGTTTTTCACTTCATAGAACCAAGGCTTCTCCTCTGCCCCTTCAGTGTCAATCTCATTGCAGTATGCAGGCTTCTCAAATCTATCAATGGTAATCTTGGGAGCTTCATCATCCCAGCTGATCTCAAACATAGATGCCATGGTGGCCAATGCGTCTGCCAACTGATTCTCTCTTCGTGGAATATGTCCAAAAGTAATCTCTTTGAAATGTGGGATCAAAGACAACACATGTTCTCTGTAAGGAATGAGATTATCATGCTTTGTATCCCAATCTCCTTTAATCTGACTTACTACCAGAGCTGAATCTCCATACACCTCAAGGAACTGAATCTTCATATCAATAGCAACTTGCATACCCATGATACATGCCTCATACTCAGCCATGTTATTGGTACAATAGAAACAAAGTCTGGCAGTAATCGGGGTATGACAACCTTCAGGGGAGCTAATCACAACACCAACACCATTACCATGTGCATTGGAGGCACCATCAAAAACCATAGTCCATCGGGATCCTTGTTCAGGTCTGTCATATTGTCCAGGTTCTTTGGTAACAGACATAATGTCTTCATCAGGGAACTCAAAATTCATTGACTGGTAATCATCTACTGCTTGATGAGCCAAATGATCAGCAACAACACTCCCCTTAATGGCCTTCTGAGTAGTATACTGTATATCATATTCCGTCAAGATCATTTGCCATCTTGCAATTCTTCCGGAAAGAGCAGGTTTCTCAAATATGTACTTGATTGGATCCATCTTCGAAATCAACAAGGTAGTATGGGTCAACATATACTGTCTTAGTCGGCGAGCAGCCCATGCCAAAGCGCAGCAAGTTTTCTCGAGCAGTGAGTATCTTGTTTCACAGTCGGTAAACTTTTTGCTAAGGTAGTATATTGCCTGCTCTTTTCGACCAGACTCGTCATGTTGCCCCAATACACACCCCATTGAGTTGTCTAATACTGTTAAATACATAATCAAGGGTCTTCCATCAACTGGTGGCATTAAAATTGGAGGTTCTAGCAAATATCTCTTGATTTCATCAAAGGCAGTCTGGCACTCATCATTCCATTCCATCACCTGATCTTTCTTCAACAACTTGAAGATTGGCTCACAGATGGTAGTTAATTGGGAAATAAATCTTGCAATGTAGTTCAATCGTCCCAAGAAACCTCTAACCTCCTTCTCAGTACGGGGAGCTGGCATCTCTCGTATAGCTTTCACTTTTGCAGGATCCACTTCAATACCTTTTCCACTGACAATGAAACCCAAGAGTCTTCCAGATCTAACTCCAAAAGTACACTTGTTTGGGTTCAATCTCAACTTGTATTTCTTCAACCTCTCAAATAACTTGTGCAGATGATCAAGATGTTGCTCTTCATTCTGAGATCTGGCTATCATATCATCCACATATACCTCTATCTCATGATGAATCATATCATGAAACAAAGCCACCATAGCACGCTGATATGTTGCCCCTGCATTCTTCAAACCAAATGGCATTACCTTATAGCAAAAGGTGCCCCACTGTGTCACAAATGTTGTCTTCTCCATATCTTCAGGTGCCATCTTGATTTGATTGTAACCAGAGAAACCATCCATAAAAGAGAATACCTTATGCTGAGCAGTGTTGTCTACCAGAATATCGATATGAGGAAGTGGAAAGTCGTCTTTAGGGCTAGCCTTGTTCAGATCTCTGTAGTCTACACACATACGTACCTTACCATCTTTCTTAGGAACTGGTACCACATTTGCAACCCACTGAGGATAAGAAGTTACGGCCAAGAACCCTGCATTGAACTGTTTCATTACCTCTGCTTTGATCTTTTCTGACATTTCAGGACGCATACGACGAACCTTCTGCTTCTTTGGACGACAATCTTCTTTCACTGGCAAACGGTGAACCACAATGTCCGTATCCAACCCTGGCATATCTTCATAAGACCAAGCAAAGATCTCCACATAGTCACGTAGCATCTGAACCAACCTGCTCTTGACACTGTCCTCTAAATCAGCCCCTATCTTGACCTCTTTTCTGTTTTCTTCAGTTCCCAGATTCACAACTTCGACTGGCTCTTCATGTGGCTGTATAGCTTTCTCTTCTTGTTGTAACAACCTAGCAAGCTCTACAGGTATTTCACAATCGTCCTCGTCTCCGTCTTCAGTTTGATAGATCGGATTCTCGAAATTGTAATTGGCAATAGTAGAACTGTTATCAACTGGATCCAGAGTGGATGAGGATCTGCATTTTAGTGACGTGGGTGTGTGTAAGAACACATAGCTGATAAAGCAAAAATAAAAGAAAAAGAAAGACAAGGAACACAATATTTACGAAAACGAAACGTCCATTGATTTTATTGAATGAAGTATGCAAATGAAATGACAACCCGTAACAAGCACACCATTGTGCCCCGGGTAAGGCACATGGCTTGAAAGTTTTAATTGTTCCAGAAATTACGAATTTAAAAACATAACACAGTAATAGTATTTACTCCTGACTAAAGGAGATAGGGATAACATCTTCAGCTTTCCAATTATTGAGTCCAGCACCCACAGTAGGAAAAATCCATGCCTCCAAGTTGTGGTCTTCATCTTGATCTCCCACAGCATTGATAACCCCTTGATTGGTGATACGAACAGCACGAGCACGACGAACAGCCTTCTGGGACTCTGCAGTGAAACCCAAACCAAACTTGTCAGACTTGTATGGAATATCAGGAAGCTGACCCCAAATAGTACAACCACCTTCTTCCACCATAGCTTTTGCATCATTGAGGGAGGCCATTGCCATTGTTGGAGGGTTTCTGATGACCACAGGAACCTTCTTCACAGCAGGAGGAGTCACACAATCCTTAACAGCCCAGGGAACCACTTCAAATGACTGACATGGAGTTTCAATGTATTCACCTTCTACTTCCAGATACTTGAAAGTGTTTACATGGCTGACAAAGTATTCTTCCTCTCCAAAGACAGTAACAACTTTTCCATTCACCGGATATCTCAACTTTTGATGTAATGTGGAGGTCACCGCACCTGCCCCATGGATCCAGGGACGACCAAGCAGACATGAGTACGAAGGACGAATATCCATCACATAGAATGTAGCAGTAAACACCTGAGAGCCAACCTTGATTGGAAGATCAATTTCCCCATGCACTACTCTTCTAGAACCATCAAAAGCCTTTACCACAATATTACTGGGCTTCAATACCGTATCTTCAGGACTCAGCTTGTTCAGGACTTCCTTAGGCAACACATTCAGAGAGGAACCATTGTCTATCAGCACATGAGACAGGGTAGTGCCCCTGCATTCAATTGAAATATGCAAGGCCCTGTTATGATCCCTCTTGGCAGGGGTCAAGTCAGCATCAGAAAATCCTAACCCGTTGTCATAGGTCAGGTGAGCAACACAATTCTCAAACTGGTCCACAGAAATTGCACTGGGTACATGAGCCATCTTTAGAAACTTGATCAATGACTTGGCATGAGCCTCAGAACATAATAACAGGGAGAGCATAGAAATATTTGAGGGAGTATGCCCCAGCTGATCAACAATATCATAATCACTCTTGCGAATGATTTTCAATACTTCTTCCATCTGCTTAGAGAGGTCATCAACAGCTGGCACATCAGTAGATACAGGCTCAATAACAGGACCCTTGCCCCGAGCATCAGTGGTGGAAGTAACAGCAGGGGTAACTGCACTCTTAGAAGCAACTGGAGGAGAGAAGACTCTTCCACTACGAGTGATCTTGCTAGATCCAGCAATATTATCAATGTCAACAGGCATATCAGGTAAAAGCTCCTGCTTGACACCATGGATGTAAACATCAGACCTATAGTGCCAAGGCACAGCTTTGTCAGATGTATAAGGAATAGGACCAGGAGTGGTAATGATCAGAGGAGCTACTCTGGCTTCAGCAACAACTTTCACAGGACCTTCAGCAGTAATCTTGATTGGGCCCTGATGAGTGATTTTAATGGGACCCTTTGAAGTGATTCTTAGTGGTACTTTGTCAACCATGTCAACCTCTTCAATCTTCTTACCCTGAGTCAGATGATCCACCATACTTTCTACAGATGCTGGTCTTCTTTCAAACACTATAGTATATTTATCCATGAGACGTTGAATCCCATCTCTCAAAATGAAGCAACTATCCGGCTTATAGGTACAATATAGACAATCTTCATGACAACCTGGAAAGATCCCAGCTTGTACTAACCTCTTTTTGATAACAGACAATGGTGTGCTCAACTCCATAACTGAATAGACATGCAGATCTTCATCAATATCTTCATCAATGGCGTTGACAGTCTTCTCGTGATTTGGCATTGGAGCTGTAATCACATTTGGAGTACCTGGTGGATCAAACTCAATTTCTCCAGCATCAATCATATCCTGAATTTTGTTCTTCAAGACCCAGCAGTTATTAGTATCATGTCCTGGACAGTTTGAATGATATGCGCATCGTGCATTGGGATTGTACTTGGGAGAGGTAACATTGGGATTCTGAGGGGCCTCCCTCAGGGTAATAAGTTCAGCTTTCAACAAGTGTTGCAATGCCTGAGCCATTGACATGTTGATCTTCGTGAACTGTCTTCTAGCCCTCTGTTGGTTGCCTTGAGGCTGCTCTGTTGTTGCAGGAGTTGGATTTGAAATATGAACTGCACTAACAGACTGATGCCTTCTGTTACGATCAGGCTGACCATACACAGCATTAGATTCTTTCTTCCCAGTGGGAGACTTCTTTGCAGCACCTGATGAAGAAGTGCCCACTTGGATCTTACCACTCTTGATACCATTCTCTACTCGCTCTCCTGTCATGATCAACTCAGTGAAGCCAGATGATGAGCTTCCAATGAGATGACTGTAAAACGGACCATTCAGCGTACACATGAACATATCAACCAACTCCCTATCAGTCAAAGGGGGTTGAACTCTTCCAGCTAAGTCTCTCCACTTCTGAGCATATTCCTTAAAGCTTTCTTTGGCACCCATAGACATGCTTTGAAGCTGCATGCGAGTGGGGGCTAAGTCAGCATTGTATTGGTACTGTCTATAAAACGCTTCAGCAAGATCATTCCAGTCTCTGATGTTGACACTCTCCAACTGATAATACCACTCTAACTGAGCTCCAGATAAACTCTCTTGAAAGAAATGGATCCACAACTTTTTATCAGCAGTGTGGGGTTGCATTCTTCTGACATAAGACCTCAGATGCAATTTGGGACAAGAGACCCCATCATAGACAACAAATGTAGGAACTTTGAACCCAATGGGTATGACCACCCCAGATATCAAGCTCAAATCCTCAAAATCCAGCCCAGATGATTTCTGTAATTCCATGGCATCCATTCTATCCACCAGCATCTTGAATTTGTCTTCGTTAGGCTCATGGTAGTAGTTAGCCTCAGAATCAGAGTCCCCCATAGTGTTGTGGAGACTGCCTCTCTCCCGCTCAGATTCTTCAGATTCATAGTCTTCAACATGTTCCTTGGTCTTGACAGGACCTTTGAACCTTCTTCCCATGTTGAGCAACCCAGCAGACCTTCTAGCCTTCTTAGTCTTCTTGGCCAGCAGTGTCTTCAATTCATCCTGCCCCTTGGATAGGTTCAGGATCAGCTCTTGGAACTGTGCATTCTGTGCCTGGAGATCCTTAACTGATTGTTCAAGAGCCATTGCTGAAATAAACAGCGAGAAGATGAGAAACCTGTGCACAATTATAAACCTGTGATGCAATGATATGGGAATGCATATGCAATGTTTTCAAGGACCGCAGGATTTAAATTTGCTTAAACAAACAAGAAAGCAACTTTTTATTAGTAATAACTTGTTTTGCCTTTTAGGCTTACAAAAAATGAAAACGAAATAAGTACAAAAGATGGGGTTTTAAGTCTCCCATGGACGTTTCCTCTTTGTGTTGAGGTATGAGTTGAGGTTTCGTTCCTCGTGAAGTTGCTTTGTTAGCTCTAGGATCCTTGCTTGGCTTGCTTTGTAATGAGCCTCGAAAGTATCCTTTTGCTCTTTCAGTTGGATCCATGATCTCTGCAAGTCTTCCATATCAGTAGGCATGTCTGGGTGAAGGATGGTATAAGATGTGTCTCCTTCAGCAACAGGTTCCATGGTAACTGGTAGGACGGCAGGATATGGCATCATGAGTGTCTGAGCACGAGATCGTACCCATCTGAGATAAGCCTCCATAGGAATAGTGTACTTAGGCTCCAGTGTCTTGCTGTCAATCCTGTTTACCTTTCCCCAAGCTCGTATGAATCTCTGACGGTAACCCTGAAGATCGTTGTCGTAATCAAACACAATGCCCTGAATCAACATGTCATGTGGACCATCGCTCCGGGCGTAACCAAACTGTCATAAAGCTAGAGATGGGTTGTAGGTGATGCCTCCTCTTATGCCTAGAAGTGGCACATTAGGAAATTCCCCACAACGGTCAATGATGGTGACATTCTCCATAGATCTGGAGCACCAATGAATGTCTGAGTGAGATAGTGACATGATCCTCTTGGACCATCTGAACCCTTGCTCATTCTTCATTACTGAGCGAGGAAGGTGAGAAATAAACCACCTAGAGAGCAAAGGTATGCAGCACATCAAAGTTCATCTTGCCCTTGTAGTACGGGTGTGAAGAGAATGTAGGATGTCTCCAAGTAAGGTAGGTACTGGATTGTGACTCAGGAAAATGTTGATGGCATGAACATCTATGAACTGATCTGGATTGGGGAACAACACTAAGCCATAAATCAATAAGGCTAAGATCTTCCTCAACAGCATCGTAGCTCATAGCCTTCAAGAACATTTGAGCTTTATCCACTAATACCTTGGCAAGAATACCTTTAACTCCACTTCTCGTCTCTAGAACAATGTCAGACTTCTTCAGATGTAGAGCTGCAGCAATAACTTCTGGTTTAAGCTCCTTCTCTAAGCCTGTGAATGGCTTCTGATCAAGAACAGGTATACCCAGAAGTTTAGAGAACTCCTCCATGGTTGGAACCAGCTGATAATCAGGAAATGTAAAGCAATGGTGCTTAGGGTCAAAGAACTGAAACAGCACACTCATCATGTCTTCACTGAACCCTGAAGTAACTAGATCCAATAAGTGACCATGTCTCTTGTTGAACTGGGAATGATCAGGCACTAGGGAAACCAACTCCTTGAGCTTAGCAGGTATCCCTACAAAGTTGATCCTGATGGTGTTTCTACGAGCAGAAGCCATGACCTGCAACAAAGAACAAAGATAAATCCTTTGGTCCTTGAAATGGTTAGGGAAAATGATATGCTTATGATGCATGATGATGTCATGATGTCATGCTCAATCACAAACATGTGGCACACACAAACAAGTCACACCATAGCCCTAGGTTTAAAGGCTTGCATGAGGTTCAAAGGCAAGTACCCTCCCCTGAAGTTAGATGGTTCATCCTGTCCTACAAAAGTAACCAGGTTCTAAGGGATCTCAATATCATTGATCCTTCACAAGGGTGGTTGTTCAGAAGGCAACTTACTTGCCAACCAAAACCCTCCAAGTTTAAGATCTCAATGAGCGTAGTATCGAGTGTCAACCAACTTCAGTCTGCACCAAAGCCGGTTACCTCACTACTTTCTAAAGGCCAAGATGAGTTAACTAGGGTTCTAAAAGTCAGTTAGTGCATTGACAACATATGGCAGCCTCAATATTATCCTCAACTTGACTTAAGGAATATAAGCACCAACCAAGAAGTCGCACTAACTATGGCCACCAGATCAACCGTATCGATATACGTCGTACAGTTTCCTTGGTCTATTGCCATTTACCTAAGGTACACTAGATCCGGGTTAGGACCTTTCACACATAAGAGCACCCCAACAATATAATAATAAAGCAAACAAGGCAAACAATTTAAAGTGATCTTAATTCCTAAGGGTACCCCTCTTAAATAGATCCCCAGCAGAGTCGCCAGTTCTGTAACACGGTGGGAGAACTGACTTTAAACAATGTTGCGGATAGCAAGAGTCGCCACCGACTTTTATTTTATCCATAAGGAAAGGTTATAAAAGAACAGGAAAGACCTTAGAGAATATTTTGGGTCCGGGGGGTAGGTTATGAAAAGGGAAGGTGTTAGCACCCTTTTCATCCATGGTTATCCATGGGCTCTTAGGTACTTAAGCTCATTTTTGAATTGTTTTGAAAGTGTAGTGTGTGAATAGCAAAAAATTTCAGAATAGTTTAATAATAATCCGTGTATGGATGTGAAAAAACTTGCTTGAAATTTTTGTTGGAAATTTGTTTAAGTGTGAAAAAGTTTTGAAGTGAGCAAGTATCTAGGAGTAGCCTACCCTAATGTTTTAAGGTCTTTCTTATTCTTTATCCTTTCCTTAGTAAGACTATCCCTACTATAATGGAGTAGGTAGTCCTTACTTTGGATGTTAAGGGACATGTGAGGGACAATTGGATTTTTGAAGGCCATGGTGGGGTGTAATAAGCAAACTGGAGGGACTATCATCATTTTTCGAAAGGGACTCGATTCGTAAAGGCAACCATAAGGGACTTTGATGATTTTTCCATTTGAGGGACTTGCTTTATACACCCCACTTAACCATTATTCGTAGGCAACTTGAGGGATATCCTTAGGAAGTGAGACGGCGATTAAAATCGACTTACGTGTGTGACGTGTTTATTTTAATTATCTTTATTTAAAAGTGATCTAAATTTATTTTAATATTACATACATGTTGTTACACTCCCTAATTACTAACCATAATAATAATTAAATAATTAAACAACTTTACATCCGAGAAACAATTACAAAATAATAAGCAAAATAATTAAATAGCAAAGATAAATAAAATATAAATAAGCAATAATAAATAATAAAGGGGGTTAGTAAGCGATATTTAACAAAATAATAAGCATGATTAGAATATAAATGGGTTAGTAAATAGGAATAAACAAAATTAATCCAAATATTATAATAATAAGAAATTAACAATTTTTTAATATAATCCACTAAAAAAACAAATATGAATAAACAATTGTTTTAATTTTAATATTTTAAAATGTTTTTTAATTTTAATATTTTAAAAAAATGTTTTTTTTTATTTTAATATTATAAGAAAATGTTTTTAATTTTTATATTATAGAAAATGAACCAACTTAAATATTTTTAAAAATCTGATAAAGAAAGTAAAAAAAATAAAAGGGTTGGGCCGGTCATTACCTCCGGACCCAACCCGGTGGAAGCAATTGTGATCAAAAGAGTCTTTTAGGGTTTTGAAGGTTTATGGACTATTGGCGCGGCGGCCAAACGGTTAGGCCTAACCTTCGGATGTGTGTAATGTGACCGAAATAATGGTGAAGTTTAAGATCATACAAACAGAGAATTAACTACAGAAATTAAAGCCATACAAGCAGGAATTTAAAAGACGGAACTCAAAGCGCGATTGTTAAGTTCGCGAGGTTACATGATAGGAGCAGATACAATATGATGATGAAAAATTTAATCAATGATAAACGAATTTAAAACAATCAGTTGAACAACAGAAAACAAGAGGCTGTTAGTAGGGTTAGGCATAAATACAATGGATAATGAAATAGTGCAGAAAAAGATGCAAATTTAGAGTTTTTATTGTTTTGAAAAAAAAGATTTTAATTTAATTTATAAAAGAAAGAACAATGTTAGTTTTTAAAAAATACTTTAATTTTAACCTTAAAAAAAAGGTTTTAATTTGTATTAAGAAAAAGTTTTAATTTTTATTTTAAACAAAGAGATTTTAAGTTATTTATTTTAAAAATAAAAAAAAAGGTCTTTATTTATTATTATAAAAAAAAAGAAAAAAAGTTTAATTTAATTAAAAGCTTTATTTTATTTTATTTTTAAATAAATATCCTAATAAGATTTAAAAATAATAAAATTAAAATATAATAAGAAAAAATTGTAAAATAATAAAAAAAAGAATAAAGAGGAATTGGGCCGGTGATCAACCCGGGCCCAACCCCAATCGTGGCAATCAGCAATATTGAGACTTAGGGTTTGAGACCCCCAATCTCCTTTCGAATGGCGCCGATCCACTCTCTTCATCTCCTTTGCTTCGTTTTGCTGCGATCTGGTTCCCTAAAAACCTGAAAACACACAAACTTAAACCGTCAAATGTGAAAGGCGATGCACTCGTCGCTTACGTTTTTGAACGATGATGATTTTACGGTGAGTCTCTGAGGTTTCAATGGTCGGTGATGACTCCTTGTCTGAGGCCAGACGGTGATCGCCTTTGATTACCCGCCGTCGGTGAAGGCAGTCGCGGTGATCACGGGAGCTTTGCGCGAGGGTTTCGTTGTTCCTCTTCTTCTCTTCAATCGCGCGGTCACTAGGGTTTGCGATCTTCGTTCCTCTTTCTTACGAAGACGATGACGGGGATATTGGTTCCTCTGAGTCTCGGCTGTTCTCCTTGTTTGCGCCGCCTAGGGTTTGTTCGCGATTGGTCCGTCAGCGTTTCCTCTGAGGTGAGATCGTCCCTTTATATCTTCTCTTTTTGGGCCTTGGATGTTGTTGGATTTGCGTTTTATTTTTGTGATTTCTGATACAAATTGATTTGATTTGATTTCAGAATTATTTGATTGAATCCACTTGGGATTCTTTCCCTTTTCAAACTCAGGATTTTCAGTTCGTTTTGATTTGCATTCTGATATATCTCGATTTCGAATTTGTGATTCGGATTGGATTTTGCAACTTCCTGGATTTTTCTGATACTGATATATCCTGTTTCCTCTTTACAGATTTGATTGGGATTTTGGTGAGATTGGACTTCGTTTTTTCTGATATATTTGATCTCGTTTGATCTGAACTTTCCTTTTTCAGGATTCCCTATTCTTGGTTATAGATTTGCCCAGATTTTCATTTGATTTTGATAACTGAACGGCTTTGTCTTGATTTGTGGATATCCAGTTTCTTCGTTTCCTTGATTGGATCGAATTGGGTTTTCATTTTTCTGATGATATTCGGATCTTTCTCTTTTCAGAATTCCTTGATTGAACGTCACTTGACCCTATTCGATTTGTTTGATAACCTGGACTGATCTGTTTTGATTTCATTTGGACATTGCTTTGGATTCTGATATCTGAACTGGTTTGGTTTTGATGGACTTGTTTCGTTCAGTTTGGTTATCAGCTAGAATTCACTTATTTTTCCTCTTCTTTTTTCAGGATGGGTACTATGGTTTCGATCGCGTCAAACGCTGCTGAGGAAGGTATACGGCAATGATGACCTTGTTCTGAGCCTGATGGAGCAAGATACTACGTCCTAGCTTCTGATCATATTGCTGCTTCTGATTGAATTGGTGATGATGATTGGCTATGATGTCGATGAACTGAGCCATGTATTTGTTTGTTTTATGGACCGAGTATGGTTTTGATAACTTGTTTTTGGTGACTTTGTTTGTTTTGCTTTGATGTGCAGGTTAGTCGAGATTTGCGGCGAAGCTCAAGGGTCAACATGAAGACACTTATCATTTTTAGGACTTAGGATTTTTAGGTTTAATGTAATTCCTTGTAACAGCAAAAATGTGAAACAATCTCCCTTTTGTATAATGCAATCTTTATGAAATAAAATTCCCAACACTTTGAATTTATTTATATTTTATTCCTAGTTAAAAAAAAATATAAACAATTGTGAATAAATCCACAAGCATTTAAATTCATTAACATAGTCATAAAACATAAACACTCCCAAGTGATATTTGTAATTCTAATCTCATCCGATTAAAATGTTAACCAAACCACTTCATAACCAACACATATGGGCACCGTAATCACAACAGTTTCAGCATCAACAGTAACACTACTCGTAATTAAATTCTACTGACCAAATGCCAAGATCTTGATATGATCAGACCTGGTGATAGATAAATGTATCAAACGCCTCAGAATTTTAATAACAGCCCATCTTCAAGGAATTGGTAGAATTTGTGTAAAATGACCAAAATACCCCTGGAATCAAATCTCTCTTTGATGTTGGCAAAAAAAAAATCATGAAGTTTGACTTTGGTTTGACCACAGTTGACCTCAGTTTGACTTTTTAACTGCATTGACTGCTTTTGACTTATCTGATCATCTGACTGAGCAAACTTTTGAGAAAAGTCTTGAAACTTGACATGGGGGTTCTTATACACATATAAGATGTTATGAAGCTCACTTGAAGTCTTGGAAGTCCATTTAGCCTGATTAAAGTCAAAACCCTAGCTTTGGATGCACTGCTTAGGAGGTGCATTGTCTGAGGGAATTGTCAACTCTTCTGACCAATTGTGAACTTTGTGAACCTTGTGAATCTTCATAAGATATCTTGTGATACTCATGGGAGGTATTGTGAAGCTTGTGAACCTTGTGAACATCATGAAGTGGCTTTGTAGACCTCATGACCCTTAGGAAAGCTTTGTAAACATTGTGAATCTTGTGAACCTTGTGAACCTCCAAGAAGCAACCTATGGACTTCATGAACCTCATGAAAGGTATTGAAAGCACTGTGGGACTTGTGAACCTTGTGAACCTTCTTAGAACACAAAGTCTTGTATTGTGAGGGCAAATTTTGGGGTGCAACAGTCATAAGCCTTTTGGCTATGCCAGGATTGATGTTTTCAATTAACTCGTTATCAGAATATTAATTAAGGTCCATCAACTCCGCATTCTTGGTGTCTTGCACTTCATCACCTCCACCATCTGAGCATATACCCTTGTTTTTCTCTTCTGAGGTACGATCTTTCAAGGTTCCAACATTGGGCATAGCATCACTTTGATCATGCACAGTTGGACTAGACCCCTCATTGCTGGGTGGAATAGGGATGTTCAGAGCCCTAACTACCATGCCAGCAATGATGTTGTGCATGTTCCTGGCTCCATCATCATTAACATCAGAAGTTTCCGGAGTAGGAGTTTTACCTGAGACGAGGTCCTTGGACCTTCTTGCATGTTGGCTCCTTAGATTTTTTTACCAGAACCCCTTCTGGAGTCATCATGCGCAGGGGTGCTATTTCAAGCACTGAGTTAGAGTTACTTGACTCAGTTCCTATCTCAGACTCGTTGGTGGGTATGTTCTTGGAGGGAGAGGATTTTGGTGAATGTTGAGACATTGTACATGACGTTGATCGTGTGAATAGGGGTTTCCGTTTGTTGAAGGCTGTAGGGAAGATGAACCGTTTGATAATGAACCAAGTTGAGTAGGAGGTTGATATGGAGGGGCTCACTAGGTGATATAGCAAATGAGGAGGGAACTTAATGTTTTGACCAATCAGTAAATACTTGAATTTTAAATTATAATTCCCTATTCCCATTAGTTGCTATAACTCACCATTACCTAAAGGCCTCAATTTTTGTAAATCAATTTTATGGGCCTTGATACTCCATGCACCAATTCCAGTCTTATTCATTACATCCTCATCAGATATTGCACCAATCCCTCGCCCTTTACACGAGTGACCCCTGAGCATGCCTCCTTTGGACTCACCAGGACTTGTTTGAATGGTGTGCTGGATGTCACAGAACAAGATCATGACATCAGGAGTGACATTGCTTCTTTTCTGCAGGGTAGCTTCCATGGACTCCATCAGGTTCCAATATAGCCTATCTAGCTTTACCTAATCACCAATCTTTGGGTATCCCTTCTTGTCTAGCCTTCCCACCTGACTTTTCTTACAACCTGTCCTTCTTTCTGAAGCATATTTTGAGGATCCTTTTGCTGATGATTTTGACTTGGTTCTTTTCTCTAGCCCTGGGTGATCCTTCTTTTCCTTATTTACCAATCCATTTATGTTACTGCTGGGCTCCCATAGGTAACAGTTATTCTTGGATCTAGATCCCCTCATTTCTTCCTTACCCTCTTCATTGATCACCACACACTTGTCTTTGGAAAAGTGGACTTTTAAACCTTGATCACATAGTTGACTTATGCTTATTAGGTTAACAGTTAGTCCTTTAACTAACATGACATCCTTCAATTTCTAGAGCTTTAGGACTGTCAAGTTGTCCAGCACCTGTGATTTCTCCTCTAGCTCCATCACCAAAGGTTACATGACTAGATGATGAGGTTTGAGTTTGCTCAACAGATCCTCATTTCCAGTCATATGCCTGGAGTAGCCACTGTCAAAGTACCAATCTTCATTGGTAGGCATCCTTGGAGAAGTGTGTACTGCTAGTGCAACAGTCTTGGCAATCCATTGATTTTGCTTGTTATGCACTTCTTTCTTAGCCTGATGCTACTTCTTGCCAGGCTTGGCATGATGCTGCCTTTTTCCATGTGTAACATGATGCTTCCTTTTTTCATGCATACCCTGTTTGATTTTTCTTTGACTAGGAAATCCATGCAACCCGAAGCACACAGCTCGAATATGACCAAGTTTTCGACAGTGGTAGCATCTATGCCCTTGGAATTGTCTCTTGACTTGATTCCAATTTCTGTGTGGAGGATGTTGTAACTTTGACTGTGACATCCTTTGTAACTTTTGAATCTCAGGCTGCAACCTCTTGAGTTTCAAGACAGGATTTTGTTTCTCAATAAATTCTAGACCATACCTATTTCCTGCAGTCTGACTACTCTGAAGAATCTCCTCTAGGGTGTTAGTTCCAGAGTTGAGCATCCATATGGATTTTGTCATTTGCTCCTTTTCTCCTTTCAACTCCTTTACCTTTTCTTGGAGTGAGTTTATAGTAGCTAGATGCTCTCTCCTTTCAGCTTCTAGCTCTTTGATGAGCTTCTTCTGATGCTCTCCTTGCTGGTACAGCTCTGTGCTTCTGATGGACAACTTCTTATATGATTTAGCTAGTTCATCATAAGTTAGCTCCTCTTCACTTGAGTCACCATCAGATACACACACACACACTGTTTAGAATAGTAACATGTTTGGAAGATTCTCCTTCTGATCCATTGTCAGAATCTTCATCAGACCAAGTGACTGTTAGACCTTTTCCCTTTTTCTTGAGGTATGTTGGACATTCCTTTCTGATATGTCCATACCCTACACATTCATGGCACTGTATTGTACTAACTTTCTCCTCGGATTCTACTTTGTCAACATGCAAGCTTTTGGAATAAGGTTTAGACTTGGCATCTATCCTTTTGACCAGTTTGTTGAACTGTCTTCCAAGCATGGCTATTGCCTCTGATAGATTCTCCATTTCTTCATCATCTGAATCCTCAGCAGTGTTTGAGACAAGAGCTATACTTTTGCTCTTTTTCTCCACATGCTGATCACACATTCCCATCTCAAAGGTTTAGAGGGAACCAATGAGTTCATCCACCTTCATGTGGCATATGTCTTGAGCTTCTTCAATGGTTGTTACCTTCATGGCAAACCTTTTAGGTAATGACCTTAGAATCTTCCTTACAAGCTTTTCTTCAGCCATCTTTTCTCCCAAAGCTCCTGAGGTGTTAGCTAGTTCAAGAACATTCATGTAAAAGTCATGAATGGTCTCATCTTCCTTCATTCTAAGACTTTCAAATTTTGTGGTCAGCATTTGAAGCCTAGACAATTTTTACCTTGGAAGTTCCCTCATGCGTGGTTCTGAGAGTGTCTCAAACATCCTTTGCTAGTTCACAGTGGTGGACCAGTCTGAAGATGTTTTTGTCTATACCATTGAAGAGTGCATTCAATGCTTTAGAGTTTCCAAGAGCCAATGCCTCTTGCTCTTTGGTCCATTCCTCTTCAAGAATTCGCACAGATACTCCATCCTTGTCAGTCTTCACAGGATGTTCCCAGCCAGAGTTTGCAGCTCTCCAAGCCTTGCTGTCTAAGGACCTTATGAAAGAAATCATCCTAGGCTTCCAATAGTCATAATTAGAACCATCCAGAATTAGAGGTCTAGTGGTGAATCCAATATCCTTATTCATGGTACCAGAATTTAATTTCCCTAGATCTCACCCAGTGATAAACAGGCAGGGTTCCTGCTCTGATGCCAATTGAAAATTCTGGCCAGCACACAATGGATGTTATTCCCAAGGTTATAACATCCACTGTGACATTCACTACAGACCAACTATTATGCAGGAATTATAAAGCAGTAAATAACACAAGTAATTGTTTACCCAGTTCAGTGCCAACCACACTTACATCTGGGGGCTACCAAGCCAGGGAGAAATTTCACTATCAGTAGAATTAATTCAGAGTCAAACCTCCAGTTTGCACTCCTCACTTAAAACCTACCCAATGACAATTTAACCTAGAGACACTCTAAACCTGAGTATACCCACTCACTCCCTACAATCACCTCAGTGATATCCAATTACACTTACAAATTCAACAATAGTATGAAGAACCACTTCAACTACACACACCTTGATCTTGCTTCAAAGCTTTGATCAAGGAACACACACTCTTGCTTAACAGCTTCGAGTGACACACAGCCTAGAAACTACATAACCAATGCAATCAACAGTTGCTTGGATTACAAGTGTTCCTAAGACACAATCGTGAAGAACTACCTCTTCACTTCTAAACCACTATGGTGACTTCTCTGTTTCTCTATCTTCAACAGCTGCCTTCTAGGATTACTTCTCCTGTTATTTATAGCAGCATATCAGTCCTTGGGCCTGGGTGCACAATCTAGGTTTTTCATCACAAAACCTCTCCTTTAATTGTTTGCCCACTTGCCAATTCATTCAGGGACGTTTTAGTTCGCTTAGGGCTTCTAAAATGTTTCCTGAATCCTAGCTTGATCTCCTACAAGGTTTCCTGATTTTTAGCCTGAGAATCCTCATTCTGAATACCAGAAAAAGTACATTGCCCGCTGGATGTCATACGAACAGTGTTATGACATTCTGTATGACATTCAACTTAACTAAGTTAACTTGTAGTTAACTTACCCTGCACACACATCATTAAGTATGTCCTAACAATCAGTATGACATACATGCACATTATAAATTTTTGCCACACAATGCAGCCAATCAAGAGCACTTACAATGACCAAAATGTGCCTTAAAATTTCTCCAAGTGTTTTGAAATTTTTCCAAACTTTAAATCTACATATCTCAAAATCTAATACTCTTTTTCCCATGGGTCAGTTTTAAAATTTTGTAGTACATGATTAGAGATACAAGTTTAACTTTGGAACTCAAAAAATGGATGTGTGGATTGAAAGTTATGATCTTCCAAAGTTGGCACCAAAATTAGAGTTTTTCTCCACACTTGGAAAAATTCACTTAAGTTTACCCCTTTTACAAGAAACTTCCCAAATCTTAGTTCTTCATGCTCAAATCCATTAATCAAACATGTCGTGATGAAATTTTGCTTGAATGCTTCAATTTGGACCAAAAACCCTAAAAGTCAAATGGTTGACTTTGTCAAATAAAGCTTATGTATCAAATGAATTCAACTGTGTGATCTTCAACGATCTTGCATTCTAGAACTTTTCCAATCATCATGGATGGACTCCAAGGATGTATATGAGCGTATTGAATCATGTACCAAGGCTTGGGACCATGCTTTGATCTAAAGTCAAAGGAATAGTTGACTTTTCCTAGTAAAACCCTAGTTTGGGGCCAGATGAAGTTGGGCTTCAATGAACTTGTAGTGGGAATCAATTGTACTTGATTTTTGATGAATAGAGGCCTCTTGAGTATATGAAAACTTTATTTTTTTAATGATCAATCCAAGATATTGACTGATAAAGCAAAGATCCTCTTGATTCCCTTGGGTCAAAACCCTAATTCAGATGAAAACACACAAGAACAAACTTGAACATGGTTAGGGTTAGCTATAATATGCTTGATGTTCCTAGAATGGTGATGGAACCTAGGGGTAAAAATTTGGGGTATGAAATTTATGTTCTATCCTTTTTCATTTTGTAGCAGAATTCAATGTCTCAACATCTCTTAGGACATATGCGATCTGCTTGCCAGAATTTCAATTGGTATCAGAGCAGGCATCTTGTTCTGTTTTTGGATGAGTTTTAGGGAAGATACTTTCTGTTATTTTGAGCAAGGAAGGAGTTTGTGTGATCAGATCATCCATTATGTTGTCCTTAAGAAGAGTGGAAGCTAGGAAGTTAGTTTTCTGAACCTGGCCTGACAACTACTGATGGTTGACTGAGTGCTCAGTAAAGATTTGTCTGCTGCTATTGATAATGATGTTATTGTTATACATGGTGCCTTATAAGATGTTCTGAGATCTTATCTGGTGCTCTTTGAAGGTGGTATCAATTTCTATCATCGTTCGCGTTGCTTCTTGTTGGGAGTAATATACATGATAAAGCACTGTGACCTGGAGTCCTCTGAAGGATCTTTTTGTGTTGCTTGGGAAATAGTTCCAATCAGGTAACATGAAGAGAATTTGAAGGAAAGAGGTTAATTTGAGGGTTTGAGTATCCATTGGATTTGATAAACACTATATCTCATGATTTGCCTAAGATACTTGAGTTGTCTCTCAAGTCCACTCATAAAAGCAGTTCTAAATGTGTTTGCCTGAAGTAGATGGTCAAGTGGTTGCTTCAAGGATACTTGAAGGAATTCATGAGATTGCCATACCAAGGAGGAATGCAAACCTAAATAATACAGAATTGGATTTAAAATCAATTACTATTTGTTGCCTTAGCAAGTATTTAATTGGTTATCCTTTTGCTTGGTGTTCAAGAAAGATGATCTCACAACTGAAGGTGCAACTTTAAACAATGCAAGAACTCAATATCCAATGTCTTGTTCATGGGAAAAGAATATGATGTTTAACCAGATGTTGAAACATCACTTCTGAAGAGTGTGGGCAGAATCTTGTTGTTCCAAGGAGTGATATTCTTGGACAAAAGAGAGATGCAACATATGTTCTGGAAGATAAACAATTATGTGTTGAAAATCTTCTTCAAATTGGTCTTGAAGAGTCTTCAGGTATGTTACCTAGGAAACCTCTATCTAAGAGTTTTGTCTTGTATGCTGGTGAAGATGAAGATCAAGACACCATTTACTTTGGTGAGTTTTTTTTAGGTCAGTTTATTTCTGATCTGGAACTAGAGCTTTGGTACTCCATTAAAGGATCTTGTGAGGTACTTTATGCTGAAAGGCTGTAGAGACACCTCGATAAGTTTCTGTGCACATGGATGTGAAGGAAACATGTCTAGGACATTCACTCTGACATCTTGAAGATTCTTCTGAAGCTGGATATGAGTGATCTTGTTGATAGTAGTGACTACATCTTCTCTTGGTTTGAGTCGGGTGGGGATTCTAATTATATGTGAATCAATTCCTCAAAAGGTTGTGCTTGAGTCAGATTGTCATCAGGATATTTGAGTTATCTTGAAAAGGAATAGCTATTTTTTCCATTTATTTGTACAGGATGGAGGTTGTTTACTCAAACTTGATTTCATAATCAAGTCTATGATAACATGAAACATTCAAGGTGGAAACTATCTAGAAGTCTAAGGGTATGAGCTTCAATATTGTTTCAGGCATGTGAGGTTTCATCAGATGGATGTCAAGTCAATGATGTAAATCAAACGTTCTGACATTGGACTGGACATTTGGATGATGATGGTGAAGTCATTGGTGTGCAGTAGAGTTGTATCATCATGTATGTGCTAATTGCTCTCCAACTATTTGGCTGGTGCTAAGGTCTATCTCAACCTTTGTGACTCGTGTAATGGCAAAAGCTCAAAGGAATGCTGATTGCTTGGTGTGTTCATATCTTCTTCCTGGAGTCTCATATAAGGTATTTTGATATGGTTGTTCCAAAGTTCTATCTGGGAAAGGGGGTGTTAGTACTGGAAGTTCCAGTCCTATTGGTGTTCCTACGTGATCAAAGACCTTGTGAAAGGTATTTTATATGGTTACTCTAAAGGAAAGTGTCTCTTGAGTGTGCTCTAAGGAACCACCTGCTCAAGTACGTGGTTTCATAGTGCTGATGTACCTTGGATTAAAGTGCTTTGTGCAAAGTGAAGAATTGAAGATTGAAGGGAAAAGGAGAAACAGGCCTCGAAGAGAAGTTTATTTTTGTTGCTTAACCTATATCTTATGCTTATTGTCAGCCATACAGATATCTGTCAGAGCGAATCTCCTTTGTGGATGCTTAAGGATGGGTGTTGACTTTGTAATGTCAGACAGGATGTCTAAACATTATGCTTCTGTAGTGAAGCTTCTTGAGGCTTGAGAGAGGTTTTTTTCACTTTGTGGTATTATGCCTCCTATGATGATCTATGAGTTGCTACAAATGTGATTTGTTGGGATCCTCTTGTGGTCATTGCAAAAGGAAGTGTATGGATTACCATGTGGAGAGTTATTCCTATGGATGTTAACTATGGAACCAAAGCAGATGAGAATGATATTTTAACTAGTGTCTGAAACATTAATCTAGTTGTCTATCTCTTCAAGAAGGAAAGTTTTGGTTCTGACCAGTTGGATTAGAAGTGAACTATCTATTAATTGTGAAGAATGGTCAAGAATTTGTGGAGTTTGATTAATGTGTAGATGGTTGGTTCTGCTGGAAGTGTCTTTAGAAGAGAGTGTATCAAACTGAATCTTGAGAATGAGGCAAGCTGAGGAGTTTTTCTTCTTCTTTTGGTGAAGGGTTTGATGACTTCAATATATGGATAGCATCATGATTAACCAAGGGATTAAGAGAATTTGTATGTGTCTTTAAGGAATGTGAACATTCCAGATTTGATTAGTTTTACTCTCAAGAAGAAGGTTGTCTATGGCTGTAAAATTCAAGAGACGTTTGTATAGTGGATGGATGTGTTCAGGGGGAGAGTGATCAATTATGATTGTTGATCTCATTCTAAGAGCTCTTTGGTTATGATATAAGAAGTGTGGTCCTGGTATTTTTCTCACTTATGAGAAAGAAGATGCTCATGTGATTCTTGTAAGGATGTGATGTCAGGAAAGATGTCTTGACATCACAGTATGTTGAAATTGGTAGAATTGTCAGCTCTACATGATAGGTTGGGCTATTAAGGATACCAAATTATATCAACTATGTTCTTAATTCTTAGGAGAGACTTGAGAAATAAGATTGGATATTGTCTGGGAGAATTTATTTTTCTCTGCAGATTAAGTTAAGGTTCTTGGGAGTCCTTGTTAGAAGATGTTGGACATGATGTCTTAACATCTTAGTAAGCCTCTGGTTGACAAGGCATGTTGGGATTATCTGAAGGATCTGCGACTATGACTCTGAAGCCATGAAAAAGACTAGACAAGGCCTGACTTGATGTCATGACATTATTTAGGACTTGTGGTTAGTTCAAAGTAGTTGTATTTAGATGGTGTTCATTGGACAATAGAGAGCGCACCTAAGAGAAGGTGTGTAAAACATGTGTCTTAGTTAATGCGTATTCTTTGGACGGTTTATCCTAAAGTTAAAACAATAAAATCCTAGTTGGGCGGTGCACAATCATTTATGTTGAAGTTACCTACCTTAATTTATATCTTCATTGAGTTGTTCTTCGATAATTTCTATGGACATTTAATTCCTAGAGTAACTGCTTGGGTATTTAAATGGGTTCGTTGCTTCTTGGTTCTCAGATTGTGTTATTGTGTCGGGTCCTCATGGATTATGTCCGGGTTTAGGTAAGTACCATGTGGGTATGGAATTGTGTTGGTTATTTTTGCCAATTTTTGGCTAAAAAGGGGGAGAATAGGTGTGTATTCATCTCGGTATGTGTTGGTCCTTACAATACATAACTGATACCCTTTTTGGTGTGGAGTCCATTCTTACAGTTGCTTTGTAAGGATGTTGGATGGGATGTTCTAACATCCTATCTGAGTCTCAGTGGTATTTCTAAGTCCTTCTTTTGTGTCTTGTGTTGTGAGTTACCTGGAGTAGTAGTCTGCTCCCCTAAGTCCTCATAGGGATAATTCATATTGGTGTTTGGTTGCTCCGAAGAAACAGATTGGTTATGGGTTTGAGGGGGAGTTGTGTGTATCTTCTTACTCATGTATACGAAGAATGAAAGCTTTCAACATAAGGGAGAAAGGTCATTCGGCTGAAATGACTTCAGGACTTTCTACTCCCTCCCTCCATATCATCATGGTTTTATTGTGCAAAATGTGTTTTAGCCAAAAAATTTCAAAAGGGGGAGGTTTAAGGCTCTAAAGATTTAACTAAAATTTTGGTAAAACATGATGTTGTACAAGATGTTCTAACAAGAAGAAATCTGTTGAAGGAAGACATGTCAGTCAAGATGTCATAGCATTGTGGACTCGACATCCTGATCTGGTGCAACAGATTTGTTGTATATCTGGTCCAAGATTTAAGGAGCAACCAGAACATGGGTCAAGAGAAGATTAAACAGAGACTTCGAAGCCCATGGACAACTAGAGGCTATAAAAGGAAGACCAAGACCTAGGGTAGAATAAAAATTCTTATTAAGACTTTTGTAAAGTAGAAACTAAGAGTTTAGGGTTTTGAAATTCGTGTACTTTCTTGTGTTGTAAGTCTGCCTTTGTATCGATTGATACATTTTGTTAGACATGATTTTACAGATTCAAAAACTTGTATGTAATGAATTGTATATTGTTCTTGGATGAAGATTTTAAGCAAATCCATGCATGTTATTTAGTCAAGAGTCTTAACTGAATAATGTATTGGAAATAATGTTTTTCAATTGAACAGTCTGATGCAGTTGCTGGAGATTGCAATTGTTAGATATTACTGAGGTGATTTAGAAAATGAGATGGGGTTCTCTTATCTAGATGGTGATTTTTAGACAGAATTGTACTGGGTAGTGATTAACTGAGGATTTGTAAACAAGAGAGTTTAGCTCTAAATTAATACTTCTAATAGTGAATTCATTCCTGACTTGGTAGCCCTTAGATGTAGGTAAATTGCACCAAACTAAGTCATCATATCTTGTGTTTTTTCATTTTGTTATGTTTTATTCAGTCTGTGCTTTTGATCTGAAGTGTATGTTTTGATAGATGTTGAAACATCTGTCATGACAGTGTTTTAACTTTGAAGGTTTAAAGTGTTATTGAGTTTAAGAAAACATAATATTTCTGTTCTATCCTCGTTCATTTTGTAGCAGAGATCAATGTCTCGGCATCTCTTAGGATATTTGTGATCTGCTTGCCATAATTTCAGTATCAAACACGAGGCATATAACAAGATTAAGCCAACCAACAAGGAAAATAAATTCTCAAAGCCAAAATAAATGTGAGATCTCTGACTCGCCTCTCCCTTCGCCGGACGACCTTTTTCTCAGACATTCATCTTCCTCACTTCTTCTCGCATTCTCTCTCAATTTCGCGTCTTTCTTTTTGCTCTTTCTCTCACATAGCAGTTCTCTTAACCTTCCATTGGTTTCGCTCACCTCTATTTCTTTGACATCGTATATTGAATGACGGTTGTTGGATCCGCTTCACTGATTTTCTTGGAGTTGAGATGCAATAACTAGTTGAGTTGTCATTGCGAATGTCGCTGCGAAACCGAAGTTATTGTTGTTATTGTTTTGAAGGGGGATGCAAGCATCTGAAACAACTTTTGATAAATCTTCAAGCGTTTCGACGCCTTCGAACAGGATGATTCAGCAATTCAGACATCTTCACTCCAACGTTAAAAGTTGCAATTTTCTTAGTGGGAGCTTTCTCGATAGGTATGTGCAGGCAGCATTGAATGCAATATCGAAGTGGTTTGTTGTTGAAGTACTGTTGTTTGGTTATGTGCTTCTGTTAAAGTTTGAGGAAACAAGGTGAGAGGGTGATGATTTCGGTAAGAAGCAAGGTGAGTTGAGTTTTGCAGACAAAATTGAGAGTGAGGTCTTGAAGTTTATGCAGGATGTTCTTTGGCTATGGGGGTTGTTAGATGTAGTTTGTTTTAGATGGATTATCAGAGGTTATGTGGTGTTGTATCGATGGTTTGGATGTGTGATGTGAGGAGGATTAAGGTGGTTCAAACGGTGATTATGGTGTGTATTTCTCGGTGGTTAATGGAAGTTTAATGAAAGTGTGATTTTTTGACCGAAGAAGGTGATGTGATAATTTTATGGTGAAGAGAGTTTGGAGATGTTTAAACCTGCAGAGAGAGTTTTTTTTCTCTTTTGCTTCCGAATCGTCCTCTATTCTTCTCTTCATCCTCCTCTTTAAATTGGTTCCAACCTCATTGATCAAGTTTGAATTTTGGTCATGTTATTGATACTTCGTTTTCACAATACATGTTTTGTCATTGGTTTTGTCTTCATATTGCAGAGTATTGCAGAATTAGGGTGTAGTGTAGAGTGGTTTCAAATTTGTCTTGTTATAGCAGTGTTGTAAGGGCGCAGTAAGAGGTACGGTTTGTGGCAAGTAGCAAAACAATTTGGGGCAGTGATGCAGGTTTCAAATTTGTGTAAGGTTTTGCTTGTAGCAAGGAGGTTTTGTTTGTTTTTTATAATTTTGTTGTAATATATAGACTGGATTTTGTTGGATTAATTAAAAAATGGGTTTTGTATGTAACTAATGGAACTTTTACATGAAATTGAAAATGAATGGAATTGGACATGAAGTATATTAAATTTTTAAAAATAAAAATTGAACCTTGAGTTAAATAGAAATGGAATTAGACCATAGTTATGGTTTGAACTTAGATTTTGAATGAAGAAAAATGGATTGACTCTTGAATTGAATTAGGAGGTCATGGATTCATACACTAAGATAAACATAAAATGGACTTAAGAAATTGAAATGGAAATTCTTAAAATGAACTTGAAATGTGAATTTTGACACAAGAGGTTGTGATTTGAAAATGATGACTCGAAAGTGGAATTTAAAATTGAACTCTCCATTTGGTGTTTGAAAATTAAACTATGATAACCCTTGCACCTTCCACAAGAAATAATCTTAACATCTGGAATCAATTCTTTGAGAAATAGAATCAAGCATAACTCGATCTAGAGCCATAAATGCATTGAAACTCTGAACCAAATAACACCACATCTTGATTATATCTATAGAGCTTGAATTCTTCTGTGACAAGAACATGGACCATGTAACCAAGACTTGCAATAACTCAATACATGAGGGCAAATATTCACAACTGGATTCCATCAGATAATTTGTGATCTCGCACTAAACCCTAATCCTGATCACTTGACGATTTCAGACATAAACCACTTGAATTTGACACTTCTTTATCCTCACAAATTTTATAACACAGATGACCTGAGATATGAATTGTGCTGCCACTACACCAAAACCCTAACTAAAATTGAACTGGCTCTGGTGATTATCCACCTTGAAATAACTGCCTTTTCCATAGCCTGAAAACTTGATACTGAAACAAACCACTTTTTGACCAAGATTAGGTCAAACTTCTATATAATTTCAAACCACGCCGCACATACTCTTAACCCGATTCCAAGCGAATCTAAATCGAATGACACCTCTTCTCAAACAAAAAAGGGATAATAAACCCTTATCTCTATACTTGGTTCATACTGATGAAGAAGACAACCTGAGATGTTGACATTCAACAAAACCCTAGTTCTTTAGTCTCAACTAATACCATGATGAAACCTTAATCACTTGATGCCTCTTGAAGCAAACCCCAATTCACAATTGAAACAAAACAAAGCGGAGTCTGATAACTTAGTTAGTTATGCATGAATGATTGACCAATAATGATATGCAGAAGATCAAAGAATCTAAGGGTAAAATTTGGGGTATGACAAAGGGTATCCTAATGTTTTGTGTATAAACATAAAGGGAAAAACTAAAAGGTTGCTCGCTAGGATCTCGCAATCCTATGCCTACATATCCTTAAGAAGGAAGTCAGAGCAATTATAGTTCAAATATAAGCCCCAAGTGTAAAACAATGTCAAGAGAAACTTAACAAGGTAAAATTATTTAAGCTTTTAAACAAGTATGGTCATCGAGGATGACATGATTGTGGTATGTCTAAGCATGATATATCAATATGTGAATATGCATCAATCAGAGAGATATATTCATCATTGTAAGACTTTATGGAGGAAACACCTAAACATGTGAGCAAAGATTTAATAAATGGGAGTAATCATCAAGAAATTCAAGCAAGCAATGCATTCAAGGTGATCAAAGATCAAATGAATAATGAAGGGTGATCAAAACCCTAATGAAGGTTTATACAGGAAATCTCTTAAGCAAGACATTCAACCATGGTTGAATCAAGGGCTTTGGGGAATCCAAACTCAAGTGGAAGTCCAAGTTAAGCATCAAGGATATTTTCAAAGAAAGAAGTTATTTGAAGTAAAACCTTAGGGTTTCAAAAGAATAACCAAAGTATTTTTCAAAAGAAAACAATACCTAAACAAGGTATGGATAGAGTATAAATCAAGTTAAATGTTTTGAACAAGGTTTACACAACGTGTATCATGACCATAAAGACATGTATGTACAATTAGGTCAAGGAAAAATCAAAAGAAATTATGAAAAGGGTACGAAAAACACCTTAAAAAGTCATGGTTTTCCACTTAAGAAAAATGGCAAAAATAAATATTATTTTTGGAATTTTTTAAAGGATTCTCAAAATATACAAGACAAGAAGTGTACAAAAAACTGGCTCAAAAAGATTAAATTTGCTTATTAAAATAATTGAATGAATTTGTGAAGAAAAGTGAAGAAAAATAGTGCTAAAAAGTAGGAATGTCACTCCCAAGTGTTGAACCCACGCCTTTGGGGTGAAAGGCTTAAAACATAACCAACTGAGCCACGCGTGTGTGGTTGATATACAATGGAAAGAGAAAATAATATAGAGAGTTGAGTTGAAATTGACTGGAAAAAAATAAAAGCCAAAAGTTCTAGGTCGAGGGGGATTCGAACCCCGGACCTTGGACTCGCTCACACACAAATACTAATGTTTCCACTAGGGTGTAATGCTAATTCAAGTTTTAATCTGGAACCAACAAATAATATATTAGAACTTCTTTTTATTTTGAAAAGTGACTCCCTCCATCTTATTCCACGAGCTTCATCAACATTTGAATTTCTGAACTCCCTTAATACTCAATGAAATGACATGACGTAAATATGAAAGTTTCTAGAAATTTAACAAGGAATTGAATGGCATTACTCAATTTCATTTAAATTAAGTGTATCAAACATAATCAATGCTAACACTATATGAACCCTAACTGAACTATTCAATATAAAATTCCATATGATCATGATATATGACAATTAATTGAGGGGAAATGATCACAACGTCATGCTAAACATGTCTGTAACTTAAATGATCAAAATTTGTGCATGAATCATAGAGTTCAGGTTTTGAAGAAACTTACCTTGCAAGTGAGAATCAAATTCTCTATTGGAGGTGTTACAAATTTGATTTAATAATCTGGACAGCTTCCTTGACCCTCAAGGATGGTCTTACAATGTTTAGAATGAGTTGAAACCCTCCGGATCACTTGGCTTGATCCAAACTGCAGCTTATGATGTATATTGAGCAAATGACATGTGACTTGTGATTCTGATGCTACATTTGAGGTTTGAGTGTTTGGATCACTTCTATATGATGTATATGAAGTGTTTAGATGATTGGTTTGGTTGGAAATTTCTTGGAGTTGGAGTTCCAAGTTTTCACCTCTTTAGGATTTTGAAATTTTAGAAGGAAGATGAATGAGAGAAAACTTACTTCTTGCTGAGTTTTTGTGTCTTTAGAATGATCAAAATAACCTCTATTTTTAGGGAATGAAGTTCATATATTTTGAATTTGAGAGGATTGGGGTGCAAGCCTTTATCTAATAGATGATGTCATGTAGCTATTACTTGAATGCCAAGGTACATAGCTTACATACTCACATGGCTACCAATTATGACCCTTTGAGCCTGATCCTCTCACATTGCATCTCATCCCTTGGTGTTTTGATCAAGTCTTGACAAATTGGAGTGGTTTTTTTGGAAAATCCAGTATAGCACTTTAATGCTAGAGGACAAAACCTCACTTCTCACTTTTGAAATGATCATTTTCACATGCCAAGTGATGGATCTTTGAAAATTCAATTATGTTTTGCAGAGCACATGATTATATGATCATTTTGGAGTTGATCTTATGAAGATTTGAGGATTGCAAGGCTTATCCAAATTGTGTGGCTTTTGAGGTTTGGCAATTTTGTCTTGAAAACTAGTTGTGGCAAGGCATGTTGCAGCATTCATAACTTCTTGCTCAAGTAAGGGATTGTGATGTTCTTGATCATTTTGGAAAGCTGGTATAATGTAATTTAAGTTTTATGTTTAAGTTTTGTCCTAAATAATTGTGGATCATGGAGAAAAATGGTCCCAAAGTTGGCTTCAACATAAGACAAATTTTATCTAAAAACTTTCAGAGTGTCAAAGTTCAAAAAGTATTGAAACCCTAACTTCTTGGCCTTATATCTCAAAACTATGCACCTTTTGGGAATCCACCCTCATTGGCAAAGTCTTATCATATAACAAGATCTTCAATTTGATCATTGTATCAAAGAAAATGGTTACTTGGATTGAAAGTTATGGTCTTGGAAAGTTTACACCAAATTAGGGTTTTCTCATAACTTAGAAAAAATTTCAATTCTACATGGCTCCCTTTTTTTTACAAGTAACCTCTCTTTTCTTGATTTCCTTTGATCAATCATGATCGATATCACATATTATCATCATCATTGACTTGAAGAAACCATGGTTGACCAAGAACTTCAAAAGTCAAACTTGATTTTGACCACTATTGACTTTTGTATCAAATGAACTTTAATTTTGTAATATCCTATTGAAATCAAAACCCTTGGCCTATTTTATCACCATGGATGGACTCCAAGGATGTTTTGGAGTGTCTTGATTCATGTTGTTGCACCCCAAAATTTGCCCAACTTTTCTTTACCTAGCTTGTGTTTCATTTCATTCACATTAGCATTATCATTTGCATTTCATTGACATGGGTGTAGGAGATCAAGAGGTATGATTACCAATCAAGATCTATACAAGACTATGAGGCTAGCTAAGAAGGTTATTCAAGTGTTCAAGGGTTGATATCCTTGTCAGAGAAGTTAAAAGATCCTCAGAGAGAGTGATTGAAGCCAAGTGTGTAGGTCTCCTAACTTGAGAGTTGTGGGAAGCCATCAGATGATTCTAAGGTCATGAAGAAGGACTTGAGGTCTTGAGAGAGCTCATGAGAAGTGTTGAATTTCATGTGGGAGCTCAGACAAGTCCTTATGCAAGATTAAGAAGCCTCAGCCATGAGTGGTGCAATTAGGGTTTAACTGGGTCAACCCAAAGTCAACTGATGATTTGAAGGAAGTTGAGACTTAACTCAAGAGCCATGTGATCATGGATTGATACATTGAGATGTTATAAGGATGATTCCAAGGTTAACTCATCATGATTGAAGAGTTTGAGAAGTTTCAGGCTAGGGTTTCTAAGACTTGACAATGTAAAATCCCCTAGCTTGACCCCTGACTTCTAGGCCATTTAACTCAAGATATGATTGTCATCTCATCTTGACCCCAACATGATTGTTGTAAATCATGAGCTTAGCTTTAATTTTAGTACTAGAAGTCCTTGATAGGATCCATAGAACTCAAGTTATGAGCCAGACAAGTTACAAGTCATCTGAGGCATGTGAATTTGGAGCTTGAAAGTTACCCAACTTGCATGAAACCTTTGCCCAGGAAGGATGATTCCTATGAACTTTTGTCCAACATGAATGTTGTTCCTTATTCTATTAGCTTTCTAGAGAGTACTATAAGTCCTTGATAGGATTTGTATAACTCAAGTTATGGCTTTGACAAGTCAAGGGTATTTTGGGAAGTTATGATTATAGGTCATTTTTAGTTATAGGTCATTTTCACCAACTTAGACACCTCAAATGAAATTTTGTTCAACTTGAAAGTTGCTCAAAATGGGGTTTTAACCTTGACCATGTATCAAGGAGACATTGAAATGGCTCAAGGAAGGACTTGGTTCAAGAAGTGGTGAAAAAGGAAGGATTAAAATGGATTAAATGACCAAAAATTCAAATAAATCATTTTGTGTGCAAATGAAGCAAAGTAATATCATTTTTTGAATGGAAAAGGCATTTTAGAAACTTTGTAAATATTAGAATTTTGATTTGAGTCCAATATCATGCCCTTTTTCTTTATTTCTTCATGATGAAGTAACATGATATTCACAAGCCATTGGATGAAAACAAGGAGGGAAACATCACCATTCATGTTAAAAATCTCATGAGAAGTTGAATGCAAGCTTGCTAAAGCCAAAACAGAGTGGGAATCGTGACTGGTGTAAGTGAGATTTTGGAGAGAATTTGAAAATTCAATTTCTCATTCTGAAGCTTGGAGAGAGTTCTAGATGATTCTAATGAGTTCTATATAAGTTGGTAAATGTATTCAGTTCATTTTTTGATGAAGATTGAAGCCTGAAGCAGAGAGTGAAGTTGAAATTTCAGAGGTGCAAGTTGAAATCAAGTTCTGAGTTCAAGGCCAATTCAGAGGAAATTGAAGATTGCATTAGCTTTGGAAGGAGTTTTGGAGTGTATCTGCATCATCTTAGAGGCTAAAGTGATCAAGAACCTCTTCTGTTATACCTCTGAACACAGGTTGGTACATTTCATTTTTATGCATAATCTAGGAGGAGATAGATAGAAATCTATAGGTGGTTAGGATCTGGATGATGTATAGATGGATTTGAGCTGATCAATTTGGGAATTAGAGACAAGTTAGGATGTGGATCATTTTCTGTTGAAGCTGAATTCTTGCAATTCTTGGATTGATAGTCAAGATTAGATACGGGAAATTGATCACCATGAGATAAGGATCATTTATGTGCATTTAATTGAAGTTCTGAGGAGATTCAAGATTAAGGTGTATTTTGGAATGGCTATCGGGTTTGAAAATCTATAGGGAATTAGATGATTCTAAGGTTGGATTCATGATCAACATGAAAAATGGAGTGAGATGATGTATCATTTTGTAATTTTTGATGAACTGTGTGTTGGACCTCACCGGAGAAGACGGTGGCGCCACTGCTCAGGCCACCGTCTGGTTTCCCTCCATGACTGAACATTTGAATGAGGACGATGAGCTGTGTGTGTTGGATCATCACTGAAGCTTGACCAAGTCCATGGAATCCACGACCACGATTGCTTTGAAAAGTCAGCCTTGGACCCTGAAGCCAATACGCACCGTTTCACTTAACTAAAGCAAATGGGCCTAGCGCTTGGATTGATATCTACACCCCCTATCTGGCCCAACTCAGGATTTGAATTGACTTTAATTGCTATTTGGCACGCAACTTTTGTTTTTTCTTTTGTTTTTTCTTTTAATTTCATCATCTCATGTTAGTTTGAAAATAATTCATGAAAAATAGAAAAATAGGTCAATTGATTCCAAGTTTTTTTCCCTGATTCATGATTGAATCTAGAATTTTACTGAATAAAAATATTAGGAAAATCATGCATTTTCAATTTTTGTGCATTTTTTACATTTTATTTGATAATAAAATTGCCATGGTTGATACCTCTGTTTGATAATTTTAGTTTGAGCATTTTGTGATGAGTTTTGGCTTGATTTTTTGTGTGTGATTAGCTTAGATATGTATGCTCCCCTAGTATTTTTTTGACATTTTTGTGATGAAATTAGGTGGTGTTTTTAGGTTGAAACTTTAGGTGCTCCCTTTTAGGGCTTAAGCTTAGTGCCTTGTAGTGTAGAATTTATTTCTAGGTCTTATTTGAGGATTTGATCTCTGGAATTAACATGGTAGAGTCATGATTGACATAGGTTCCCATAGTTATTTTTGTAGGATTTTATAATTGATTTTAGTATTAATTAACTTTAATACTAAGTTTTAGGTGATCCTAACTTACTAATTCAACTAGAATGATTTCATTAGTCCCCTTAGAATAGGGTTTTGCTTCTCTTGCTCTTGGATGATGATGAAGACTTGTGGGAACTGCTGTGGAATGCATGGTGGAGCTTGGACTTGAAGATTTCTCTCCCTTTGGTGTAGTTTGTTTAGGGTTAAGGATTAGGGTTTTAGGGAGATCTCTTAGAATAGATTTTCTTCCTTCATGAAACATGGAAGATGTTGATCACTTCCATTCCTCCCTATGATGTAAGGTCCCATTGTGAAGGCCCCATACCTCCTTTGGTAGGATGTGTGGCTCCTCACAAGTTGGTAGAACCTTTGAGGGTTCCCTTCCTTGATGGTAGAGTGCTTAGAGGTGACCTTTGGTCTTCACTTTGCTTCTCCCTATCCCCACCTTGCTCTTGTTAGATGAATCTTTCTCCCTTGCTAGAGGATGGAGTTCCTTGTTAGAAGATTGAAGATGTTAGAGGTGGCACTTCCCCTTTGTTTGAAGACTGCCTTTGGGGCTGAAGCTTGAAGATCTAGAAGAACAAGTTGACACTTGTGTGAAGGAGATCAAATTGAGAGCTGAAGCTTGAAGAAGATGAAGAACAAGTTGATACTTGTGTCTGATGCATTGAAAGCTTGAAGAAGCAAGTTGACACTTGCTATTGAAGAGGAAAAGCCATGAAGAACATTTACAGACTGAAGACTGAGCTGCTGTCAGAAGATTGCTTTGCTGTGAAGCTGGGGAAGCTGTTGATCTGCTTTCTTTCCTGTCTGTTTGCTTTCTGTGCAACTGTATTGATGTGACTTGTGTGGTTTGCTTGATGCATTAGAATAAGTTCATGTTTAGATTGTGTTAAGCTAGAAGCATGATTGCACTAGAGGTTGAGTTGCTCCCTCTGCTTGTTTTTTTTTTACTGTATTGCTTTGCTTGCGGGTATTCGGTAGAGCCCGGCTCCCTTGCCTATGTGGTTTGATTTGCTTGATGGCATTTTATTTCCTCTGTATGATTGCAGTTATTCATACTTGGCTTGACGTCGAGACGAGCTTGTGGAGGCTGATGCCCCACACACATTTCCTCCCTCACTTGCATTGCATGCATTTTACAATCGTTTACTGTTTAGTGTTTAAGCTGATGCTTTATCTGTTTCTGGTTATGATTGACATGATCCCCTAGGAATCTCACTTCCTTTGATAAGGAAGTGATGATTAGAACTTTAGGTTGAAACCTATGCATGATAACTTCTAGGAGTTCCCTGTTTCAAACCTCAACCATAGGATGAATCCTTGGCATGACAACATTAGGACTTGATAATCTCCCCTTAGTTGAGCCTGTTCTCTCTTCTCATCTCAAACAACAGTAAAAAACGTAATAAAGGCAAGTTAGTATAAGCGCGATACGAGCCTTAATCTACTTGGGTAATGATAATTGAGCGGCCTCCTCTCAATCGTCTAGAATGTTCAGTATACGTCCTTTGGACGATATGCGACGCATTCGTTCCAAGGTCATAGTCTCTAGTGCTGTACAAACTACAGACAACCATAAAAAACAGTTCTTCCGTAAAAGACATAAAACAAACTTCAAATCTTTTTGCCCCGTGGGCCCATAATTCAAAAGAAGCTTTTCTGAAGAAAAGAGTGTCGTTAACTCCCAGTTCTACCACAAACGGTAACGCCTAAGTCTCCAAGGGTCGAGCTGCGTACACCAAACTGCTGGAACTGTTTGTTAACCCTACTCGAAAAACAAATGAATCTGAACCCCCGTAATCCGTATTATCCCGAACTACGTAAGCTCTGATCTCTCATATCTGTTGAGAGTACGTAGGCACAATACTGAAGTATTGGCGAGCCACCTTCCCCCATCACCCGTAGTTATTCGAACTACGTTGACTCTGATTTCTCATTCTCTGATGAGAATACGTAGGCATAAAGCGCGACGCTTTGCCGAGTCATTTTCTTTTATTTTTAGACCGGCCTTGATAGGTAGGTAGTTAAGTAAACCCGTCAGATAAACACAACAAGCATGGATCCCATCGAGTACGATGGACGTGAGGGGTACTAATACCTTCCCGTTGCGTTACCGACTCCCGAACCCAGACAATGGTTGCGATGACCTTGTCTTATACCTTTTCGTCAGGTTTTTCCGATCGTTTCCTTTCCCGTTCTGAGGGATAAATAATGAAAGGTGGTGACTCTTCTGTTTTGCCGGCACCTTATTTTCGCGGAAGCGACAACTGGCGACTCTGCTGGGGACCTGATAGTTTCCTGGGATCCAACGTCCCTTATGCGAGACAATTTGGGGATCCAACGTCCCCTGCGAGAGTCAATCCTTGCGCTTGTATGTTTACTTGTTGGGTTGTGTTTATTTATCGCATTTTATTTCCCGCACTTTATTTCCAGTATGATATGATTATTTATATTATTGTGGGAGGGGCATTCCGGTGAGTGAGAAGCCATACCTAGGCTTGAGAGCTATATAGTATTAGAGTGGGTTAGTGGAGGACGTGCTTGCTTTACTTGCATCTGTTCCCATATAATCCACACTCACACGAGGTTCTCTTTGATGGCTTCCTATCAGTCCTTTGGACTCGAGGGGTTGTTGGATCTGAGGATTGTCGACTCTGGGAACTGATCATTTGGAATTCAGCTAAGTGAGGCCGCTTTAAGAGATGATGATGCCACACTTCCTGGGTATCATATCATCCTTTCTTGAAAGTCTGTGACGCTGATGACCGCATAGGATGCCAAACCTTTTCCGTGATTAGGTCCATACCTGTGAGCAGGGTCGGGTTTGTTGCAGGAAACCTTAACCTTCAGACTACCTGGTTTTCTTGACAATAAATCAGTTTTGTTGGTATCTGAGGTTCTCATCATCAGATATGTGGTTGTTCTTGACAGAGCAGATTTATGGTCTGGTATAAGGGGTTCTTCTCATCAGAGATATGGTTGTTCTTGACAGAGCAGTATTGTGGTTTTGTTGATACAGAGCCTTCATCTCCTCAACAGCACAGTCATCTTGATCTCCTGCTGCATGATTGCATTTTGCATTACTTGCATCCTCATTTGCATGTCATTAACGTGTGTCTGTGTTGCAGGTGCATATTTCTCCCCTGGTTCTAGTGATCTTGATCCTCATGGCTGATATGGCATCTCTGAAGAAGACTGTGGCTTACAAGCTACCAACACCTGACATCCGAGAGTTATGGACTTTGATTTCTTTGGCTGATAAGACAGTGATGGAGAGTTTCAGACAGAGTTATGGGAGACTTCTGGGTATTGTGTATAAGCTTCCTACATACGAGTTGAATGGCCTCTACGCTCTGCTGCAGTTTTACGACCCACAACTCAGATGCTTTGTGATTCCAGACTATGTCCTCGCCCCGACCTTGGAAGAGTACTCTGACCTGTTAGGGGTGCCTTTGATGAATCAAATGCCTTACTACCGTGTTGAGGGTGAACCCAAATTGAGTAAGCTGACTGACGCTCTGCATGTAGATGAGTCTGAATTGGAAGGGATGGTATCCAGAAAGATCGGAGTTCATGGTTTCCTTTTGCATTTCCTGATGGAAAAAGCCCAAAAGTTTACCGAGAAGGGTCGCTGGGATGTATTCAATCCCTTCTTAGCCCTCTGTATCTATGGGATCGTGTTATTCCCAAGTCACCCGGACTTCATAAGCATGGATGCTTGCCATATATTTGCCTCCGGGAATCCAGTGCCCACTCTCCTCAGAGACGTCTACCATTCAGTTCACAGCAAGAATGAAAACAGAAAGGGGAAGAACGTGGCATGTTGTGCCCCTTTACTGTATAAGTGGTTTGCTAGCCATCTCCCTAAGTCAGGACCGTTCATTGATTCTGCTGGATCTTCGCCCTGGTTTGCACGTTTGATGGGTTTGACTGCTGACAATATTATCTGGTTTGATAGAGATCTGTTGGGCAAAGATATTGTGTATAGCTGATGTGGCTTTCCCAACGTCCCCTTGGTCGGAAGGAATGGATGTATCAACTACAATCCATCTCTACTGGTACGACAATTCGGGTATGCACTACGAGGCCCTCCTGAAGAGGAAGAGATACAGGAATCTCTGTATCTCACAGGGTTGCTTAAAGGCGACACTTTGGTCAAGGTACAAAATGCTTGGAGTAAGATTCACCGAAAGGGGAAAGTCTTGCTGGGAAAAAGCAACAACAAGGCCTTTGATCCGTACGTGACTTGGGTTCGAGAGAGAGCCGCCAAGTTTCTAATGTCGTTTCCTGCTGTGGAACCATTGTATCCTCTTGTGCACAAAGAGCCTACTACAGTTGATATTCAGAAATTCAACCAGGTACTCCAAGAGAAGGAAGAGCTACGAAAAGCCAACGAAGAGTTGGAGAAAGAGATCGCTCAGCTCCGAAGGGAGAAGAGTGAAGTTGTTTATACCTGCAAGAAGCAGACAGAGATGATCAACCGTCTAGGCTCCAACCTAACCAAAGAAACTGATGATAGGGAACGTCTGGGGTTGGACCTGAAGTCAGTACATGGCGTGTTGACAACCAAGAAACATGATCTGGACAGAGTGTACCGGAAGTTAACCCAGTACGAGAGGGTCTGGGGCAGCACCATAGCCAAGTACAAAGAGCGGGAAGAAAAGCTGAAGCAGCGAGTAGCCGAGCTAGAAGCTCAGATTATGGTGAAAGACGAGAAGACAAAGGGTGAAACCTCACTGCGACGAGACGTCCAGTATAGATTGGCTGAGGCCGAGGCGGATTTGCAAGATTCTCAACTCTGAGCTGATGCTAAAAGGAGAAGAGTCGAGAACCATTCTGAAGAAGGGGTTTCTAGGAGCATTGCCGATAACCTCCCAGAGTCCATCAGGCAGAGGGACCTGCTGGCCCAGGGTTTGCCTACTCAGTCAGATCACCCCGCTACAAAGAAGTTGATAGAAGATTCTCGTGCCCGTGGCCGCACCTGATCTTTTTATTTTCTTTGTACATTTTATGCATTGATATGCTGATCACCAGCAGGTCTGTTGGTTGGGGTCATGCCTTGTTGCTTCAGTTGTACGTGATTACAGTTGTACGCTACCCGAGCGGGCTTTTCAGATGAATATATGAGGATTTCTTTTCCATGATTAGGTGATAGACTTTATTTGTCTCGGAAACTAGGATCAGGGGGGAATCTCCCCAAGGCACAGACACACGTTTGCATTTGCATGAAGCATTTGCATAACGAGCACCTTGTCGTTTTTCTTCTAACCCTTTGTGTATGCAGGTTGTTCCAGGATTGATCAAAGACCGATCCACCGCTATCCGACCAGAGAAAATCAAGCTAGAGGAATGGAACAAGTGCAAATTGACGTCCAGGAACTTCGAGAGAGGATGGACCGCTTCATGGAGCTCATGCAAGTGGTTGCCAACGGCCAAGACCAGCTCAGAACATTGGTCCAGCCTCTGATCTCAAGGGTTGACAGCAACGGTGTACTCAATGGTGAGAGTGTTCCAACCCCTCCTCCTGTTGAAACTCCTCAGACTGGAATCCCCGTGACCGGGGGGAATGGAAGTGGTAACGGCAATGTGATCACTAACATCTGGCTCAATGGTAATATGACTGGCGTCGGTAATGGAAACTTTGAGGCTAATGGCAACGCTGGATTGGGCAATGGCAACACAGGTGCTGGAAATCTGTATGAGCCTCAGCCATGGCTAGAAGATCGACAAGAAGATTTGTTCTCACAGAGGAGTGCTGAAGGAGAGCTGACTGTTGAAGCACGTCTGAGGTTTAAGGCACTCGAGGACAAAATGAGGAATTTCGAGAACCTGAACACTATGGGGGTCGATATGACTAAATTAGGATTGATTTCTGATTTCAAGGTGCCTCCTAAATTCAAGGTACCCGACTTTGATAAATACAAGGGCACCACTTGCCCTCGTGTCTACTTAAGGTCATACTACCGAAAGATGTCCGCTCACTCTGAAGACGAGAAGCTGCTGATGCACTTCTTTCAGGATAGCTTGTCCGGGCCATCCTTGGAATGGTACATGAGTTTGGAACCCATCAGTGTGTGCACGTGGAAGGAACTTGCTGAGGCCTTTGTACACCATTATCAGTATAACAATGACTTGGCTCCGAACCGGGTTCAACTGCAGAACTTGTCGCAAAGGAACAACGAAGGGTTCGAAGAATACGCCCAGCGATGGCGTGAATTAGCAGCTAGAGTCCAGCCGCCGATGGTGGAACGAGAGCTTGTGGAGATGTTTGTAGCCACTCTCCCGGGGGTCTATTACGAGAAATTGGTCAGCGGTATGTCAGGGAGTTTCTCATATCTCATCATTACCGGCGAACACGTTGAAAATGGGATCAAATTGGGGAAAATTCAAGGTAGTGATCTATCCTCAGTTGGAGGAGGAAAGAAACCATATGGTAACAAAAGGCGTGAAGGAGAGACGAGCGCCGTGTCCAACGCTCGAAGGAAGGATAAAAGCCAGCACCAGCAGGTGGCTAGTATAACCATCCCTGCTGTCCAACAACCCCAGCCACAGCAGCAGCCGCAGCAGCAGCAGCCAAATCAGCAAGGGTACAGAAAGTATCAGAGCAGGGCACCTCTGTCAAGTCGTCACCTTGAAACACCGCCCATGTCTTATGCACAACTATTACAAACTTTGCTTCAATTATAGCTAGTCCAGAAGAGAAACCTGGCTCCCTTGACAGGGGCACCTCCGCAGGGTTATGATGCGAATGCAACATGTGATTTTCACTCAAGGGCACCCGGCCACACGATAGAAAACTGTAAAGCCTTCAAGCACAAGGTGCAAGATATGGTGGATGCTAAGATCATCAATTTCTCAGATAATGTGCCAAATGTCACAAAGAACCCTATGCCGAACCATAGAGGAGGTGGGTGAATGCCATTATTGAAGAAGAGAACTTAGATTTATTGACTGATGTCAAGGATCTGAAGACACCGCTTAGCTTCGTTAAAGCCAAGCTGATGAAGAGAGGCTTCTTTCCGGGCTGTGGAGAATTGTGTATGGGCTGTGCGACTCGTCCTGATGGACGTGAATAGTTGATAGAGGGGATTCAGAGTCTGATGACCGAAGGAATCTTACAGTTTAGCCGAAGGGCCGAATGTTGATCTGGAGAGGTAATGCTGAAGCAGGATGATGAGGTTGCCACCATCACCATCCCTCGCCAGACGATAACCATTTTTGCACCCAGGCCGCCCACGATTACCATCACAAAGGTTAGGCGCTACCTTTTGAAAGCACCAATGTTGTCCCGTGGCACTATGGGGCAGACGTCTACTGTAACGCACAGAAGTTGGAACTAGAACCATCTGGGCGGTCTGTGGATAACCTAGTGGGAATTGGCGGAATCACGCGAAGCGGAAGAGTATTTGCTCCACCTGAGATTGTGGTGGACAAAGCAGACAAAGTTAAGGAAACTGATAAGGGAAAGAGTAAAGTCGTTGAGGGAACCCCTCATGGGGTAGAGAAGGATTTACTTGTAAAGGACGCTGAAGAATTCATGAGGTTGATCAAAAAGAGTGATTACAAGATCATTGACCATCTTCATCAAACACCCTCGAAAATTTCCATCCTGAATTTATTGCTGTGTTCGGAGTCACATTGCAACGCGCTGTTAAAGGTTTTGAATGCCACGTATATACCACAGGAAATCTAGATCAACCAGTTGGAAGGGGTAGTAGCCCACGTGAATGCTGGAAACGGGTTAGGGTTCACTGACCTGGAGCTGACCCGAAGGGAAGAAACCGCAACAGCGCCCTGCACATCTCGATAGAGTGTAGGGGAACAGTTATGGCTCACGTGTTGGTGGACACTGGGTCATCGCTCAATGTTCTTCCAAAGAAGGAATTGATGAAGTTAGATACTCGAGGATTGATTTGCACACCCAGTGATCTGGTTGTGAAGGCATTCGATGGAACCAAGCGTCATGTCTTTGGAGAGGTAACTCTGCCAATCCAAGTTGGGCCGGAAACTTTCGACGCCGTCTTTTACATTATGGACATCATGCCAGCCTACAGCTGTCTCTTAGGCCGGTCATGGATCCATTCTGCTGGTGCCGTGACCTCCACGTTGCATCAGAAACTCAAGTATGCTGTAGGGGGCAGCATTATAACTGTATGTGGCGAAGAAGATATATTGGTGAGCCATTTGTCATCCTTCAAATATGTTGAGATGGATGGGGAAATCCACGAAACCCCATGTCAGGCGTTCGAAGCTTTTAAAGTCAAGGACATGACTCCAGTAATAATTGAGAAACCAGAGATGACTCTCTCTTCCTTCAAGGAAGCCCGAGCCGTTGTTCAAGCCGGATCTACCCTAGGCTGGGGGCAAGTTCTAGAGATACCAAACAAACAGGACAAGTTTGGGTTAGGATATTCTCCTACGGCTGAAGCCTCCTCTTTTTACAGTGCGTCGCGAGGTAAAGGGCCAATCCAGTTTACCAGTGGCAGGGTGATATTTGAAAGTGTCAACGCAATGTCTGAAGACGGTGAAGACAGCGATTGCGACCTAGACTCTTGGATCCAGCCAAGCAAACAAGGCCAGAGCCTCAACAACTGGTCCATCAGGGATACCATCCAAGTGACAGGCAAAGAGATCCACATAGCAGATGACATCGACTCTGGACCTTCTACGACTCACTTCGACTTCGATTGCCCAATCTATCAAGCCGAAGAAGAGATTGATGAAGACGAAGACCTTCCCAAAGAGTTGGCCCGTTTGTTGAAACAAGAGGAGAAAGTCATTCTGCCTCACGAGGAAGAGATTGAGATTGTGAATTTGGGTTCTAGAGAACTGGTCAGGAACGTCAGGATAGGGGCCGCATTGCAGAGTGACGTCAAGCAGAGATTAGTCGAGATGCTTCGAGAGTATAGTGACGTCTTTGCTTGGTCATACGAAGATATGCCCAGACTTGACACTGACATCGTGGTCCATCACTTGCCGCTGCGAGAAGATTGTCCTCCCGTTAAGCAGAAGCTTAGGAGGACGCGACCATATATGGCCATTAAGATCAAAGAAGAAGTGCAGAAACAGCTTGATGCTGGCTCTTTAGCGGTCACTACTTACCCTCCGTGGGTCGCCAACATAGTACCTGTATCGAAGAAGGACGGTAAGGTACGAATGTGCGTCGATTATCGAGATTTGAACAGGGCGAACCCTAAAGATGATTTCCCGCTCCCTCATATTGATGTGTTGGTCGACAATACAGCTCAGTTCTCCGTATTTTTGTTCATGGATGGCTTCTCCGGCTACAATCAGATCAAGATGGCGCCGGAGGACATGGAGAAAACTACGTTTATTACACCTTGGGGAACATTTTGCTACAAGGTAATGCCCTTCGGTCTGAAGAACGCAGGGGCCACTTACCAACGAGCAATGGTTACTTTGTTTTATGACATGATTCATCATGAGATTGAAGTCTAGGTTGATGACATGATTGCGAAGTCCCAAACGGAGGAGGGACATCTAGTCAATTTGCTGAAGCTTTTTGAGAGGCTTAGGAAGTTCAGGTTGAGGCTGAATCCTAACAAGTGTACTTTCGGAGTACGGTCTGGAAAACTACTGGGATTCATCGTAAGTGAAAGAGGCATTGGGGTTGATCCTGCGAAGATAAAAGCAATACAAGAAATGCCAGCGCCAAAAACCGAAAAAGAAGTTTGTGGTTTCCTGGGCAGAATAAACTACATTGCAAGGTTTATTTCTCAGCTCACGGCCACGTGTGAACCGATGTTCAAACTACTAAAAAAGGACCAGGCGATTATCTGGAACGAGGATTGCCAGAAGGCATTTGATAAGATAAAACAATATCTCTAGGAACCTCCGATCTTGATACCCCCAGTGGCCGGAAGACCCTTAATCATGTACTTGACAGTTCTTGAGAATAGTATGGGGTGTGTTCTCGGTCAGCACGACGAGACAGGCAGAAAGGAGCATGCCATTTACTATTTGAGTAAAAAATTCACAGATTGTGAATCTCGTTACTCGATGCTGGAGAAGACGTGTTATGCACTAGCCTGGGCTGCCAAACGTTTACGAAAGTACATGCTCAACCACACAACCATGCTAATTTCGAAGATGGATCCGATCAAGTACGTCTTCAAGAAGCAAGCGCTTTCGGGCAGGATTGCCAGATGGCAAATGGTGTTGACAGAATATGACATTCAGTACGTTTCCCAGAAGGCCATCAAGGGAAGCGTATTGTCTGATTACCTTGCCGAACAGCCGAAGATTATCAGCCGATGAAATTTGAATTCCCTGATGAGGATATCATGTTTCTCAAAGCAAAGGATTGTGATGAACCGTTGCCCGACGAGGGTCCAGATAGGAAATCCCAATGGAAATTGATATTTGACGGGGCGGTTAATTCTTACGGAAGTGGCATTGGGGCAATCATCACGACTCCCCACGGATCCCACATCACGTTCACCGCTAGACTGACGTTTCCGGTCACCAATAACGAAGCGGAGTACGAAGCATGCATCATGGGTCTAGAAGAAGCAATTGATTTGAGAATCAAGAACCTAGATGTATATGGTGACTCGACACTCGTGATTAACCAGATTAAAGGGGAGTGGGAGACTCGTCAATCAAATTTGGTGCCGTACATGAACTATGCCAGAAGGCTGCTTTTGTTCTTTAATCGAGTGGAACTCCATCATGTGCCCAGAGCTGAAAATCAGATGGCTGATGCCTTGGCCATGTTGTCTTCGATGTATAAAGTCAATTTTTGGAATGAAGCTCCAAGAATTGTCCTTTCTCGTCTTGATAGACCTGCATTCGTCTTTGCGATCGGGGAAGCCTCCGATGGCAAGCCATGGTTCCATGACATCCAGACTTTCCTTATGACTAAGGAGTATTCTGCGGGAGCGTCAACCCAGGATAAGAAGACTCTGAGGAGGCTGTCTGGAAATTTTTATCCTAATCCTGATGGAGTTTTGTATAAAAGAAACCACGATCTCGTGCTACTCAGATGTGTATATGAGAAAGAAGCAGGTATGCTCATGGAAGAAGTCCATGAAGGCACATTTGGTACGCACGCCGGCGGGCATGCTATGACAAGAAAGATCCTGAGAGCAGGATACTATTGGCTGACGATGGAATCAGATTGCTTTAAATTTGCGAAGAGATGTCATAAATGCCAGATTTACGCTGATAAAATTCATGTGCCGCCGTGCCCGTTAAATGTCATGTCCTCCCCGTGGCCGTTCTCCATGTGGGGCATCGATATGATAGGCAAGATCGAGTCCACCGCATCTAACGGTCATCGCTTCATTTTAGTAGCCATCGACTACTTCACCAAGTGGGTGAAGGTAGCCTCGTATGCTAACGTGACCAAGCAGGTGGTGGCTAAATTCATAAAGAGGGACATCATATGTCGTTACGGAGTTCCCGAGCGGATCATTACTGATAATGGTTCGAATCTGAATAACAAGATGATGAAGGAGCTGTGCCAGAGTTTCAAGATTGAACACCACAACTCATCTCCTTACCGACCGAAGATGAATGGCGCCGTTGAAGCGGCCAATAAAAACATCAAGAAGATTGTACAGAAGATGGTTGTGACCTGTAAATATTGGCACGAGATGTTGCCATTCGCATTGCACGATTATCGTACGACGGTACGTACATCAACTGGGGTAACTCCTTTCTCACTGGTGTACGATATGGAAGTTGTCCTACCGTTAGAAGTTGAGATTCCTTCTTTACGAGTTTTGGTTGACGTAAAACTCGATAAGACAAAATGGATTAAGAACCGACTGAACCAACTCAGCCTGATGGACGAGAAGAGGTTAGCATCGATTGCATATGGTCGTCTGTACCACAGCCGAATGAAGAAAGCTTATGATAAGAAGGTGCGTCCTAGAAGCTTTCAGACGAGTGATCTCGTCCTGAAGAAGATTCTTCCTCCACACTCCGATCACCGGGGCAAGTGGACTCCCAATTATGAAGGTCCGTACATCGTCAGCAAGGTCTTCTCGGGAGCAGCCTTGTTGTTATCCATGATGGATGGCGAAGATTTTGCATCCCCGGTGAACACGGACGCAGTTAAAAAATACTTTGCTTAAAAATGACCCGCTGGAAAGAAAAAGAATATCCAGGCAAAAATGGGGCATCCTGGCGAACCATAAAAAAGGAAAAAGGTTCGGGCAAAAATTAGGGATATAAATGAAAAACGTACACCCGCAAAGTCGAAAACCTGGAAGGGCGACTTTGGCAAAAAAGGGTATCCCGGTGAATCGAAAACCCGAAAGGGCGATTCAGGAAAAAGTTAGGGATTTGAAAAAGCAAATGACTGCGTTCCGCGTATGGACGTTCATTGTTTAGTGGTTTGGAAGACCTGAGGGCCGTTTATCTGAATCAATCTCTTCTGAAGCTGAAGCGTCGGAGAAGTATCGAAGTCGAGTGGGTCATAGAGGGATCAACCCATGGTGTTCGTCTACGCCGCATTGCCGACATTTGTGTATATACTGATGTATATTTATGTTTTTATATTTGCGTAACTTTCTCATTCCAGGAGCTTGCATCTGTTGTAAAACATTTTTACCCATTCAGGGGTTCTTCATCAATAAAATATATACTATTCAGCAATTCTGTTTGCTTGTTTAACATCTATCTGTTTTGTTTGCGAAAAAGAACGCCGATGTTTTTGATAAAATGCGCATACATAAACTTACTGGCCTAGGCCACTGATTGTTGAAACAATGAATTACTTGAACATTGTCACAAGATGATAACCTTGATAGGTCCCTTTGAGAAGGGTATCTTGTCTATTTGTTTGTGTTGTTGCAGGTATAGCATGTTCCTGGCAGTACGCCGTATGCGTCCCCAAGCAGGATGATTCCTTCTTCCCCAACAAGTTTAGCAGCATCTCCCTACGGAGTCTGAACATAGGACCAAGAGCATTGATATGTATCCCCCAAGCAGAGAAGATTCTCCCCAATCAGATGTATCCTGAAGGATCATCATTTCCCCAGCTGAGTCATGCACCGAAGGGTATGTTCATTCCCCAGCACTGGGTCAAAGTGCAGTCTTCTTGTAGAAGACTATTCGCAAGTATGCGGCTTTCGATAGTTCAAGACTAAGGTCTCCTGGAGAATTGCAATTCCCCACTGAGTTGTACTCTCCCCAGCAAGTAGGATGATTCCTTCTTCCCCAGCCGAGCTGGAAAATCCCCAAAAGAGTCGAGTCCTTGGAAGTCGTGCAAGCCGTGATTGGTTCTCCCCAGTAGAGAGTACTGAATAGCTGATGATGTAATTCCCCATCGGAGTCGTTATCTCCAGGAAAGTTTTTAGTTGTGAAGGTCGTGCAGCTTATTTCTGCGACTGACATCGTTTGTCCTCAACAGTTTGTGGTTCGTGCACCTAGTTGAGCGGGTTCAGGTTCTCGTAAAACTTTGCCCCCCTGCAGCAGTCAACTGAAGTTCGTCTCCCCAGGCGGAGTCTAATTGAGATTGATGTGATTATTTCTCCTCGGCAGGATGACCCCTCCTCTCCACCAGAATGGTTCTTTCTCCTTGACAGGAGGATTTTCCCTTCAGCATTTATTTTGCTAATGGGGTCATAACATTTTGCATGATTGCATAGCATTTACCCTAAGATGCGTAGCATTTCCACCGTGTTGAGCATTGCGCCATTGTCAAAGCATATGCATATGAAACATGAGCTAGGTCGTTACCGTACTTGTTTTGCAGGTGTTCCTACGCAGAATGGTTTGCTCAAGATGATTCTGAATTCCCCAGCGAAGTTGATTGCTTAAGATGACTCTTAAAATCCCCAGTGAAGTCGCCAGAGAAGGTTGCTCAAGTTGAGGCTTCGAGGCCCCGACAGAGTGTTTGCTCAGGATGACTCCTGAAATCTCCAGCAGAGTTATTGGTTCAGGATGATTCTTGAAGTCCCCGACGGAGTTATTTGTCCAAGATGATTCTTGAAGTCCTCAGCAGAGTTGATTCACCCAGAATGATTTCTGGATCCCTGAAGCAGAGTTACTTGATAGTTCTCCAGAATCCCCAGCAGAGATGTGTCATCCCCAGCAGGTTTTAAACAGAAAAGTTGAAATTTCCTGGAAGACTTGATGATTGAAGTCCATCTGCGATGTCGAAGCAGTTTGCCTAGCTGACGCAGAGTGCCTGACGACAAAAGATTGTGTATCCTTATTGATCCGTGAATGATTAAGGATCCCATTTCAAGACTTACTGCTGAAGTCCAACCGCGATGTCAAAGCAGTTATCTCAGCTGACGCGGAGTGCCTGATGGCAATGGTTTAGGTATCCCTATTGGTTCATGATTGATTGAGGAGTCTGTTTCCGACTTTCTGATGAAGTCCGACTGACATCCGAGATGTTCTGTGAATGCCCGACGGCATAATTAACTTGATTGCTAAAAAGTTCCTAATGACCTGATGAGGCCCGAGGAATCCTTCTGTCGGAGTGCCGCAGAGTGCCTGACGGCAATATCAGCTATGTATCGCCTGTTAGCAAGTGACCAGTGATCCCTTGATGACTTGAGGATGAAGATCTACAGCAAAATCAGAGGATCATCATGACAGAGATTTGAGATTAGACCTTTCACCGGTTACCGTGTGACCAATTCCCCAACAGAGTTGCCGTACAACTGTCATGCTCAGTTTTGAAGATGTTCCTACCAATCAGGGTATCGTTTACCTACGTGGTTGGCAGATCACCAGTTATCGTATAACTAGTGATCCCTCGATGAGTTGAGGATGCAATGATATTGGATAAATCAGAGAATCATCCCGACGGAGGTTCAGATCAATATTTCTCCAGCTAGTTGTCGTGCAGCTATTATTCCAGTTTCCAAAGATTTGTCCCCCTCAGAGTACCATGTACTTGTGCAGTTCTCAAATTTCTGGGTTTGTTGGTATTCAACCGTCTTCTACCTTGATTGTTTGAGAGCCGTTCGCTTCTCACCCAGTCAGGTCCAAGCCGTTTGAATAGGGGCAGCTGTTGCACCCAAAAATTTGCCCAACTTTTCTTTACCTAGCTTGTGTTTCATTTCATTCACATTAGCATTATCATTTGAATTTCATTGACATGGGTGCAGGAGATCAAGAGGTATGATTACCAATCAAGATCTATACAAGACTGTGAGGCTAGCTAAGAATTTTATTCAAGTGTTCAAGGGTTGATATCCTTGTCAGAGAAGTTAAAAGATCCTCAGAGAGAGTGATTGAAGCCAAGTGTGTAGGTCTCCTAACTTGAGAGTTGTGGGAAGCCATCATATGATTCTAAGGTCATGAAGAAGGACTTGAGGTCTTGAGAGAGCTCATGAGAAGTGTTGAAGTTCATGTGGGAGCTCAGACAAGTCCTTATGCAAGATTAAGAAGCCTCAGCCATGAGTGGTGCAATTAGGGTTTGACTGGGTCAACCCTAAGTCAACTGATGATTTGAAGGAAGTTGAGACTTAATTCAAGAGCCATGTGATCATGGATTGATACATTGAGATGTTATAAGGATGATTCCAAGGTTAACTCATCATGATTGAAGAGTTTGAGAAGTTTCAGGCTAGGGTTTCTAAGACTTGACAGTGTAAAATCCCCTAGCTTGACCCCTGACTTCTAGGCCATTTAACTCAAGATATGATTGTCATCTCATCTTGACCCCAACATGATTGTTGTAGAGCATGAGCTTAGATTTAATTTGAGTACTAGAAGTCCTTGATAGGATCCATAGAACTCAAGTTATGAGCCAGACAAGTTACAAGTCATTTGAGGCATGTGAATTTGGAGCTTGAAAGTTACCGAACTTGCATGAAATATTTGCCTAAGAAGGATGATTCCTATGAACTTTTGGCCAACATGAATGTTGTTCCTTATTCTCTTAGCTTTCTAGAGAGTACTAGAAGTCCTTGATAGGATTTGTAGAACTCAAGTTATGGCTTTGACAAGTCAAGGGTATTTTGGGAAGTTATAATTATAGGTCATTTTCACCAACTTAGACACCTCAAATGAAATTTTGTTCAACTTGAAAGTTGCTCAAAATGGGGTTTTAACCTTGACAATGTATCAAGGAGACATTGAAATGGCTCAAGGAAGGACTTGGTTCAAGAAGTGGTGAAAAAGGAAGGATTAAAATGGATTAAATGACCAAAAATTCAAATAAATCATTTTGTGTGCAAATGAAGCAAAGTAATATCATTTTTTGAATGGAAAAGGAGTTTTAGAAACTTTGGCAATATTATAATTTTGATTTGAGTCCAATATCATGCCCTTTTTCTTTGTTTCTTCATGATGAAGTAACATGACATACACAAGCCATTGGATGAAAACAAGGAGGGAAACATCACCATTCATGTTCAAAATCTCATGAGAAGTTGAATGCAAGCTTGCTAAAGCCTAAACAGAGTGGGAATCGTGACTGGTCTAAGTGAGATTTTGGAGAGAATTTGAAAATCCAATTTCTCATTCTGAAGCTTTGAGAGAGTTCTAGATGATTCTAATGAGTTCTATATAAGTTGGTAAGTGTATTCAGTTCATTTTTTGGTGAAGATTGAAGCCTGAAGCAGAGAGTGAAGTTGAAATTTCAGAGGTGCAAGTTGAAATCGAGTTCTGCGTTCAAGGCCAATTCCGGGGAAATTGAAGATTGCATTAGCTTTGGAAGGAGTTTTGGAGTGTATCTGCATCATCTTGGAGGCTGAAGTGATCAAGAACCTCTTCTATTACACCTCTAAACACAGGTTGGTACATTTCGTTTTTGTGCATAATCTAGGAGGAGATAGATAGAAATCTATAGGTGGTTAGGATCTGGATGATGTATAGATGGATTTGAGCTGATCAATTTGGGAATTAGAGACAAGTTAGGATGTGGATCATTTTCTGTTGAAGCTGAATTCTTGCAATTCTTGGATTGATAGTCAAGATTAGATAGGGGAAATTGATCACCATGAGATAAGGATAATTTTTGTGCATTTAATTGAAGTTCTGAGGAGATTCAAGATTGAGGTGTATTTTGGAATGGCTATCAGGTTTGAAAATCTATAGGGAATTAGATGATTCTAAGGTTGGATTCATGATCAGCATGAAAAATGGAGTGAGATGATGTATCATTTTGTAATTTTTGATGAACTGTGTGTTGGACCTTACCGGAGAAGACGGTGGCGCCACTGCTCAGGCCATCGTCTGGTTTCCCTCCATGACTAAACATTTGAATGAGGACGATGAGTTGTGTGCGTTGGATCATCACTGAAGCTTGACCAAGTCCATGGAATCCACGACCACGATTGCTTTGAAAAGTCAGCCTTGGACCCTGAAGCCAATACACACCTTTTCACTTAACTGAAGTAAATGGGCCTAGCGCTTGGATTGATATCCACACCCCCTATCTGGCCCAACCCAGGATTTGAACTGACTTTAATTGCTATTTGGCACGTAACTTTTGTTATTTCCTTTGTTTTTTCTTTTAATTTCATCATCTCATGTTAGTTTGAAAATAAATCATGAAAAATAGAAAAATAGGTCAATTAATTCCAAGTTTTTTTTCCCTGATTCATGATTGAATCTAGAATTTTACTAAATAAAAATATTAGGAAAATCATGCATTTTCAAATTTTGTGCATTTTTTACATTTTATTTGATAATAAAATTGCCATGGTTGATACCTCTGTTTGATGATTTTAGTTTGAGCATTTGGTGATGATTTTTGGCTTGATTGTTTGTGTGTGATTAGCTTAGATATGTATGCTCCCCTAGTATTTTTATCACATTTTTATGATGAAATTAGGTGGTGTTTTTAGGTTGAAACTTTAGATGCTCACTTTTAGGGTTTAAGCTTAGTGCCTTGTAGTGTAGAATTTATTTCTAGGTCTTATTTGAGGATTTGATCTCTGGAATTAACATGGAAGAGTCATGATTGACATAGGTTCCCATAGTTATTTTTGTAGGATTTTATAATTGATTTTAGTATTAATTAACTTTAATACTAAGTTTTAGGTGATCCAAACTTGCTAATTCAACTAGAATGATTTCATTAGTCCCCTTAGAATAGGGTTTTGCTACTCTTGCTCTTGGATGATGATGAAGATTTGTGGGAGCTGCTGTGGAATGCATGGTGGAGCTTGGACTTGAATATTTCTCTCCCTTTGGTGTAGTTTGTTTAGGGTTAAGGATTACGGTTTTAGGGAGATCTCTTAGAACAGATTTTCTTCCTTCATGAAACATGGAAGGTGTTGATCACTTCCATTCCTCCCTATGATGTAAGGTCCCATTGTGAAGGCCCTATCCCTCCTTTGGTAGGATGTGTGGCTCCGCACAAGTTGGTAGAACCTTTGAGGGTTCCCTTCCTTGATGGTGGAGTGCTTAGAGGTGACCTTTGGTCTTCACTTTGCTTCTCCCTATCCCCACCTTGCTCTTGTTAGATGAATTTTTCTCCCTTGCTAGAGGATGGAGTTCCTTATTAGAAGATTGAATATGTTAGAGGTGGCACTTCCACTTTGTTTGAAGACTGCCTTTGGGGCTGAAGCTTGAAGATCCAGAAGAACAAGTTGACACTTGTGTGAAGGAGATCAAATTGAGAGCTGAAGCTTGAAGAAGATGAAGAACAAGTTGATACTTGTGTCTGATGCATTGAAATCTTGAAGAAGCAAGTTGACACTTGCTATTGAAGAGGAAAAGCCATGAAGAACAGTTACAGACTGAAGACTGAGCTGCTGTCAGAATATTGCTTTGCTGTGAAGCTGGGGAAGCTGTTGATCTGCTTTCTTTCCTGTCTGTTTGCTTTCTGTGCAACTGTATTGATGTGACTTGTGTGGTTTGCTTAATGCATTAGAATAAGTTCATGTTTAGATTGTGTTAAGCTAGGAGCATGATTGCACTAGAGGTTGAGTTGCTCCCTCTGCTTGTTTTGTTTACTGTATGGCTTTGCTTGCGGGTATTCGGTAGAGCCCGGCTCCCTTGCCTATGTGGTTTGATTTGCTTGATGGCATTTTATTTCCTCTGTGTGGTTGCAGTTATTCATACTTGGATTGAGGTCGAGACGAGCTTGTGGAGGCTAATGCCCCACACATATTTCCTCCCTCACTTGCATTGTATGCATTTTACAATCGTTTACTGTTTACTGTTTAAGCTGATGCTTTATCTGTTTCTGGTTATCATTGACATGATCCCCTAGGAATCTCACTTCCTTTGATAAGGAAGTGATGATTAGAACTTTAGGTTGAAACCTATGCATGATAACTTCTAGGAGTTCCCTGTTTCAAACTTCAACCATAGGATGAATCCTTGGCATGACAACATTAGGACTTGATAGTCTCCCCTTAGTTGAGCCTATTCTCTCTTCTCATCTCAAACAACAGTAAAAAAATGTAATAAAGACAAGTTAGTATAAGCACGATACGAGCCTTAAGCTACTTGGGTAATGATAATTGAGCGGCCTCCTCTCAATCGTCTAGAATGTTCAGTATACGTCCTTTGGACGATATGCGACGCATTCATTCCAAGGTCATAGTCTCTAGTGCTGTACAAACTACAGACAACCATAAAAAACAGTTCTTCCGTGAAAGACAGAAAACAAACTTCAAATCTTTTTGCCCCGTGGGCCCATAATTCAAAAGAAGCTTTTCTGAAGAAAAGAGTGTCGTTAACTCCCAGTTCTACCACAAACGGTAACGCGTAAGTCTCCAAGGGTCGAGCTGCGTACACCAAACTGCTGGAACTGTTTGTTAACCCTACTCGAAAAACAGATGAATTTGAACCCCCGTAATCCGTATTATCCCGAACTACGTAAGCTCTGATCTCTCATATCTGTTGAGAGTACGTAGGCACAATACTGACGTATTGGCGAGCCACCTTCCCCCATCACCCGTAGTTATTCGAACTACGTTGACTCTGATTTCTCATTCTCTGATGAGAATACGTAGGCATAAAGCGCGACGCTTTGCCGAGTCATTTTCTTTTATTTTTAGACCGGCCTTGATAGGTAGGTAGTTAAATAAACCCGTCAGATAAACACAACAAGCGTGGATCCCATCGAGTACGATGGACGTGAGGGGTGCTAATACCTTCCCCTTGCGTAACCGACTCCCGAACCCAGACAATGGTTGCGATGACCTTGTCTTATACCTTTTCGTCAGGTTTTTCCGATTGTTTCCTTTCCCGTTCTGAGGGATAAATAACGAAAGGTGGCGACTCTTCTGTTTTGCCGACACCTTATTTTTGCGGAAGCGACACATGTCCCCAGGTTTTTGTTCATGTCTTGGTCAAAAGTCAAAGGTACAATTGACTTTTCATCATAAACTCTAGTTTGTGGCCCAGATGAATTTGAATCCTTGCATTGCTTATGAATTAAGTTCTTTGGATAAATCCAAATATATGAACGGACTAATATGAGGCATTTGAGGTCTTTAAGACATATCTTCAGTTTTCGGATCATGCATTAATCCAGAAGTCAATAAGGGACTGAATTAGGTCAAAACCCTATTTTTGGTACACTGAGGGTCTTGAGCCTTGATGAGCTTGTCATGATGCAATTTTGCACTTGATTAAGGATGAAGGGAAATTCTTAATTTTCATGGATGAATAAAGGACTTGATATGTTGAATATGATGCACATCTTTTGACCATTCATTTGCTTGAGCCCTTGGGGGACCACCTAACGTGTAAAGCAAACAAGCACACACATATCTTTTGTATATGTTGTGGGTTAGTGATGCATAAAACATACACACGTGTGTTATGTAAATGATGTGAATGAAGTGACATCTTAGGGGTAAAAAATTAGGGTATGACACTGGTCAAATAGATAAAATATCAAAATAATGAACAATGTAAAGTTGTTACAACAAGAAGATAAAGAAAAAACTATTATTGAAGATGTATAAGAGTAGAAAGAAGAAGAAAAGGAAAATGGTAAGGAAACAGTAATAGAAAATGAAAAGGAAAAAAAAAAAAAAAGTGGAAATGAGAAATTAAGAGAATCACCTTCAAAAAGACAAAGAAGAGAAAAAAAATCCAAATTTTCACCAATTTAAAACTCGCCTTACCTCCGTAATCCAATAAATAAAGATAAGGAAATGGAATATCCAAGGGTTCTAGAGATTTTTAAGCAGTTACAAATAAATATTCCATTTTCATAAGCTTTAGAACAAATTTTGACTTATACAAAGTTCATGAAAGAGATCCTGATGAATAAAAGAAAGTGTAAGTCAACAAGTATAGGTGTACATGGTATCTCTATAATGGTAGGGGATACTGAAAGGCCATAGTAATTTTATAACAATATATGGTCGTAGAGACTTAATAACAACGATGAGAAGCCCTGTATGGTGATGTTATGGTGTTTATTATTATTTGAGAGGTCAGCTCACGTAATGTGAGAGGCTCTATATATAAGTGTATCACATTAGGTATTATGTTTAAGTTATTAGATCTTATTTTCTCCTGTTAAGGGATAAGTATTTATAGAAGCCTTTGGGCCTATGGTTTCCTTAGTAAGGGCCACCACCCACTTAGTCAATGGGGAATCATTGAATCCTTGTTTCCTAGGGAAGACGTGGATCAGTTACAGAACTTGACTTCTCTTTGACCAAGGAACCTTTTTTCCCTCATTTTCCATCATTGGGAGAATGAAAGGTGCTTGGGGTAAGGTTATAACTTCTAGAGGATAACATATAGTCATCTCCTCCCTAGGGGAGTGCCAAACTCTCGTCCTTGTTGGGGCCATAACATATATAACACTACCCACTCCCTCAAGCAAGAACGCATTTCGTGAAGGGGCAAAGTGTTTTTTAGGCCATATAATGTTGGAGTATCTCGTGGCCCTATGTTTATAAGTTTCTTGATGATATATGTAATGAATGAGACCAACTAGGCTTTAGGGTCTCGGGAAAAGTTACATTAAACTCGTCTATTGATATTATAGTCCCCTCAGTCGAGTCGTTTGACTTCTCAGGAGAAACTTCTATCAATTCCTCAGAAAAGACTTTCGACTAAGTCTCTAAGGCTATATTTTAGTTATACCTCTTGGGTGAGATTTATAAGTGGGATCCTTTCTAAGGAATCTCTAAGTCCCTCGAGCGAGGAGTTACGTAACTGCTTGATGGGAACTGTTACTTCTGTAGGCAAAGTTACATTACACTTGAATGATAAGACTATAAATCCATTGGGTAAGGCATTCGACCTCTCAGGTGGGACTTCTATCAAGATCTCCGACAAAACTTAACAAAATATCTAAGGCGAGAATTCAGTCGCTCCTCTTGGGCGATGTTCATTTGTGGGATTTTGCCCGAGGAAGCTCTAAGTCCCTCAGGTGAGGAGTTTGATAGCATGCTTGATGGGAGCTCTTAGTTCCTAAGACGGAGTTATATTGACTTGGATGATGAAACTATAAACCCCTCAAGTGAGGTATTGAACCTCTCAGGAAATACTTCTATCTAGCCCTAAGACAAGACTTAGACTAAGTGTCTAAGGCTAGATTTCAGTCGTGCTCTTGGGCGAGATTCATATGTGGGATTTTGCCTGAGTTAGATTACACTCGGATGACGAGACTATAAGTTTCTTAGACGAGACGTTAAACCTCTTAGGCAGGACTTCTATCATGCCCTCATGAAAGACCTAGACTATGTCTTTAAGGATAGATTTTAGTTTATCCTATTAGGCTAGTTTCATATGTGGGGATCCCCCTCGATAAAGCTCTAAGTCCCTCAAGTGAGGAGTTAGATAGCCTGCTTGATGTGAATTCTTCGTCCCGCAAGAAAATTTATATTGTGTCTGGATGATAAGATTATAAGTCCCTCAGGTCAGGCGTTGGACCTCTCAGGTGGGACTTCTACCATATAGCCATTATCATGAGGGTTGGTTCCAATGATATCATTGTCGAAAAAGGTGATATTAGCCATTGTTTTCCCTCGTTCACCCCTAGGGAACCCAATATATATTACATTCATGAAAAGCACTTGTCTTGTGTACTTTTTTCGGGAGCAGCTAAAGCTTCCTCCTCTAGCAAAGCTCCCAGATGTGGTGTTTGAATAAAAAATTGGAGTTTTATTGGCTATCTTCATGAGGAAGATGGAAGAAATGAAAATGAAAGAGGTGTGGCACAGGTTAGTTTTACCAGAGCCCCACGGTGGAGGCCACTATACTGGTCAAAAAGTACAAAAGTGCATGGTATCCCTATAGGCGTAATATATACTATGAGGATTTAGTAGGTTTATAAAAGTTTTGGGTGATAGGGACTTTCCCGTGGCGGCGAGAATCCATGTATCGTGGTTTGTTTTATTTACGGTGGTGTAAAGGACCTACTCACATGAGGTGAGAGACTCTGTAGGTAAGCATGTTACTTTAGGTATTATGTGTAAGTAACGAGATGTTCCCTTTTGCTAGTTGGAGAGAGGTATTTATATAGGCCTTATGGACTAGGGTTTCCTCGGGAAGGATCACCTTCCACCTAGTCAATGATGGACTTTTGAATCCCTACTTTCTATAAAGAGGACTCAACCAAGTGCAAAAGGAAGCGACGTCCTGAATGAAGTGAGATGAGGACCAATTCTTCAGATACCAAATTCTACAGAAGTAAGAAGACTTTATAAGGGAGTATCATAAGGTGAGATGGGCCTCTAATGTAAGGGTTCTCACCAGTAAAAAGTTCCCTATAAAATCATCATATCCCTAAGTTAATGGGTTAAACCTAGGATTGTCCAAATAGAAACTAGTGAGCACTGGGTCACAAAAATTGTCCCGAGAAGATTTCATTAGGTGGAAGAGATTAAGAAATAATTTGAGGGAAGCTTCCAGGATTTATGCTCGACATACGTCTGGAATACCATTTAAAGGCCCAAGAACTCAGATGAATCTAGAAAGAAGAAACTTTTAAGTGGTTCAAGATGGTCACTTCGAATTTTGAGAAAGGTAGTTGCAATCTTATCCTTATGAACATACATTCGTAAAGAAGGACAATGTCGTTATCTAAAAAACTAGATATCCTCTTATTTAGACCCACTAGAAGAGCCAACCATTCTAGATCATCGTCGACCATGATACCGAAAACCTCTATTATTTCCCTTGTGCTTGGAATAGATGGAGTACCCATTATTTCTACATCCACCCAGTTATACTTTCTTGAGTATGGATAATGCCGAAGATCCAAGTAGGCCTTCGCTTCACCATCATTGGTTTCACACTTATCGATCCTCAGGTAAATATGGACAAAGCTATAAGTATGCTCACTCTCCTTTGTTGGTTGACTTGTATTTCTTCCTCAGTTAAGATGGGAGGGGCACATGGACATCGACACGATTCACCTCTACGTTAATATTTGATAAAATGGCTTCTAATGAGCTGGATGAAAAAGCTTTTTCCTCCAAGGAATTTCCTTATACCCTTTCAGATTTAGAATCATTAGATAAAGGTATGACTTCTGGTTCTAGGTGATTATGATCAAGAGGAGGAAGATGAGAATCGTGGGATATCCCTATTCTCGAGGAAGTCAAAGTTTCTCCCTCAGAATCGCTCATTAAGTTAATTATACTATCATCCATCCGGGATAGAAAATAGGAAATGCTGAAGAAAAGGCTTGATTTTAGGATGGTACATGTGGTGTGATATTGGTGAAGGGGAATGAAATAATAAAGCCAAGATTTAATTATCTAACTGCAATTGTCTTGGTTAATGATCTCGAGAAGGAAGAGGAAAATGTGTTTGTCAATAAAGTGTATGTAAACGAACTTGAATGCCAAAGATTACAAAAATCCTCCAAAACTTTTTATTCCTCCTATTAATAGTCATAAATAGTTGGACGGCCCAAATCAGGTCAAGAAAGCAGTTTGAAATCAACTACTTGATTCATTGTTGGGGATACATGTAAACTCAGGTGCACTTAAGTGCATTATGAACCGCGCCATGCCTTAGCTTATCGTATCAACACACATGTTAGAAGCAAGCAGTGAAACGTGTGAATGATGAAAACACATTTAATATGTTCATTCCCCAATATTTTTTCCTGCTGATTTCATCTGTTTCATGTCTAGCTCACCTTGGACAATGTCTTGGATTCTAACCAAATCACTTAAGGCTTCCTCGGTTCACTCAGTTCTGCACAAAACCTTAGGGGAAACTATTTTGAATCGGCCAAAGACCTTAATATCTAAGGCCCAATTCGTCTCAAATTTGCTCCACTCGGCCCAAGGTATAAATAAGTTCAATACTCTCAAGATGCATGGTACACGCTTTCTAAATTCCCCTTTTTACTATACTAATCTTTAAATTTTAATTGACTTGAACATTAGAGTGCTACCTGGAATTCTGGCAACCACACAGTGGATGTTATCACGGATGTTATGACATCCACTGTAACACAGACTACTGGACTTAAGCAGTAAATGGAAAGTAGTAAATAACACAAATAATTGTTTACCCAGTTCAGTGACAACCACACCTACATCTGGGGGCTACCAAGCCAGGGAGGAAATTCACTATTAGTAGAATTAATACAGAGTCAAACAACCAGTTTGCACTCTTCACTTAAGACCTGCCCAATGACACTTCATCCTAATACTAGACCAGAGTTTCCCACTCACTCCCCCTCAATCACAACAGTGATATTTACCAATTCAAAGTTACAAAAGGAAATGAAATCACACTTCAAACACACCTTGATCTTGCTTCGCAGCTTTGATCAAGTGACACAACTCTCTTACTTAAACGCTTAGAGTAACACACTAAAAAAATAGTTCACAAACACTAAGCCAAAGCAATCATGCAGCAGACAATTGCTTGGCATACAAGTATCCTAAGACACAATGCACACGTGAAGAACAGCTGATACAATCAGACTTCTTCACTCACAAGACTACACCCTTCAATCTCTCTCCAGAAGATCTGCTCTATTAGGAATGATCCTTCTGTTATTTATAACAGCAAACTTGCTTTGGGCCTTGATGGAGAAATTAGGTTTACCCAAGATAAACCTCTCTTCATGAAGTTGCGCCTTTCCAATTAGGTCAGGGGTCTTCTATGTTATCCTCAGCCATGCCTAACATGTCTCCTGAGATAACTAGGCTTCCTAGAATGTTTCCTGAAGTATAGCCTGAGCTAATAACAGAAAACTAAAACATGCGCGCCCTGATGTCATATGTTTGATGTCATAACATCCAGCATGACATTCAGCTTCACTTACTCTTAGCTCTCCCTGCAGAATACTCTTCATGTATGTCATAACATTAGTTATGACATTCATACATACTCCAATGGTTTGCTACAAAATGCAACCAATCAAAAGCATCTACAAACTCCCCTTTTGGCAAATTTTTGGCTAAAATACCCTGTTACCATATCAGAGTTTACAAGCAGCTGAAATCATACCATATAACCTATCATGCAGGAAAGCTACTAACACACTATCAGAGTTGTCTACACTCACACAATTAGCTCTCAGCTACTCAGGATCAACCTGTTCACACATAATCATCTGTTAGTCAGCACAATGTTTTGAGTAACATTCTGGGTTACTCCCCCTCAACTTATGCATCCTACATTAGCTGGACACAGCCTGCACAACCTGCAGTTACACACAAATTACCCAGGCTTTTCTGGATGTCAAGACATTCAGAATGACATCCTGAATCACCTCAATTCCACAGCATAACACTCTCACCTGTTAGCCTAGACTACAGTTGTCACACCTTTCTATGGACTATCCTGTGCTACTCCCCCTGAAGAGATGCACAACACATTCTACTGCAGACACACACACTCCTAATCAGCAGCTAGGAGCTCACACAGTTCTAACATACATTCCTACTAGGAATTCACACATCAGCAACATATCATCACCTCATGCAAACCTGCACAGCAGCAACAACAAGCAAGTCTTCCACCTGTGAGATACACACATACATATCTATTCCTGCTGTTACTGCCTCATACACATCTAGCCCTGCTGTTACTACCACTTCTCCCCCTTTTTAGCCACAAATTAGGATCAAAACTAACTAAATAGTATAGATCAAAAAATATGGAAGAGCAGATGTTGGGGTCATTACAATATAAAGCTCATGAAGATCAACACACAAATTTCAGTTGTCACAATCTAAGCAAGGAAACAAAACAAAAAAGTCACTAGTCACACCAGCACCAGCATCACACCTTCATCAGCCCAAGCAAACCAGCAAGCCACCAACACCACCATATTAATCTTCCTCCTCAGAAGAGCTGGAGTGACTGTCATCACTATCCTCCTCAGACCTTGCAGCAGCTTCCTCTGATGCAGCATCCTGGTCATCAAACCCATCATCTGTGTCCTCATCATTTTGAGTAGACTCATTATCTTCATCTTGCTCAAGAGTCCTGATCAACCTTTCAAGTTTTTGCTTCCTTGTTTCCAACTCATTGCAAGTTTCTTTTAGCATGGCAATAACCTCAACCTTTCTTGTCTTAGAGCTCCCTTTGGATGTCTCTGCTGATGTCATGACAATGTCAGGAACATGAGTTCCTTGAAACTGCTTATGATGGAAAGACAAAGGGCTCTCTCTCTTGCTAGAAGAATCATTCTCTTTGAGGATGTTGGGATACTGACTTAATATTATTCCACAGATGAGGGAAGGGAATGCAGTGGGGCCTTTGATACAATAGCTTCCTGCATGCTTCATAGTTTGATAAAAAATATAGGTCCCATAGTCAAATTTGGCTTTGGTTCCAACAGCGTAGATAAATCTCCCAAGGATAGTTTCCACAGTTGACTTATAATTTGTGGGCACCCAATTTGCAGCACCTATCTTGTGCAACATAGCATACTTCACACTCAACTTGCTTGCACCCAGCTTTCCTTTTGATGGCCAGCTTTTGACCTAGTTCCCTGTAATCACTTGACACACTTTGTTGTTAGATGCAGCTAGATCCGGTTGTCCTCTATCTGATCATTTAAGATAGTTGTTGATGATGGTTGAAGAGAAATTGACACATTTCCCTCTTACATAAACCTTGCCAAACTCATTAGATTTTCTATCAGCACATTCTTCTGACAGGTTAACTATGAATTCTTTGATAAGTAGTTCATAGCACTGAGTGAACTAAGTGACAGTCTTCAGCAAGCCAGCATCATAAATGAGATTCATGATCTCTTTGTTTTCAAGACCATTCTGAGCAAGCTCTCTCTCCAAAGCCAGCCTCTTCTGATAAACATATTTTCATCTGTTTACACTAGATAGATAGTTGAAGGAGACATTGTCAATGGGGACATCTGGAACACTAGCAGCCAGTTTGCTAGTTGTGGGTTTCTTCTTTGGTTGGATGTTAGCAACATCTGACTCAGAGTCTGATAGAACTAGTTTGGGCCTTCCTCTTATTTGGAACAACATTGCTCCAAGATTTAGTAGGGCCAACCAGAGTCCTCTTGGTCCCAGCCTTCTTTGTAGAAGTGTCATGCGCGTCAACCTTCTTCCCTTTCCTAGTAATGAGCCTTTTGGCTATGCTAGGGTTGATAGTGGCAATCAGATCATTGTCTGAATACTCATCAAGGTTTACAATATCAGCATTGTCCTCCTGAACCTCATCAACATTGTCTTTATCACTTTGCATGTGATCATCCGTATTTTTAGAGGCTTGACCCTTGTCAGTGTCCTTTTGAGTAGTTGTTTCCGATGTTTCAACATCATGAATGACATCCGCTTGTTCATCCAGATGAGGAGCAGAACCCTCAGTGTTAGAGGGAATAGATATTCTTGGCACATCATGAGGCTCACTCAGAGCCCTGGATACCAAATTGGCAATGGTGTTGTGTATTTTCCTAGCTTCTTCCCCATTGATATCATCATTAGGATTGGAGGTTATAGTGTGAGAAACCTGACCTATGACTAGGTCTTTAGGTCTTCTTACATGTGTAGACCGTGGTTTCTTCACCAACAGTCCTTTTCGAGTCAGCATGCGCAGATGAGCTACCACAAGAACCTTGTTAGGGTTTCTAGAATCAGGTCTAGCATCAACATTTGTATCAGCGATGATGTTCATCCTTTTGGAAGGGGAGGATTTTGGATGTTGAGACATTCTTGGAAACTTTGATCATGAGAGAGAGGGTTTTATGTGCTTGTTTGAAGAGGTATGGAAGATGAAGAGCTTGTATGGGCACCAAATGAAGTAAGAGTAATGTGTGAGGATACTAGAGGGGTAATATTGCATAAGAGGAGGGAACTTAATATTTTGACCAAACACCATATGATTAATTTTCAAAATACAATTCCCAGCTAACATTAATTGTTATAAACTCTCATAAGGACATGTCCTTAACTTGTTTTGTGAACTTTCAAATTGAGTGTCCTTGAGACCTCTTGTAACCATGTCAGCACTATGTAGATCAATGTTTCCAAGCTTCACACGAACCTTTCCAAATTGATGCTTGTTATCCCTATGTATGACTCTTTTGGATTAACCTGAGTTTATATTGATGTTACTTTTAATGTCACAGTACAAAGTCATGACATCCTGAGTGGCATTGCTTCTTTTAAGATCATTTGTCATGGACTCCATCAAATTCCAGTATAACAGGTCTAGGTTTCTATGATGTCCATCTTTTGGATGACCTTTCTTGACTTTCCTACCAGCCTGACATTTTACACAGTCTCTTCTTTCCTCTGGGATTAACCTTGAAGTTCCTCTTACTATAGTCTTGGATATGATCCTTTCTTTTCTTTGAAGATGTCTATCTTTTTCCAGCCACAGTTGATCCTCTTTTTCTTCTCTGGTCAAGGGATAGATTTTCAAGTTACTTTTAGGATCCCATAAGTAACAATTGTTCTTAGCTCTAGACCCTCTCATGACTTCCTCACCTTCTTCATTGGTGACAACACATTTACCCCTAGTAAAGTTGACATTGAGACCTTGGTCACAGAGCTGACTGATACTTATAAGATTCACAGTCAGTCCTTTAACCAACATGACATTCTCCAGTTTTGGAACACCAAGACAATCTAGTTTTCCAGCACCTAAGACTTCTCCTCTAGCTCCATCACCAAAGGTTACATGGCTTGAGGTATGAGGTTTGAGGTTCATCAAAATATTCTCCATTCCAGTCATGTGTCTAGAACAACCACTGTCAAAATACCAGTCTTCTTGGGTTGGCATCCTAAGAGATGTATGAGCTACTAGAGTAACCTCTTTGGCAACCCATTGTTTCTTCTTGACCTGAGCACCCCTTTTTGGTCTAACTTGATGTTGTTTCATGGCATGAATACCCTGTTTGGATTTTCCTTGATAAGGGTGACTAGGAAATCCATGTAGCCTGAAGCACAAAGGTTTAATGTGTCCAAGTCTTCCACAGTAGTAACACCTATACCCTTCAAATTTATTCTTGATATGGTTTTTGCTTCTCTTTCCCTGATGTTGTGACATTGGTCGTGACATCCTGTTTGACCTCTGATTCTCAATCTTTGGCTTCATGGACCCCAAGAAGGGTTTCTGTTCATTAACAAATCCCATACCATACTTGTTTCATGCTTCATGAGCACTCTATAGAATTTTTTTTCTAGAGTGTCAGTCCCAGTGTTTAGCATCCTTAAGGATTTTGACATCTGGTCTAGTTTGGATTCCAACAGGCTGACCTCACTTTTGAGAGAGTCTATGGTTTCCAGATAATCCAGTTTCTCAGCCTCTAATTCCCTTATGCTTTTCTTCTATTGCTCTCCTTGCTAATATATTTATGCACTTCTGATGCATAGCTTCTTATATGAAGCTGCAAGTTCATCAAAGGTCAGCTCATCTTCACTTGAGTCACCATCAGATATGCATACACTGTTCAAAACAGTGACATGTTTGGCAGATTCTTCATCTAATCCACTCTCTGAGTCTCCATCAGACCAAGTAACTTCTAGGCCATTCTTTTGCTTCTTGAGATAGGTGGGACATTCTGCTCTAATGTGCCCATATCCCTCACATTCATGACACTGCACTCCTTTGCCTTGGCTGGGCTTTTCTTTATTTCTTCCTCTTCTCCTGATGTCAGAAGAAGTGTTATTGTCATTAGGCCTAGACTTGTGATCTATTATTTTGATCAGTTTGTTGAATTGTCTTCCAAGCAAGGTTATTGCTTCTGACAGATTCTCCTTACTGTCACTATTGTCTTCCTCAGAGTCTTCTGCTGAATTTGAGACAAGGGCTATGCTTTTGTTCTTCTTCTCAACCTGATCACACATTCCCATCTCAAAAGTTTGGTGTGAACCAATGAGTTCATCCACTTTTATGTTGCATATATTCTGAGCTTCTTCAATAGCAGTGAATTTCATGGCAAACCTCTTAGGCAAAGATCTTAGAATCTTCCTCACAAGCTTTTCTTCAGACGTGTTTTCTCTTAAAGCACCTGAGGTGTTGGCAATCTCAAGAATATTCATGTAGAATTCATGAATATTCTTATCCTCTTTCATTCTCAGATTTTCAAACTTGGTGGTTAGCATTTGTAATCTTGACATCTTGACTTTAGAGGTTCCCTCATGAGTTGTTTTGAGAGTATCCCAAACCTCTTTAGCCAGTTCATAATGATGCACTAGTCTGAATATGTTCTTGTCTATACCATTAAATAAGGCATTCAAAGCCTTAGAATTCCCAAGAGCCAAGGCTTCTTGTTCTTTGGTCCATTCTTCCTCAGGTATTAACACAGATAATCCATCCTTGTCAGTCTTCACTGGATGTTCCCATCCCGAGTTTGCAGCTCTTCATGCCTTGCTGTCTAAAGACTTCAAGAAGGCTATCATCCTAGGTTTCCAGTAGTCATAATTTGAGCCATCCAAAATTGGTGGTCTATTTGTGAATCTTATATCCTTATCCATAGTACCATAATTTATCTTCCCTAGATCTCACCCATAAAATAACAGGAAGGGTGCCTGCTCTGATGCCAATTGAAATTCTGGAAACCACACAGTGGATGTTATCACGGCTGTTATGACATCCATTATAACACAGACTACTGGACTTAAGCAGTAAATGGAAAGCAGTAAATAACACAAGTAATTATTTACCCAGTTCAGTGCCAACCACACCTACATCTGGGGGCTACCAAGCCAGGGAGGAAATTTACTATTAGTAGAATTAATACATAGTCAAACAACCAGTTTGCACTCTTCACTTAAGACCTACCCAATGACACTTCATCCTAATACTAGACCAGAGTTTCCCACTCACTCCCCCTCAATCACAGCAGTGATATTTACCAATTCAAAGTTACAAAAGGAAATGAAGTCACACTTCAAACACACCTTGATCTTGCTTCACAACTTTGATTAAGTGACACAACTCTCTTGCTTAAAAGCTTAGAGTAACACACTGAACAAACAGTTAACAAACACTAAACCAAAGTAATCATGTTGCAGACAATTGTTTGGCATACAAGTATCCTAAGACACAATACACACGTGAAGAAAAGCTGATACAATCAAACTTCTTCACTCACAAGACTACACTCTTCAATCTCTCTCCAGAAGCTCTGCTTTATTAGGAATGATCCTTCTGTTATTTATAGCAGCAGACTTGCTTTGGGCCTTGATGGAGAAATTAGGTTTACCCAAGATAAACCTCTCTTCACGAAGCTGCGCCTTTCCAATTAGGTCAGGGGTCTTCTATGTTATCCTCATCCATGCCTAACATGTCGCCTGAGATAACTAGGCTTCCTAGAATGTTTCCTGAAGTATAGCCTGAGCTAATAATAGAAAACTAAAACTTGCGCGCCCTGATGTCATATGCTTGATGTCATAACATCCAGCATGACATTCAGCTTCACTTACTCTTAGCTCTCCCTGCAGAACACTCTTCATGTATGTCATAACATCAGTTATGACATTCATACATACTCCAATGTTTTGCCACAAAATGCAGCCAAACAAAAGCATCTACACTAACCATGCAGATTCACCCACACCGCCTTCATGGAGAACAACACCATTGGTTCAAGGCATCTAACTCACCAACTGCATCTATTTATGTTTTTTGAACAAAACACTTATGTTTCACAAAATGTGTAATTAGGTTCTATTTCAACAACAAAAAAGTTAAAACGAAAAAATTATGTAAAATTACAAAAAATTAAAAATAAGAGATTTCCCTTAGGCTAGAAATCCCAACTGAGGTAAAACCCTTCCCATGACACATATCACCTCATATAATATAAGCAATCAATAGAAAAAGTTGGATTTTTCACCTCATTTCTAATTCCAACTGAGGGCAAAAGCGGGGAATTGAACCCATTATGAAGATACAAAAATGATGTTGATGAGACTCGAACTCATGTTCATTTACACTTTCTCTTTGGTTGCCACACCTAACTGAGGGAAAAGTGATGTGCTTTCCTCTCAACCATTGGTCGGAGTTGAAAAGTAACACACTTTTTAAAATACCATTTGTTACCTCACCCACCCACCAGAGGTAAAAACCCTTTTTTCAATAAAAGTCCTTTTCATAGTAATGAATTTTTATAGGTATATTTAGATGAGATAATTTGAAATTTAACAGGAGTTTAAAATTTTAGGTAATTCAAATGCTTCAATCAATTTTTTATTTTTTATTTTAAAATATTTTGTTTGGATAGGTTATTATAAGAATCATTGGTAAATGTTTTAGGTCATTGTTCTAAATTTTAACATTTTTGGGCCAAAATTTTATAATAGGGACCAATTTGTAACTTTTGTGTTGGGTAACTGTTAACAAGTTACTTGACAAATGATGACAAATTGAGAGAAAATTAGAGAGTGATTGAAGGGAAAGATTTTATTAAATGTTTGTATGTATTTCAATTATAATGAGGGGTGTTATTTATAGACACACTAGCCACCCAAATCAAATTTAAAACAAAATGTCTAAAACAATTTGATATACTCGACCGTGTATATGGTATACCCCAGGGTATATTCTTAAAATGGTCTGTCTAACTAAAACTGATTTACCCGCTCGGGTATATTATATACCCACATGTATATTCTTAAAGCAAACTAAACTAACCATAAACCCTTCCTAATTCAGATTTGCCACGCTTCTCATTCACATTGACTTCTTCAAACCTTCTAATCATGCTTGCTTGAGAGGATTTGTCAAAATATCAACTAAATGCAACTCAGTTTTGCAATGTTCAATGCTTAATCTCTCTTTACTAACTTGGTTCATAATAAAATGGTACCTCCTTTATATGTGCTTTCTCATAGGGTGGTTTGCCAAATCAATTACGTATTGATTATCCATTAGCAACTTAATTTTCTCACAGTTGTTCATATTCAACTCTTCAAGAAACATCTCCAACCAAGGTGTTTAACAAGCAGCATAGGAGGCTACAACATACTCTGCTCACATGAAGACAAAGCTACAATTTATTACTTCTTTGAACTCCTTGATATTAGTGTTAATCCAAGCATGAAAAGGTAGCATATTGTGCTTTTCTATCATCTTGATCACCACTCCAATTTGAATCATAATAACCATACACCCTGGCATCCATTATTTTGTTTTGAGTATTTGGCATGAGTACTCAATGGTCAGTGTCGCTACTGCGAAAATCGGCGCCGACTGAACAGAAGAGTCGCCACCGCGCGTTATTTATCCCAACGGAGGGAAAGGAAACGCTCGAGGTAAACCTACCGCAAAACGGGGAAAGGAATGGTCATCGCAACCAAATCCTGGATTCGGGAGTCGGTTACGCAAGGGGAAGGTATTAGCACCCCTCACGTCCGTCGTACTCGACGGGATCCACGCTTGTTTTCTGTCGAAAGGATCGTATTCTATCTATGCTAAAGGTTTGGGGTTAAAAGAAAAGAAAATGACTCGGCAAAATATCGCACTTTATGCCTACGTATTCCCGTCTGGAACGAGAAATCAGAGTCAACGTAGTTCGCCTACCTACGGGAAAGGAGGGGAAGGTTGCTCGCTAGGATATCGCATCCTATGCCTACGTACTTTCATACAGCATGAAAGATCAGAGCAAACGTAGTTCGGGCCACGTACGACACAAGTCTGTTTTGATTGTCTTTATTCCTTCTGAAAAAGGGTTTTTCTGATTAACAGTCTAAGCGGACAAAAATGACGTTTTGATGAGTTCACATTCTTTTACGGAAGAAGTGTCTTTTATTGTGTTTGAAATCTTATTGTGTTTTTCTGTTTGTTTTGAGAAAGAAGAGACAGAACTCTAACCTATGGTTGCAAAGGGAATCAAACTAACCTAATGTTATCATGCATGGGTTAAGACCTAATGTCTATCATGCTCCTCTCTTGCACAGAGAGAAACAGAGATCCTAAGGGAATAGACAGAAACAGAAACAATAGCAAATATACAATAAAGCAGTAAAATGCATGGATGCAGCAATACAAGCGAGGCAAGGGAGTTCCACTCAACCTCGAACCTAGAAAACAACAGGAAAAAGTGAACAAGATTCACTTTCAACCTAACAGGTTAATGGCAAACAATACAGTCAGGGAAATTCAAACAATACATCAAAAATTATAAACAGCAAAAGTCTACAGCAACATCAGCCTTCCTCAACATCTGTCTTCAAGTCATCTTTAAGCATCAGTCTTCATCTTCAAAGCCTTCCAGCAAGGTCTCTATCATCAGTCTTCAGGGCTTTTCTTCAAGTCTCACTCTCCAAGATGAGAAACCAATCAAAAGAATGAACTGGGGTGTTAAGCAATTAGTTGACCACCAAAGGTGGCAAACAGACTGCTAACAACACATATAATGTTTCTCTCAAGAGTTCTATCTCTTAGACACTATCACCAAGCCTTCCAAAGGAAGGGGGTGAATGTCTTAGAGAGACTCTGCATCATAGAGAGGGATGGAGGCAACCAAGACCTTCCATGTTTGTGAATCAAGTTTTCTACTCTAGAGCTCTGCCTAACTCCTAGATCCTATAACCTTCAACAGCTGCCAGCAAGAGATACTCTTCATCAACTTTGGAAATGAGTCTTCATTCCTTTTGTCTTCAAGGGGCTTCATCAGCAAAGTCTTCAGCTCAAACCCAAACCCCAAGCAGGCCCCATACCCCCACACAGTCAAATAATAACCCTAGAGAGGGCACACCACACAATCAAGCAAATACAGGAATATACTAGTAGAAATAGTAGAATAGGGGAAGCCTAATATTTTCTAAGGGATCTATTCTTTACCCATAATACCCCTATAGTCCCCATACCCCAAAATTCAAACTACAACTCCTAAAAGAAATGATTTATTTCACCTATGTTATATCTAAACCCTAGTCTTGATTCTCCTAATCACACCTAAATAAACCACCTAAAATTAGTCCTAAAATCATGAATTAAATCTCATATGAAAATTAAAGTCCTAAGTGAAGTACTCTAAAAATAATGGGTCCAAAATATAAAAGGATCTAGCTAAACTAAAACCAACAAGACCAAGTATTAAACTAAACATCATTTAAACCTATTTAAAAGAAAAATATACTAAAAATGCAAAAATAAAATAAAATGCTAATTTTATCATATGACAATTTTCTTAACAGAAATAAGAAAAAGATGCAAAAACAACCACTTAAAAATATGAAATTTTCAATTTGTTATGATTTTTCAAAGAATTAAAAAAAATGAATGAACTTAAAAATGAATTAAAATGGATAGGGGTGCAATTAGTGATTACTTGCGTTGGAAAATTGAGGATGGGCCCAGACTGGGGGTGCGCATAGCAAAGCGCGTCTGGGCCCAGTTAATTCAGAAAACACCAAAGAAAATAAAAAAACAAAAACGGTGCAAATAGCAACTATGTTAGTTCAATTGGTTTGGGCCTTGGTGAATGGTGGTGTGAAAAGCAATTGGTTAGGCCCAGTCTGAAGACATAAGTGAAACGGTGCGTTTCACGTTTCAGTCTTCCCTCTCTTTCTCAACTTCAAATCCTGGCCATTGGATGCGTTTTTCAGTCAACTCAGAAGACTTCATCCAACGCTCACCATGTTTCTTCTCCAACGAGCTAGGGTTTCACCATTAATGAACCATGCATGAAGCTTCATGAACCAGACTTCAACACCTTCATACAACCTCGTTTCCCCATGAAATTTAGATCCGTAAAAAGCAAACTTGCTCGAATTCTCATGCTGAACAACAATACATCATTAATTCTCACTAACACTCTCTAGAAAGCCAAACCCGATAGCTCTACATCCATGGATGCTCAAACTTCCAACTTCTCCTTTCTCCAATTTCTTGGCATCAACACAACCACCAAACATCACTGATCATTCTAAACTAATCCACATGAATTAACACTCTATATCCTCTTAGTTCTAGGTCAAAACAGTTTTGGTGCTCATGTAACAAACTCCATGAAATGCTCTTAAACTCACCAGAATTATTCATCTACCTATTCCTAACAATTCTAACCTAAAGATTCTCTATCATGCTATCTATTTCTAGCCAATTCGACAGAAAAACCAACCTGGTGCAATCTTGAAAACAGATGAAGAAATCCTTGGATTCACAGCTTGCAATGCTTTGGACTTGATCAATGGACTTGGTTCTTGGTTCTGTATGCAACAACACTTGCTTAAACACCTTGGATTGCCATAACCACTTCTTTTTGCAATTTGGAGGATGAACTTGGTAGCACACGAATTCTGCTTCAATTCAACCAGATCTTGATGGAAACTTGCTCTATGATGAATGTAGGTGATGATAGGATCAAGAATTTTGAAGAATGATGAAGATTTGATAGAGATTGGAATGAATTTGCAAAATTGAGGAATGAGATGCAACTATGAGTTTTCAACCAAATGAATCACCAACCAATGATTGGATCCATCCTACTCAATATATAGATGCTCATGGAACCATCTAGAACTTGTTAGAAACTTCTTGTGCACAAATCCCTTGTGTTTTGGCATGTGTAACTTCATACATAAGCAACCAATGATAACTTCCAAACTTTGAACTAAACTCAAAAATATAATATTGCCAATCATCTCAAAACATTCTTTCCAATCAAAATGACCTATAATTTCATCCCATTTGTACATGGTATGAAAAATCTCATTTTTAGGTCACTTTTATTCATTAAATTCACCTTTTAATTGACCAAATTTGGAACCTTAAGCTATGAGCATTTCCAAACTTTCATGATCACTTTTATAGACTCAAAATGTCATTTGGAGAAATTTTTATGTTGTGAAGTGTTTCATTTGAAGCTTCCTTGTATGAGTTTTGGGCATAGGCTTGAAATGACCTGTAATTCTCAAATGACCAAAATACCCTTTGCTTGCCAAGGACATAAGTAGAGTTCCACAAATCAGATGAAGGCATACCATACCTTTCTAGAAATCTAAGACAATGAGTAACAACTCTCATGTTGACCAGAAATCCATTTGAAATCTCCTTGAGGGGTAAAAGTTGCTTGGAAGACAAGTAACTTTCACAGACAAAATTTCAGATGCCTCAGATGACCTGTAACTTGCAAGGACCATAACTTGAGTTCTATAAATCTCCTTGATGTCTTCCACCACTCAAATTAAAGGTCTTGAGATCCTCTAAAAGTTTCATGTTGGCCAAGGATCCATTTGAAGCTTGCATTTTGAGTTATATTGCTTGGAAGTTTGACCTAAATTAGGGGATTTTACACAGAAACCCTAATTTAGAAACTCCTCTTCTTCTTGATTTCTCTTGATTTCTCCTTGGAACAACACCACACCCATATCTACATGTCAAATGATGAACCCCAAATCTCTCAAATAGACCTTGATGCCTTTCAATCAATCATTTGACCTAGGGTTGACCCAGATGAAACCCTAGTTGACTGTCTTCAACTGCAGCTCTTGCAATCTCATCAATGACTTTCCTCTCTTTCAAAATGACTCTCTAGGTCTTCCATGATGTCTGTATACCCTCCATGACCTCAATTCACAGCTCACAACTTCTTTGATGATCTTCAAATACACTCAAGATAGGAGAGAGATCCACTGCTTGATCCACAGATTTCTTAGCTTTCAATTTCTTTCTGATGGCTTGGATAAGATTGAATTTGAATGAGAACCTCTTGATATGCTCATAGAGATAAGAAGTGCACTTGGTCCCTTGTTGGATGACTTGTTATGCCATGCTATGCTATGCAGATGAATTATGTATATGATCTACTATGCAAATGACAATACAATTGAAACATAAACCAAGTGAAATAGGTTGAGCAAATTATAGGCTGCAACAGCTGCCCCTATTCAAGCGACTTGGACCCGACTGGGTGAAGCGCGAACGACCTTCAAACATTCGAGGTACGAGACGGTTGAATACTAAGAACCCGGAAATTTGCCAACCGCAGAAATAAACTGCACCAGTGTTTGGGGAACGACATCCACCAACTGAATCTGGTTGTTACGGCAACAACTGATCCGACGTCTGATGACCCTGATTTCCACTTCAGCCACCTATGTAACGCCACAGGTACTGAACACTTTTCGCAAAACACCTCTGTCCACAACTGGACTAACCTTATCAACACAAGAAGAGGGACAAATTCGTCAACACGAATAGAGATTCTGTTGTCACAGTAGTAACCTTGTCCATATCTGGACCCAAATTTCGTCAAACCACGAACACACAAATCTATCCACGTCAGGACTCACATCTCAACAACACAGGAATAGAACTTTGTCCATGTTAGGACGCCTGTTTCGTCAACATGAAGAAATCTCAACTAAAACTTGTCCACGTCAGGACTCCACCTGCCGTCAACACGGAAAAATCTCGGCGACTTCACTGGGGATGACTCGTCTGCATTTCATCAGCGCGAGGGGATCCTATCAACATAGGAATGAATTGTCCACGTCAGGAATAAATCGTCCACGTTAGGAATAAACTTTTCCACGTTAGGAATAACCTGTCCACGTTAGGAATAAACTTGTCCACGTTAGGAATAAACTTTCCACGTTAGGAATAACCTGTCCACGTTAGGAATAAACTTGTCCACGTTAGGAATAAACTTTCCACGTTAGGAATAAATTTTCCACGTTAGGAATAAACTTTCCACGTTAGGAATAAACTTTCCACGTTAGGAATAACCTTTCCACGTTAGGAATAAATTTTCCACGTTAGGAATAAACTTTCCACGTTAGGAATAAATCGTCCACGTCAGGACTCACACCTCGTCTTGATTTGTCCACGTCAGGAATCACATCTTCGACCCGCTGAGGAAATAAAACTTGTCCACGTCAGGACTTCACATTCCATCAATACCGAGAAATCGAATCTGTCCATGTTAGGACTAGCACATCTTGTCAACCCGAGGAAATAAATCTGTCCACGTTAGGACACTCATTTCTCTAGCACGAAGAAATCCCGTCAATATAGGAATAAATTGTCCACGTCAGGACTCATATTTCGTCAACGCGAGGAACTCCTATCAATATAGGCAATAAAATTTTGACGACTCCGGGGAAATACTCCTGTCAACCAGTAAGAAAATACATCCGTCTGTTCCTACGGGAAGATACTCTGAATACAGTTTCTCTGCTTATCTCCACCGTAACTAACTCCATTGGTCCCAGCCCATAAACCTTTTAGCACTGACGTGACAGCGACTTTGAGGCGGACTCTATTGGGGATATTTGGAAACCAAACTACTGGACGCCTGTTCTGATAACCGGCTGCAGCCTCTGAAATTCTGATTCATGAAACCCTTTGATGCTGACGTACCAACAAATTTGAAGAAAATAATCCGCTGGCCGGACTAGAGAAACTTCAACAAGCAACTCTGGCGGGGAAAACAAGAGAAATTTAAACAAATAACTCTGCTCGGGGACAAAGAGAAACTTGACCTAATAACTCTGTGGGGAAGATAGTAAGATGAACCATATCATCACACGTCTCACGGCAAGACCTCGAATGTCTGGTCATAGATCTAAGCTAGAACTCCATACTCCTGCTAAGAAAACACACCTGAAAGCAAAAGGTTAACCAACCTGATTTATGTTTCAAAAATGCGTATGTTTGAAAATGGCGTAATGCTCCGTACGACATGGAAATGCTACGCGTTTTTTTTTATTTGGTGGATGCAAGTATGACACTATATGCCGACGCAAATGCAGACTCGAACTGCTGGGATACAGAACCCGCTTCAGCAAAATAAATGCTGAAGACAACGCCAACTCCGTCGGGGGTAACCAGGTGCCACAAAATTATTCCAGCAAAATAAATGCTGGAAGAGTGAAGCCAACTTCGCTGAGGGATAATTGAATGCGCCAATCCTGATTGGACTTCTGCTGGGGAGTGAACGGGTATCCCACGGTATTCCGACAAAATAAATGCCGGGACACACAACCAACTCTGCCGGGGGGAGTTTTCTTTTTTAATCTTTGAGTTTCACTGGGAGGAAAGACAACACTTGCTGGAAAGAGAACTCCGCTGGGGACGAACCGATTCTCTTGGGGAAAATCAACTGACTCCGCTGGGGGAGAGTAAATGACCCTATTGAGAAGGGTAGACTGTCTAAGTACAGCTCACGAGTTGGAAATGTTAATCTCCTGAGGCTAAACCACTCTGCTCGGGATGCACTGTCTGAATACAGCCTTCGATCTAGGAATCGCCAAACTCTGCTGAGGATAAACGACTTTGCTGGAGAATGTCCTTTAGATAAGCTACGACTAGCTGGGGAATTCGATCCTTCTTCAGTGAGGAACAGTGTTATCTTGGAAGCGCGACCTGCGTGGGGACCGAGTCTTTCGTTACGCTTCTGGTCAATACTGCAATCTTTTGATCGTCCACTTCAAACGGCTACGAACCCTGCAACACCACGAACAAGACAAGACAAGTCTACGCAACCAAATCTATTCAGGTTAGCGTTAGTGACATCATTTTCAGTTAATTCAACGTTTTAGCAATTATTGGCAAGGGCCAGCGACGTTATACACACGCTAGTTTCATTAAACCTAGGTGTTTATCATGTACAAAACAGTAAAGAACCAGCATCAAATACTGAATAACATGTTTTATTGATTAGGCCCCTAAATGGGCAGAGTTTTGTACACTGGATGTAACTCCTGAAAAGAGGAAGCTACGCACAACAAATATGCAAGTATGCACAAGAAGCATAGATATAATGACAAATCAAATTTGTACACATGTCGGCAACGGGAGGCAGACGCACACCACGAGCTGATCCTCCTATGACTCGCCCGACTCTGATGCTTTTCCCGGCATTCACACTTCCGAAGAGATTGTATCTGATAATCGACCCCTCAGGTATATTCTCCCGCGCCAATGCTCACTGCAGTATCAAATTCGGACCGCAGTCATTTGCTTTTCAAATCCCTAACTTTTGCGCGAACCGCCCTTTACGGGTTTTCAGTTCACCGGGATACCCCTTTTTGCCAAAGCCGCCCAGTGTAGGTTTTCAACTTCGCGGGTGTACATTTTTTTCAATTTTATCCCTAACTTTTGCCCGAACCTTTCATTCTGTTTTTGGTTCGCCAGGATGCCCCATTTTTGCCTGGACTCTCTTTTTTTCTGTCTAGCGGGTCAATTTTAAGCAAAGTATTTTTTAACTGCGTCCGAATTCACAGGCAACGTAAAGTCTTCACCGTCCATGGTGGACAACAATAAAGCCCCTCCTGAAAAGACTATTCTGACAACGTATGGCCCTTCGTAGTTGGGGGTCCACTTGCCCCTGTGATCTGCCTGTGGCGGGAGAATCCTTTTCAGCACAAGGTCGCCCGTCTGAAAGCTCCGAGGACGTATCTTCTTATCATATGCTTTCTTCATTCGGCTCTGGTACAAACGACCGTATGCTAGAGAAGCTAGCCTCTTCTCATCCATTAAACTCAGCTGGTTCAACCTGTCTTTCACCCATTCTGCCTCGTCTAGTTGGACATCTCGTAGTACTCTCAGAGAAGGAATCTCAACTTCCAGTGGTAGCACTGCTTCCATTCCATATACCAACGAGAACGGGGTTGCCCCGGTTGATGTGCGTACCGTCGTACGATAACCGTGCAAAGCAAAAGGTAGCATTTCATGCCAATCCTTATAGGTCACCACCATCTTCTGAACAATCTTCTTTATATTCTTATTGGCCGCTTCAACAACGCCATTCATCTTGGGTCGGTAAGGGGAGGAGTTGTGATGCTCGATCTTGAAATTCTGACACAACTCCTTCATCATTTTGTTATTCAGGTTTGAACCGTTGTCCGTAATTATCCGCTCGGGGATTCCATATCTGCAAATGATATCTCTCTTGATGAATCTGGCCACCACCTGCTTAGTCACATTTGCATTAGACGCCGCTTCCATCCATTTGGTGAAGTAATCGATTGCTACTAGAATGAAACGGTGCCCATTAGAAGTCGTCGGCTCGATCTTTCCAATCATATCAATTCCCCACATCGAGAATGGCCATGGCGATGACATCACATTCAGAGGACTCGGAGGCACATGGATCTTATCTGCATAGATTTGACACTTGTGGCACTTCCTCGCAAACTTGAAACAATCAGTTTCCATAGTTAGCCAAAAATAACCTGCCCGCAGCAGCTTCCTCGTTATAGCATGCCCACCAGCATGCGTACCAAATGTACCCTCATGTATTTCCTCCATGAGCAGCTTCGCCTCTTTCTCATCTACACAACGTAGTAGCACCAAGTCGTGACTTCTTCTGTATAAGACACCGTCCGGATTCAGGTAGAAATTACCCGCCAATCTCCTGAGAGTCTTCTGATCGTGACTGGATGCCCCAGCCGGATACTCTTTGTTTTTCAGGAAATTAAGGATATCAAAATACCACGGTTTATCATCAGATGCTTCGTCAATAGAAAACACGAAGGCAGGTCTGTCAAGCCGAGAAATAATGATTATGGGAGCCTCATTCCAGAAGTTGACTTTGTACATGGAAGACAAAGTGGCCTGGGCGTCAGCCATCTGATTCTCTGCCCGCGGTACATGATGCAATTCAACCTTGTCAAAGAAAGGCAACAATCTCCTCGCATAGTTCATGTAAGGTATCAAATTGGGCTGACGTGTCTCCCATTCTCCTTTTATTTGATTCACCACCAGAGCTGAGTCTCCATATACATCTAGATTTTTGATTCGTAAATCAATGGCTTCTTCAAGCCCCATGATACAAGCTTCATATTCGGCTTCATTATTGGTAACCGGAAAGGTCAATCGGGCGGTAAACGGGATGTGCGACCCGTGTGGAGTAGTGATGATTGCCCCTATTCCGCTACCGTAGGCGTTTACAGCTCCGTCAAAGATCAACTTCCATTTGGAACCCAATTCTGGTCCTTCGTCTAGCAACGGCTCTTCACAATCTTTCATCTTTAGGTACATGATATCCTCGTTAGGAAAATCAAACCTCATCGATTGGTAATCTTCAATAGGCTGCTCTGCCAAGTACTCAGACAATACACTCCCCTTTATAGCCTTCTGCGAGGCATACTGGATGTCATATTCGGTCAAAACCATCTGCCAACGGGCAATTCTCCCCGATAATGCCTGCTTTTCGAATACATATTTGATAGGATCCATCTTCGAGATGAGCATGGTTGTATGATTCAGCATGTATTGCCTCAAACGCTTGGCGGCCCAGGCCAGCGCGCAACAAGTTTTTTCGAGCATCGAATATCGAGATTCACATTCAGTAAACTTCTTACTCAAGTAGTATATTGCATGCTCTTTTCTTCCTGTCTCGTCGTGTTGACCGAGAACACAACCCATACTTCCCTCAAGAACTGTCAAATACATAATCAAGGGTCTCCCTGCCACTGGGGGTATCAAAATAGGAGGCTCCTGCAAATACTGTTTTATTTTATCGAACGCCTTTTGGCAATTTTCATTCCACGTTACAACTTGGTCGTTTTTCAACAGCTTGAATAATGGCTCACACGTAGCTGTCAGGTGAGATATGAACTGAGCGATGTAGTTCAACCTCCCTAAAAACCCACGCACCTCTTTTTCTGTTCTAGGCGTCGGCATCTCTTGTATTGCTTTTATTTTTGCAGGATCAACCTCTATTCCTCTTTCGCTCACGATAAACCCCAACAGTTTACCCGATCTCACCCCGAAGGTGCACTTGTTAGGGTTCAGTCTCAGCCTGAACTTCCTAAGCCTTTTGAATAACTTCAGCAGATTCACCAAATGCTCTTCCTCTGTCTGGGATTTGGCAATCATATCATCGACATAAACTTCGATCTCCTTATGCATCATATCATGGAAAAAGTCGTCATTGCACGCTGATACGTTGCCCCAGCATTCTTCAATCCGAAGGGCATCACTTTGTAACAAAATGTTCCCCAAGGCGTAATGAAGGTAGTCTTCTCCATGTCTTCTGGCGCCATTTTAATCTGATTATAGCCCGAGAAGCCATCCATGAAGGAGAATACGGAGAATTGAGCAGTGTTGTCAACTAGCACATCGATGTGAGGAAGCGGAAAATCATCTTTCGGGCTCGCTTTATTCAAATCACGGTAATCTACGCACATTCTCACTTTACCGTCTTTCTTTGGCACTGGTACAATATTAGCGACCCATGAGGGATATTTTGTAACAGCTAGGAAACCAGCATCCCACTGCTTGTGAACCTCCTCCTTAATTTTCACTGCCATATCAGGTCTGGTTCTGCGAAGCTTCTGCTTGACCGGCGGACATTCTTCTTTTAACGGCAGGCGGTGCACAACCATATCTGTATCAAGCCCAGGCATGTCTTCATACGACCAAGCGAACACATCACTGTACTCTCTGAGCATTTCAACCAGTCTTTGCTTGACGTCACTCTGCAGCGCAGCTCCTATACGGATGTTCTTTTCAACCCCTTCTGACCCCAGGTTAATAATTTCAATGACCTCCTCATGAGGCAGAATGACTCGTTCTTCTTGCTTTACCAACCAAGATAATTCTTCGGGCACGTCGCCATCTTCGACAATCTCTTCTTCGGCCTGAAATACCGGGTGCTCAAAGTCGAGACGAGTCATAGGCGGTTCAATGATGTCATCTGAAAATGTTATCCTGCAAAAGGAATGGTTAAATGCTTCAAAATGCGTATAAAGCGAATAACCACGTTGCCATTTTATTGTAAAACACAAAACAAGAAAAACAGAGATCGCAATATTTGTACATGAAAAAAACGCCTTTTATTTAATGATTAAACACGCAATGTATATAACAACACAACCCTAAGCAAATCACGATGCCTCGAGTAAGACACCAGATTGTTCAACAATTAAGAAAACAAAGTATTACTGTTTGAGAGTCACAGGAACAATCTCCTGAATAGACCAATTGCATAATCCTTGTCCTGGCACGCTCGGCTGAATCCAGGCGTCCATGTCGCAATCACTGTCTCCTTCTTCAGAATCTGAAACAGCATTTATGGCCTCGTGACACACTCCATTAACGGTGATGGTTATCGGTCCTCTGAAACGGGGTGCCCCCACAGCAGGTGTTGATGACGACGGTTGATATCCCAGCCCAAATCGATCCATCTTCACAGGAATATCCAGCACCTTGCCCCAGCCTTTTGTCTCACCTGTCTCCACTAGAGCTTGAGCTTCCTTATATGACGAGACGGCTACCTCTGACGCTTTACTCGGCCCGGGACTTTTGTCTTTGATGCGCAACCCTTCAAAGGCTTGACAGGGTGTTTCATGAATCTCGCCGTCGACCTCTACATACTTGAATGATGACAGATGGCTGACCAATATATCTTCTTCTCCACATACAGTGACCACACTGTCCCCTACCATGTATTTCAGCTTTTGATGCAAGGTAGACGTGACTGCCCCAGCACCATGGATCCAGGGTCGTCCGAGAAGGCAGCTGTATGCTGGCTGGATGTCCATAATATAAAATTCAGTTGCGAAAACCTCCGGTCCCACCTGTAGAGGTAACGTTATGGATCCAAAGACTGTTCTTCGTGTACCATCAAATGCCCTGACCACCAAGTCACTAGGCGTACAAAGGATTCCTCTGACATCTAGTTTCATCATCGCCTTCTTAGGAAGCACGTTTAAGGAAGATCCGGTGTCTACCAGTACATGAGACATGACTGATCCTCTACACTCAACAGAGACGTGCAACGCCATATTATGCTCTCTCCCCTTCGGGGTCAAATCAAAGTCTGTAAATCCCAAGCTATGGCCTGCGTTCACATGCGCCAACACCCCCTCCAGCTGATTCACGGAAACATCTTGGGGTACGAAGGAAGTATCCAGAACTTTCAACAATGCATTTCTGTGAGCTTCAGAACACAATAGCAATGACAGGATGGATATCTTTGACGGCGTCTGTTGAAGGTGCTCAACAATCTTATAATCACTCTTGCGAATAAGGCGCATGAACTCTTCCACATCCTTCGGTGCCGTTTCTTTTTCGTTCCTCTGCACAGGGACAATCTCATTCATCTTTCCTTTTCCTTTCGCCAGTCGTTCAGCCTCTACCTCAGGCGATATGAAGATTCTCCCACTTCTTGTCATACCTCCGGTACCGACGACGTTGTCTACAACCTCAACTGGCTGTTTATTAACATCAATTTTCACCCCATCACAGTACATTTCCAACCCATACTTCCAGGGAACTGCTTTAGTGCTCTCATAAGGGATTGGTCCTGCCTTGGTGATAGTGATCGGCGGTCGCTTGGCCGGCGCCGTTATAGTTATCGTTTTTCGAGGAATCGTCACAGTAGCCACATCACTTTGCTTGTCTGCTAATACTTCTGCAGGTTCCTCAACTGCCGTTCTGTCGAACTGTAATGTGCCTCCATCTATTAAGGCCTGAATACCCTTCTTCAATTCATCACAACCCCCAACTTGGGTCCAACACTCTAAACAATACTCGTCGCAACCTGGATACACACCACCTTGCAATAATCTGCTTTTTATCTCGCACAACGGTGTCTTTAGATCGTCAACATTCATAATCAAGTTCAAACCCTCCTCGGTTAAAATGGCGTTTGCCCCATGGTTGGGCATGGGCTTTTGCACTATGTTCGGACCTGCCTGTCCAAAATTGATAACCTTGCTATCCAATAGATCCTGCACCACATGCTTGAACGCGTGGCAACCCTCTACATCGTGGCCAGGAGCCCCGGAGTGGAATTCACAGTGCCTGCTTGCATCGTAGCCGTACGGAGGAGTGCCTGTTATTGGCGCCAGAGTTCTCTTTTCCACCAAGTTCAAACCCAGTAATGTCTGTAGCAATTCTGCATACGTTGAAGGAGGCGTTTCAAATACCCTCCTTGGTTTGCCCCCCTGGGCTCTGCGCTGGACAAGATGTGCCCCCTGTTGTGGCCGCTGTTGCTGTTGTTGTTGTATTGGTTGTTGCTGAAACGGAATAGTAACACTTGCCACCTGCTGCGGCTGATTGTACTGGTTTCGACCTCTGCCCCGGCCTCGGCCTCGGCCCCCAAACACTGCGCTTGCATCACCTTGACGACGCCCACTGAAAGCCCTTCTGTTACTGCCAGCTGCAGTGGATTCCTCAACTTGGAATCTTCCCTGTTTAATGTTGCTTTCAATCTTCTCTCCCATCAGGATTAAGTCTGAGAAACTGCCCAAAGAGGTATGAAACAACTTGTCATAAAACATGCCAGTGAATGTTCCTATGAACATATCATTCATTTCTTTGTCCTCTAAAGGAGGATGAACTCGGGCAGCCATGTCGCGCCATCTCTGCGCATACTCTTTGAAGCTCTCGCCCTTCTTCTGGGACAACCCCTGCAATTGGACCCGGTTGGGTGCCAAGTCACTGTTGTACTTATAGTGAGCCACAAATGCTTCAGCCAGCTGCTTCCACGTCTTTATCTGAGTTGGTTCCAATCCCATATACCACTCAAGGGAAGGACCATACAAGCTATCTTGAAAGAAATGCATTAGCATCCTCTCATCATTTGAATACGCCGACATCCTTCTGTAGTATGACCGCACGTGCACTTTTGGACAGGTGTCCCCCTTATATTTGTCGAATGTGGGATCTTTGAATTTTATTGGCACCCTCAGGCCAGGCACCAGACCCATTGTAGTCATATCTAAGCCAACAGCGCTTTGATTCACGACCCCCTTCATCTGCTCCTCGAGCATCCTGATTCTCTAAGAGTCATCCATAGGACCTTCGAAACCTCCACCGGAGAAAGCATCCTCTTGCTGATCTTCTTGCCAGTTACCGTTCCCAGTTCTGTATCCATCGTACCCGTTGTTACGGCCAACTCTAGTCTGGTTCATTACCGGGCCTCGCCCCCTGATACCATACCCCGGAGCGACCCCAGCGGGTCCAAAAGCCATTAACCCAGCGCCATTTCCATTTCTGAATCCGCCATAACCCTGATTAGTCATACCAAATTCGTCCTGTCCGAAGCCTTGAGCGTTGAAGCCGTACTTCCCAACATGATCAAACCCCTGGTCATTGAAGCCAAATCCATTATTACCGAAGCCATTACCTCCCATATTATCACCCAGGTTGACATCTCCGAGCCCAACGTTGTTGACGACAGTCTCGTTACCAATTCCAACGTTACCATTTCCGGCGGCAGCGCCGTTGTTCATGTTGACAGCAGGTATGTTTACCACAGGTGGAGCCACTGGTGTGGGGGTACCATCCCCGTGAATAGTGTCGACTCGCACAGAATGATGGTCTTCATTTCCGTGCCCAGCATTTCTTACCAACAGAGGCTGCACCAAAGCTTGCAAATTCTCCTGGCCTTTCGCAATGGCCTCCATGGTCTGCATGAAGAGCGCCAGCTTCTCACGTATGTCTTGCATTTCATTCTGCATCTGATCCATAATTCTTCGGCAGTTGGTACGAGTGGAGTATCGGTGCGGGCGCTGACTTTCAATCCTGAAAAGACCTGGTACAGTGCAAGAAATGAGATACCGTTCAATAATCACCTGTAATGCAATATGAATGGGAATGCAATGCAATATGTGTCTGTGCATTAGGGAAAATCATTCCCCGATTCTAGTGCGAATGTGCCAGTGCGGTGACAGTGACAGCAATACGATGTTCGGAGCTGAACCATAGAAAACACCTCATATATTGTAGAGAAACCCATTAAGCCACAGAATACAATATCACTGAGTGTACAATAAGAAGGCATGACCTCAACCAACAATCCTGGTGATGGTCAGCGCTATGCAAATAAAGCATATACATTAATACATGAAATGGTCAAGTACTCCCATATGCCTGGTACTCCTCTAGTAACTTCTTAGTCTCTGGATGACTTGGTCGGGTAAGCAGACCCTCAACAAGTAGATCTCTTCGCTTGAGAACACGTCGCAAATCACCAGCAGATTCCTCCCATGCCCCTTCTCCGAAGCGATCCTCTAGCTTCCGCTTCTGAGACACAGCTTCCTTTTTGCCTTCGATGGCCTTGTTCAACGCATTCTGGAGACTATATCTTGCCATTACCTCTTCTTCATACTTCTTAGTGCTAGCCTTCAACTGTTCTTCGAGTTCAAAAATTTGCTGCTTCAATTTGTCTTCCCTCTTTTTGTTGTTGGTTAGCGTAGCATTCCACGTCTTGTTGCAAGAAGAGATTTCCCGGTGAGCGGCATCGAGTGCTTTCTTTTTGGACTCCAACATGTCATGAGAGCTTCTGAACTCTTTACCCAGGCGTTCGCGCTTCTTTTTCTCCTCAGTCAAATCAGCACCTAGCCTGTTTACTAACTCAATCTGCTGTTGGAAAGCATGCACAGCCTTGTTCTTCTCACTACGCATCTGAGCCAGTTCCTGTTCTAACCCTTCATTGATCTTCATCAAGGCTTCTTTTTCTTTTACAACTTGCTCGTAGACTTCCATAGTAACAGTGGTAGGTTCTTCCACCGGAATATGAACAGGAACCGGTGCAGCTAGAAATGGCATCAGTAACTGTCTTGCCCTCTCTTGGATCCAAACTTTGTAGGGTGCATAAGCCTGACAATCGTTCTTCCCCAACAGTGGTTTCCCTCTTCTGTTGATACGCATCCAGGCATGCTGAAGCTTGGCTAGTAACTCTCCATTCAAATCGCCGGTGAAGTACAGAGATTCCTGTACTTCTTCCTTCTGAGGTGGGTTCTTCAACGCGTATCCAAACTGGCGAACGAACAGAGATGGGTTGTAATTAATGCACCCTTTTCTTCCTATCAAAGGAACATTAGGGTACCCAGAGCAACTGAAAATAAGCTCAGACCCTAACAAGTCTCGGTCAAACCACTCAATGTCTTCAAAAGATAGTCTCATCATGCGCTCTGGCCAGTCAGCTGTAGTTACACTATCTACAAAAGGTCCCTTCAGGGGGAGATGGCTCTTAAACCACATGTACAGCAAAGGCACACAACAAGAGACGTTCTTGCCTCTCCTGTTCTCATTTCTGTAGTGCATCGAATGGTAGAAGTCCCCGATCAATGTGGGTACAGGGTTTCCAGCAACAAACAAATGAAATTCATCCATGTCCACGAAATTCGGGAAATTGGGAAACAGTACTATCCCATAAATGCATAGAGCCAAAACAGCGTTAAAGACTACCCAACATCCATTCTTGGCGTATTCTTGAGCCTTACCAATCAGAAACTGGAGAGAGAAACCTGGAACCCCGCGCCAAGAAGTCATCAATAGCTCAGAAGCATTCATGTGCAAGGCCTTAGCTAAGTCCTCCAACTTGGGCTCAGCGGCAGAGTGAATAAAAGGAACTTTATTCTGTACTGGCAGCTCAGTAAACTCTACATACTCTTCGATGGTAGGCCCGAAAATAAAGTCAGCGAATGTGAAACATCTCAAAGCAGGGTCATAGAATTGCATCAGTGTATACAGCCCATTTAGTTCATCATCCGTTGATTTGCGAACCAATCTCAACAGCCGTCCGTAACTCTGCCTGAAGCTTCTACGGACATCCTCATCAGCAAGAGAAATCAGACCCAGGAGGGGAGTAATATCAGGGATAGGTAACTTGTAGGCAACTGTCATCCTCAAACCAGCCATGATCAATACCCAGAAGTCCGGACACTAGAACCAGGGAATATGCAAATGCACCTGCAGCACAGACACACGTTAATGGGATGCAATGATAATGGTTATGCAAACAATGCAATGCAAGTAACATGCAACAGGGACCAAATGCCATAGCTGAGAAGCCTGAACCATATCAAAAGTCTCAGATAGACCCTCCAGAATTCCTCAAACCCTGGTCTCAGATAGACCCAATACAAAGCTCCAACACTGGTCTCTGATAGACCCCACAACATAACTCTGACTGGTCTCTGATAGACCTCATATCATAACTCCAACTGGTCTCTGATAGACCTCTCAACTGTCCATAAATACTCAGGATCTCAGATCAAGAAACAACCGGTATCTGAAGGTCTAGTTACCTGTATAACCCCAAACCCTCTCACAGGTAGGTGTCCTAGTAACTGACAAAGGTATGGCATCCTATGCGGTCGTCGGCGTCACAGACTTTCAGGGTTGATGATACGATTCCCAGAAGGAGTGGCATCATCAAATCCTGAAGAGGCCTCACTTAGCCAACTTCCAAATGATCGGTTCCCAGAGTCGACAATCCAACTAACCAGCAACCCGAGCCACCCAAAGGGTAGGACAGGAGGCCAACCAGAAGAACCTCGTCTGAGTGTGGATTTCGCAGGACACTAGGACATGCAAAGCATGTGCGCGCCCATTACTTTCCACTCTAATTCTAGGTGCACTCAAGCCCAGGTCCGGCTTATCTCTCAATCATAGAACACCCGTCACACCCCAATACAGCAATAATAACAATAATATAATGCTGAAAGTAAATGACAGAAAAAATAAATCCATACAAAATCCTCGACGGGAAAACAAGCGCTAGGATTGACTCGCTTAAGGGACGTTGGATCCCAAATGCAAAAGGAACTATCGCAGTCCTTAGCAGCCAGGGGACGTTGGATCCCCAACAGAGTCGCCAGCTGTCGCTACTACGAAAATCGGCGCCGGCTGAACAGAAGAGTCGCCACCGCGCGTTATTTATCCCAACGGAGGGAAAGGAAACGCTCGAGGTAAACCTACCGCAAAACGGGGAAAGGAATGGTCATCGCAACCAAATCCTGGATTCGGGAGTCGGTTACGCAAGGGGAAGGTATTAGCACCCCTCACGTCCGTCGTACTCGACGGGATCTACGCTTGTTTTCTGTCGAAAGGATCATATTCTATCTATGCTAAAGGTCTGGGGTTAAAAGAAAAGAAAATGACTCGGCAAAATATCGCACTTTATGCCTACGTATTCCCGTCTGGAACGAGAAATCAGAGTCAACGTAGTTCGCCTACCTACGGGAAAGGAGGGGAAGGTTGCTCGCTAGGATATCGCATCATATGCCTACGTACTTTCATACAGCATAAAAGATCAAAGCAAACGTAGTTCGGGCCACGTACGACACAAGTCTGTTTTGATTGTCTTTATTCCTTCTGAAAAAGGGTTTTTCTGATTAACAGTCCAAGCGGACAAAAATGACGTTTTGATGAGTTCATATTATTTTACGAAAGAAGTGTCTTTTATTGTGTTTGAAATCTTATTGTGTTTTTCTGTTTGTTTTGAGAAAGAAGAGACAGAACTCTAACCTATGGTTGCAAAGGGAATCAAACTAACCTAATGTTATCATGCATGGGTTAAGACCTAATGTCTATCATGCTCCTCTCTTGCACAGAGAGAAACAGAGATCCTAAGGGAATAGACAGAAACAGAAACAATAGCAAATATACAATAAAGCAGTAAAATGCATGGATGCAGCAATACAAGCGAGGCAAGGGAGTCCCACTCAACCTCGAACCTAGAAAACAACAGGAAAAAGTGAACAAGATTCACTTTCAACCTAACAGGTTAATGGCAAACAATACAGTCAGGGAAATTCAAACAATACATCAAAAATTATAAACAGCAAAAGTCTACAGCAACATCAGCCTTCCTCAACATCTGTCTTCAAGTCATCTTTAAGCATCAGTCTTCATCTTCAAAGCCTTCCAGCAAGGTCTCTATCATCAGTCTTCAGGGCTTTTCTTCAAGTCTCACTCTCCAAGATGAGAAACCAATCAAAAGAATGAACTGGGGTGTTAAGCAATTAGTTGACCACCAAAGGTGGCAAACAGACTGCTAACAACACATATAATGTTTCTCTCAAGAGTTCTATCTCTTAGACACTATCACCAAGCCTTCCAAAGGAAGGGGGTGAATGTCTTAGAGAGACTCTGCATCATAGAGAGGGATGGAGGCAACCAAGACCTTCCATGTTTGTGAATCAAGTTTTCTACTCTAGAGCTCTGCCTAACTCCTAGATCCTATAACCTTCAACAGCTGCCAGCAAGAGATACTCTTCATCAACTTTGGAAATGAGTCTTCATTCCTTTTGTCTTCAAGGGGCTTCATCAGCAAAGTCTTCAGCTCAAACCCAAACCCCAAGCAGGCCCCATACCCCCACACAGTCAAATAATAACCCTAGAGAGGGCACACCACACAATCAAGCAAATACAGGAATATACTAGTAGAAATAGTAGAATAGGGGAAGCCTAATATTTTCTAAGGGATCTATTCTTTACCCATAATACCCCTATAGTCCCCATACCCCAAAATTCAAACTACAACTCCTAAAAGAAATGATTTATTTCACCTATGTTATATCTAAACCCTAGTCTTGATTCTCCTAATCACACCTAAACAAACCACCTAAAATTAGTCCTAAAATCATGAATTAAATCTCATATGAAAATTAAAGTCCTAAGTGAAGTACTCTAAAAATAATGGGTCCAAAATATAAAAGGATCTAGCTAAACTAAAACCAACAAGACCAAGTATTAAACTAAACATCATTTAAACCTATTTAAAAGAAAAATATACTAAAAATGCAAAAATAAAATAAAATGCTAATTTTATCATATGACAATTTTCTTAACAGAAATAAGAAAAAGATGCAAAAACAACCACTTAAAAATATGAAATTTTCAATTTGTTATGATTTTTCAAAGAATTAAAAAAAATGAATGAACTTAAAAATGAATTAAAATGGATAGGGGTGCAATTAGTGATTACTTGCGTTGGAAAATTGAGGATGGGCCCAGACTGGGGGTGCGCATAGCAAAGCGCGTCTGGGCCCAGTTAATTCAGAAAACACCAAAGAAAATAAAAAAACAAAAACGGTGCAAATAGCAACTATGTTAGTTCAATTGGTTTGGGCCTTGGTGAATGGTGGTGTGAAAAGCAATTGGTTAGGCCCAGTCTGAAGACATAAGTGAAACGGTGCGTTTCACGTTTCAGTCTTCCCTCTCTTTCTCAACTTCAAATCCTGGCCATTGGATGCGTTTTTCAGTCAACTCAGAAGACTTCATCCAACGCTCACCATGTTTCTTCTCCAACGAGCTAGGGTTTCACCATTAATGAACCATGCATGAAGCTTCATGAACCAGACTTCAACACCTTCATACAACCTCGTTTCCCCATGAAATTTAGATCCGTAAAAAGCAAACTTGCTCGAATTCTCATGCTGAACAACAATACATCATTAATTCTCACTAACACTCTCTAGAAAGCCAAACCCGATAGCTCTACATCCATGGATGCTCAAACTTCCAACTTCTCCTTTCTCCAATTTCTTGGCATCAACACAACCACCAAACATCACTGATCATTCTAAACTAATCCACATGAATTAACACTCTATATCCTCTTAGTTCTAGGTCAAAACAGTTTTGGTGCTCATGTAACAAACTCCATGAAATGCTCTTAAACTCACCAGAATTATTCATCTACCTATTCCTAACAATTCTAACCTAAAGATTCTCTATCATGCTATCTATTTCTAGCCAATTCGACAGAAAAACCAACCTGGTGCAATCTTGAAAACAGATGAAGAAATCCTTGGATTCACAGCTTGCAATGCTTTGGACTTGATCAATGGACTTGGTTCTTGGTTCTGTATGCAACAACACTTGCTTAAACACCTTGGATTGCCATAACCACTTCTTTTTGCAATTTGGAGGATGAACTTGGTAGCACACGAATTCTGCTTCAATTCAACCAGATCTTGATGGAAACTTGCTCTATGATGAATGTAGGTGATGATAGGATCAAGAATTTTGAAGAATGATGAAGATTTGATAGAGATTGGAATGAATTTGCAAAATTGAGGAATGAGATGCAACTATGAGTTTTCAACCAAATGAATCACCAACCAATGATTGGATCCATCCTACTCAATATATAGATGCTCATGGAACCATCTAGAACTTGTTAGAAACTTCTTGTGCACAAATCCCTTGTGTTTTGGCATGTGTAACTTCATACATAAGCAACCAATGATAACTTCCAAACTTTGAACTAAACTCAAAAATATAATATTGCCAATCATCTCAAAACATTCTTTCCAATCAAAATGACCTATAATTTCATCCCATTTGTACATGGTATGAAAAATCTCATTTTTAGGTCACTTTTATTCATTAAATTCACCTTTTAATTGACCAAATTTGGAACCTTAAGCTATGAGCATTTCCAAACTTTCATGATCACTTTTCTAGACTCAAAATGTCATTTGGAGAAATTTTTATGTTGTGAAGTGTTTCATTTGAAGCTTCCTTGTATGAGTTTTGGGCATAGGCTTGAAATGACCTGTAATTCTCAAATGACCAAAATACCCTTTGCTTGCCAAGGACATAAGTTGTACCTCTGATGTATCTTAGGATCCCCTTTGATGAAAGGAGGTACCATTCACTTAACCAATCCAACACCATTACAAATGACAGGTCTTGTGTTACTAATACACCTTAAAGATCAAATGATCTTCTTATACAATGTGCTATCAACCAAATTTTCTTTATATTCCTTCTTCAACTTGATATTGGTTTTCGTTGGTGTGATAGCAAGATTGCATCTACTCATCTTAAATATCTTTAATATGCCATATGCATATTTATTCTAATTCAACAAAGTGTCTTGTTTGGTTTCCATGATTTGCATTCCAATAAGATACGCCAACTTTCTTAGGTCAGACATTTCAAACTTGCTCTTCATGCTTGCTCTGAAATTTGTCAATTCTTCTTCCTTTGGACCAATAAGTCATCTACATAAAGACATAGAATGACCTGGTCTTGTTCATTTGAGCCTTTGACATAAACACCATGTTCTGATGTGCATTTGTTGAAACATAACTTTATTAAGAAGTTACCATTCCTTTTATTCCAAGCTCTAGGTGCTTAATTCAATCCATAAAATGCTTTTCTCAACCTGTACACCATATTCTCTTATCTTTTTTACTTCAAAACCTAGTGGGTGCTTCACATAAACGTTTTCCTCTAAAGTTCCATTGAGGAATGCAGACTTCACATCTAATTGGTGCATCTTCCAAGCTTTGTAAGCTATTATGGCCACAACCAAATTAATTGTTTTAAGCCTAGCCATAGGTGTATAAACTTCATTAAAGTCTACTCCAGGTCTTTAAAGAAATCCTTTTGCAACAAACTTTGCTTTGTACTTGGAAATTTCACCATCTGGTTTCAACTTCAGTTTGTAGACCCACCTTACATCAATTGCTTTCTTTCCTAAGTTCTCAACCAGCTCCCTGTCTGGTTTTTCTCAATGGCCTTGAATTCCTCAATCATTGCAGCTTTCCAATTTTCATCATGTAGGGCTTGCACATGATTAATTAGTTATGATTCATTCATAATTTCTTCTTCAATTAGCTCACCATTTTTCCTGATTGCTTGATCAGAAAATCTCTCTTAGTCATTCATCCTAATTGATGGAGCTCTAGTTCTTCTATATCTTCTCACTCCTTGATTTTATGTAGGCTCATCTGGTGCAATTTTTTCCTCATCATGCATAGTAGTTCTAATGTGGCTTAAACTTTTACCTTCTTTAACGGGACTTTCTAGAATTTACAGCCAGCTCCGACCTTTGCTTTCATCAAACTCCACATCTCTGCTGATCACCACCTTGTTTTCAATAGGTGAGGAAACTTGTAAGCACCTGTTGAATGGAATCCAACTAGAACCATCGTTTGGCGTCTATCATCAAACTTTCTTCTAAGTTGTTTAGGAACATGTCTAAAGCATAGTGAACTAAAGATCTTGAGATGACCAACACTTGGCTTCAACCCTGACCAAGCTTCATGAGGTGTTTTGATGTTTAACTTCTTTGTTGGACATCTATTGATGATGTACACTATAGTTGAAGTGGTATCACCCTAAAAGTACTTTGGCATCTTTTTTCTTTAAGCATGCTTTTATCCATATTCAAGATGCCTATATTCTTCCTTTCAAAAATGCCATTATGTTGAGGTGGGCATGGTGTTATCAATTTATACACAATCCCTTCCTTCTCAAAAAATTAAGAAAAATCATCTGAGGTATACTCACCACCACCATCAGTTCTCAACCTCTTGATGTTATGTCCAGCTTACTTTTTAATCAGCAAGTTAAATTTCTTAAAATTTCTAAAAACTTTAGTTTTCTTTTCCAACAAGTAAATCCATAAATGCCTAGTGAATTCATCTATGAAGGTCAAGAAATAGAAATTACCTTTTAGTAATTTTACTTCAAATGGACCACACATGTCTGAGTGCATACTCTCAAGCTTCTGATGTGACTTCATTTGCAAGTTATGTTCGAATGGCTTCCTGGTCTGCTTGGCTATGCAAAATTTCTCACATAGTTGTTTTGGTACTTCAATCCTTGGAAGTTCATGCACCATCTTCTACATGTACGTCAAGCTAAGACTCCTAAAATTGAGATGGCCAAATCTTTTATGTCAAACCCAATTTTTATTTTCAGTTGTGATTGATGCAAGACATTGATGATCAAGTATATTAATCATGACCTTGAATGTTCTATTGGTTGACAAAGGTGCCTTTAGAATTAGCCTAGACATTTCAACAAACACCTTGAGTTCCCTTCCTTCCAGCTTCATTATGTAATTCTTGTCAAGTAATTGACCTAAATTGATAAAGTTACTTGCATTGAAGGAACATACAAGACATCACAGATGATAGCTTTATGTTCATCCTTCTTTTTCACCCTGATGTTTCCCATTCCTTTTGATGTAACCATGATGTTGTCTGTAAAAAAAATTGATCTTCTAACTAATTTATCCAACTTGACAAACCAGTTCTTGTTGCATGTCATATGACTGCTACAACCTGTATCAAGGTACTACACATTTTCTTTCTCTGAGTCGAAATATGTTGCAACCATCAAGATAACATCTTCAGATTCATTGCTACCATCATGAGAAAATTCAGCCACGCCCTTGTCCTCATCATTGTTCTTATTGTAGTAGTAGTCTCTAACATGATGACCAAACTTTTGACAATAATAGCATTGGACCTCCATCATGTCAATCTTCTTCTTGACTTTATAATTTTGATTTTCACCATTCTTTTTAGTTTTGCATTGGTTTCTTGAAGCCTTACTAGCATTACCATTATCATTCAACTTCTTCTTCCACTTTTCTTTCACTTTTTTGTTGTTTGAGAAGATTTCTTTCATCTTCTGGAAGAACTTTGCTTGCAATGCATGTTCAGATACCTTCTATGTGTTGCACCCTAAAATTTGACCAACCGGGTCCAGTATCTGGTTCTATGTTTCGACGCATGACCGCACTCGCATCCGCATATCACATACAGTGCATTTTTCATTTGTTTTGATTTTATCGGGATCACAGCCCTCGTCTCGCGTCTCAGGTGGTTTTTTATCAGTTTGGACAAGTAGAATCGTATTTTTGGGATATTTCGGTGCCCGTTTATTTTTACCGGCTATTTTGGTGCGCTCTCGCAGTATTATTGGTGATTTTGTGCTATTTTTGTTCCTTCGGGAATCATTGTGATTTTTCTAGAATTTATTAGCTATTTTTAGTTTTTTTTTTATAGCTTTAAACTCATTTTTAGACTAATATAGAATATTAATAGGTTTTTTTAATATTTTTAATAGTTTTAATTCTTTTTAGATAGATTTTTAATCATTTTAGATATAGATAATATAGTTTTTTTTTCATAGAATTTAATATAGATTTTATTTTAGAAATAATATAGTTGTTTTTTTATATAGATTTTAATAGAATATTAATAGGAAAATATAGTTTTAATAGTTTTAATCTTTTTAGATTTGGTTAGAATATTAAATAGATTAGAGTGTTAATTTTGTTTAGAGGTCAATTAGAGTTTAATAAGTTTAGAGTTTTTAGAATAGTGGGTTTATTAGAGTATTATTAGGTTAGAAATTAATTAGGTCTTAATCATCAGTTAGTTAGTTAATTAGACTTAGCTCTCAATTAGTTTTTAATCTTGTTTTAATCCATTATCATGCAGTTTTTTTTGGATTTTTTTGTCAATTTTTCGTTTGGGCCCATTTCGTTTTTTGAAGCCCAGTTCAGTTTTTGTCCAGAAAGATCCAGAATTGTCCAGAAATTCAATTGCCATTGGTATATAATCGCAGCATCCACGTGTATCTTCGAAGGAGGACCCACACTTCACATTCTCACGCTGCCACCTCACTCACACATCCTCCTTCTCTCTGCCACGTCTCCAACACGTGGAAACCATGCACTAACTCAGCCCACTTTCGGTGCCACGCGTCTCCACCACCTGTCCTCGCCGGAAATCTTCACCGACCGGCGTGCATGGCCGGCGACCACCGTAACAGATCCCCCAACTACCTCCGGCCGCCGTACCGGTCACCGGAAAACTCAATTTTTTCAGAAATCTTCTCCTTCTCCTCATTCCTTCATGTCTTCCGATCAACATCCAACCTCCGATCATCTTCCTCCGATCAGAACTTCATCTCTCACCTCCAGAATCCTTATCTCCAGATTCAACCGATCATTATCCACATCATCAACAAGAAGAACATTTATCGTTCATCCATTATTCATCTTTCTTCAGATTCAACAATGAACAACAAGAGTTCATCATTTTCCAGAAAGTCCAGAACTTCATCTTCCACAATCTGCAAAGAATTTCCAGAAGAACATCATCAAGAATCATCATCTAGTCGTCCATCTACAAACCTTTTCCAGATCTCGTCAAACCTTCAACAATCGATCGCCAACAAAACTAACGAAGGATCTTCTTCGTCAATGATCTTCCTCCACGAACACGCGAAGACCTCCAACAACTCTGAACTTCAAGGATTTTCTGGATTTCCAAGAACCACATGCAAACCTCAACGAGCATCCAATGAGCTTCACAACCTTCCACCAGAGACTGCGTCTCGCACGATCATCATCATCCTCAGATCGTCACCAGAGTTCATACCTCCTCGTCATTCAACAATAGTGACTTCGAAGGATCTTCGCAAGATCATCTTCATCTGTTCAACAGTCTTCAAGGCAACTTTTCTAGATTTTTTTCTTCTTCAAGATCTTCAATCCTCGCAATCGAGTTCGTCAAAAGCTTCTAGATTTCGCCTCCAGATCTCGTATGATGTTAGTTCATTCTTGAATGGCGTAATTTCAATATGACCTATTCGTTTTTGTCTGATGTGGTGAGGAAAGATGGAAACAGAGAGGACGGAGGAGAAAGATTGAGAGATGAGGGAGTCTGAGAGGGGGAGGGCGATGGTTGCGGCGCCGTGAGAAAGGAGGGGAAGATTAGGGTTCAGAATGAGAGAAGGAAGGAGAGGAAGGATCGTGGGCCTACACACTTGGGGCCCAACTGCATTTTTTTGGATCCAACACCTCCAATTTCCTTCCCCACCCCCCATGCGTGTGTGTCTGTGGCTGGTGGGCCTCTAGGCCCAGAGTTTGTTTTTTGGACAACATCTCCAGCTGTTTTTTTAAGGGACTTTGGGCTGGGCCCAACGAGAGTGCTGATCACACCCCCGTGTACCAGCCTGCACCCTCTCCTTTTTTTCTTTCTGGCTGATGCCAGTTAATGGGCTGGGCCCAGTCTGTTGTTTTTTTGTTTTGTTTCTGCATACTCCTTATAACTGTGTACCCCCCTCCCTTCTTTTGTATTTTCTTCTTCATTTGTTTAGTATATTTGAAAAAAGAGAAAAATACATGAAAAAGAAGTATGAAGAAATATGAAGAAAAATAAAATGTTGAAAAAAGAAAAAAAAATGTATTGAAAAAGAAAAGAAAAGAAGTGAAAAAAGAATAAATAATAAAAATAATATATTTTGAAAAAGGAAAAGAAATAAAGAATGTTGAAAAATAGTATGAAAAAGAGAAAAAATATTAGATGTAATATTTTTTAGCGTGCATTTTTTTTCATAGATTTTCTTTTACAATTTTAGGGATACTTTAGAAGTCCACTTGTTAGGGGACTATTTTCCATTTGATTTTTTTAGGATAGGACAGGATAGAATTTCCTAGGAGGTTTATTTTCAGTATTCAATCATTGTAACCATTTTTCAGAATGTTAATAAAACGAGATTTGAGCTGTGGTCCCGAAGTAGCCGAACTACAGCTGCTCTGATTCCTCGTACCAGACGAGGATATGTAGGCATAGGATGCGATATCCTAGCGAGCACACTAACGACTAACCTTTTGTTCTCTCGCTGCTGTGCGATCGAGACTCTCCCGCTGACGACTGATTGTTACCCTTTTTCTCTCTTGCCCGAATGCATTTGAGCCCAGACCGTAGTTTTTCCCATAGGTTCCCGAACCTGTAAAACCAGTTTGATTTCTCACTGCTGTGTGAGAACGCCTTGTTTAGCCGTAGTTAGCCTGAACTACGTAAAGCTCTGATCTTCCATGCAGTGTGGAAGTACGTAGGCACAAGACGCGAGGTCTTGGCGAGCCAATTTCCCCGTAGTCCCGAACTACGTTGACTCTGACTTTCTCTCTTGAGAATACGTAGGCATAGAGTGCGACGCTCTATCGAGTCAATTCCCTTCCGTTTAGATTTAGCAGTCGTAGATAGATTGTTTTGCATCCTTTAGACAAACCAAGCAAGCGTGGATCCCGTCGAGTACGACGGACATGAGGGGTGCTAATACCTTCCCCTTGCGTAACCGACTCCCGAACCCAGGTTTTGGTTGCGATGACCATACCTTTCCCGTTTTTGCGAGGTTTACTTCGAGCGTTTCCTTTCCCTCCGTTGGGATAAATAACGCACGGTGGCGACTCTTCTGTCAGTCGACGCCGATTTTCGCAGTAGCGACAGCTGGCGACTCTGCTGGGGACAGTCTTGGTTCCCTGTGTGAGTCTGCTGGGGATCCAACGTCCCCTGGATGCTAAGGACTGCGATAGTCCTTATGCATTTGGGATCCAACGTTCCTTAAGAGAGTCAATCCTAATGCTTGTTTTCCCGTCGAGGATTTTGTATGGATTTATATTTCTGACCTTTATTTTCAGCATTATATATATTGTTATTATTGCTGTATTGGGTTGTGATGGGTGGTTCTATGATTGAGAGATAAGTCGGACCTGGGCTTGAGTGCACCTAGACTTAGAGTAGAGATTAGTGGGCGCGCACGTGCTTTGCATGTCCTAGTGTCCCGCGAAATCTACACTCAGACGAGGTTCTTCTGGTTGGCCTCCTGTCCTGCCCTTTGGGTGGCTCGGGTTGCTGGTTAGTTGGATTGTCGACTCTGGGGACCGATCATTTGGAAGTTGGCTAAGTGAGGCCTCTTCAGGATTTGATGATGCCACTCCTTCTGGGAATCGTATCATCAACCCTGAAAGTCTGTGACGCCGACGACCGCATAGGATGCCATACCTTTGTCAGTTACTAAGACACCTACCTGTGAGAGGGTTTGGGGTTATGCAGGTAACTAGACCTTCAAATACCGGTTATTTCTTGATCTGAGATCTTGGGTATTTATGGAAGGTTGTGTGGTCTATCAGAGACCAGTCAGAGTTATGTTGGAGTTCTGTCAGAGACCAGTTGGAGTTACGGTGTGAGGTCGGTCAGAGACCAGTCAGAGTTATGTTATGGGGTCTATCAGAGACCAGTGTTGGATCTTTGTGTAAGGTCTATCTGAGACCAGGGTTTGAGGACTTCTGAAGGGTCTATCTGAGACTTCTTGATATGGTTCAAGCTTCTCAGCCGGGGCACTTGATCCCTGTTGACTGTGTGCATACGCATTCGCATTTTCATTCGTAGGTTGGTAGCATATTGCATATCTATTTTGCATTGCAGGTACTGGTTCGAAATTGTATCTCATCTCCTGCATCTCAGCAGGTGTTTACAGAATTGCAAACCAACATTTTCATCGATACTCCACTCGCACCAATTGTCGAAGAATCATGGATCAAATGCAGAACGAGATGCAAGATGTGCGCAAGAAGCTAGCTCTCTTTATGTAGACCATGGAAGCTATTGCAAAAGGTCAGGAGAATTTGCAAGCCATGGTGCAGCCTCTGTTGGTCAGAAATGCCGGTCACGGTAATGAGGATCATCAGTCTGTGCGAGTCGACACTGTTCATGGGGATGGCACTCCCACGCCAGTGGCTCCACCTGTAGTCAATATACCTGCTGTTAATGTCAACAACGCTACCGCTGCTGGGAACGGTAACGTCGGAGTTGGGAACGAGACTGCTGTCCATAACGTTGGGCTTGGTGATATCAACTGGGGTGATAATATGGGAGGCAACGGCTTCGGTAATGCTGGATTCGGGTTCAATGATCAGGGATTCGATAATGCTGGGAAATATGGTTTCAATGCTCAAGGCTTTGGGCAGGACGGTTTTGGTGTGACCAATCAGGGTTACGGAGGTTTCGGAAATGGCAACGGCACTAGGTTAATGACTTTCGGACCTACTGGAGTTGCTCAGGGGTACGGCAACAGAGGGCGAGGCCCGATGAGGAATCAAATCAGAGCTGGCCGTAATAATGGATACGATGGGTATGGAGCTGGGAATGGTATGTGGCAAGAGGATCAGCAAGAGGACGCCTTCTCCGGTGGAGGTTTCGAAGGGCCGATGGATGACTCCCAGAAGATCAGAATGCTAGAAGAGCAGATGAGGGGGGTCCTGAACCAAAGCGCTGTGGGCTTAGACATGTCAACAATGGGTCTGGTACCTGGCTTGAGGGTGCCAATCAAATTCAAAGCTCCTACGTTTGATAAGTATAAAGGGGACACCTGTCCGAAAGTGCATGTGCGGGCTTATTACAGAAAGATGTCTGCATATTCAACTGATGAGAGGATGCTAATGCATTTCTTTCAAGATAGTCTGTCAGGCCCTTCCCTAGAGTGGTATATGGGATTGGAGCCAACTAATATAAAGACATGGAAACAGCTAGCAGAGGCATTTGTAGCTCACTATAAGTATAACAGCGACTTGGCGCCCAATCGGGTCCAATTGCAAGGGCTGTCTCAAAAGAAGGGTGAGAGCTTTAAAGAGTATGCGCAAAGATGGCGCGACATGGCTGCCAGGGTCCGTCCTCCTTTAGAAGACAAGGAAATGAATGACATGTTCATCGGAACATTCACCGGCATGTTTTATGACAAGTTGTTTCACACATCTTTGGCCAGTTTCTCAGACTTAATTCTGATGGGGGAGAAGATTGAAAATAACATTAAGGTAGGAAGGTTCCAAGCAGGTGAGCCTACTTCAGCTGGAAGCAATAAGAAAGCTTTCGGGGGTAGAAAACAGGAAGATGCCAATTCGGTATGTAGCTCTCGGGGAAGAAATAGGGGATGGAGGCAATACCAACCGCAACAAGTTGCAAGTGTGACAATCCCCGCGCAACATCAGCAACAGTCGCAGCAGCAGGGGCAACAACATCCAGCTCAGCGAAGAATTCAGAATGGGAAGCCGAAAAGGGTATTTGATCCGCCGCCAATGTCGTACGCTGAGCTTCTTCAGAATTTGTTACGGTTACAGTTGGTCGAGAAAAGAACGATGGCTCCTCCGACAGGGATCCCCCCACCCAGTTATAACGCTAATGAGCATTGTGAATTCCACTCTGGGGCACCCGGCCATAATATCGAAAACTGCCACGCTTTCAAGCATAAAGTGCAAGATTTGCTTGATAGCACTGCTATTAATTTTGGTACGGAAGGGCCCAATATTACACAACAACCAATGCCAAACCATGAATAGGCTGGAGTATGGTGGACAAAGAGGAGTTCTATAGTTCGGGTGGGCCGTTAAAAGTAGATCAGAACAGTGGCAGGCTGCCTCTAATAACTGATTGTGAAGATAGTTGGTTCAGCAGCAGGACAGATGTGAAAGCCCGGTTCTCGGAAGCTGGCATTTTTCTTTGTTTTATCTTGTCATTTCTTTACGCTTGCAGTTTCTTTCCTGTTTAATTTGAAATCTTGTTTGTAAAACTTGTTGTTTTCATTCAATTGATGATAATGAAATAAATATGCATGTTTTGATTAAATCCATTCGTGTTCACTAATTGTTTTTACAAATGTCCAACACCTGGTTAAGAAGGATCTGGGGAGGATGACGAAAATGAACAACATGCAGCTTCTGATTGTATGGTTTTGAAATAAAACCTGTTGATGATGTACAGGCATTGTTTCAAATCCCTAAACACCAGAGATATAAGGAAGATAATCCCTTGTCAACCCCTTTGAGCCTTGTAGTAAGAGTTTCTTTCTGTGAATGAAAAACCCTCAATCTTAACCTGGGGCAGGGTAGGTGTTAGCTAATTTGACCGAGCGTCCAAAGTGAAAAAGGAGTGTCCGTTCGAGGATCAATCACACCTCTAGAGGTCGTGCCTAAGAAACCACAATGGTTCAGCATTAGGAGTGAGACAGTCACATTATTCCCCAATGAGTCAGACAACCAGTGTCACACGACTTGTTCGAAAAAAAAGAAAGCAAAGAAATCAAAAGCCCGCTAAGTCAAGAAAAGAAAACAATTGACTTAGGCAAAAATGAGGGCATCCCGCTGGACTCAAAAAACCAAAAGAACTCAAAAGAGTCAGTCCAGGCAAAAGTTAGGGATATGAAAAATGAAAGGATGGAAAAATCCTCAAATGAAATACGAGTCGTGTGACCTCAAGTGTCAAAGACGAAAGGTGAGTGGCTGTCACTCCCAACAATCATAATTTCTCGAACTATCACTCCTATCTTTCAGCCTCTGAGAGGTGAGCGCTAAGGTCGAATTAGTTGAACGTAGGATGGGAGAACATCAAGGAGAATGGGTGGGTTAAAATAAACTTTGAGCCTTTATCCTTCTTTCAAAACCGCGAACCTGACCACGTTACAACCTTCAAAAGTCCTAATTGAAGCAGGTCATTTCGAAAGCATACTTCGGTAAAGGTCGCGTCGATTCTGACTCCTAAAAGGGTTCCTCTTACCATGTTGGTACTGATGTTGATATTTTTGATAAATGTTTTGTGCATTTTATGCCATAAACTGTGTTTCCTTTTCCCAGTGAACAGATTGGATGTCAAAGCTGTCATATGTGTTGCATTAGTACGTCTTTTACACAGAACAACTTGTTTTACTTGCGAGTAAGCGCTTGACAGCAGGAGAGTTTTCTACAACGGAAAGTATGGTCAGGATAGAATACAGAACGCCCGAATGTTCCGAGAGCAGGGGCAAGCTATTATCGTGATCCCCAGTCAGGTCAGCCATTCAAAGTCAGTTACTCTGGGGCAATCAGGTCGAGATTCGGTAAATCTCTCGTAGTTGGAGGTACTGCTCTGGATCAGCTAATCATGGGCAAAGTCATTGCAGTCAGGGGCAGGCCATCGTAAGAGCGCAGAAGTTCTTCTTTATTCGAGAAGCAGTTGATGTAAGGTATCCTTCCGAAGTTCCGAATGCTGGGGCATTTCATATCAGACCATCAGGGTACAGATTTTTAGATTTCCTTTTGAGGACTATCCCCACAGAGGTCCCACAGGCCGGGGCATATCAGAAGCGAAGGAATTGTTCTTCTCCGTATCATCAGAGCTACTCAGAGCTATTCGAGCAGATTCAGTCAATCTTAAAGTGTGAGACGAATGTCGGGAAGTCATGTTACGGTCTTCCGATTCTTCACCCAAATCCATGTTGGCGATCACTGTGAGGCCCATCCGTGTTGGCGCATCAGTTTCCAAATCCAATCGTCATCAGTACGCAGGAAGACGCCGACTATTTTCTCCAGCAAAGTCCAATTTTTCATTGGCGCGGGTAAGCTATCCCCAGAGAAGTCCAATCATACTCGGCACACCTGCTATTCCCCAGCAGAGTTATATTCCCCAGCAGGGTGTTACTTCAACGAGGTGTTTGGTTAAGTTCCCCATTTCCCCAGCGGAGTCGATTTCACTCTTCCAGCATTTATTTTGCTGGAATGATTTTGTGATATCCGGTTTATCCCCAGCGGAAGAGGCTTCGTCTTCAGCATTTATTTTGCTGAAGTGGTTTTCTGTACCCGACTTTCTCCAGCAGCCCGAGCCTGTATTAGCATATTGCATACAACATCATATTTGCATCATACTTGCATTTCATTTTCAAAATGCATAGCATTTCCATCCTGAATGGAGCATTACGCCATAGAAAGATTCAAACATATGCATACGCATACGAAACATAAACCAGGTTGGTTACCTCGTTGGTTTCAGATGTTTGTTTGCCCCTGCAGATAATTGAGATTATGATTCAGGAAGATATTCGAATAGTCGGATTTGGGGCGCAAGGCGGGTAGTGATCATGTTCGTCCTATCATGTGGACCCCTAGCAGAGTTGCTTGGTTGAGTTTCTCTTTTCCCCAGCTGAGTCCTTCTCAGGTCACTGTTATGTCGACATTACAAGATTTCATAGTTCAGATTTTTGGAGTTATCGCCGTGATTTCCCCCAGTAGAGTTTTCTTCCCCATCAGAGTTGCTTGGTTGAGTTTCTCTTCATCCCCAGCGAAGTTTTCTTCAGACTGTTGTCACGTCAGTATTGAAAATCTTGAAATTACTACCTGCCGTCGAAGTAGGTGTTTGACGGCTGTCGTCAGATATACCCTGGTTGAAGGAGTTATACCCCGGTTGAAGGAGTTATACCCTGGTTTATGGAGTTATACCCTGGTTGAAGGAGTTATATCCTGGTTGAAGGAGTTATACCCTGGTTGAAGGAGTTATACCCTGGTTGAAGGAGTTACATCCTGGTTGAAGGAGTTATACCCTGGTTGATGGAGTTATATCCTGGTTGAAGGAGTTATATCCTGGTTGAAGGAGTTATACCCCGGTTGAAGGAGTTATACCCTGGTTGAAGGAGTTATATCCTGGTTGAAGGAGTTATATCCTGGTTGAAGGAGTTATACCCTGGTTGAAGCAGTTATACCCTGGTTGAAGGAGTTATATCCTGGTTGAAGGAGTTATATCCTGGTTGAAGGAGTTATACCCTGGTTGAAGGAGTTATACCCTGGTTGGAGGAGTTATATCCTGGTTGAAGGAGTTATATCCTGGTTGAAGGAGTTATACCCTGGTTGAAGGAGTTATATCCTGGTTGAAGGAGTTATATCCCGGTTGAAGGAGTTATATCCTGGTTGAAGGAGTTATTACCTTTGGCTCGATGCATGCTTATTGTAGCAAAATTTGGAATTAATTGTGGATTCAAGGCCTGTGGCGTCACGCAGGTGGTTGAGGATGCAATCAGGAGTTCTTTATCAGATGATTGATCAGTTTGTTGCCGTGACGGCTGGACTCGGTTCTGGATTTTATTCCCCAAGCAGTTTTACAGTATATTTTCTACGGTTGGCAAATTTTTGGGTTTTATTGGTATTCAACCGTCTCGTACCTCTGAATGTTTGAAGGCTGAGCGCTCTTCAACCCTTCAGGTCCAAGTCGCTTGAATAGGGGCAGCTGTTGCACCCTAAAATTTGACCAACCGGGTCTAGTATCTGGTTCTATGTTTCGACGCATGACCGCACTCGCATCCGCATATCACATACAGTGCATTTTTCATTTGTTTTGATTTTATCGGGATCACAACCCTCGTCTCGCGTCTCAAGTGGTTTTTTATCAGTTTGGACAAGTAGAATCGTATTTTTGGGATATTTCGGTACCCGTTTATTTTTACCGGCTATTTTGGTGCGCTCTCGCAGTATTATTGGTGATTTTGTGCTATTTTTGTTCCTTCGGGAATCATTGTGATTTTTCTAGAATTTATTAGCTATTTTTAGTTTTTTTTTATAGCTTTAAACTCATTTTTAGACTAATATAGAATATTAATAGGTTTTTTTAATATTTTTAATAGTTTTAATTCTTTTTAGATAGATTTTTAATCATTTTAGATATAGATAATATAGTTTTTTTTTATAGAATTTAATATAGATTTTATTTTAGAAATAATATAGTTGTTTTTTTATATAGATTTTAATAGAATATTAATAGGAAAATATAGTTTTAATAGTTTTAATCTTTTTAGATTTGGTTAGAATATTAAATAGATTAGAGTGTTAATTTTGTTTAGAGGTCAATTAGAGTTTAATAAGTTTAGAGTTTTTAGAATAGTGGGTTTATTAGAGTATTATTAGGTTAGAAATTAATTAGGTCTTAATCATCAGTTAGTTAGTTAATTAGACTTAGCTCTCAATTAGTTTTTAATCTTGTTTTAATCCATTATCATGCAGTTTTTTTTGGATTTTTTTGTCAATTTTTCGTTTGGGCCCATTTCGTTTTTTGAAGCCCAGTTCAGTTTTTGTCCAGAAAGATCCAGAATTGTCCAGAAATTCAATTGCCATTGGTATATAATCGCAGCATCCACGTGTATCTTCGAAGGAGGACCCACACTTCACATTCTCACGCTGCCACCTCACTCACACATCCTCCTTCTCTCTGCCACGTCTCCAACACGTGGAAACCATGCACTAACTCAGCCCACTTTCGGTGCCACGCGTCTCCACCACCTGTCCTCACCGGAAATCTTCACCGACCGGCGTGCATGGCCGGCGACCACCGTAACAGATCCCCCAACTACCTCCGGCCGCCGTACCGGTCACCGGAAAACTCAATTTTTTCAGAAATCTTCTCCTTCTCCTCATTCCTTCATCTCTTCCGATCAACATCCAACCTCCGATCATCTTCCTCCGATCAGAACTTCATCTCTCACCTCCAGAATCCTTATCTCCAGATTCAACCGATCATTATCCACATCATCAAGAAGAAGAACATTTATCGTTCATCCATTATTCATCTTTCTTCAGATTCAACAATGAACAACAAGAGTTCATCATTTTCCAGAAAGTCCAGAACTTCATCTTCCACAATCTGCAAAGAATTTCCAGAAGAACATCATCAAGAATCATCATCTAGTCGTCCATCTACAAACCTTTTCCAGATCTCGTCAAACCTTCAACAATCGATCGCCAACAAAACTAACGAAGGATCTTCTTCGTCAATGATCTTCCTCCACGAACACGCGAAGACCTCCAACAACTCTGAACTTCAAGGATTTTCTGGATTTCCAAGAACCACATGCAAACCTCAACGAGCATCCAATGAGCTTCACAACCTTCCACCGGAGACTGCGTCTCGCACGATCATCATCGTCCTCAGATCGTCACCAGAGTTCATACCTCCTCGTCATTCAACAATAGTGACTTCGAAGGATCTTCGCAAGATCATCTTCATCTGTTCAACAGTCTTCAAGGCAACTTTTCCAAATTTTTTTCTTCTTCAAGATCTTCAATCCTCGCAATCGAGTTCGTCAAAAGCTTCCAGATTTCGCCTCCAGATCTCGTATGATGTTAGTTCATTCTTGAATGGCGTAATTTCAATATGACCTATTCGTTTTTGTCTGATGTGGTGAGGAAAGATGGAAACAGAGAGGACGGAGGAGAAAGATTGAGAGATGAGGGAGTCTGAGAGGGGGAGGGCGATGGTTGCGGCGCCGTGAGAAAGGAGGGGAAGATTAGGGTTCAGAATGAGAGAAGGAAGGAGAGGAAGGATCGTGGGCCTACACACTTGGGGCCCAACTGCATGTTTTTGGATCCAACACCTCCAATTTCCTTCCCCACCCCCCATGCGTGTGTGTCTATGGCTGGTGGGCCTCTAGGCCCAGAGTTTGTTTTTTGGACAACATCTCCAGCTGTTCTTTTTGAAGGGACTTTGGGCTGGGCCCAACGAGAGTGCTGATCACACCTCCGTGTACCAGCCTGCACCCTCTCCTTTTTTTCTTTCTGGCTGATGCCAGTTAATGGGCTGGGCCCAGTCTGTTGTTTTTTTGTTTTGTTTCTGCATACTCCTTATAACTGTGTACCCCCTCCCTTCTTTTGTATTTTCTTCTTCATTTGTTTAGTATATTTGAAAAAAGAGAAAAATACATGAAAAAGAAGTATGAAGAAATATGAAGAAAAATAAAATGTTGAAAAAAGAAAAAAAATGTATTGAAAAAGAAAAGAAAAGAAGTGAAAAAAGAATAAATAATAAAAAGAATATATTTTGAAAAAGGAAAAGAAATAAAGAATGTTGAAAAATAGTATGAAAAAGAGAAAAAATATTAGATGTAATATTTTTTAGCGTGCATTTTTTTTCATAGATTTTCTTTTACAATTTTAGGGATACTTTAGAAGTCCACTTGTTAGGGGACTATTTTCCATTTGATTTTTTTAGGATAGGACAGGATAGAATTTCCTAGGAGGTTTATTTTCAGTATTCAATCATTGTAACCATTTTTCAGAATGTTAATAAAACGAGATTTGAGCTGTGGTTCCGAAGTAGCCGAACTACAGCTGCTCTGATTCCTCGTACCAGACGAGGATATGTAGGCATAGGATGCGATATCCTAGCGAGCACACTAACGACTAACCTTTTGTTCTCTCGCTGCTGTGCGATCGAGAGTCTCCCGCTGACGACTGATTGTTACCCTTTTTCTCTCTTGCCCGAATGCATTTGAGACCAGACCGTAGTTTTTCCCATAGGTTCCCAAACCTGTAAAACCAGTTTGATTTCTCACTGCTGTGTGAGAATGCCTTGTTTAGCCGTAGTTAGCCTGAACCACGTAAAGCTCTGATCTTCCATGCAGTGTGGAAGTACGTAGGCACAAGACGCGAGGTCTTGGCGAGCCAATTTCCCCGTAGTCCCGAACTACGTTGACTCTGACTTTCTCTCTTGAGAATACGTAGGCATAGAGTGCGACGCTCTATCGAGTCAATTCCCTTCCGTTTAGATTTAGCAGCCGTAGATAAATTGTTTTGCATCCTTTAGACAAACCAAGCAAGCGTGGATCCCGTCGAGTACGACGGACGTGAGGGGTGCTAATACCTTCCCCTTGCGTAACCGACTCCCGAACCCAGGTTTTGGTTGCGATGACCATACCTTTCCCGTTTTTGTGAGGTTTACTTCGAGCGTTTCCTTTCCCTCCGTTGGGATAAATAACGCACGGTGGCGACTCTTCTGTCAGCCGGCGCCGATTTTCGCAGTAGCGACACTATGAATACCTTTTCTTCAGCCTCATCTTATGCGCCTCAAGAGATGCTTGTAATTCTTCAAGCTTCATCTCTAACAAGTCTTTCAATTCTCATTTGCCACCACAATGTGATCAAACTTGATTGGAAGAGCCATCAACACCTTTTCAACATTTTGCAATTCATAGGACTTTTCTCCACGTGACTTCATATGATTTGTTAAGGCCATCATCTTTGAGAAGAACTCGGTAATGATTTCATCATCTTTCATCTACAAGTTTTTACTTTCTGTAAAGATTGCTTCCTTAAATATTGCAACTATACTTTTTATAACTTTTCATCTTCACCGTATAGCTTCTTGAGAGTATACTAAGCCTCTTTTGGCGATTCTTGCTCGATAATCTTCTCAAATATATTTGAATCCACATGCTAATGTATCAAGAACAAACCTTTTCTATCTTTCTTGCTCATTTCACGATGAGCAACCCTATGTGCCTCAGTAGCATTTGCCTCTAATGCTGAGAACCTATCATTCACGGTTTCAAGCACATCTTGAAATCTGAATATGACTTTCATTTGTGCACACCATATATCATAGTTTTCTCCCTTGGAAATTGGTAGATTGGATGTGAATTAGTTGGAGGTGGTGCTTCCATTCTCCATGGTTATAGATTGAGGAACGAAACAATGCTCTTGATACCAATTTGTTAGGTAACCTGTATAACAAGTTATTTGAGAAATGATGATAAGTTGAGAGAAAATTAGAGAATGGTTGAGGGAGAAGAGTTTATTAAATGTTTGTATGTATTTCAATTATAATAAGGGGTGTTATTTATAGATGAATGTAGGAAAAACACTTAGAAGGGGGGGTTGAATAAGGGTTTTAAAAACAATTAAGATGATAGAAAAATAACAAGGTATTTTTATCCTGGTTCGTTTGAACTCAAACTACTCCAGTCCACCCTACCAAGGTGATTTGCCTTTCTCAACAAGGACTTAATCCACTAAATCAAACTGATTATAGTGTTAACCACTAAGACAAACAGTCTTAGTCTTCTCAAGAAATCTGACCACACTTGGTCTCTTAAGGAATCTTTTACAAAAGATAAACTAACAATGTGTTTAAGAGTTGCTTCTAAAAAGCTATATCACAACTGTGATTTTTACACAAGTTAAAGAACGAAATAAAAACTATTTAGCTTTGAAGAATGTTTGTATGAGTTGCTTGTTGAATAATTTGTCAAGTGATTCGTCAACTTTGAAGTGATGCTGAGACTTGCTTTTATAGTACTTGAAGTCCATTTCTCAAAGACTGTGCAACACTGTGCATTCTGTTGCTTTTGTCTTCTATTGACTTTTCCTTTCTCAGAAGGGGAATGTTCAGACAAATCCTTTTTGTCTGAATTCCTGCGTCATGCACGAATGAGGAAAGAGCCATTTGGATAAGGACAAGTAATATGCTAACGGATCTTTATTTGAACAGCATCTTCTTCAACAACTTTGGAACGTCTTGCATCAAATCCTCTGATGATGTTCCTAGTTCTTCAGATCAGAGTTACTCTAACAGAGTTTTGCAGCAAAGTGCTTTAGCGTGAAAATCTTTAACAAAGCAGACTTGCTTATCAGAGCCTATGTACTTGCAGCATTAAGTACTTCCAGAGTCTTTTGAAACTTTACTGCATGTTCTTTACTCAAATTCTTCTCAGCTTCGCTCAGAGTCATCTGTAGCAGATCAGAGTCTTCTGATGTATTACTTCAGAGTCTTCTGCCGCAGCGCTTCTACACTCAGAGCTTTGTATAAAGAAACATTCAGAGTATTTTATGCTTCCAGATGAATATAAATTTTGATATCTGAAACAAATAAACTTGAACAAAATTAGAGTATATAAATTCTCTATACAAAATTTCATTAATGTTATCATCAAAACAGTGAGATATATTAAACACCAATCCGTGTTCTTACAATCTCCCCCTTTTTAATGATGACAAAAACTATGGGAAATTTTATTTAAATAGAAGGAAAAAAATCTCTCCCCATGAGAGTATTAATCTCCCCCTAAAATGAATACTTCTGAAAAAATTAAATACTTCCCTTTCAGCTCTTGTATTCTTTTCAGTGTCAGGACAAACTTGTGGATTCTCAGATTCTTGTTCAGAGTTAATTCTTAGAAATTTGTAAGTTTAGAAATATTATCTCTAAAACACTCAAAAATATGATTAGATTTAATTTATCATGTATGAGTTGCCTTTTGGTATCTGTTTATGTGAATTATCAAAATTACCATTTTCTCCCCCTTTTTGTCATATCAAAAAGAATCTGATTAAGAAAAACTTTAAGAAAAAAATAACAGAGGAAAACAATAAATCATATGATAGATTCAGTTGGAAAAACACAACATTCACAGATGCATTGATAAAAATAATCCAAAACAGAAACAGACAAACAGTTAACACATAAGTGCACAAACAACAGAGAAACTAAGAAGAAGAATGGGAAGCCAAAACCCTCAGAAGATTCGTTATCTCAGAGGTTGACTCTTCTTGCTTCACCATCCAAGTCTTGATTTCTTCAGTGGTCTTTTCTTGCTTTACCATCCAAGATCTTATCTCAATGTTGCTAGCCTCTAGTTGAGCAAACTTAGCATTCATATCTCTATCTTCTTTCTTCACTTCAGATGACTCAGGAGCAGACGCAGAAGCAGATGCATTATGAATAACCATAGAAGCAGATGCATTCTGCAGAATCATGTCAGAAGGTTGAACAGAGTCAAGAGTTTCTTCAGGACCAGGAGCAGAACCTTCTGGAATGACTTCTTCAAGCCTAGACACTTCAGCAGTCTCAGATGCAGCAAAGTCTTCAGAAGGAAGACACACATCCTTTGCAGGTGTGTTTTCCATAAGCAAAGTTGGATTTCTGCGAATACTCAGAAGAGTGAGTCTGACAGCTTCAGCAAATCTGATCTTTGCATCATCAGAGCAAATATCTTGAAGATTTGAAGCCACAGAGTTGAACTTGGTTCTGAATCTAGTCCAGATGGCTTCAGAATCAGCAGGGTCAACGCTTGAGAGACACTCCTTCTTAACAGTAGATAACCACATATTTATTTCTTTTTCAAAACCAGCAAACAATGTACCAACATCTAGCCTAGGTTTAAGTTTCAGGTAGGCTTCTAAGGGTGATGTTTTAGTGGTAGCAGAGGTTGAAGGTATAGAAAAAGAAGGAATAATGAAGACAAGAGGATAAGATGGAATACATACAGATGAGGCATTAACAACCTTAGGTTCAGATGAAAAAATATCATCCTCAGGATCCGATGGGATAGAAACAAAGGGTTTAAGAAAAGAAGAGATGACATCTGATCTATCAGAATTAGTGGAATCATATGAATCAGAAGATTCAGATGAAACTGGAAAGACAGTCGTGAGAGGTTGGAGATCAAGAATGACAGGTTTAGGATCAGATGGTATAGTTTCTGATTGTTGTGGTTCAGATGTTTGATTTTCAGATGGTTGGTTTACAAAAGGGTTTGGTTCAGATGTTTGTGGAATAGAAGATGGGGTTTTATCAGGGGTTGTTTTCTGATGGATGTTGAAGGAAGGTGTCGATGGTACAAATGTAGTGTGTTCAGATGATTGTGGTTGTTGTGGTTCAGAAGTTTGATGTTTTTGAGATTCAGAGTGTAGTTGTTGAGATATTTGTGGTTCAGATGAAATAGGTGCAAAGTTTTGTGGTTGGGATGATATAGGTTCGAGTTCAGAAGAAATGTGTTCAGAAGTGTGAGGAGGAGGAGTAGGTATGGGGTCATAGGGAGGACGAGGTTCTGATGTTGGTGTTGTTGTTACTTGTTCTGAAATAGAAGATAAATTTATAGAAGGGTTACCTTTCTGCTTCTTGAAGCGTTTTGTCTTTGCAGAAGATGCTTCTCCAGAAGCTTTTCTCTTGGGCTTTAAAGATCCTTCCTCTGAGACCTTTCTTCTCTTTCTCTGTTTCTCCCCATAGAAATCAGGTTCAGGTTCATTTGCTCTTTTGATCAAGTCTGGTGGCAAGGGGGTTCCATTTGCTAAGCATTCAGCAATGTAGCTCAGAAGAATTTTCCTTGGTTCTTCAGCGGTAAAGAGAGGAAAATCATCTAAAGGATATATCCTCTGGCTTACTTCTTCAATGTTGATCTGAACTGGTGTAGAAGTAAGTGCTTCCACTATCCTCATCCTCTGTAGACTCTTTCCATTCAGAGGCTTTTCAATAATTGAAGCTAACTCTTCTGTCAGACCAGCCTCTATCAGATGAGCCACTAATCCATTTTCAGTCAGAATATCTGAGATCAGTCTTCCCATATGGATCCAGTTTCTGACCTTCTGATGCTTTGTTTTGACAGATTCTCTGGACATTTTTACATGTCCCCACAGATGAGTAAAAAGTAAGTGAGGCAGATCCCCCTTGATGCCTTTACCCAGACAATACATAAAATACATCTGATTTATGTTGATGTAGTCAGGAGAATTAGAGGATTTCCTGTGATGTATGCAGCCTAAGAAGATCTTTGCCCAGATCTTGTAATGAACCTTTAAATCCTTTATTTTGTTTGAAACTTCCCCAGAAGTGAAAACTTCACTATACACCTCATTCATTTCAATACGACCTGCTGGCATATGAGTAACACCATCTATTTCTTGATATCCTATCAACTTGCAAATCAGATCTTCAGTGATGATAATCTCTTTACCCAGAACTGAAGAAACGATGAATTTGGGGTAAACGGTTGCATGGGTCCAAAATTCTTTAACCAAGCAAGGATAAACTGGACCTATCAGTCTATCAAAATACTTTGTCCATCCTTGTGATGACACAGTTTGACGCAAATCAAAACCATTCACAACAATACATTCAAAATCTACCAAGAACTCACATAAAACTTCCAAAGTTGATCAATAGGTGTGAGAAGAGTTCTTACAGGTTCTTTGAACGGAGCAGGACCCATATTAGAAGATGAAACAGCAGCCATTGTAGATTCAAAATATTGAGAGGTTGGAGATGAAGTTGCCATTTCTAATCTTGAGAGATAACGAGTTCTTCTTTGAGATTTGGGTTTGAAAGAGAAGATGAAGCAATGAAGCAAACAGAAACGCATATAGGTGTGAGAGAGAGTGAAAAATGTGAGAAGTGTTGTGTTGTGGAATATATAGGGGCAAATATTAGGGCACACATTCACACGTTCAGCATTTAATTCAATTAATTTAAAACAAAAAGTCACATAAAAAAGGATAATGATTTAAGAGCATTAAATGATTCTGACAAGCGTGGGGAGGAAAACGAGGAATTGAGAATTCAAACAGTACCTCTAAACGGTGTCTCATTGTTTACACTCCACCTTTTCAGATTTCATGTGACACGTGTTTGATGTTGATGTGCCTCTAAATCTCTTTAGAATAAGAAACATTAATCAACGCTCAGATCTTCTGAGACTTGTTAGTTCAGAGTTTCACAAAATAAATAACGTACCAAAAGAAATAATCAGATGAGTTACTTCAGAGTATAGACATTAATCATTTTTCATCTGAATAAATTTGCTTCTGAATAATAGTTTTATTCTGGACAAAAATCCATACTAATATTCTTCAGAATAAATTTAAACCTATCTTCAGCAAGGGGTTTTGTGAAGATATCAGCCCATTGATGGTCTGTATCAACAAAATTCAAACTTATAATCCCCTTCTGAACATAGTCTCTGATGAAATGATGTTTAATTTCTATATGTTTTGCCTTAGAATGTAAAATATGGTTTTTAGATAGGCAAATAGCAGAAGTATTATCATAGAAGATAGAAATGTTACTCTCATGTATTTGATAATCTTCTAGTTGGCTTTTCATCCAGAGCATCTGTGTGCTACAACCAGCAAAAGCAATATATTCTGCTTCTGTTGTTGAAAGTGCTATTGTGGGTTGCTTCTTGCTGAACCATGAGATCAGATGACTTCCCAGAAACTGACAGCTTCCGGAAGTACTTTTACGTTCTATTCTGTCTCCAGCATAATCAGCATCATAGAATCCAACTAATCTGTATTCATCAGATTTTATCTAGCACAAACATACGTTAGTAGTACCTTTCAGATACCTCAGAATCCTCTTAACAGCTATTAAGTGAGATTCTCTAGGATCTGATTGGAATCTAGCACATAGACAAACACTAAAGAGGATATCAGGTCTAGAAGCAGTCAAGTACAGAAGAGAACCAATCATACCTCTGCAGAGCTTCTGATCTACCTTTTTACTTACCCTTTCTTTACCTAGAGTGCTTGTTGGATGCATTGGAGTCTTTGCTTGCTTACTTTCTGTCATGTTGAATTTCTTCAGAAGCTCCTTTACATACTTTGTCTGATGTATGTAGGTGCCTTCTGGAGTTTGATTCACTTGAATTCCCAGAAATTATCTGAGTTCTCCCATCATGCTCATTTCAAATTCTGCCTGCATAGATTGAGCAAACTCCTTTCCAAGCGTAATATTGGTAGTTCCAAAAATAATATCATCTACATAAATTTGACAGATTAAAATGTCTTTCTTAATTGATTTATGGAAGAGGGTAGTATCAACTTTTCCTCTGATAAAATTATTTTCCAGAAGAAAATTACTCAGCCTCTCATACCAAGCTCTGGGAGCTTGTTTTAACCATAGAGTGATTTCTTCAGTTTAAAAACGTGTTTTGGAAATTTTTCATTTTCAAAACCAGGGGGTTGATGAACAGAAACTTCCTCTTCTATGAAGTCATTTAAGAAAGCACTTTTAACATCCATCTGATACAGAGTGATGTTATTCTGTGCAGCAAAAGAAATAAGCAAGCGAATAGATTCTAACCTTGCCACAGGAGCATATGTCTCTGTGTAATCTATACCTTCTTGCTGACTATATCCTTGGTCAACCAGCAGAGCCTTGTTTCTGATAACTTCTCCTTGCTCATTCAGCTTATTTCTGAAAACCCATTTTGTTCCAATGATATTGAATCCATTTGGTCTTGGAACCAGATCCCAAACATCATTCCTTGTGAATTGGTTAAGCTCCTCTTGCATAGAAAGTATCCAATCATTATCTTGAAGAGCCTCATCTACAGAGGTAGGTTCAATGATAAATACCAAACCAAACAATGACGTTCCAGATGATCTGAGAAAATATCTTGTTCTGATAGGGTCATCCTTCTTTCCAATTATCATTTCCTCTGGATGAGAGGCTTTGATTCTGGATGATCCTTTAACAGTTGGTTCTTCAGAAATTTTCAAGCTATCCATCTGAGCAGTCAAAGGAGTAGCATCTGACGTTGCTTCTAGTGCTTTTGCTTGAGCTTTGTCTGCCTCTAATTCTTCAGAATCTGTGAGAAGGACTTCTCTATCTGTAGAAATTTCAAGCTGCTTTGGCTTTTGATTGCCAAGCTTATCATCAAATCTAACATGAATTGATTCCTCTACAATCTGTGTCTTAGTATTGTATACTTTGTAGCCTTTAGAGCATTCAGAATATCCAAGCATGAAACACTTCTGAGCTTTAGAATCAAACTTGTTCAGATTTTCCTTAGTATTCAAAATAAAACAAACACATCCAAAAGGATGAAAATAAGAAATGTTGGGCTTTCTATTCCTCCACAATTCATAAGGAGTCTTCTCTAGAAGAGGTCTTACAGACACTCTGTTCTAAATATAATATGCTGTATTAATTGCTTCTGCCCAAAAATGTTTTGCCATGTTAGTCTCGTTAATCATGGTTCTGGCCATTTCTTGCAATGTTTTATTTTTCCTTTTTACAACTCCATTCTGTTGAGGAGTTCTAGGACAAGAAAAATCATGTGCAATGCCATTTTCTTTAAAATATTTTTCAAAGTATCTATTTTCAAATTCTCCACCATGATCACTTCTGAATTTAATAATTTTAAATTCTTTTTCGTTTTGGACTTGTTTGCAGAAGTCAAAAAATACAGAATGTGACTCATCCTTGTGTTTCAGTAATTTTACCCATGTCCATCTGATGTAGTCATCAACTATGACTAATCCATACTTCTTGCCTCTGATGGATGCAGTTTTCACTGGTCCAAACTGATCAATATGAAGCAGCTCTAATGGTCTAGAGGTAGAAACAACATTTTTAGTTTTGAAAGAAGATTTTGAAAATTTTCCTTTCTGACAGGCTTCACAAAAAGCATCTAAGTTGAACTTCAACTGAGGAAGTCCTCTGACCAGATTGAGTTTATTAATCTGAGATATACGTCTCATACTAATATGACCCAATCTTCTATGCCAGACCCATTGCTCATCGTTAACAGACAGAAGGCATTTTACATTTTGAACTTTTAGTTCTGAAAGATTAATTTTGTAAATGTTGTTCTTCCTTTTCCCATAAAGAGGATTGAACCATCTTTTTGACTCACAGCTTTACAACATTTTTGATTGAAGATTATATCATAACCATTGTCACTTAATTGACTTATGGACAATAGATTATGTGTTAATCTTTCAACAAGTAAAACATTAGATATGAAAGGAAGGTTACCATTACCAATAGTTCCAGAGCCAATGATTTTGCCCTTCTGGTTCCCTCCAAACTTCACGTCACCTCCAGATCTAAGTTCCAGGCTTTGGAACATAGACCTTCTTCCCGTCATGTGTCGTGAGCAGCCAGAGTCCAGTTACCATGATTGGTGTCTCAACTTTGCTGCTAAGGACATCTGCAACAAAAATTATTTTGTCCTTAGGTACCCATATTTTCTTGGGTCCTCTAGGGTTAGTAGGTTTGAAATTCTGTCTGAATTTCTTTCCCTTAAAAGCATCTTTGTTCTGACGAAATTTTGGTTTAACGAAAGCTTTAGTGTTCTGATCTGTACGTGTGTGATTGATATCATTCAGATGACCATATTTAAAATGGGTGTACAGAGGAGAATACTTAATGATCAGTTTATCAACAGGTTTTGGATTTAAATCCTTCCCAGAGGGTGATTCATATCCAATTCCTTTTCTATTGTTTCTGCTTACGCCATAGATCATGGAAGCCATTTTGCTTCTATCTAGGCCTCTGGACAGAAACCTCTGAAAACTATAATCATACTCTTCTAAATTTTTTTTAGAGCATGGCATAGGATCTGAGTCATACTTTTGAGCTTTTTCTAAGTCATTTTTCATTTTAAGATTATTTGCTTTAAGCTTAGCAACTTCTGATCTCAGCTGATCAGTCTCAGATGCAAGATAGCTCTGAAGCTTCTTGTATTTGAGTTTGATCTTACTGTAGCTTTCAAGAATTTTAGATAAACTTTCAGTAAGTTCAGCTCTAGTAAGTTCAGAAAATACCTCTTCTGAATTTGATTCTGATCCAGATTCAGCTGTTTCTTCGTGGTCCTCCATGTCAGCCATCAGTGCCACATTAGCACATTCATCTTCTGACTCTGATGAAGATTCAGAAGCATCTGAATCATCCCACGTGGCCATTAGAACTTTCTTCTTCTTTTCAAACATCTTTCTGGGTTTCTCCTTCAAAAGTTTGGGACATTCATTTTTATAGTGGCCTGGCTCCTTGCACTCGTAGCACACTACACCTTTCTTTCCAGATTTCTTGTGTCTAGAAGATTCGCCATGTTGATCAGATCTCTTGAAGTTTCTGAACTTCTTTTGTTTATGCTTCCAGAGTTGGTTTATCCTTCTTGACAGCAAAGACAGTTCATCTTTTTCAGAGGAAGATTCTTCAGAGCTTTCTTCAATTACCTGCAAAGCTTTAGCAGATTTGTTAGATTTTAGCGCAACAGACTTACCTTTCTTCTGAGGTTCATCTTCTTCCAGCTCAATCTTATGACTCCTTAAGGAACTGATAAGTTCCTCTAGAGTGATCTTATTCAGATCCTTTGCAAGCTTCAATGCTATCACCATTGGTCTCCACCTTGTTGGTAAACTTCTGATTATCTTCTTGACGTGATCAGAGGTAGAGTAACCTTTGTCCAGAACCTTCAGACCAGCAGTTAGAATCTGAAATCTTGAGAACATAGCTTCCACAGATTCAGATTCCTCCATCTTGAAGGCTTCATATTTCTGAATGAGCGCTAAGGACTTTGTCTCCTTTACTTGGGAGTTTCCTTCATGCGTCATTTTCAAAGATTCAAACATATCAAATTTTGTTTCTCTATTTGTTATTTTCTCATACTCAGTATGAGATATAACATTTAATATAATGGTTCTCGCCTTGTGATGATTTCTAAAATCATTTTTCTGTTGATCAGTCATTGACTTTCTGTCAACCTTTTTGCCTTCATCATTTGTAGGATGAATATAACCATCAGTGACCAAATCCCATAAGTCAACGTCATAGCCTAGAAAGAAACTTTCTATTCTATCTTTCCAATAATCAAACTTCTCACCATCAAACCTGGGAGGTTTGGTGCTGATTCTGTCTCTATCATCATATTTGTTACTGTTTGAAGTTGAAGTTTCAGCCATGATAAATCAAGAATAATAGATCAAGAGTTTTTCCCAACAGGATCTTTCGCTGTCACGGTTAACTGATAGCACTTACAGAACCGAAGCTCTGATGCCAACTGAAGGTAGGAAAAACACTTAGAAGGGGGGTGAATAAGGGTTTTAAAAACAATTAAGATGATAGAAAAATAACAAGGTATTTTTATCCTGGTTCGTTTGAACTCAAACTACTCCAGTCCACCCTACCAAGGTGATTTGCCTTTCTCAACAAGGACTTAATCCACTAAATCAAACTGATTACAGTGTTAACAATTAACAGTCTTAGTCTTCTCAAGAAATCTGACCACACTTGGTCTCTTAAGGAATCTTTTACAAAAGATAAACTAACAATGTGTTTAAGAGTTGCTTCTAAAAAGCTATATCACAACTGTGATTTTTACACAAGTTAAAGAACGAAATAAAAACTATTTAGCTTTGAAGAATGTTTGTATGAGTTGCTTGTTGAATAATTTGTCAAGTGATTCGTCAACTTTGAAGTGATGCTGAGACTTGCTTTTATAGTACTTGAAGTCCATTTCTCAAAGACTGTGCAACATTGTGCATTTTGTTGCTTTTGTCTTCTATTGAATTTTCCTTTCTCAGAAGGGGAATGTTCAGACAAATCCTTTTTGTCTGAATTTCTGCGTCATGCACGAATGAGGAAAGAGTCGTTTGGATAAGGACAAGGAATATGCCAACGGATCTTTATTTGAACAGCATCTTCTTCAACAACTTTGGAACGTCTTGCATCAGATCCTCTGATGATGTTCCTAGTTCTTCAGATCAGAGTTACTCTAACAGAGTTTTGCAGCAAAGTGCTTTAGCGTGAAAATCTTTAACAAAGCAGACTTGCTTATCAGAGCCTATGTACTTGCAGCATTAAGTACTTCCAGAGTCTTCTGAAACTTTACTGCATGTTCTTTACTCAAATTCTTCTCAGCTTCGCTCAGAGTCATCTGTAGCAGATCAGAGTCTTTTGATGTATTGCTTCAGAGTCTTCTGCCGCAGCGCTTCTACACTCAGAGCTTTGTATAAAGAAACGTTCAGAGTATTTTATGCTTTCAGATGAATATAAATTTTGATATCTGAAACAAATAAACTTGAACAAAATTAGAGTATATAAATTCTCTATACAAAATTTCATTAATGTTATCATCAAAACAGTGAGATATATTAAACACCAATTTGTATTCTAACAATAGACACACTAGCCACCCAAATCAAATTTAAAACAATCTGATATACTTGCCCATGTATATGATATACCCCCTGGGTATATTCTTAAAATAGTTTGTCTAACTAAAACAAATATCCCGCTCGAGTATATGATATACCAACATGTATATTCTTAAAGAAAATAGAATTAACCACAAACCCTTCCTAATTCAGATTTGTCACGCTTCTCATTCACATTAGCTTCTTCAAACCTTCAAATCTTGCTTGCTTGAGAGGCTTTGTCAAAGTATCAGCTAAATGCAACTCAGTTTTGTAATGTTTAATTCTTAATTTCTCTTTACTAACTTGGTTTCTTAGAAAATGGTACCTCATTTATATGTGCTTGTTCCTACCATAACTCATAGGGTGATTTGCTAAATCAATATCTGACTGATTGTCCACTAAATCCTTGATTTGCTCACAATTGATCACATTTATTCACAGTTGCTCACATTGAACTCTTCAAACAACATCTCTAACCAACGTGTTTGACAACCAACATAAGAGGCTACGACATACTCGGCCTCACATGAAGACAAAGCTACAATTTCTTGCTTCTTTGAACTCCATGAGATTGGTGTTGATCCAAGCACGAACAAGTAGCTTGTTGTGGTCTTTCTATCATCTTGATCACCACTCTAATCTGAATCACAATAATCATACACCTTGGCATTCATTATTATGTATTGTTGATTTGGCAAGAGTACTCCATGGTCTGTTGTACCTCTAATGTCGAGAAACTATTATTCATGATATCAAGCATATCTTAAAATCTAAATATACCCCCTCAAGTATATGCCATACTTCTGAGTATATTCTTAAAACAAAATTGAATTAACCACAATAATTTGAAATTTAATAAGATCCATTTGCAATTTTTAAAAATCTTTAAAATCAATTGAAATTTTTAAAAAGTATGGAGATCGCTTTGTAAAATTTAAAAGACTAATAATAATAAGTTTGATATTCATATTATATAGAGTATAAGGGAATCTTTAAATTTCCTACTTTAATATGTCATAAATTCTTCAAATAAGTTTAACTTGTGGGAAAAAATTCATAGATTTTCATCATTTTAACCATTCTAAATATTCTTTATTTAAATATTTTACCCAAATTATATTAAATTAGTTTAATACTTTTTTTTATTAAAAATTATATAACACTTATCTTTGTATTTTATGTGAAAAAATGCAACATAATTAGTCAATAGTTAAAGCATTAAGCATTCAAGATTTCTTTTAATGTTATTAAAACAATTCATTTGTTGCATTCAAATACCTACCTTAAGGAACCATTGTGCAAAGTGTGAGCTCAGATGAGACTCTAACACCTAACAATAAATTTATTACACCTAATACTTGAAGGATTTAAGAACTTAATATTTGTTTAGAAGTTAAACAACTTGGTGTGTTATGTTTCAACACCTAATTCAGGGAAACATTACACAACATTAAATATAACATTTGACTTTATAAACCTTTCAAAACACTCTTTATTAATCAACTAACTTAATGCCTTCAAAACTCTTAGAAACACCATGTAAGTCCAAAAGTTAAGTGGGATTATATCAATGCTGATATTCTATTTGCAAAACTAAAAGCAATAAAAAATATTAAAAACTTAAACACACATCTGTACTTTTCTCAGCTATTTTTCATTCACCATCGATTATTTTTACACTTTATTTATTATTCACAAATACGATGAATAATATATAATAAACATTACATGAATAATGATATGAACAATTTGTGTAGAGTGAATGTGAACAATGTCTTTCATATGAACAGTACTCCCGTGAACTGCATGTACAATGAGTTTTAGCAGTTTTAGCAGTAAATCAAAATTAATTAATACAATATAAAAAGTTAATTAATAAAGTGATGAAATTGATTAATAAATATTTAAATATTAAAAATGATTTTTAATAAAAAAATAAAATTGATTAATGAAATGTTAAAAGTTAGTTAATAAAATTATTTTTAATAGTAAAATAAAATAGGTTAATATAATATAAAATATTGATTAGTAAAATTATGAAATTAATTAATCCAACAATTTTATATTGATACCCCTTAATCCAGAATAAGAAATAATTTTTTTTAATATTTTTTAAAAGTTATTATTATTATAATTCACTTCATCAATTTTATATCAATGTACTATAATTAATTCAAAATAAAAAATAATATATATATATATATATATATATATATATATATATATATATATATATATATATATATATATATATATATATATATATATATATATATATATATATTATCATATTGTTATATTTCACTATTCATCCTATTAATAAATAATAAAAATCATTTTTTCTTTTTAAAAGTGAAACCCCATTTTCAATCAAACAATGTTAAGTTTTTGGAAAGATTATCTAATTTTCTAGAATTATATTAAAGATATCATACAAGTTGAGCTAGAAAAGACACCAATTATTAATCTTGTCTGATATCTGTATTGTCACTTGCCCTTTGTCACTGAATCTCACGTAAAAGAAAGAAAAGATTGTCTGTGACTTGTATCGATCTAAAAACAAGTTACACTCAGTTACGGAGTATTACTACTTACTAGTAATGTATGTTACTTTTACACTTAATATTATTTACATATACGAATAACACAAATAAATTATGTTACTGTTCATTAAATTATTTATACTTTTTACAACTCTTAATTATTTATTATTTTTTCAGACTTTTGTTTATATGACGTTTTATGGCTATTTAAATATGTATGCGTATCTATAAATATATTTTTATTTGAATCTTTACTATATTTTTCATTTTTGCTTTTGCAAATAAATGTTGTTCTTATTATTATTATTTATTATTCATATATATATATATATATATATATATATATATATATATATATATATATATATATATATATATATATATATATATATATATATATATATATATATATATATATATATATATATATATATATATATATATATATATATATATATATATATATATATATATATATATATATATATATATATATATATATATTTATTTATTTATTTATTTATTTTAGACCAGTTAAAGGCATCATAGATATTGTTTTATAAAAAAATGTATTTCCAAAACTTAAAACTTGTTAATATTAGATGAGTTAAATGTAATTTATAAAATAAAATTATAATTTTTTAATGGCAAAAGCTTAAGATAAAATGTAGCGGCAATTTGAACCTAAAAATTAAATTTTAAGTTTGTTGTTGTGAATCAACCTTTTATAATATTCACATAAAATTATTAAAAAGTTGAAGCTTCCGCTTAAGGGGGAGTATTGTGGAAGCATTGTGAATAGACTCACACTTAAGGGAGAATGTTAAGTATAACAAGTGTGAGTAGTAAGGGTAATAGTCTCACATTGGCTAAAAATGTGAAGACTTGAGCATTTATAAGTTGGGGAACCCATATACCTATCACCTTAAGGTTTTGAGTGAGTATGTGGTGTGTCTCTCACAAAAGTGTTGCTTTAGAAAAGATGTCCTACGATTTTCAATGCTCCCTAGTTGAAAAGTCTCTCCCAACAATGGTACCATGAGCCTTTGGTTCGAGTGAATGTACGACTCACCTGTATCGAAAGTACTCCCCACATGTGGTGGTTAGGAGGTGTCCCATTAAAGAGTGTCAACGACGGTACAAGGGTGATGAGTAAAAAACACACAACAGAAAGTGCAGTTGTATAGTTGAAGCTTCCGGTTAAGGGGGAGCATTGTGGATAAACTCACACTTGAGTGGGAGTGTTAAGTATAACAAGTGTGAGTAATGTGGATAATAGTTCCAAATTGGATAGGAATTTGGTGACTTGGGCATTTATAAGTGGGAGAACTCACACACCTATCACCTTAAGGTTTTGGGTGAGTATGTGGTGTGTCTCTCACAAAGATGTTGCTCTCAAAAGGAAGTGTCACGATGTTCAATGCTCCCTAGTGAAAATCTCCCCTAATAGAGAGTTTTGGGTGAATATGTGGTGTCTCTCTCACTTTTGTTGCTCTTGGCCCAATGTTCAATGCTCCCTAGTGATAAACTCCTCCAACAAATGGTATCATGAGCCTTTGGTTCATAAAGGGACCGACTTACCAACTCACACTTGAGTGGGAGTGTTAAGTATAACAAGTGTGAGTAATGTGGATAATAGTTCCAAATTGGATAGGAATTTGGTGACTTGGGCATTTATAAGTGGGAGAACTCACACACCTATCACCTTAAGGTTTTGGGTGAGTATGTGGTGTGTCTCTCACAAAGATGTTGCTCTCAAAAGGAAGTGCCACGATGTTCAATGCTCCCTAGTGAAAATCTCCCCTAATAGAGAGTTTTGGGTGAATATGTGGTGTCTCTCTCACTTTTGTTGCTCTTGGCCCAATGTTCAATGCTCCCTAGTGATAAACTCCTCCAACAAATGGTATCATGAGCCTTTGGTTCATAAAGGGACCGACTTACCTGTATCGAAATGCCCAGGAAGTGGTGTCCCATTGAATCGAAATGCCCGAGAAGAGGTGTATCAAAATGCCTAGTAATAGGTGTCAACGACGTTACAAGTGTGTGTGGACAAAAGAGTTTTCACTTGAGGGGGAGTATTATGGACTCACACTTGAGAGGAAATATTGAGAATAATAAACTCAAGTGTGAGTTGGAGTCCCGCAGATGAATTGCATGTTTTAAAATCTTCTCAGCACACGAGAAACATATTGCTAGCAAGCATAAGAGATCCAAGCATCAAGTGCATCCAACAATTTTCTGCAATTCTCTCCACTACTACAATGAGTTTATACCACGGCGCCCATTTTACTATAGTTCTTTGAGGACCGCTTGAACCATTTGAACTCTAACCATTGTTTCATTTCCATTAAAGAAATGAACCATCATATCGTTTCCATCCTTAACTCGTTCAACATAATTTTTGTACCATCAATATTGTTCTTCAGAGAACGTGAAAAAATGACATCATTATCTTTTTCTGGATAAACGTATAAAGCAAAAAAAAACGCAGGAAAAAGGAAGAAGGAACACAAAGAAACTTACAAAAAGAATGATGAAACTTATAATATTTATCTCTTTTACTTCTTCATCACGTTTTCAATAAATAAAAATTTTCTACCATGCATGTATAATAAAATATCGATCTTGAATGTTATTGTTGTTGTTGTTGAATGTTTATGTTGTTGTTGTTGTTGCTATTGTTGTTCAATGTGTATGAAAAATATTTGTATTCATGGATATATGTGGAAATAGTATTATAGAGTTAGATGAAAGAGTTGGATTTGATCAAAGTGGTTCTAGTTGAAGATAATAGGTTCTTGACATGTCTTCAAGGTGATTATTCTTACTATATCAACCAAAGAGAAAAATATGTTGTTGTTTATGTTGTTGTTGTTGAATTTTTATGATCGTGTTTATGTTGTTGTTGTTGTTAGGAACAAACCAATGAACATAGACTTAGGTAAGAAAGACTTAGGCAAGAAAATGGTGTATGAGAATAGTATTATAGGGTTAGATGAAAGAGTTAAATTTCATCAAAGTAGTTCTAGTTGAGGATAATATGCTCTTGACATGTCTTCAAGGTGATTATTCTTACTATATTAAGAAAGGAAAATATTATGTTTAATGCCTATGTTTTTGTTGTTGTTGTTGTTGTTGTTGTTGTTGTTGTTGTTGTTGTTGTTGTTGTTGTTATTGTCGTTGTTGTTGAATGTTTATATTGTTGTTGTTGTTAAGGAATAAACTAATGAATATAGACTTAGATAAGAAAATGGTGTATAAGACACATTTGTATTCATGGTTATATGTTGTTGTTATTGTTGTTAAGGTACAAACCAATGAACATAGACTTATTTGTTGTTAGTGGTGGACATAGCCCATTTTATCTTATAGGTTTATTTGTTATTCTTGGTTAGAATGTTTATTTATGTTGTTGCTTGAATATTTGAGGATAATATATGTTGTTCTATGTTGTTGTTAAGATTGGTTTAATGTTATGATATTGTTTTTCTTTTGTTATTGTTTTGAACATATATGAACTATTCATCTAGCAACGAAACTCATACAAATGAATCTAAAACTGTAGAGGGGAAAAAATAAAAAAAAACAAAGATAGGTTCTATAATGATGACTAAATTAATAAAAGTTTGTAACTCGGATAATAGATTGTCGATTGAGTTTAATGTCGTAACTTGAATATGTTATAGTCTGAATTATTTGCTTTTTAGGAGTTATGTTGCGTTTCTAGAAAGTAGAAAAATGAATATTTTGATAGATGATTGGACCCAAGTATAAAAAAATGTGAAAGAAAGCATATGGATAAACTTTAAGGTATTAATTTTAGTTTACACAATTCAATGGTATATTTTTATAATTACAAATACATACGTATTGATGTAACTGTAGTCGGCTTATTAGTTTACTTATGTTGGTGAGCATTGGAAGGCCTTTAAGTCATAGCTCACGTGTGACTATATTACGAAACCTAAGTTTGATATTGAGCATTTAATTGTGAAATATAATTATATTGACAAGATGGTTTGAGAAAATTTTGTCAAGTTTCATAGTTCTGCTGATTTTTTAGTTAGTAGTATTTTTTTATAATAATTTTATGCTTATGATTTATAGATACAAACTATACAAATTAATATTTTCACTATGTTTATAATATGTTAAAAGTGAATCAAGAAAGCTAAATAAGGAAAAAAAAAACAAATATCCCCATTGATTATCTCGTGGGGGTTACAAGAAACTTAAGGAAATGTTGATTAATTAAAAAAATAACAAATGGGAGACAAGGACTCCATGAGTTATGATCGCAATCTATCTCCACCATTACGACATGAGAAGTGAAAGAAGGACCAACAAAGACCAAGTGGATAGTTCACTTCAGATGCCTCACGAGCAGTCACTAAAAAAGCTATAAGTAGTTTTTTTTTCCTATTAGAATATTAAATGTAGGATTTGTTATGTGCAATTTAAATCGCTTTGGTGACAATATCATATTTGTGTTGTGTAGAATTCGTTGATTGATATGGCCACTCATGGTTCCTTTGCTCCACAACCACGACATGGTTTATATTTATGAGATGAGACGTCTTCTTACTACGTAAGTTTATATTTATGAGACTTTTAATTAGTAATATTTGCTTTAACTTTGTAATTAGATTAGCCTGTAATATGTTTAAACCTTTTTCAATATACAAAGTTGTGGAGCGACACCATATATTGAATGAAGTTAGAAATAAAAGACTCGCATTTTGTATGCCTTTGATAAGTGGATTACTTGTAACAATCATTTATCTATAATTACGTGTGTGGTTATATATTCATGTAATCTTTAAATTTATAGACGAGAAAACGCAAAGGAGGATACATGTGAGATTTTTTTTTTAATGAAACACATGTTAAACATTTTCTCTGTCATCATTGTTGATTTTTGAGATCAGGTATATTCATTTAAAATAACATATTAATGTTTAAATTTTTTATTATTTCAACTCATGTGATCTTCAATTTTTTATATGGATGTTTCACGCACTACACCATTCTCATTAGAAGACTTTAAAGATGTTCATACATGTTTGCCATCTTGCGTCAGTGCGCTTTATAAGCTAGAGGGATCACATTGAGCTTGTAACATATGTTTGCAATATTTTGTGTTTGATCTAAATAATATTTAGGTTTGTTTGGTATTATATTGAAGTTATTTTTTGGTTATAAAAATATGTGTGTTTGTTGGTTCATATTCTGTTGTGGTAAAGAAATATCGTATAAAATACAGGTAATAAAAATTTGGGCATATATGAAATAATAAAAAATATTTTAAAAAAATAGAGTATTTCACCATGGTTGAAACATTAATCGTGGTGAAAACGGTGCGCCAATTATTATATACCATGGTATGGCTGAGCATCAAACCTATGACCTTTAAATATTTTACCAGAGTTGATTACGATGATGTGGTGATATATAGTGCGCTACTTATTTTATCATTATGGTCACACGTCCGTGGTGGAAAGCAACATACTTACTTCCACCACTACATTACTACGGTTGACCAACCAAGATGGTATCCCTTTTTCAGCCGCGGTGAAAGTGCTTTTTCGTAACAATGCTCCTAACTAATAGCAAGTTAGTTATTTCTTCTCTATTATACATAGAGAAGACGTCAATTCAAGTAATAAATTTCAAATTTAATTTTAATTGATTATTTTCCCTCACATGTTGACTTGAACATTAAAATTTTAACCTTATAGATCAACTCCCTCTCCACTGCATCAAAATCCGTCATTATTCTCAATCTTTACTTCATATTTTATTCCATAACGGAATAATTACTAAAATTATTGTTTGCAAAATAGTTATACTGAAACTAAAAATTGAAGAAATTTGTTAAATAAACTAAAAACAAAATGTAAATTTTTATTAAGACTGAAAACATATTTAACTTTATCTATATAATTTTAGTATCTGAATGAAAAATGTATATTTATAATCATAGATTTTATTAAAAAAAGTATATAATATTTTTTAATTACATTTTGATCCCCTTATTTAATTGACTCAACGTTGCTAGTCCTCTTTTAAAATTCTTTAGTTATGGACATTTAATTATATTTTTGAATTTAAAATGTAGGCTTAATTCATCTTTTAGTCCCTGAATTTAATTTATGATTTCACTTAGGTTTTTTATCTAATAAACGTTACATTTTAATTCATCAAAAACTATTCCGTTAACCAATTTAGTCTACTCTGTTAACTTTTAACTTTAAATATCTTACGTAAGACACTATTGTTGAGTGTCTACTATAGACTTCATTATTTTTTTAATTTTAACCATTTGATTTTTTTTGAAGAATTGTACGCGGTTGGATCTTGAAAGTCTATTTATTATTCTAGTACATCATCAACGCCTGATATTTTTTACTTATCTTCATCTTCTTCCCCTTTCTTCATCTTCATCTTCATCACCATCTTCATTAATCTTTATCAAATTTTTAGAAAAATTAAAATTTTGAAATACTTCTCTAAATTTTTTTTCACATCATGAAACTCAATTTATGTTACAATTACTTAATATCCATTTATAAACTTCAATTTTGTTATCATGTTAATCATTATCACACTTCAAATTTTCTAACAAAGGGGTTGTTGCTTATGACATTAAAGATCTTTTTTTTTATCTTCTTATTATTCATCTTCTTTGTGTAATGGTGTTAGAAATAAAAACAAAATTTATTTTGGGTTTGATTTGGCTTTAACTTAGGATTCTTTAAATGAGTTTGTGGAGAAAATTTGTAAAAAAGATGTAATTGGTTTCAAAGAAGGTTAAGTAAATAATTTGTGTTCTTCATATGATTTGCATTCAAATGGGTTTGCATTCACACATAATAGGAAATAGAGAGAGTAATAATCATGCTTACCAAACTTAATATAGATGATTGGCCAAAGAATGTGAAACACTAGAAATTATTTTTTAATTGTTAATCTTAATTTTACTTTTTTTGATTTAATGGGTAAGTTTAGTTTCACTTTTTTTGATTTAATGGGTAAGTTTAGTTTCACTTTTGTTTATTGGGTTATCTTGAATTTTATGGAGTTTTGTTTAATTTTATTTTTTGTGATTTTAATTTTGTAGAAAATAGGTGTACAATTTATTGGTTATTAACATATTATCAAGATTTGATATGAAAAATTCTGGAAATTTATGAAATTTTAATAAATATGGTGATGAAGAAGATTAAGAAGAAGGAGAAAGAAGGTGAAGATACCTAAAGAATTAGTTGTTGATGATGCACTATAAATATTAATAAACTCTCAAGATTCAAAGTTGTAAAATTCATCAAAAAGATTAAATAATTAAAATTAAAAAAATAATAAAGTCTATGGTGGACACTCAACAATAGTGTCTCACCTAAAATATTTAAAGTTAAAAATTAACAGGAATGACTAAAATGACTAACGGAAAAGATTTTAAAAGACTAAAATATAATGTTTATTAAATAAAAAATTAAAGTGAAAATTTAAATTAAGTTAGGGGACTCCAAGACCAATTAAATCTAAAATATATATATTTTAAATGATCACATGAAATACAGTATAATAATGTAGAATGATCTAAGTATAAATTTTAAAATATAAAAAACAATTCTTTAGGTGAATGCAAATAGAAAATCAAAATTGTAATTAAGTGGTAAACTTTTAATATACTAACTACTATATTGTATATCAATTATATTATTTTAAAATAAAACACACATTGATAAAAAATATTAAAAAAATCAATAATTCTAGTATAATAGGAAGAAAAAAAAAACCAATGTTATTGTGAAAAAAACAGTTAACTTGCACACAAATATTTTGCTCAAATGATATATATTGGAGTTGGGAGTAGTAACAAAATCTTCCTTATTGGTAAATTTCAGATATAAATTTAACATTACAAAAACACAAAATGTGTTTACCAAAAAAAAAAAACATAAAAAGTGAAAAAAAAATTATAGACAGTGAATAGAAAACAACTAGAAAACAAAAATAATAATAATAATACTTATCTATGATGTATCTATGACTACGAGAAAATTAATTGATCTTATCTTCTTTTGCAATAGAGTTTTTACAGTGAGCAATTGCAGCTTGAATTGCAGCATGTAACTCTTCCATGGTACTATCATTTGTAGAAGATGAAGAAGAAAGAGCAGCACCTTTTGCTAACAACAATCCACTATTTGTTGGAGAAGTTCTCATGGAAGCTGGTGCTGAATATTCTCCTCTACTTCCTCTAACTTGTGGCTTATTTTTCCTCATTAAATTCCCTGAACGTGAATAAGCTTCTCCGTGGAATCGATTCTTTTCTCTTTTTCTGAAAAAGTATTTCTTCAATGCTTGAATCATGTCATAACCAATAAGTTTCTTCTTGTTGTTATTCTGCTGAGGCTTCTCTTTATTATTTCCTTTTGCTAATCCAAACAAAGAGAAGCTGTTGGATTTAGTGTTGGTGGAACTGGATTTGATTTCTTGTTTTGTGATTCCCGTGATGATGTTGTTTGTGCTGTGAAATTCTCGGTGGCTGGTGTTGCAGCTTCCGGTGTCTTTTCTGAACTTTTCATTTTCTGTTATAGGGAGAGTGAAACTGTCGTTTGAGTTGGTGGAAAGGCGAGGTGAGGAAGGGAAATGGGAGAGGAGATGAAGGGGAAGTAAATGGCCGTGGAAGAAAATGTCATCAGCTGGAGATAAGTCAAGTGCAAGAGACTGTGGTGAGGGTTTTGATTTGTCATGGATCGTAGTGGAGGAGTTAGAGTGGAGAGAAATTGTGAAGGAGAATTCATGAGTAGGTGAAGAAGATGGTGAAGAAGAAGAAGGATGATGATTGTTTTTTTCTATGGTGTTTTGATGTTGTTGTGTTTCCATAATAATTTGACAAGATTTGATCAAGTGTTTGGTGGAAAGAGAGAGAGAGAGAGAGAGAGAGAGAGAGAGAGAGAGAGAGATAGGTGGAAAAGTTTGTGATCTTTGTTTCACTTTGATGTATGGATGGAATGTTAAGAAAGGTTTTTAGGAGGGATAAGAGAAGCAAAAAAGAAGGAAAGAGTGTGAGTCATTGTCAAAACTATGTTTGAACTTTTTTGATGCTTTTTCATACATATAAGACATTATACATTAATTATTTTTGTGTGTATGTAATTACTCCATCCTTCCTTACAATTGGATAATGATATTTTTTAATCATTAACAATTTTTCAAATGTCTCCTTTTATCTTTTTCTCTCTCAAACGACTCTTTTTTATCTCTTTATCTCTTCATGCACAATTAGAGGCTTGTAAGCCAATTTAGCCAAACCCATGAATGACCCATCAAATCCAAAATATTAATCTAATCCAATTAATTAATTAAAGCATTTGATAATAATTAGTATTATTATATTTGATTCAAAGTTTATTAATCCTCTCTCTCCTTAAAATAAATAATACTTTCAATTTTTGATAAATTTTTATTTTTCAACTATTCAATTCATTATTTTTATTTTATATAAGTGATCCTATGCGGACGATATCTTTATAAGTTATACTATTAAAAGTTCTAAATTAAAAAAATTAACATAATTAAGGTTTAGATATCTCTTAGACACATAAGAGCACATAATTTCTATTTTAGAATTGAGAAGGTTTATTCAACCACATGTTTCTAATAAAAAATACATGGGTTGTATGTTGATGATTAATTGAGACAAGCTTAAAGATTATGAAAAAGCATGTCCGACCACAGATGCTACTAAGTGGTAGATTGTGATAAAAGAGGAGGTGAACTCTTCACTTTCCAATCAAATATAGAAACTAGCTAAGTTATTTAGTGAAAAATAGTTATTTCACAACAAATGGGTGTATCAAAGAAGAATCATAAGGTCTCTAAATTAGTGGTAAAAGAATTCTAGCAAAAGGAAGAAATTGACTATATTAAAAAAAATTCTGGTTGTGAAGCAAAATACTATCAAGTTTGTATTAAGTATTGTTGACATTGAAGATCTCTATCTTGAGAAAAAAAGGACATGAAGATTGCATTTTTTCATGGAGATTTAATTGAGGAGATGTACATTCAATAGCCTAAAGGATTTTCAGAAAAATGGAAGGGAATATGCTACGTATGCTAAAGAAGAGCTTGTATGGCCTAAAACAAGCTTCGAGACAATGATATATGAATTTTGAAAGCTTCATGCACAAGGAAGGTTTCAATAAATGCAATGTTGATCACTGTTGTTTCCTTAAGAGATATAAGTCCAATCATATCAGTTTGTCACTTTATGGAAATGACATGTTGGTAGCAGGTTCAGATTCAAACGAGATTAGAAACTTGAAGATGTAGTTGTCAAAAAAGTTTCACATGAGAGATTTAGATCCTGCAAAAAAAATGTTGATATGCAAATTACAAGAGATAAGCAAAGATTAGTTTTATAGTTATCTCAAACAGAGTGCACCAATCGTATGTTGTAAATATTTAAGGTTCAGTATGTGTACGAGCTGCAGTATAGCGACAAAAAGCAAAAGATTTGATTTTGGAAGGATTCCCTACGAGATATATATCGTCTCCACAGGGATTGGTGTGAGGGAAAGAATGACGTTCAACGGTCTCTACATTTCTAATCTTGTTGCGAAAATTATGATTTACAGATTCAAGGTACAAAAGATAAAAGCGGAAAATATAAAGACGGAAAATATAAAGTAAAGACTTAAAATATAAATGGAGCCTTATTAGGATTGGATTTCATCAATTGATAACACATGCATTCTTTTAATCAGTTAAACACAAATCAATCATTCGTCTAATATCCTTACGTATCACCCACGATAGAGGTTATGTCAAACACAACATCGAGAGAATAATTGTATTGTCTCATTGGTGATATCTCACGCAACTCAACAACACAAAGCATTAAAAACGGATACTCAAGCAAGTATTAAGCCTAAATCTATGTCTAGAGTCTAGAACATAATAGATAATCATCCTAGGTCCAGATCTGAAGAGTATATGTCTATAGCAGTTCATATCAAAGATAAACAGGTAAACAAAGATATCATTCATATCAGATCCATGATTGATTCATATAAAATGCCATGATCAAAATACATACTTACGCTTAACCCTTTTTAGATGCATTCAACTAATTTTCAAAGTGTAAGTCAATAAGTTCTTCATCTCTATTATCACGCATCCTCACAATACCGTATTGATCCTAATCATGCTACCCAAGCTACTAATCAACACAATAAAGTAGAAGATACAAGTGAATATCAACTTACAAAACTATGTCAAAAGTTTGCTCATTGATAGATAAATATCTAAGATCTAAGTTTTGCAAAAGTTTTTGTCAATACCCACAAATAAGAAATCAAACACAACATCAATATTGAATCAAAATTAGTTCACCAATATATATTATATGAAATAAATAAGGTATCAAAAGATTACATCCAAATCCAACAAGAGATCGAAGCTACTTACTCGAAGATCAAGCTCTGATTTCTTTTGATTTTGACTTCTCCCTCTTAGGGTTTTGTTTTTCTCTCTAAAAGTATGTTTGGAATGAGGAGAGATAAAACAGATTATAAAAACATACAAGATGTCTCCTAAAATATCTAGCAAGTTCCCTTATATACAAGTTACAAAAATTTCCTATAAGTGGCATTGCGCTAAGTGCCAGCAGAGCACGCCTAGCGCAATCAGTTCAAATGCGGAAAAAACACGGAGAACACGCTAAGTGCGGTATGAAACCCTTAGCTACTGCCTCTGGTCTAAAACGACGTTGAACCCGCACTGAAAAACGCGCTAAGCACGATTAGCCGTCAACTTACCAAAAAATTTCACTTTAGAAGTTCCTTTCGTCATCCAAATGCTCCTAGCATCACATCAGGCAAGAAAACTGATTCTTCTTCATTTCTTTGGCTTCCCTGTCCACTCCTTTGTGTCTTAATCATTGATGTTTTATGCATAAATTCTGCATAATAACACACAAATCAAAGAATCCAAAGGTATTTGCAATATGTTGAAGAATCACACAAGAACAAGAAATAAATCCATTAAAACATGAGAAATGAGTTGAAAAATGCCAAGAAAAATGGTTCAATTTAAGTCATATTTGCACTTAACAACTCGCCCCAACTAGATTTTTGCTTGTCCTCAAGCAAAGTATGCCCCTCATAAAAACAAGAGGATTTGCTCAAGCATAAGATTCAACCAAGAAAGGATTAACGGTTCAAATTTAAACAAGAGAGATTTTCTCAAATAAGTGAATTTGCTCAAACATGAGAATGCGCACAAGTAATGTTCACCACTCAATAAATCGAATAATGATAAAGAATTTAGTTCTTAAGCAAATATCATACAATGTTTCAAATAAAAACTAAATTCTCATGCTTGAATCACTCTAACACTCCTCTTAAAAATAAGAATGAAAAAGTTAACGCGATTGCAGTTGCGGGACAATTTTACTCACCTGACAAACAATGAAAATGGAAATCGAATTCATACATTCATCTAATTAATAAAAAATGAAATCATGGAAGTAAAAATATCACTAAGGGTTTTTAAGGTTGTAGCTTGGTTGGGTTCACAACAAAGGGACATTTCTAAAGGTCATTGAATCAAATTTACCAATGCAAAAGAGACATTCACTATACAAGTTATTTACACATTTCAACTTCTTTCACCACTTTCTTTCCTCTATTGCAAACCTTCTCAAACTTCCTTTTGCACAATTATTTCATTCTCTATTTTTCTTTTTCAAACAGACATTCTTTTTCTTTTGTTTTTCACATTCATATTCACAATTTTTCATGCTTGCTTGAAATTTTCAAAAGTTTTCGTAACCTACCATTTTCCTTTTTATTCTCCCCAAATTGAACTCAACCAAACCTCAAGTGAATGCTTCTTGCTTTTTATGGAAAAGAAGACAATTCAGAACAAATTTTATATTTTCAAGAAAAAATTTTTAGAATCCCACAAAATTCAATGATGAACTATCTTTCAAATTATGTACAAATACCAAGTTCATCACTAAACTAGGATATAAACTATTAAGCTCAAAGGGGTTAACAAATTCTTACTACTCACGAGTAAATTACTTTTTGGATAAGGTTATGCTCAATATAAAAAAATACCTTGACCATTCCTAATGCTTCCACAAAATCACAATAATAAAAAGATTAAGCATGAATCAAATGTATTAAACAAAGTTTATCAATCATCCTAAGCATTTAGTAAACAAATGAGGTTTCTTACAAATCGTGGCTTTTGGACCTAAGTGAAATAAACACTCAAACAAGTTGTAACATGAAATAAGAATACACATTTTCACAAAGCACAATCATTCTAACATTCTATAAAGCGGTACAATTTACCTTGCATGCATTCACACACTCAACATCCTACCATCACCACCCAAACTTGGGAGAATATTCATTAGATACTTTTATACAAATAGAAACTAATCTAGAAAAAGTTCTCATCATTCCCCCCTAATCAAAACTTAAGAAAACCTAAAAGGAATCAAATATATATACAACATAAACAATTGTACAAAGCTAAAAAAATATAGAAACTATTGCAATGCACTTTAATATCTAAACACCACTCCTCGACAACGGTGCCATTTTGTTTGAGTTGAAGTATAGCGGAAAGAAGCAAAAGATTTAATTTTAGAAGGATTCCCTCCGGGATTTATATCATCTCCACAGGGATTAGTGCAAGGGAAAGAATGTCGTTGAATAGTCTCTATATTTCTAAGCTTGTTACAAAAATTATGGTTTAAAGATTCAAGGTACAAAAAATAAAAGCTGAAAATATAAAGACAGAAAATATAAAGTAAAGACTTAAAATATAAACGGAGCCTTGTTGGGATTGGATATCATCAATTGATAACACATGCATTCTTCTAATCAGTTAAACACAAGTTAATCATTCGTCTAATATTCTCACGTATCACCCACAACAAAGGTTATGTCTAACGCAACATCGAGAGAACAACTATATTGTCTCATTGGTGACGTATCACGCAACTCAATAACACAGAGCATTAAGAACTGATACTCAAGAAAATGTTAAGCCTAAACCTATGTCTAGAGTATAGAACCTAACAGATAATCATCCTAGATCCAGATTTGAAGAGTATATGTCTATAGCGGTTAAAATCAAAGATAAATAGGTAAACAAAGATAACATCCATATCAGATCCATGATTGGTTCATATAAAACGCCATGATCAGAATACATACATACGCTTAACCTTTTTTACATGCATTCAACTAATTTTCCAAATGTAAGGGATCAAGTTCTTCATTTCTATTATCACGCATTCACACAATACCGTATTGATCCTACTCATGCTACCCATGCTATTGATTAAAACAATAAAATAGAAGATATAAGTGAATATCAACTTATAAAACTATGTCAAAAGTTTTCTCATTGATAGATGAATATCAAAGATCTAAGATTTGCAAAAGGTTTTGTCAAGACCCACAAATAAGAAATCAAAGACAACATCAATATTGAATCAAAACTAGTTCACAAACACATATTAGATGAAATACATAAGATATCAAAATATTACATCCAAACCTAACAAGAGACCGAAGCTACTTACTCGAAGATCAAGCTCTGATTTCCTTTGATTTTGACTTCTCCCTCTTTAGGTTTTGTTTCTCTCTCTAAAAGCATGTTTGGAATGAGGAGAGATAAAGATGGATTCTAAAAAAAAATACAAGATGTTCCCTACAATATTTAGCAAGTTCCCTTATATACAAGTTACAAAAAGTTCCTATAAGTGGAACTACACTAAGCGCCAGCAGAGTGCGCTTAGCGTGATCAGTTCAAAGGCGGCAAAAACACAGAGAGCGCGCTAAGCGAAATGAGAGTGCGCTAAGCATGGTCTGAAACCTTTAGCTACTGCCTCTGGTCCAAAATGACGCTGAACCCGTGCTAAGCGCGATTTTCCTTCAACTTGCTGAAAACTTTCATTTCAGAAATTCCTTTCATTATCCAAATGCTCCTAGCATCACATCAGGCAAGAAAACTGATTCTTCTTCATTTCTTTGGCTTCCTTGTCCACTAATTTGTGTCTTAATCATTGATGTTTTAGGCCTAAATTCTGCACAATAACACACAAATTAAAGAATCCAAAGTTATTTGCAATATGTTGAAGAATCACACAAGAAAAAGAAATAAATCCATTAAAACATGAGAAATGAGTTGAAAAATGCCAAGAAAGATGGTTCAATTTAAGTCATATTTTGTACTTAACAGTATGATGACTGCTAATCGATTTTGGAAACTTGTTATCTTCAATAGGAACATAACTATCATAGAACACCTAAGAATAGACAAGTAACAGTTGATTGGTTAGCTTGCAAATTTGTTTATCCATTAAGACACTGTCTGATTATGAGAACTAATGTTTTGTTTGTAAAAGTCATTCAGAAGACATTCCATTACTTTATTTTATGTTACTTTAATTTATATTCTTCCATTATGTTAATGAACATAAAGATGACGAACAAACCAACCCAATCTAGAAGAAGACAAACAAAAGCAATGTTGATGACAAATAAACCAAAATCATAGATTCAGACTTGAGGAAGTGCCGCTATTTGAGAATGCACAAGTTGAATAACCAATCCTATGGAATAGCCGATAATGGAAGATGTTCAATTTCAAAAGTTAATATTTTGGAAACAATATTGTGGTATTTAGGTCAAAATCTAATGTCAACAAGGATAGTTTCATGGTTCGGCATGAGTTATGCATGCTGGAGTCGAAGTCTGTTCAAGCATGTTGTCGAAATATGTTAGCTTTCTATTTAAGTTAGCTGTCGAATTAGGCCTTGCTTGTAAGCCCAATTATTAAGTTAGCTTGTAGCCTAAGTTAGCTTAGTAGTCTATAAATAGACTAGTTCTCTCAGGTTGTTGAGAGAGGTTAATTTTTGGTATTCACTTGTAATCTTTGAATCCTTATTGAGTAAGTGAATAGTAAAATAGTTTTAACCAATTCTTATTCTTCTTCTCTATCTTTTATAAAATTTAATAGGTTTCTTATGTTTGCTCAAGAAACTCAATCTTTTTCTCATTTTTTGGTTTGCTCTTGACGACATCAATTCACAACAAACTGGTGCGGTGAGCATGGAGGAGAAGATGTCAACAAAGGAAGAGGTTGAGAAATTCATGGGTGTGAATGATTTTGGTTTTTGGTGCTTCAAGATGCAAGTCTTTCTTGTACAACAGGTTTTTTTAGAAGTGTTGAAAGGATCAGAGACGGTGCATGCTGCCCTATCAAAGAAAGAGAAGATAACGATGGTCAAAAAATCCCACAAGGCCATTGTATTGAACCTTGGTAATAAGGTCCTCCGATAGCTTTCAAAGGAGAAATCTGTAGATAGCGTATGAACGAAACTTGAAGGTTTGTATATGACAAAATTGTTGGTTAATTGTCTCTACCTGAAGCAAGCTTTATATTTATTCAAGATAAGTTAAGACAACCTTAGCTGAGGAGCCGAATATGTTTAACAAGTTGATTCTTGATCTTAAAAATATCGAGGTCAAGATTGTTGATGAATATCAAGCATTATTATTGTTGTTGTGCTCTTTATCTAAGACTCATGCTCACTTCAAAGAAACTTTCTTGTATGGAAGAGAGTCAATAACCTTTGATGATGTTAAATATGTCTTGTACTCTAAGGATTTGAACAAACAAAAGGAGCACAAGCCATCTTCTGTTGGTGAAGGTTTTCCCGTTAAAGGGAAATTCTTGAAAAAAAATGTTAGATTTGATAAGAAGAAGGGTAAAGTTCTACAAAATTCTTATGGTGTTAATGTTCATACTATTAAGTGTTATCATTGTAAGAAGGAGGGTCATACAAGAAAAGTATGCCTTGGTCGACTGATCAATCATGGTGGAAAGGATAATGTTAATGTAATTATTTTTCAAGATGGTTATGAATCATCTGATGTCCTAGTGATTTCAAGCAGTGACTCTAGCAAGGAGTGGATTATAGATTCAGGGTGTACTTGGCATATGATTCCAAACAAAGACGTGTTAGAGGAATTTGTGATCAAAATGATGGATCAGTGCTGCTGGGAAACAACAAAGCTTGCAAAGTTGCAAGTATTTGATCTGTGAGATTCAATCTCCATTATAAGTCAATAAGTCTATTGACTGATGTTAGGTATGTACCTGATATTAAGAGGAAACTGATTTTTCTTGGTGAATTTGACTAGAAAGGATATGTTTTCAATGGATAGAAAACATCCTAAGGGTAATGAAAGGGTTGAAGGAAGTCTTGAAAAGAGTGAAGAAACAAGGCTTGTATACCCTTGATGCTGAGGTTGTATGTAGTTTAGCAGATGTGGCATCCACGAAACCTTTTTCGAGGACTAGGCTATGGCACAAGAGACTTGGCCATGTCAATGAAAGAAACCTGGTCGAATTGTCAAAACAAAATTTGTTGGACAATGATAAGGATGAAAATTTGGAGTTTTGTGAACCTTGTGTATTTGGTAAATCCTGTAGAATGAAGTTTAACAAAGGTAAACAAAGAACACATGGATCTCTTGATTATATTCATGCTGGTCTTTGGGGACCTGCAAAAAATCTTTCACATTCAGGTGCAAATTATTTTCTATCCAGAGTTGAAGATTACTCCAGAAAGTTATGGGTATTCATTCAGAAGACTAAGGATAAAACTTTTGAAAATTTCAAAAGTTGGAAGACTCTGGTCGAAAACTAAACTGCAGGAAGGTCAAGAGGTTGAGGATCGGCAATGGTCTTAAACTTTGCAATGAGGCTTTCGACAGCTATTATGTTGCTTCCAGTTTTGCAAGACAAAAACTACTGCAGGAACTCCCCAACAAAATGGTTTGTCTAAAAGGTTTAGTCGAACCATTCTAGAAAGGGTGAGGTCATGTGTTTAAGTGCAGAATTGAAGAATGTGTTTTGGGCATAAGTTGTTGTAACTGCAGCATATTTGATAAATATGTGCCCCTTGACAGCGTTGGCAATGAATACATCTGAAGAAGTCTGGTCGGGACATCCACCTAGTCTCGATAAACTTAAAGTATTTGGTTATTTAGCCTATGCTCATATTAGGCAAGATAAGGTTGAACCTGGAGCTCTAAGATGTATGTTCCTCGGATACCCTGAAAAAGTCAAAGCTTATAGGTTGTGGTTCCTAAAGCCAAGTCACAAGTGGTGTATCATAGGTTGAGATGTAGTTTTCAATGAATTTGAGATGTCTTTTAAGAAACTAATGACATTGATCAAAGTTTAAAGATATCTAAAGAAGAGCTGGAGCAAGAATAGATTCATGTTAAGGTGGAGCATAATAATGTTGGATTACATGACTCAAATGAAGTCGAAGAAGATGCAGAAGTTGAGGAGACTGGTAATGACTACCTTCTGGAATGAGACAGGTTCAAAAGAGTCATCAAGCCACCTCAGAGACTTGGTTATGCAGATCTTATTGATTATGCCTTAATCTCTACAAGTGAGGTTCTAGATGAAGAACCTATAGACTATAAGGAAGTTATGAGGAGTCAAGACAAGACTAAATGGTTGAAAGCCATGGATGATGAGATGGAATCTCTTCATGAAAATAACACCTGGAGTTGATCAAGAAACCTGCAGGGGCCATGTTAGTCAGTTCTAAGTGGATCTTCAAGGTTAAGGAAGGAATCGAAAGAGTGATGTCGAAGCATTTTAAAGCAAGGTGGATTGCTAGGGGGTTCACTCATAAATAAGGTATCAACTTTAATGATGTGTCTCATCTATTGTAAAGCATAAATCCATTATAATGTTGTTAGCCATGGTGGCAAAGTTCAACCTAGAATTTGAACAGATGGATGTGAAGACAACCTTCCTGTATGATGATCTAGATGAAATAATCTTGATGAGACAACTTGAAGGGTATGCAGAAAATGGAAAGGAATATCATGTGTGCAAGCTGAATTGGTCTTTGTATAACCTGAAACAATCTCCTCAACAACAGAATAAAAGATTCGACATGTTCATGGAACACATTAGTTTCACTAGGAGTTAGTTCGACCACTGTGTTTAATTCAGATTTTGACATGGAAATTCACTTGTTATTTTGTTGATTTATGTGGATGACATCCTCATAGAAAGCAACAATGTCGAAGATGTTATGAAGGTGAAGGCTAAACTCGATAAGGAGTTCGACATGAGGGATTTGGGAGCTGCCTCCAGAATTCTTGAGATTGACATCCAGAAAGATAGAAAACAGTCAAGATTATGCTTATCTTAAGAGGCATAGCTAAAGAAGATTCTCGAAAATTTTGGTATGTCGAATTCAAAGCTTGTCCTAATACCAACTATTTCTCAGTACAAGTTGAGTTAGACTCAAAGTCCTAGTATTGAAGTCGAAAGAGTATATATGAATATCATTCCATATGCTAGTATAATGGGTTCTTTGATGTATGTTATGGTCTGTACGAGGCCAGACATAGTGTACGGAGTGAGCCTTGTAAGCAGGTATATGGCCAATCCTAGAAAGGTGCACTGGCAAGCATTAAAGTGGATTCTTAGGTACATCAATAGGTCTCTGAGCAGGGTCCTAATTTATGGTGGAGCCTGTGGTGATGATAGCAAAGTTGAAACTGAAGGATTTGTCAACTATGATTATGCAGGTTGTATGGATTTTAAAAAATCTATTTTTGGATATGAGTTCACTATGTTTGGCACAAAGATCAATTGAAAAGCTACACTTTAGAAGTTTGTTGCCTTATTAACTAGTGAAGCAGAATATATTTCCCTAATGAAGTTGAGAAAGAAGCTTAAACTTCAAAGTCGAGTTATCGCTGTTATATGTGATAGTCAAAGTGCAATACATTTGTCGAAGAATTCAGCCTATCATGAGCGAACCAAGCACTTCTATGTGAGGCTAAACTTCTTCAGATAGATAATCGAGCGTGGAGAAGTCAAAGTGTTGAAGGTTTTGGTTAATGACAACGTTGCTAATATGATCACCAAGACATTGCGGAGTAACAAGTTTTTCCACTATATGCAATTGATAAAGCTGGATGATGAAAACTAGTTTGTTCCCTTGCTAGTGTATAGTTTGTTCCAAGGTGAAGATTTGTGGTATTTGGATCGAACTCTAGTGTTGGCATGGGTAGTTTCATGGTTCGACAGGAGTTGTGCATGCTGGAGTCGAAGTATGTTCAAACATGCTGTCGAAATATGTTAGCTTTATGTTTAAGTTAGCATGTCGAATTGGGCCTTACTTGTAAGCTTAATTGTTAAGTTAACTTGTAGCCTAAGTTAGCTTAGTAGTCTATAAATAAACTAGTTCTTCTAGGTTATTGATAGAGGTTAATTGTTGGTATTCACTTGTAATCTTTGAATCGTTATTGAGTAAGTGAATAATAAAACAGTTTTAACCAATTCTGATTCTTCTTCTTCCTTTTTCTCTATCTTTTGTAAAACCTAATACGACTTCTTGTGTTTATTTAAAAAAATACAATCTTTTTCGCATATGTTAATTTGTTCTTGACAATATCAATTCACAACAGATACGATAATAGAATGCTAAGAATAAATAAAATATCATTGTCAATTTTTTTAACATTTACTTTTAAAATAAATATTTATGTTTAAAAAAAACTTAAATATAAAAAGATGAGTTAAAATAAAATTAAAAAAACATGTTTTAATATTGATTTGACAATGACACATCATTGTTACCGCTGCTATGTCATTAAAAATGGTCTCAAATTTAAAGGGAACTAAAGTCTTCTAATATAACAAAATAAAGAGATTGCATAAATCAGTTTTTAAAATAGTGAGACAAAAATTAAAAATAATAATAATAATATAGAAACCAAAATTACAATTTTTTTTTTTAATTTAGTTATGTATAGTTTTTTTTTCTTTGGCCATTATGCCCATCGTTTACTAAAAGAAATAGATAAGTTAAAATTAGCCATAAGTAATTAGTTGAAACACAATTATTGTATGTGGATTAAATTATAATGCATATAGAAGGGTGAGATTAGGTTGTGTGTTAATTAGAAGTTTGGTGTTTTGTTATGTTGGGTCCATGTCGAGTCTAACAGCAATTGTTGTGCTGGTTTTGGAAATGAGCTCACAAAACTCCAAATTTGGCCACTAAAGTTAGATGCGATGGCATGGCGCATTCCACTCAATTTGTTTTGGATGTTTTTCACCTCCAATCAGTGAGAAGGTTTTTTTTTTGGAGAATGAAGTTTCCATCATTCCATGTGATTTAGTACACTTACAAGAAGAATTTGAAAATATGTACCTCAATTAATTAATGCAAGCGTTTGTGTGGATCTAATTAAGCTAGCTAAAAATCTTGAATGTGCACCAAAAGATGTTGCTCATTTCTTTGATTATATATTAGATTATATACTAATAAGGATTAAAAAAAAATTAACTTGTTTACATCAATATATAAAAGTATAAATATAGGCGGCAAATCAAACTTTAAACCAACCACTTACAATTTTTTTAACTCAACTAGTACTTATCACCTAAATTATTCTATCTATTATAATTAGAATATTTACGGTGTGTCAAGGTATTATACACTTGACATTTAAAATAATTTATGATCGTGTTCTTTTTATTGAAAAAGTCATGTATTGACTATAACACCCTATATTCTTAACATTTTGTTTTTAATATTTTTTTAAGTCAGATGTGCTAATTGATACTAAACTATGAAAATTAGAATGAGTTGGATTTTGGTTTTATAAATAAAAAATGACTTTTGAGTTTCAACAATTAATTTGTGGGTCGATAAGGATAATGTGTCCATTTATATTATGTTGTTTGTGTTATAGAGTTATGTAGGTTGGAACAAAAGGGTTTTTAAGAAAGATGAGAGAAGAAGGAGAGAGAGAAAAAGAAAGAAAAACTGAGTCGAATACATCATGTAGTTCACTATGCCAAAAAAGACCTTTAGCAGCGTTTTTTTTTGCATTTAGCAGCGCTTTAAAGCGCTGCCAAAAGTGGCGCTGCTAAAGGTAAAGGCAACACTTTTTTATGGAAAAAGCGCTGCTAAAGGCTCCCTTCAGCAGCACTTTTAGCAGCGCTTTTATAGCCCTTTAGCAGCGCTTTCATAAGCGCTGCATATTCCCCCCAACCATTCCCCCCTTTAGCAGCGCTTTCACAAAGCGCTGTCTTAGAGCCCACCTTTAACAGCGCTTTTACAAAGCGCTGCCATAGCCCCCCCTTTAGCCGCGCTTTTTAGAAGCGCTGTCTTAGACCCCCCCCCCCCTCTTCCAAACCTATAGCAGCGCTTTTGTAGCGCAATGTTTGTGACCTTTAGCAGCGCTTATTTGTAAAAACGATGTCTAATGTCCCAGATTTTAATTTTTTTTTTAAATATTCACCCTGTTTTGTATATTTACCAACAACATGCTTATATTACACAAACCTGCTTATAATTCAGACCTTTATTTCAACACTTTGGCCTTATATATACAATTCAAAACTTTGGCCTTAAATATACAATTCAAAACTTTGGCCTTATATATACAATTCAAAACTTTGGATACATTGTAACTCATCACTTTGTTCATAAACATTTTAATATACACATAAACCTATTTAAATATGTTACAACAAAATTCGATCCTCAGAATTACAACAACAAAAATACATTCAATTTACATATAATTACAATTCTTCCAATCCGATAACTCTATACAATTCTCAACCCAAGAATAAATTGACACTATTCCTCTTTAATTTCTTCCAATTTTGCTTTCGTGTAAGTAGCGCACTTGAATTCATCAAAATACTACATAATATAACAGATCGAATAAGATTTAATTTTAAAACTAATTACTCAGATGAAGTATCGGATAATTATCAAAATGAATCATATAACTTATATAATGAATTGATCCATACCATGACTGGAATCTCAAGTTGACCAGAAAGAATAATTTCCCTCATAAAGCGCAATACAAAATATCCACAGTCAATACCATTGCGCTGCCGAGGACACTGTAAATGGAAAAATCAAACGAACATTTATCAGGATATATAGTTTAAATAGTTTTATCAAGTAGAACCACTATAACAGTCAAACATGCGAGAATATACCTCCACTCTGATCCAGTTGATGTTGTTAGCCTTGCTTTTTGGCACCGTTGCATCTCTTTGTGCTCTGAATATTTGTATAACTCTAACATAATATAAACGCATATTTAGAACAACGTCACATAATAAATAAAGATATATAATTAAAGACAACAGTATATCTCATCACTTACGTATCAACAAAGTTCCTCAGATTTTCATATTTTGTTGTATTGCCATCCAATGAATCTATATAATACACTATTTCTTTCGTCGGATTAATCGCGATCAACAACCAATGTCCACTATAAAATAAGACAACAGTTTAGACGAAAATGTTATATAGAAAGGGAAAAATCGAACAATTATAATAAATGAATTTAGAATAAAATCTAACCCATGACCAGTATTATATGGCAACAAGAACAACTTCTCCGTAGTCGCGCGCATAAATCTCTGCACTGTGTACTCTTTGACTGTATCCGGTGTCTGGTCTATTATACGTGAGTTGACACAGCTAGCAGATAAGAATGCGAATACTGAAGTCAATTCATTCGGGACCAATAACTTGTCATACAAGAACCTAAAAAAACATAATCAACATTAGAATATTCAGTTAAACGAGAAAATTTTAAAATGTTCAATTATTTAATTAAAATGGATCGAAGTACCTGATGTATGAATGCATAACACCGACGCCCAATTCAGAATGGTTGAAAACCTGATCAAAATCCTCCTTAGCAATTGTTTCGGGATATTCAAAACCGAAAATACCTGCCTCCATGTGTATTTGACGGATGCCACCCTCAGGCACATCTGATGTTCCGACATATGTTTCAAGGCACATCCTAAATCGAGGAACAAATGCTTTTCTGGGAACCTTGGAAGTTTCAGGCATCTTACCCTTGCTGACTTGTTGCGACTGCTGATCATGAACCTAAAAGTCATATATAAGTTCAGTAATTAATGTATAACAAGATAATCATGTAATTGTAGTAATACCTGTTTCTTTGATGCAGCTGAATCGGTATCCCGCACAATAATTCTATCATCTTTTGATTTGGATTTTGTAGGAGTCTAAGATCATCATGTAAATAAGAAAATGTAGATGTAAGAATAACTTTCATGTATGGATCATAAAACATTTGAGTATTAAAAGGTTCAACCTACCTCATCATCTATGCAAATGAGATTTGCCGGCCATGCCACATACGCTCCTATTGCGTCTCCCACCACTGTTGCGCCTGAAATATCATCTGGTATAGGCAACAACACACTCCCCTCTAATGCAATATCAATAGATACTTTCAAAAATCCAGAAGGGAGCGGTTTGTGGTGAAGTAAGTCTCCCAGAAAGTTATGCACCTTTCACTTGCCAACCATTTGATGAGTAGGTGACGATAAATATAGCCGGCAAAGTGAAATGCCCTAAACAAATAATGATCAGTTAATGTGTCAAGTAAGTAAATTGTTCTAAATTAATTTCAATGTAATATATACAATTACCTCTGGAAGCTTCTGCGGACAACCGATACTATCTTTGTCACTAGTAGCTTTACCCTCTGGAGCGCGTCTTTCCGACATGTATCTCTCCTTATCCTTCTGTAATTCACGGATTTGCGCTTTCAATTCCTCCTAAGTATCCATCACTTCTTTATTGGTTTGATTTTTTTTCTTTGGCTGCTTATACAGTTTGGATGGAGTGACACCAAATCCCTTACCCCTCACACGCCCAGAATACTCAGGAATATTCAGCACCCGGCTCAGTAAGCTCCTGCAATCATCGTCCTCAGCGGGAGTTATGGTCTGGGATAGAGTCTCCTGAAACATAGATAAAAACATATATAAATATATTATACACTTTTGATCAGTTACTGACAAAGATAACGTTGTACTTACACATTGTTCAAAGACTTGTTGAACTTCTTCCTAAACGACTCCATCTCGTCCCACACGGGCAGCCTTCCATACAACATGGTCCGGAAGAGATATCGCATCACTCTTCTCCTCTTCCAACTACGCATTAAGACGGATAATAAAGCATTATATCCTATTATATATACTTACTATTTTTTGTAAATATATCATATTAAAGCATTTATATGTACTTATTATTTTTTGTTCTAATCGTGCATATCCCAAACGGCCCTTTCTGTATGGATATGCGGGATTTGATGCCCGTTGACGATTTACGCCACTAACAACCTGAAAAAACAAGTTTATCAGAACTCTTGTGGAAGAAGTATATATACTATACATAGTTCATGATAAGTTGTACTTACTTCAAATTCTTTTATTCTTCGCTTTGCAACAAACGTCTCCCATTCTTCCTCCGAAATCAAATCCGCGTACTTCATTGGACGCTCCGAGTCAACAAAGTTTCCTTCAGAATCTTTTAGAAACTTGTTTGTTAAAAACGCTCTAAATCCCCTCAAGCGTTTTCCGGCTAATTGAATACAATATTTTCTCCTACGATCTTCAATATTAAAAGATCTCTGCAAACAAACACACATACATATAACATGTTAGTATAATTAATTTAAAGACGTAACTGTCAACATAATTAAAAATAATCAAATATCATACGTGAATCTCGGTCCAAATCTTATCTTTAGCCGGTTGTAATGAAACAATTCTCCAATTATCGCAAGTAATCGGAACTTGCGAACGTACAAATGCTCCGATGTAACTTGTAAGCAACGCAACGTTAGGCTCAACTAACTGATCTCTTTCATTCCAATGGACATCATGCTTTACTCCTTTACCTCTCGCACGGATGATTTTTTTCATAATTGTTATGCCTCTTTTAATATCGCCTTCCACGTCTTTTGTTGTTTGTTTTCCATCATGTGATGTTTCCTCGTTGCTGGCCATAATATATTTACCTGTAATTCAGAAAAACCAAAGTATCAAATGAATGACATGCAAATATGTAAATAACAAATATATACATAAGAAATGTGTAAATAAGAAAAACATGGTATAAATAAGAAATAATATGTTACAAGTACCTTTAACATCTCTTTCTTTTTTTCGTTGTAACGGGGTTTACTTGCCTCTTAACAACACGGACATATGGATTGATCCAAATTCCCTCGTTATGATCATTTCTAATATATGATTCGTCCGCTCTAATATCTCATCTGGATCATCTATAATATAAGATTCATTCTCAACATCAACATTCCCCTTTTCTCCAATGTTATCATCGATTACTTTGTTGGAAAAAAGAACTATAGACCATTTCGTACTTGTCGGATCAGTGACATAGAACACTTGTTTAGCTTGTGTGGCTAGAATAAAAGGCTCATCTTTGTACCCCACCTTATTAAGATCCACTTTCAAAAAACCTGATTTATCCATTTGTATGCCACTATTATTTTCAACCCACTTGCATCCAAAGATAGGAATCTGAAACTTCTCATAATCAAACACCCAAATGCGCTCGATAACCCCATAATACGAGGAAATATGCATTGCTTCGGCAAGCACGGTGACACCACTATTTTGCATTGTACTTTTATCATCTTGTTCCTTGGTATAAAATGTGTATCCATTAATTGCGTATGCGCTATAAGAAAACACATGCAAACTTGGACCATATGCTAAACATGTCAACCTTTCTGTTATTGAAGCGGGATCAGAATAAAACTTTGAAAAAATATGCTCCTTGAACCATGTTATAAAACTTCGATTGTGCTCACGTACTATCCAATTTTCATTTCTATTCAGATTTAAACCTCGGAGAACATCCTTGTGCATTTCAACATACGGCTCAACCTCAATGTCATTGTGCAGAACACACAAATGCACTTGCTCCCGTTCATCCCTTGAAACTGTCACAACTTTATTTCCAATTAACTGTTTACCATCTATTTTTTTTAACAACATGAGATTTTGGGAGGCCAATGGATTGAACGTTGGACAAATATTCAGTACAAAACTCAATAGCTTCTTCAACAATGTATCGTTCAACAATACATCCCTCTGGTCGACTTCGGTTTTTCACATACCCTTTCAATATTTTCATATAACGTTAAACAGGGTACATCCATCTCATATAGGCAGGTCCACACAGTTGTGTCTCTTTCACAAGATGAACAACTAGATGTACCATTATGTCAAAAAATGATGGAGGAAAATACATTTCAAGCTCGCACAAAGTAATAACTATTTCTCTTTGCAATGTTGGTAAGATCGCAGGATCTATCACCTTACTACAGATTGACCTAAAGAAAAAACACAATTTAGTTATTGTGCCTCTCACTTTTTTTGGCAAAATAGAACGTATACCTATTGGTAGAAAGTGTTCCATTATAACATGGCAATCATGTGTCTTTAAACTTTTTAACTTGAGGTCTTTCATAGAAACAAGTCTTCTAATATCTGAAGAGTATCCTTCTGGAACTTTAACTTCACTCAGAAACTTACACAGTATCTTTTTCTCCTTTCTAGATAAAGTATAAGCAGCAGGTGGTAGATATGTGCCGTTTCCTTTCTTCAAGGGTCCTAATTCATTTCTTATTCCCATTGCTACCAAGTCCTTTCTTGCTTTAAAGCCATCCTTAGACTTTCCTTGTATATTGAGTAACGTACCAATAACACTTTCAAATACATTTTTTTCAATATGCATAACATCAAGAAAATGTCTTACATACAACGACTTCCAATACGGCAACTCAAACAAAATTGACCTCTTCTTCCACCCACGTGTGACAAGCATATGAGCAAAAGGCTTGCCAAACTTAGTACTCACATCTTTCACCTTTTCAAAAATTTGTTCGCCGGTCAATGTAGGTGGAGCTTTACGTTGTTTTGAATTTCCATTAAATTCTTTTCTCCACCCACGGTAATGATGACTAGAATTTAAGAATCTACGATGACCAAGAAAGACATTCTTCTGACCAAATTCCAACCGCGTCCAATCTGTGTTTTCTTCACAGATAGGACACGCACATTGACCTTTAATGCTATACCCCGATAGATTTCCGTATGCTGGGAAATCATTAATTGTTCCAAACAACATCGCCCTCAAATTGAAACTTTCTTTCCTATATCCCTCATAAACCTCCACACCGTTCTCCCACAAACTCTTTAAGTCTTCGATTAGAGGTGTCAGGTATACGTGTATGTCATTCCCTGGTTGTTTAGGGCCAGAAATTAACATAGATAACATCATGTACTTACGCTTCATACATGGCCATGGAGGTAGGTTATAAATCATAATAATTACAGGCCAGGTGGAATGTGAGATACTCTGCAGACCATGCGGATTCATTCCATCAGTCGATAATGCCAAGCGAAGGTTTCTAGCTTCTTCTCCAAAATCAGGATAATCATTATCAATTTTCATCCACTGTGGTGAATCTGCCGGATGTCGATACTTCCCATCTACAATTCTATCATCTGCATGCCAAGTCAGGTGTTTTGCATCTGTTTCACTACGAAACATGCGTCTGAATCTCAGAATTATAGGAAAATACCATAATACTTTTGCTGGTGACAATTTTTTCTTATACTGAGATATACCGCATTTAGGACACTCGTTTAATGATGCATATTCATTTCGAAACAAAATGAAATCATTTGGACAATCATGTATCTTATCATAGCTCATGCCAATAGAGCATAACATTTTTTTAGCTTCATAGGTTCGATTTGGAAGAACATTATCCTCCAGAAGCATCTCTTGAAGTAGGGCTAACAACTCTGTGAAACTTTTATCCGACCATCCATTACCCGCCTTTAAATTGTACAACTTTAATACCGCGGACAATCTTGTGAAAGTAGTGCAACCTTTATACAACGGTTTCTCTGCATCGCTTACCAACCTCTCAAACATCTTGGGACAATCTTGAAGATCTTCTTCAAGTGCTTCTGCAATCTCTTCGACTCGATCACAATCATATGTATCCCTGCCATTGTCCTTTGAAGCACATGTCGTATTATTCTGGGGTTCAATATTCTCGTTACTTATCTCACCATGTAATGTCCAACATGTGTAACTTCGATCAATTCCATGTCTCATTAAATGAGATTCCAACTGAACGGCGTCAACTCGACGCCCATAACAGCATCCTAAGCAAGGACATGTGATCCTACTGGGGTCTTTGGCGTGTTCAACATCAAACTTAACGAACTTCGATACCCCATTCTCGTACTCTTTTGACAATCGATTACCAGACATCCATTTTTTATCCATACTAATTGAGTAATCTACACTAAACTATAAAAGTTAAACAAAGCAGAGAATACCTGTAAGGAAATCGCTAACTTCTAAGAATGCTACGCAATAGGATGCTTGGAAACGATCACAGCTTTACTCTTCACAGGTAACCCCTATAGCAGACAAAATATAAATTTTATTAAAATCATATTAATAATTAACCAAGACAAATCATATTAAAAATACTAGATAATCCACCAAAACAAATCATATTAAAATTACTAGATAATCCTTAAACCAAAATGACACCCTTACTAAACATTGAGAAATTCTAACTAAACATATAAAACCATAATAACATATAAAACCATATTCATGTTGGTTTTATAAACTCTCTTATCCATATAAAACTCTCTTAAACAATATAAACTCTCTTAAAAACTCTCTTATACATATAAAACTCTCTTAAAAAATATATGTATAAACTCTCTTATCCATATAAAACTCTATTAAAAAATATAAAACTCTCTTAAAAACTCTCTTATACATATAAAACACTCTTACCATATAAAACTCTCTTAAAAAATATAAACTCTCTTAAAAACTCTCTTATACATATAAAACTCTCTTAAAAACTCTCTTATAAACTCTCTTATAAACATTGCATTTTCATGACCAAACAGTTATCACAAACAATGGTGAAACTCTCTCAAACATTGAAACTCTCTCAAACAATGGTTAAAATCTCTCTTAAAAACTCTCTTATAAACTCTCTTATAAACTCTCTTAAACATTTCATGACCAAACAGTTATCACAAACAAAACTCTCTTATAAACTCTCTTAAAACATACAAAATATAAACTCTCTTAAAAAATATAAACTCTTGTAGAAAACATATTCAGTTCAAATACTTAACTCTCATATATAAACTCTCAAATCTAAACTCTCAAATATAAACTCTCAAATATAAACTCTCATATAAACTCTCAAATAAAAACTCTCTGTTCTACTTAAAGATTACAGCAACAATGGTGAAAACATATTCAGTTCTACTTAACTTGATTGCATTCAAATAATAAAAACATATTCAGTTCTACTTAAAGATTACAGCAACAATGGTGAAAATATACGTAAAAAAGAAAACCAAAGTAAAACTTCAAATACCGTAACAATGGCGGAAATGCAATGCAGACGAGCAGAGGGACGGTGAACGGCGGAGAAATGCAACAGAGGAGGGCGACGGTTGGACGGACGGTGACGGTTGGACGGCAACAGTGGTTTATAGGGCAACGTTCTTTGTTCGCCAGAGAAAAAGAAAGAAAGAAATACGTAATATGACTGTTCTGTTTCTCATAAAAATTCTGGTGGGTATTTTAAATTAATTCTAATAAACCTATAGCAGCACTTTTTAATAGCTTTAGCAGCGCTTTAAAAAGCGCTCTCAAAGACCTTCTAATGTAGCTTATATAGCAGCGCTTTATGGAAAAAGCGCTCTTGTAGACCAGACCTACAACAGTGCTTTAGAAAAGCGATGTCTTTGGGTTGTCTTAGACCCCCCATTTAGCAGCGCTTTTTGGAAGCGCTGCCTTAGGACCCCCCTTTAGCAGCGCTTTTTAAAAAGCGCTGTCTTTGGGCTGTCTTAGACCCCCCTTTTAGCAGCGCTTTTTAGAAGCGCTGTCTTAGGACCCCCATTTAGCAGCGCTTTCTGAAAAAGCGCTGTCTTTGGTTATCAATTTTTTTCTTTTTTTTTTATTCCTCTTTAGCAGCGCTTTTTCTAAAAGCGCTGTCTTTGTATGCGCTGCTAAATGTCATTTCTGGCGTAGTGATTGTTATGTAAAAGAGAAAATATTATTGAGTGAAGTTGTTGTTAGAATTTACATCATACAATGCCTTTTATAGGCAACTAAAGTTCATGCCCAAAACTACACAAAACGACCCAAACTCCAAATATGCAAGTTATACATCAACATAACAACTAAATGATGTATTCGACTCTGTCAAATTCTAACTCTCGACAGAATATCAAATTACAACTTCTAACGCACCCTCTAATCCATGTTCTCGAGACTTCTCATCCCGATGCTTCTTTTTAACTCGTCGAATCTGACTTTCTTCAGGGGGTTGGTAAGTATATCAGCTAGTTGCCATTTTGTCTTGCAATTCTCAAGTTCAAGCACTTCTTTGTTAGCTTGATTCCTTAGAAAATGATACATCATCTCTATGTGTTTATTTTGACCATGACAGACTGGGTGATACGCCAGGTCGGTAGCTCACTTGTTATCGATAAACAACTTCATTTTCTTAGGTCTCATTATCTTGAGCTCTTCGAGAAACATATCTATCCATGCTACTTGACATGATGTATATGACGCGACCATGTACTCAACTTCACATGATGACAAAGCCACAATGATTTGCTTCCTTAAGCTCCATGAGATTAGAACGCCTTCGATCATGAATATGTAACCATAGTACTCTTATTCTCATCTTAATCTCTAGTAAAATTTGAATTGGTGTAGCCATATACTTTTGTATATGTATTAGTCTTCTTCTGCCTTGGCATCAGCGCACCATAATCAATCGTACATTTGATGTATCTCAACACTCTCTTGATTGCTATGAGATGAAATTCTTAGGGTTTCTCCATGAAATCTACTCAACAATCTAACACTTTAACAGATATCTAGCATAGTGTTGCAAAGATATACCTCAAGTAACCAATGATTTATTTGTACATTGTCGCATTTATAAATTCATCATTTGTCTCCCTTTTCAACTTTACTCCAGTTTCTAGTGGCGTGAAAGTTGCACTATAGTTCCTTATCTTAAGCCTCTTCAAGATATCTTGGGTATACTTGTTTTGGTGCAGGAACACTCTTTCACCTGTGTCTTTGAACACTATCCCTAAGAAATATAACAAATTCCCTAGGTCAAACATTTCAAACTCTTGCATCAGCTTTGACTTTTCTTATCTCTACTTCATTTGCACCTGTAATCAACAAGTCATCTAAATATAGGCATAAGATGATTCGACTAACCCTGTCTACATCATTGACATACACTCCATGTTCAGAGACACACTTTGTGAAGCTTTCTTTGATCAAGAAGCTATCTATCCTCTTATTCCAAGCTATTGGGGCTTGCTTCAAACCATAGAGAGCCTTCCTCAATTTGTATACCTTCAACTCCTGCCCTTTGATTTCGAATCCTAATGGTTGATTGGCATAGACTTTTTCTTCCAAATGTCCATTCAGAAATGATGATTTTACATCCAACTAATGTATCTTCCACCCTCTGTATGTTGTTTTTGACACAACAATTAGGATTGTCTCTAGCCTTACAACAGGTGCGTAGACTTCGTCGAAATCAATACCTAGTTTTTGCAACAAAAAAACGTCTCGCTACTAGTTTTGCCTTATGTGTGCCAATTTCTCTATTTGGCATTTTTTTTCAGCTTGTAAACCCACTTCACATTAATTGTCTTCTTAATTGGCTCTTCGGCAAGCTCTCATGTCTTATTCTTCTCGATTTCCCTGAGTTCTTCTTTCATGCCTGCTAACTAATTCGAATCATTCATGGCTTGATCCAAATTGATTGGTTTTGCTTCAACCATCATCATTGCTTCTTCTATTAAGTTAGCATCTACGTCGATTGATTGATCTGGAAATATCTCATATTAAGTTATGCTTGTCGACTCAGCTCTTGCTCTAGTCGATCTCCTAACATTCTGCTCATGTGGTCCTTCATTTCAATTAGTCTAGACTTTATTTTGTTGGTCTTCTTCAAAAACAGTTGTAACTGTATCTAACTCCTGTCAAACTGACCCATGACTCCAATCCCACCATTTACTTTCATTCACCAGAATATCTCGACTGATCACAAGTTTATCATCATTTTATGAATACATCTTGTATGCACCAGTCGAATGATAACCTATGAGCATCATAGCCTGACTTTGATCATCTAGTTTCTTCCTCAATTGTTTAGGTACACGCCTGAAGCACATTGATCCAAACACTCTAAGATGACTAACATTCAGGTTCACACTTGTCCAAGCCTCATAAAGATTCCTCTCGACCATCTTCTTGGTTGGACATCTGTTTAGAATGTATACTGCTGTAGAAGTTGCTTCACCCCAAAATCTCGTTGGCATATCTTTAGCTTTCTACATACTCCTAGTCATGTTCAGTATACTTCGATTCTTCCTCTCAACTATTCCATTATGCTGAGGTATATATGGTGAAATTACCTCATGCTCTATACCTTCCTCATTGCAAAATCTAGCAAATTCTCGAGAGGTGTATTCACCACCACCGTCAGTTCTCAGTTTTTCTTCAACTTGCATCACTTTGCTTCTCAAAATTAAATTTAAACTTATTGAATTGTATGAATACCTGACTCTTCCTTTCAATAAGGTAAATCCACATATATCTAGTGAATTCATCTATGAAGATTAGGAATTAGTAGCTACCTTCATTCGACCTTAATTTAAATGGTCCACACACACCAGAGTGAACTAACTCCAGCTTTTCCTTTGACCTCATGAGTAGGTCATTTTGAATACTTTCCTAGCCCAATTTGCTTTCCAATATTCCTCACATACCTAACTTGGTTCCTTCACCTGAGGCAAGCCACACACCATGTGCCTACGTACCCTCGGGTTTGAAGGGTCAGAGTTTCCGTAGTTCATATCCCTAATTTTGGTCGGTTGGTTGATTTTATTCCTTGAAAAGATCCTCACACAACGGGGGTGGAGGAAGATTGGTTTTCAAAAAAATGTCTCAATACACAAGGATATATGACTTATAGTTTAAGTGAGTTGAATGTGTTTTATCCCTTTTGAACTTACCAAAATCCCTTTTAATTTAATTATGAAAATAATATTTGTATCATATCATAAAACTCTTATCCCTTATCCCTTATCCCTAATTCTATATTTATACTCTTGAATCCTAAGAGTTTTATCCCAAGATCTTTATCCCTTTATATCGCATAACTTATCCCTTTTAAACCCAATTCTATCACTAATATTCCTAAATCTTAAATCATTTAAGAAAATAAATCCATAATTTATAATTGAATCCTTATCCCTAAATCTATCTCAAATTGCTGGTAGAAGCCTAGTATTTAATTGTAAATTAAATAATTAAATAATTCTTTATCCCAAATTTAATAATCTAAAAAAAATAAGTCAATCCTGCATTTGATTTAAATAAAACTCCTTTTATTAATTATAATAATTAAATAAACCCCAAATATTAAATAAAATCTCTCTTATCGATTAGTTAATTAAAGAGAAAATTAATTTAGATTTCAATTAACCCCTTTATCCCTAATAAATTATCCCATATCCCTTATTTAGTTATCTCAAATTATCCCTATTTAACCCTTAAATCCTTAGATTATCCCATAAGATGATCCTACAATTATCTATTTTTTATCCCAAAATTTATCCATGAGGTTATCCCTCATAACTCAAAACATATTTTATCCCTTATCCCTTATTTATTGTGAAAATACCCCTTTTATTTATAAAAAAAAAAAATTAATCATAATAAAATATTTATATAAGAAATCCACGGTTAATCCCATATACTTTATTTACAAAAATATCTCTTTTATTTTATTTTTTTAAAAGATTAATATATATATATATATATATATATATATATATATATATATATATATATATATATATATATATATATATATATATATGTATATATATAATCCTAACAATGGAATAATCTAAAAGAGAACAACAATCTTTAAATATTTTTGTATATTTTTTATAAAAATCAATTGAAATGTTAAATGACATTGAATTTCTATCCTCAAATAAAATGTGAACAAAATATTTCTAAATCTTTTTATTTTATGACTTTTTGACCATATTTTGATTAAAAAAAAGTGAAAAATAATTATATTTTAAAAATTCCGATTTAAAATATGAAAATTAATAATAATAAATGAAAAAAAACAACTTTTGTGATATTTTAAGATTTGAAAATAAGTATAAAGTTTAGAAACAAATAAAAGAGAAAAAAACACAAAGAGCAAAGAAGGTGGGATTTGATCTCAAGACATTCCCCCCTTGTAACACCTTATATTCACTTTTGCTACCAACTATGTCATTTCATTTATTCAAAATAGAATAGCATTAGCAAGTATATAATAATAATAATAATAATAATAATAATAATAATCCCACTATGATTCTAAGTTAATTTGATTAAAAATTAATCTAATGTTAGATGCCAAACTTTGCTTATTTGTTCTATCAAATGTTGGCATCTTTCATTCTTTTTGTAGATGAAATTGAATTGAATCACTCATGTTTTAGATGATATGCTTCATTACTTGAAAATAACTTGGTTGCTTTGATTTGTGTGCTATTGTGCAAGAATTAGGCACAAAACAAGAAGAGTAAGACACAAAAACATTGACAAGGAAACCAAGTCCGCAACAAAACATCAACAAGTTTGCACAGCAAACTTCCTAGCGAAATTACCTAGAAAAAACATCAACAAGTTCACACAGCGCGAACTTGCTAGCGAAGGCCCTTGGGAACCTGGCACTGTTCACACAGAGGAAAAAGGGACCAAAACTCGTTGTGTGAAGAAGCTAGTGAAGGGTTCGCAGTGTGAAAAATTGCTTGCACAGCGAACTTCAGATATTTCTCAAAGGCGGTTTAACTATTCAGAAGCACCTCAGGTGCCTAATTTGATGTTCGCTAGGCGAAGGATCTGTTCGCAATCCGAACATGTCAGATCCTGAATGTACTATATAAGTACTCTTCTTGCTTTTTAGTAGGATATATAATTTTTACATCAGAACTTATCTCTCTTGATTTCAAGTTTATTTTAGAGAGAGAAATACAAAACCCTAAGAGGGAGGAGGTAAGATCTTTGATCTCTTGTTGGGGTTTGAATGTAATCTTTTGATACCTTATGTATTTCGTCTAATATATGTTTGTGAACTAGTTTGGATTCTCTATTGATTGATTATCTTTGATTGCTTATTTGTGGGTCTTGACAAAACCTTTTCACATCTTTGATCTAAGATTTTCATCTGTCAATGAACAAACTTTTGACATGGTTTTGTAAGTTGATATTCATTGTATCTTCTATTTTATTGTGTTGATTAAGTAGCATGAGTAGGATCAATACGATATTATGCGGGTGCGTGATAATAGTGATGAAGAACGACGTTCACAACCATTTGGCAGATTAGGTGAATACATGTAAAAAGGGTTAAGCGTATGTATGTATTCTGATCATTGTGTTTTATATAAAGCAATCATTTATCTGATATGGACGCCGTCTTTGTTTACTTGTTTATCTTTGATTTGACCCGCTATAGACATATACTCTTCAGATCTGGATCTAGGATGATTACCCGTTAGGTCATAAACTCTAGACATAGATTTAGGCTTAGCATTTGCGTGAGTATCAATTCTTAATGCTCTGTGTTGTGTTTTTGTTGCGTGAGGCATCACCAATGAGACAATACGACTGTTCTCTCGATGTTGTGTTAGAGATGACCTCTGTTGTGGGTGACACGTGAGGATATAAGACGAATGATTGAGTTGTGTTAACATGATCAGAAGAATGCATGTGTTATCAATTGATGAGATCCAATCCTTACAAGGCTCCGTTTATATTTCATTCTTTACTTTATATTTTCCGTCTTTATATTTTTTGTATTTTATTCATGGTTACTTGAACCTTTTACACCAAACATTTTGAACAACAAGCATAGAAATGTAGAGACTGTTGAACGACATTCTTTTATCGCACCGATCCCTGTGGAAATGATATAACTCTCATAGGGAATTCTTTCAAAACTAAATTTTTGCTTCTTGCTGCTTTACTACAGTTTGAACAAAATGGCGTTGTTGTCGGATTGGTGTTGAGATATTGAAGTGCATTGCAACTGTTTCTAGTTTTTTAAGCTTTGTATATTTGTTTATATTGTATATATTTGTCTCCTTATGTTTTCTCTAGTGTGATTAGGAATGATGAGAACTCCTTCTAGATTGGTTGCTCTTTGTAAAGAAGTATCCACTGAAGATTCGTCCAAGTTTGGATGACGATGATAGTATGAAACAAGTGAATGGTATCAAGGTACATGGTTACCTTTGTTTAGAATTTTAGAATGCTTAAGAACTTAATCCTTTGTGCAAATGAAACTTGTTCTTTTGGCAACTTGTTGATGCTTTTTCTGGGTAAATTTGCTATGAAGTTTGTTGTGCGAACTTGTTGATGTTTTGCTGCTGACTTGGGACCCTGACACTGTTCTCACAGAGGAGAATGGGACCAAAACTCGCTGTGTGAAGAAGCTAGCGAAGGCTTCACAGTGCGAAGGATTGCTCGCGCAGCGAACTTTAGATATTTCTCAAAGGCGAATTAACTATTCAGAAGCACCTTAGGTGCCTAATTTGATGTTTGCTAGGCGAAGGATCTGTTCGCAGTGCGAACATGTCAGATCTTGAATGTACTATATAAGTACTTCTCTTGCTTTTTAGAAGGATATATAATTTTACATCAGAACTTATCTCTCTTCATTTCAAGTTTATTTTAGGGAGAGAAATACAAAACCCTAAGAGGGATGAGGTAAGATCTTTGATCTCTTGTTGTGGTTTGGATGTAATCTTTTAATACCTTATGTATTTCGTCTAATATATATTTGTGAACTAGTTTGGATTCTCTATTAATTGATTATCTTTGATTGCTTATTTGTGGGTCTTGACAAAACCTTTTCACATCTTTGATCTAAGATTTTCATCTACCAATGAACAATCTTTTGACATGGTTTTGTAAGTTGATATTTATTATATCTTTTATTTTATTGTGTTTATTAAGTAGCATGAGTAGGATCAATACGATTATGCGGGTGCGTGATAATAGTGATGAAGAACGATGTTCACAACCATTTGACAGATTAGATGAATACATGTAAAAAGGGTTAAGCGTATGTACATATTCTGATCATTGTGTTTTATATAAAGCAATCATTTATCTAATATGGGTGTCGTCTTTGTTTAGTTGTTTATCTTTGATTTGAACCGCTATAGACATATACTCTTCAGATCTGGATCTAGGATGATTACCTATTAGATCCTAAACTCTAGACATAGATTTAGGCTTAGCATTTGCATGAGTATCAGTTCTTAATGCTCTGTGTTGTGTTTTTGTTGCGTGAGGCATCACCAATGAGACAATACGACTGTTCTCTCGATGTTGCGTTAGAGATGACATCTGTTGTGGGTGACACGTGAGGATATAAGACGAATGACTGAGTTGTGTTAACATGATCAGAAGAATGCATATGTTATCAATTGATGAGATCCAATCCCATCAAGGCTCCGTTTATATTTTAGTCTTTACTTTATATTTTTCGTCTTTATATTTTTTGCCTTTTATTCATGGTTCCTTGAACCTTTTACACCAAACCTTTTGAACAACAAGCTTAGAAATATAGAGTCCTTTAAACGACGTTCTTTCATCGCACTGATCCCTATGGAGACGATATAAATCCCGGAAGGAATTCCTTCAAAACTAAATGTTTGCTTCTTGCTGCTTTACTGCAGTTTGAACAAAATGGCGCTGTTGTCGGGGATTGGTGTTGAGATATTGGAGTGCATTGAAATTGTTCCTAGTTTTTTAAGCTTTGTATATTTGTTTATATTATATTTTTTTTCCTTATGTTTTCTCTAGTATGATTAGGAATTATTAGAACTCCTTCTAGATTGGTTGCTCTCTGTAAAGAAGTACCCAATGAAGATTCGTCCAAGTTTGGATGGTGATGATAGTATGAAACAAGTGAATGCTGTCAAGGTACATGGTTACCTTTGTTTGGAATTTTAGAATGCTTAAGAACTTAATTCTTTGTGCAAATGAAATTTGTTCTTTTGGTAACTTGTTTGAATAATTGTTTCACTTGGGACCAAAACCACAATTTGTGAGAAAACTTCCATTGTTTATTAAATGTTGGATTACTAATAAACTTTGTCGATTCATGCTTTATCTTGTTATTATTGTGAAATTGTGGAAGCATTAGAAATGACCAAGGCACTTGTTTATATTGAGCACAACCATGTCCAAATGTAACTTACCCGTGAGTATACAGAATTCGTTAACCTCCTTTGAGCCTAAACAATGTGAATCTCATACTAAATTTTGTGAGATTATAAAAAAATTTCTTGAACCCTTGAATTTGTTTTAATTGTCCTCTTTTCCATAAAAATCAAAGAGCATTCATTTGAGGGTTGGGTAAAAATCAAGTTGGGGAGAATGAAAAAGATGATGGTAGATTGCTATAACTTTGGAAAAATTCAAGCAAGCATTGAAAAAATTGTTGTGTGAATATGAATGTAAAAAAATAAAAAAGAGAAAAATAATGCTTTCTTGGAAAAGAAAATAGTGAAAGAATAAGTTGTTAAATAAAGTTGGGAAGGTTTGCAATTGAGAAACAAATGGAATGAAGTTGGGATGTGTAAATATCGTGTACAGTGAATGTCTCTTTTGCGTCGGCAATTTCGTTTCAATGGCCTTACAAATGTCCCTTGTTTGTAAACCCGACCAAACTACAACTTTAAAGACCTTAGTGATCTTCTTGCTTCCATATTTTTACTTTTGATTGTTAGATATTGTATGAATTGGATTGATATTAGCATTGTTTGTTAGGTGAGTGAAATTTTCCTCGCGGTTGCAAATGCATAATTTCTTCAATCCTTATTTGAAAAGGAGAGATAGAGTGATTCATTCATGAAAAACATAGTTGTTGATTGATGCATGGCTTGATATCTGCTTTAAGAATTTAGTTCTTGTGCATTGTTTGATTCTTAGCATTTGAAACCATTGCTTGTTTGCATTCCTTGTGTTTGAGCCATTTTATCCATTCTTGAGTGTTTTTTAATCTTGAGCAAATCCTCTTGTTTGAAATAAAAGGCATACTTTGCTTGAGAGCAAGCAAGAATATAGTTCGAGAGAGTTGTTAGATGCCAAACTTTGCTTATTTGCTCTATCAAATGTCGGCATCTTTCATTCTTTTTGTAGATGAGTTGAATTGAATCACTCATGTTTTAGATGATATGCTTCATTGCTTGAAAATGGCTTGGTTGCTTTGATTTGTGTGCTATTGTGCAGGAATTAGGCACAAAACAAGAAAGTAAGACACAAAAACTTTGACAAGGAAACCAAGTCAGCAGCAAAACATCAACAAGTTCGCACAACAAACTTCCTAGCGAATTTACCCAGAAAAAGCATCAACAAGTTCGCATAACAAACTTGACAGCGAAGGTCCTTGGGAACCTGACACTCTTCACATAGAGGAGAAAGGGACAAAAACTCGATGTGCAAAGAAGCTAGCGAAGGCTTCGCAATGCAAAGAATTTCTCGCACAATGAACTTCAGATATTTATCAAAGGCGGTTTAACTATTTAGAAGCACCTCGGGTGCCTAATTTGATGTTCGCTAGGCGAAGGATCTTTTCATAGTGCGAACATGTAAGATCCTGAGTGTACTATATAAGTACTTTTCTTGCTTTTTAGAAGGATATATAATTTTTACATCAGAACTTATCTCTCTTCATTTCAAGTTTATTTTAGGGAGAGAAATACAAAACCCTAAGAGGGATGAGGTAAGATCTTTGATATCTTGTTGTGGTTTGGATGTAATCTTTTGATACCTTATTTATTTCATCTAATATATGTTTTTTAACTAGTTTGGATTCTCTATTGATTGATTATCTTTGATTGCTTATTTGTGGGTCTTGACAAAACCTTTTCACATCTTTGATCTAAGATTTTCGTCTATCAATGAACATACTTTTGACATGGTTTTGTAACTTGATATTCATTGTATATTCTATTTTATTGTGTTGATTAAGTAGCATGATTAGGATCAATACGATATTATGCGGGTGCGTGATAATAGTGATGAAAATCAATGTTCTCAACTATTTGGCAGATTAGGTGAATACATGTAAAAAGGGTTAAGCGTATGCACGCGTTCTGATCTTTGTGTTTTATATAAAGAAATCATTTATATGATATGGGTGTCTGTCGCTACTGCGAAAATCGGCGCCGGCTGAACAGAAGAGTCGCCACCGTGCGTTATTTATCCCAAAGGAGGGAAAGGAAACGCTCGAAGTAAACCTGACGCAAAGACGGGAAAAGGTATGGTCATCGCAACCAAAACCTGGGTTCGGGAGTCGGTTACGCAAGGGGAAGGTATTAACACCCCTCACGTCCATCGTACTCGATGGGATCCACGCTTGCTTGGTTTGTACGGATTACACTTCTATCTAAACTACGGGATGAGGTCTGAAAAGAAAAGAAGACATGACTCGGTAAAGCATCGCACTTTATGCCTACGTATTCCCGTCTGGAACGAGAAATCAGAGTCAACGTAGTTCGCCTAACTACGGGGGAAGATGGGTGAAGGTTGCTCGCTAGGATATCGCATCCTATGCCTACGTACTTCCACACTGCATGGAAGATCAGAGCAAACGTAGTTCGGGCTACGTACGACACAAGCTGTTCAAGTGTCTTTTATGAAAAATCTCACCTTAAACAAGGGTTTTCTTATTGCAAAAAGGTTGATATTTGTTCAAATCTTTTGACGGAAGAAATGAATTAATCTCTGTTATAACCTTTATTAGTGTTTTTCTGTTGTTTTGAAGGAAGAAGAGATGACACTCTACAAATCCTAGGGTTGAAAAAGGGGAATACAATCTACCCTAATGTTATCATGCATGGGTTAACTCCTAATGTATATCATGCTCCTCTCTTGCGCAGAGAGAAACAGAGATCCTAAGGGAATAGACGGAAACAGAAATAGCAGATATATACAATAAAGCAGTAAAATGCATGGATGCAACAATACAAGCGAGGCAAGGGAGTCTCACTCAACCTCGAACCTAGAAAACAATAGGCAAAAGTGAACAGGATTCACTTTCCACCCCGCAAGCTAAACAGCAAACAATACAATCCGGGAAATTCACACAATACATCAAAAATTAAACAGCAAAAGCTAAACAGCAAAGCAATCTTCATCAGCATCAGCAACTATCTTCAAGTCAATATCAGCTATCCACAGGCTTCAAGCAAGCATCAGACCTTATCTCCAATCTCTCAATGGCTTTTCTTCAAGTCCTAACCTCCAAGCTGAGGAATCAATCACAAGAGTAAACTGGGTGTTAAGCAATTAGTTGACCACCAAGGGTGGCAAACAGACTGCTATCAACACAAAGAATATTTCTCTCAAGAGTTCTATCTCTCAGACATTAGCACCAAGCCTTCCAAAGGAAGGGGGTGAGTGTCTTAGAGAGACTCTGTATCACAGAGAAGAATGGAGGCAGTCAAGACCTTCCATGTTTGAAAATCAAGTTGGCTACTCTAGAGCTCTGCCTAACTCCTATGTCCTACAAACTTCAGCAGCCACCAGCAAGAGATACTTCTCATTAGCTCTGGAAATTGGTCTTCATTCTCTGATCTTCCACTGGGCTTCATCATCACAGGTCTCCAGCTCCCCCCAAATCCCAAACAAACCCAATACCCCACACAGACAAAAAGATAACCCTAAAGAGGGCACACCACACAGTTAACCAATTATCATCAATATACTAATAGCAGTAGGGGAATCTTAGTATTTTCTAAGGGGATCTATCCTATACCCATAACCCCTATAGTCCATACCCCAAAAATCAAATGAAAATCTCCTAAAAGAATTAATCTATCTCACCTATGCTCATTTAAAACCCTAATTTTGAACACCTAAATGCCACATAAGCAAACTACTAAAAATAAACTTCTAAAAATCCTAGTACAAAATCCAGAGAGTCTACACATTCATATTTGATGGCACAAAAAAGAATGGGATCAAAATCAATTAGAAAGTGCATGAACAAAAATTGACAAATTCATGTATGAAATGAAACACCTAAAATAGGCATTTATTTGGAAAATATGGGAAAAATATCAAATAAAAAATAAAATGCAATTTTTATTTTTTATAATTTTCTTGACTCTTTAAAGAAAATTATGCAAAAAGAATTATCAAAAAATAATGTTTCTTCAATTTTATATGATTTTTAGAAAATGAATGAAAATGAAAAGAAATTAAAGAAAGTGAAATATAAAGAAATAGAGGGAGGGGGTGTGAAAAGTAGAAGATCCAGTTCATTTGGTTGGGCCTGCGCGCTGGGGGCGCAAAAAGCATGTGGGATAAGCCCACTAACCAAATCAGAAAAACAAAAAGGAATAAAAATGCGCTAGGGTGTATTAATCAAAGTTTTCACGTGTATTTTGACTTGGGCCTGGAATGAGGGGGTGTGGAAAAGAATCAGACTAAGCCCAAGATAACTCACTAATCCAAAACGCCGCGTTTAGCTCTAGGATTTCCCTCCTTCTCTGAATTCAAATATGAGCCACACGATTTGATTAAAAGGTCAATAGATCCAATGGTACATGTTCATCTTCTTCCTTGGTTAGCTAGGGTTTCTGAAAATCCAGTTCATGCGCAAATCTTCTACTCCCTCTATCTCTCTTACCTGGCCATGAAACCTCACGATCCCAAGAGCAAAGATGCTCCCCTCTTCACCCTCTACAAGACTATGACTCTAGATTTTCTCAAAACTCAACCAATAAGGAAACCCGATAGAAGAAAGTTCTGGGCACACTTTAATTGCACTGATATGCATGATCACCATCCTTGTTGAAACTATGCTAGCATGATCTGGAGGCTATGGGAAAAATTCTAAACATGATAACTAGTATTAATACGCCCTAACATGTGAGTTCTTGATCGATGAACAGAAACTACCATGGAACCAACCTTCAAGCACAGCCCTTAAACTACTCATGAATCATCCCCTAATGGTCTCTATCACATATATCCTAACCACATGATCTAACAATGGATAAATAGTGGGATTCGAATGAAGTTGCATACCTTGCAAGTGATGATGGCAATGGTGGTTAGCCTTCAATTCAAGCCTTGATACTTGCCTCAAGTGATCTTCAATGGCTACTAGTGCTTCTGTTTGCAATGGTTCTTGCTCAAACCTCTTGAATCACTCTATCCACACCTTCATGCAAATTGGAGGGAAGCTTTGGATCACACGAGCCAGCCACTAATTCCTCTGGTTCTTGCTTGCCAATTGCTCTATGATTATGGTAGAAGATGATGATAGCAAGAATTATGATGATTGATGAAGTTTCAATGGAGTTTGAAAGCAAAATGCAATATGGAGTTATGGAATCAAACTATGGTATGCAAACACAATCAGTCACCAACCAGGGCATGGATCACCTCTAGGGCATATATAGATATCAATAGAAGTATCTAGAAACTTTGAGAACCTTCCAAGAAGTTTCTAGAATGTATCATGCAATGAGAATTTGAATTTCCTATATTTAGTAAATCTCATGCAATCTCATGATAAAACATGCAATCCCACTTAATTTCTCCTCAAATGATATTATGATATGAGAACAAGACCTTACAAACCCTTATGTAGCATTTCCTTACTTTTCCTTTTGGTGCCTTAAGATGCAAGAAACACATTTACAAAGGAAGTCCAATTTTTAAGCCTAAACTCAAAATTGTGGCTAAACCATTGTCTTTAGAATGATGTTGGGAATCAATTTGGTATATTGGATGACCCATATTGGATTTGTAGATCTCTCAAACCAATTTTTTATTTCAACTTTTTCAACTTATAAGCCATTTTCAAGTCATTTGCACCACTTTTAAAATTCCATGCTCTAAGCTTTTCCAAACTTTCACAACTTCTTTTCTAGCCTTAAAATCCCATTTTGAACAACTTTGATGTTGTGAAGTTTTTCATTTGAAGCTCCCTTGTATGAGTTTTAGGCACATGCTAAGAATGACCTGTAATCCTCAAATGACCAAAATACCCTTTTCTTGCCAAGACCATAAGTAGAGTTCCACAAATCATATGAATACATACCATACCATTATAGAAAGCTAAGACAATAAGGAACAATTCTCATGTTGTCCAAGAACCCATTTGAAGTACCCTTGAAAGTCAAAAGTTTCTTGGAAGACAGACAATTTTCACAGACAAATTTCAGTACCCTCAGATGGCTTGTAACTTGCAAGAGCCATAACTTGAGTTCTACAAATCATCTTGATGACTTCCACCACTCAAATTAAAGCTATGAAGATACTCTACAAGTTTCATGTGTACCAAGAATTCATATGAAGCTTGCATCTTGAGTTACACTACTTTGAAGTTTGACCTAAATCAGGGGATTTTACACTGAAACCCTAATTTAGTAACTCCAATTCTCCTTGACTCCTCTTGATTTTTCTTTATCACAACATCATATCCATATCCACATAGCAAATAATGAATCCCACATTCTTCAAATGATCCTTGATGCCCTTCAAAACCCTTCTTTGACCCAGAATTGACCCAGTGTTGACCATAGTTGACTGACTTCAACTGAGGCTCTTGTAATCATTCCAATGACTTGGTTCTCCTAAAAAATGATTCTCTAGACTCTTCATAACATCCATACACACCTCATACTCTTGGCTCATAACTCACATTTCCTCTGATGATCCCCAACTAGCCTCAAGATAGGAGAGAATTCACTGACCAACCTGGCAGCTCTTCAAAGCTCAAATTCTCCTCTGATGACCTGAGTAGCCTTGACTATGAATGAAACCCTTGGATATACCTCTTGAGATAAGAATAGCACTTGATTCCCTGATTAAGATAGCTTGCTCATGCTATGCAATGCAGATGAATACACTATGCGCATGATGACAATGCAAATGACTATGCAATTGAAACATAAACCTAGGTTAGAAAGGTTGGGCAAATTTTGGGGTGCAACAGTGTCGTCTTTGTTTATTTGTTTATCTTTGACGCATTATGTCTCTAGTAGCCGATGATATTACTTGGTATTCCCATGAATACTACGATGTGGAGATCATTTTTAGCTGTGGAGAGTTTGGTAATGTGCCTCTGATTAGTAAGGATGGTTGCATCAACTACAACCCAATCATGGCATTACATCAGTTAGGTTATGCTATGGAATATGAGCCTGAAGCGGAGAAAATTCAAAGCTTCTTTTTGCTCACCACAATAGAAGATCATGCGTTTGTCAGGAAAATTGCTAAAGTATGGACCAAAATCAACACGAAGGGGAAGAGAGAGCTGAAAGCGAAGAATTGTGTGGCCAAAGAGCCATATAACGGATGGTTACTAGCTAGAGTGGCTGAAAAGTTGTTACCATTTCCCCCAGAACCATCCATGCAAGAAAAACCTCCTGCTCTTACTCACGTATCTATGGAAGAGTACGAGAAGCTGAAGCTGGTGGCGAAAGGTTGACCAAAGAGAACCAAGACCTTCAAGCTAAAATCCGCCAAGCAGGTGTGGAGAATGGACAATACAAGAGGAAAATGGAGGTTGAACAAGACCAAGTGGTTGAAAATAGCAAGAAACTGAAGCTAGAAATTGATCTGAGGATCATGTATCAGAATTGTTTTGAAGGGGCTGACGCATCAGTGAAGACTCTCCGACAACACTTGAAGGAAGCTAAGGATTCTTGTGATAGAGCGTGGCATTTCTTTGAGCTAGCTTCTGCTAAAAAGAAGAAGACGAGGGAGAAGTTTGAAGCTGACATTGATGATCTCAAGGAGCAGTTGAGAAGTGCTTTAACCCTAGCCGAAGATGAACGACAACTCAAGGAAGAAGCGTTAAGAGCTTCATATGTCACTCCTGGCATGTGGAACAACAAATTCTTAGAGTTGGAGATCGCTCGTGAAACAGCCACTCTGTGGAAGGATCGTTTTGATGCCCTGAAAAGGGATAGTTCACAGTGGCTCAAGAAGGAGGCTCAGCTCAACGAACTGTTGGATACACATTTGGATTCTCTCCGATATTATCATCCGACTCTATACATATGTCATGCTAAATACAATGATCTAGTGAAGCATTATAACCTCATGATCTGAATATCCCATGGAGAATGGAAAGTGCGATTCAAGACTTCGAGGGGAACGATGTCCCTCCTTCCGTCCATCACTTTATCCAGCTCTGTGTTCAGATGGTTAGCAAATTCATGTTCGAGTCGAAGAACCTTGAAGAGCGTCTCCGTGTCGCTTCCGCGAAAATAAGGTGCCGACATAACAGAAGAGTCGCCACCTTTTGTTATTTATCCCTCAGAACGGGAAAGGAAACGATCGGAAAAACCTGACGAAAAGGTATAAGACAAGGTCATCGCAACCGTTGTCTGGGTTCGGGAGTCGGTTACGCAAGGGGAAGGTGTTAGCACCCCTCACATCCATCGTACTTGATGGGATCCACGCTTGTTGTGTTTACTGGACGAGTTGGTTTATCTATCTACCTATCAAGGCTGGTCTGAAAAGAAAAGAAAAAGACTCGGCAAAGCGTCGCGCTTTATGCCTACGTATTCTCATCAGAGAATGAGAAATCAGAGTCAACGTAGTTCGACCTACGACGGGTTACGGGGAAGGTGGATCGCCAATACGTCAGTATTGTGCCTACGTACTCTCAACAGGTATGAGAGATCAGAGCTTATGTAGTTCGGGATAATACGGATTACGGGGATTCAGATTCATCTATTTTATCGAGTAGGGTTAAACAATAGTTCCAGCAGTTAGGGACAAAGCCTGTTTGCGGTGGCGCTGAAGTTTAACGACACTCTTTTCTTCAGAAAAGCTTCCTTTGAATTATGGGCCCACGGGGCAAAAAGGTTTGAAGTTTGTTTTCTGTCTTTTACGAAAGAACTATTTTTTATTGTGTTTGCAATTTCAATCGCACTAAAGACTATGACCTGAGAGTGAATGTGTCGCATGTCACCCAAAGGGTGCCATACTAAACATCCAGACTGTTGAAAAGAAACTCTCCAACAATCCTTTCTCAGATAGCTTAAGGCTCGTAACGTACGAAAGAAATCATTCATGATTACTGTATTTTAAGCTGTTTTGAGATGAGAAGAGAGAATGAACAGGTTCAACTAAGGGGGAGACTATCAAGTCCTAATGTTGTCATGCCAAGGATTCATCCTATGGTTGAAGTTTGAAACAGGGAACTCCTAGAAGTTATCATGCATAGGTTTCGACCTAAAGTTCTAATCATCACTTCCTTATCAAAGGAAGTGAGAGTCCTAAGGGATCATGTCAATGATAAACATATACAGATAAAGCATCAGCTTAAACAGTAAATAGTAAACGACTGTAAAATGCATGCAATGCAAGTGAGGGAGGAAATGTGTGTGGGGCAGCAGCCTCCACAACCTCATCTCAACCTCAAGCCAGATATGAATAACAGTAATCATACAACATAAACAACATGCTATCAAGCAGAATATAATAACAACTGCAATCATACAGAAGGAATAACATGCTGTCAAGCAAACACAAACCACATGGGCAAGGGAGCTGGGCTCTACCGAATACCCGTAAGCAAATCCATATAGTAACAATACAAGCAGAGGGGGCAACTCAACCTCTAGTGCAATCATGCTCCTAGATTAAAGTCAGTCTAGATATGAACTTATTCTAATGCATCAAGCAAGTCAAACAAGGCACATCAATACAGAAAAGAAAGAAAGCAGATCAACCCCTCTCTTTTTCAACTCCAAGCTTCAGCTCTTCTGACAGAAATCCAGTCTTCAGACTTCAATCACCCTTCAAGGCTATCATCCCCCATGCCAAGTATCAACTTGCTTCTCTAGGGTTTTAATCCATCCAACATAAGTATCAACTTATTCTCTCTTCTCCAAGCTTCAGCTCCTCAGTCAATTCCACCCTCAGGCTTCACTCCTAACTTCAAGTATCAAATGGATTCCTTCAGGATCTCCAAGCATCAATGTAAGTATCAACTTATCCTTTATTCCTCAAGTCTCAGCTTTACACTCAATCTTCATTGAATCCTCCTCATAAGTATCAACTTAGTCTTCAAGCTTCAGCTCTCTTTGCTTTACCAATATCAACTTGGTCTTCTTCTCCTACAAGCTTCAGCTTCTCAGAGTAGTCTTCAATCACATGGTAGTGTCAACTTCATCCTACAGTCTTCAAGCCTCAGCTCTTCACTCAATCTTCATTTGGGTCTTCAAGTATCAACTTGTTCTTCTTGCCCTTCAAGCTTCAGCTACAATGGCAATGCTTAAGGAATCATCCTCTTCCACACTCTTCAATGAAGTCCTCATCTTCAAACTCAAGCCTAACATCTTTCAAGATACTCAAACCAGAATACAATTGATTTAACAGGATGAGTGGAAATGATAAACAACTTATTGACAACCAAAGGAAGCCTGTAAGGGTTCATCATTAGGAGAGACTGGTTCCCTCAAAGTTCTACTTCCCAGATAAAGCCACTCATCCCTCCAAAGGAGGGATGTGAATATCTTAGAAGGACTTTTAGTCATTGGGAGGAATGGAAGCACAAGATGCTTTCCATATTTGTGAAAGAAATCATTCTAATCCTAAGGCTCTCCCTAGGTCTCCTACCTCCTAAATCTTCATCAGACACCTTCAGGCACAGACAACTCCTAGCTCCAAGCAACTTCAAGCAACTTCAAGCATCCTCACCTTGTCCTCAACTTGTCTTCAATCTCAACCAAAGGCAAACAAAGCAAAAACCCTAATCTAAGGGGACTAAAGCAGTTAAGCTAGTTGAATTAGTAAGTTAGGATCACCTAAAACCTAGTACTAAAGTTAGTCCTAACTAAAATACTAAACTCAATTGTAAAATCCTACGAAAATAACTAGGCGAACCTAGGTCAATCATGACTCTACCATATTAATTCCAGAGATCAAATCATCAAATAAGACCTAGAAATAAATTCTACATTATGAGGTACTAAACCTAAACCCTAAAAGGAAGCACCTAAATATCAATCTAGAAAGCACACCTATTTTCATCACAAAAATGTGAGAAAAATGCTATGGGAGCATACATGTCTAACCTAATCACACACAAAAAACTAGGATCAAAATCATCACCATATGATCATACAAAATTCCACAAAATTAGGCATCAAACATAACCATTTTAATATCAATTAAAATATAAAATTCCCATAAAATCAGAAATTACATGAAATTAAAATATTTTTTCTCTAAAAAATACTAGACTCAATCATGAGTAAAATGCAAAAATAATGGGATTAATTGGATCAATTTTCAATTTTATATGATTTTTCCAAGAACCATGAACAAAATGAAAAAATAATGAAAATCCAATTAAAATAGACAAGCGCACGGTGCAAATAGCAATGATACACAGTTCATTTAATGGATTGGGCTCGCTGGGGGGTGTGGATAGTGGTTATTTCATTAAGCCTAAAACGACCTAGTAAGTGAAACGCATCGTTTCACTTACTCAGACTCTCTCACAAATTCAAATTAATCCTGGCCGTGGGATATGTGGTTTAGTCAAAGTCCTCATGTTGATCCAATGGTGCCAACATCATCTTCTTCGTTTGAACCAAAAATGGAGGGAAGAACGCCATTGAAACAGAGCTCAAACATCAACCTTCTCCTCACTCGGGCTCCCTCAAATCTCCATCAAAATTCATGATCTAAAGCACTAAATCACTCTAAATCTCTCCCTGAATCTAACCCTAGCCTCAGAATTCATTGAATCAACCTCTAACCTAAAACACGATCAAGAATCAAAATTATGCTCAGACCTCAATCGTCACCATTCTTCAAATTGAAAGGTTCAAAATGTTCACCACATTACCCTGATCAGTTCTTGCTATAATACTCATATTATCTCTCAATATCCAACATGTTCTTGATCCAAACAGAAATTGTGTCACCTCATTGATCATCACTAAATCTTCTCTAAGTTTCCAGAAACGATCTCCTAACCACATACTATCAATCTAACCTAACAAATTAACCTAATTCTTCTTAAATTAAGGTGAGGAATGAAAGTTACCAACCTGTGAATTCTTGAGTAACAGATGCAACAATTCTTCACTTCAACCCTTCTACAGCTCCAAAATCATTCAATGTATCAAGTTCTTGCTTCTGTATGCAAGAGAATTGATGGAAAATGCCTGGAACTCCAAACTCGATAATGACTTGCAGGTGCTGAAATTCAATTGCAAGAACACGATCCTTCAAGGCTTTGGCTATGGAATTGATCTGGAATCATTCAGTATCCTCCATAGAAGTTGTTGAAATCAAAAGAAAGGAAGAAGATGGTGTGGAATGCAGAAATCGATTTCAATTATTAATGAACAAAGTGAAGTTGCACACTCTCTTCTCTCAATCAATTATCACCAACCTTTCACTCAAACCCCTTCTAATCAATATATAGATGATGTTGGACCTCTCTAGAATCTTCTGGATTTATCCAAGGAGATGTTGAACTTCTCATATCATCCAAAATCTCATCTCATGCCATACTCACCCCAATTCTGGTTTCCCTTATTGCAGCAGCTTATTATGGTCCCAAAATCTCCCCAAGTGAAATATTAGAGGTGTTACAAGGCCTTGGAAGCTTGTGTATTGATCTCTCATGTGTTTTGCAAATGTTACTTAATATGCAAGCAACTACTTTTCAAAGCAAGTCCACAAATTATACCTCAAATCAAAATTGTGGCTAAACCAATGTTCTTAGAATGTTTTCTAGAGTCAAAATGATATATTACATGCCATGGTTTGGATGTGTAGGTTGAAAATATCAATTTCCAACTTTGGTTCATTTAACTTATACCCTTATTTTAGGTCATTTTTGCAACTTTGAGCTACAAGCATTTCCAACATCTCATGACCTCCTTAATAGCCTTAAAACATCATTTTGAACAAGTTTGATGTTGAACATTTTTCCATTTGAAGCTTGGAAATAGGAGTTATGGCCTTATGCTTGAAATGACCTGTAATCTCCAAATGACCAAAATGCCCTTGACTTGTCAAAGCCATAACTTGAGTTCTACAAATCCTATCAAGGACTTCTAGTACTCTCTAGAAAGCTAAGAGGATAAGGAACAACATTCATGTTGACCAAAAGTCCATAGGAATCATCCTTCTTGGGCAAAAGTTTGATGCAAGTTGGGTAACTTTCAAGCCCCCAGATTCACATGCCTCAGATGACCTGTAACTTGTCAAAGTCATAACTTGAGTTCTACAAATCCTATCAAGGACTTCTAGTACTCAAATTAAAGATAAGATCAAGCTCTACAACATTCATGTTGGGGGTAAGATGAGATGACTATCACATATTGAGATAAATTGCCTTGAAGATAGGGGTCAAACTAGGGGATTTTATACTGTCAAGCCTTAGAAACCCTAGCTTGAAACTTCTCAAACTCTTCAATCATGATGAGTTAACCTTGGAATCATCCTTATAACACCTCAATGTATCAATCCATGATCACATGGCCTTTTAATTAGGTCTTAACCTTCCTCAAATCATCAGTTGACCTAGGGTTGACCCAGTCAAACCCTAATTACACCACTCATGGTTGAGTCTTCTTAATCTTGCACAATGACCTATCTAGGCCTCATGATGGCTTTCAAGACATCTCATAAGCTCTCTTAAGGCTTGAATTCCACATTCCTGGCTTCAGAATCATCTGAGGTCTTCCCACAACTCTCAAGTTAGGAGGCACACACTCTTGGTTTCAACCACTCTCTCTGAGGATCTTCTAACTTCTCTGACAAAGATATTAACCCTTGAACACTTGAATAACCTTCTTAGCTAGCTTCAAAGTCTTGTGTAGCCCTTGATTGGTAATCATACCTCTTGATCTCCTGCATACATGTCAATGAAATGCAAATGATAATGCTAATGTGAATGAAATGAAACACAAGCAAGGTAAAGAAATGTTGGGAAAATTTTGGGGTGCAACAGCTGCCCCTATTCAAACGGCTTGAACCTGACTGGGTGAGAAGCGAACGACTCTCAACCAATCAAGGTACGAGATGGTTGTATACGGACAAACCCGAAAATTTACCAACTGCACAAGTACACGGTACTCTGATGGGAACAAATCTTCGAAAACTGAAATATTAGCTGCACGACAACTAGCTGGGGAATTGGTCACACGGTAACCGGCGATACATGGTCGATCATGCCGTCAGGCACCAAGATTCCTCGGGACTTATCATATCAATAATCAAGTTAACCATGCCGTCGGGCATTCAAAGAGAACTTCCGGGCATCAGCCGGACTTCGTCACTAAGTCGGGAATATCATTCTCGGTCAATCATGAACCAAATAAGGATATCCAAACTTCTGCCATCAGGCACTCCGCATCAGCTGAGAGAACTGCTCCGTCAATACGGTTGGACTTCATTCATCAAGTCTTCAAGGGAAGTTTCAACTTCGCTGTTCAGAAACATGCTGGGGATGACACATCTCCGCTGGGGATTCTGGAGAACTATCAAGTAACTCTGCTTCGGGGATCCAGAAATCATTCTGGGCGAGTTCGCTCTGCTGAGGACTTCAAGAATCATCTTGGACAAATACTTCCGCCGGGGACTTCAAGAATCACCCTGAACCAATAACTCTGCTGGAGATTTCAGGAATCATCCTGAGCAACTCTGCTGGGGATTTCAAGCATCAACTTGAGCAACCAACTCCGGCGACTTCACAGGGGATTTTAAGAATCATCCTAAACAAGCACCTTCGCTGGAGAATTCAAGAATCATCTTGGGCAAACGACTTTGCCGGGGGGGAATTCAAGAATCATCTTGAGCAAGCGACTCTGCGGAGGAACACCTGCAAAACAAGAACAGTAACGACCTAGCTCATGTTTCATATGCATATGCTTTGACGACGGTGCAATGCTCCACATGGTGGAAATGCTACGCGTTTATGATAAATGCTATGCAATCATGCAAAATGCTGCGATCCCGTCAGCAAAATAAATGCTGAAGGGAGAATCTTCCTATCAAGGAGAAAGAACCACTCTGGTGGAGAGGAGGAATCATCCTGCCGAGGAGAAAGAACCACACCAATCTCAATTGGACTTTGCCTGGGGAAGCAGACTTCAGTTGACTGCTGCAGGGGAACGAAGCTCTACGAGAAACCAGACCTGCTGAGGAGAGCGATGTCAATCGTAGAAATAAACTGCACGACCTTCGCAGCCAAACCTTCCTGGAGGCAATGACTCCGGCGGGGAAACACAACATCAGCTATTCAACATTTTACTAGGGAAAACCAATCATGTCCCCAACTGCTTTCCAAGAACTCGGCTCCCTTGGGGATTTAAAAACTCGGCTGGGGTAGAAGGAATCATCCTGCTTATTGGGGGAGAGTACAACACTGTGGGGGGAATCTCAATTCCGCTGGAGACTTCGGTCTGTACTATCGAGAGCTGCACACTAGCGAATAATCTTCTATGAAAACTGCACTTTGATCCAGTGCTAGGGAATGAACGCACACTTCAGTGTATGACTCAACTGGGGAGATGACGTTCCTTCAGGATACATCTGATTGGGGAGAGAATCTTCTCTGCTTGGGGAAACATATCAATGCTTTACGATCTCACGTTCAGACTCTGCAGGGAGAGGCTGCTGAACTTTGCTGGAGAAGAAGGAATCATCCTGCTTGGGGACGCATACGACGTACTACCTGGTATATGCTACACCTGTAACAACACAAACAAACAGATGAGATACCCTTCTCAAAGGGACCTATCAAGGTTATCATCTTGTGACACTGTTTAAGTAATTCATTGTTTCAACAATCAGGGGCCTAGGCCAGTAAGTTTATGTATGCGCATTTTATCAAAAACATCGACGTTCTTTTTCGCAAACAAAACAGATAAATGCTAAACAAACAAACAGAACTGCTGAATAGTATATATTTTATTGATAACGAACCCCTGAATGGGTAAAAATGTTTTACAACAGATGCAAGCTCCTGGAATGAGGAAGCTGCGCGAAAATAAACATAAATATACATCAATATATACACATGTCGGCAACGAGGCGTAGACGAACACCATGAGTTGGTCCCTCTATGACCCACTCGACTTCGATACTTCTCCGAGGCTTCAGCTTCAGAAGAGATTGATTCAGATGAACGGCCCTCAGGTCTTCCAAACCACTAAACAATTAAAGTCCACACGCGGAACGCAGTCATTTGCTTTTTCAAATCCCTAACTTTTGCCTGAATCTCCCTTCGGGGTTTTCGACTCACCGGGATACCCTTTTTTGCCAAAGTCGCCCATCCGGGTTTTTGACTTTGCGGGTGTACATTCTTTTCTTTATATCCCTAATTTTTGCCTGAAACTTTTTTCCCTTTTTTATGGTTCGCCGGGATGCCCCATTTTTTCCTGGATACTCTTTTTCTTTCCAGCGGGTCGTTTTTTAAGCAAAGTATTTTTTAACTGCGTCCGCGTTCACCGGGGATGCAAAATCTTCGCCATCCATCGTGGATAACAACAAAGCTCCTCCCAAGAAGACCTTGCTAACGACGTACGGACCTTCGTAATTGGGAGTCCACTTGCCTCGGTGATCGGAGTGTGGAGGAAGAATCTTCTTCAGGACGAGATCACCCGTCTGAAAGCTTCTAGGGCGCACCTTCTTATCATAGGATTTCTTCATTCGGCTTTGGTATAGACGACCATATGCAATCGATGCTAACCTCTTCTCGTCCATCAGGCTGAGTTGGTTTAGTCGGTTCTTAATCCATTATGCCTCGTCGAGTTTCACGTCAACCAAAACTCGTAAAGAAGGGATCTCCACTTCTAACGGTAGGACTGCTTCCATACCGTACACTAAGGAGAAAGGAGTTGCCCCGGTTAATGTACGTACCGTCGTACGATAACCGTGCAGTGCAAATGGCAACATCTCGTGCCAATCCTTATAGGTCACAACCATCTTCTGAACAATCTTCTTGATGTTCTTATTGGCCGCTTCAACGATGCCATTCATCTTCGGCCGGTAAGGAGATGAGTTATGGTGTTCAATCTTGAAACTCTGGCACAGCTCCTTCATCATCTTGTTATTCAGATTCGAACCATTATCGGTAATGATCCGCTCGGGAACTCCGTAACAACAGATGATGTCCCTCTTTATGAATTTAGCCACCACCTGCTTGGTCACATTAGCATATGAGGCTGCCTCCACCCACTTGGTGAAGTAGTCGATAGCTGCTAGAATGAAGCGATGACCGTTAGATGCAGTGGGCTCAATCTTGCCTATCATGTCGATGCCCCACATGAAGAACGACCACGGGGAGGACATGACATTTAACGGGCACGGCGGCACATGAACTTTATCAGCATAAATCTGGCATTTATGACACCTCTTCGTGAATTTAAAGCAATCCGATTCCATCGTCAGCCAGTAGTATCCTGCTCTCAGGATCTTTCTTGTTATAGCATGCCCGCCGGCGTGCGTACCAAATGTGCCTTCATGGACTTCTTCCATGAGCATACTCGCCTCTTTCTCATCTACACATCTGAGCAGCACGAGATCGTGGTTTCTTTTATACAAAACTCCATCAGGATTGAGATAAAAATTTCCAGACAGCCTCCTCAGAGTCTTCTTATCCGGGGTTGACGCTCCCGCAGGATACTCCTTAGTCATAAGGAAAGTCTGGATGTCATGGAACCATGGCTTGCCGTCGGCGGCTTCCTCGATCGCAAAGACGAATGCAGGTCTATCAAGATGAGAAAGGACAATCCTTGGAGCTTCATTCCAAAAATTGACTTTATACATCGAAGCCAACGTGGCTAAGGCATCAGCCATATGGTTTTCCGCCCTGGGCACATGATGGAGTTCCACTCGATCAAAGAACGGAAGCAGCCTTCTGGCATAGTTCATGTACGACACCAAATTCGATTGACGAGTCTCCCACTCCCCTTTAATCTGGTTGATCACAAGCGCTGAGTCACCATATACGTCTAGGTTCTTGATTCTCAAATCAATTGCTTCTTCTAGACCCATGATACATGCTTCGTACTCCGCTTCGTTATTGGTGACCAGAAACGTCAGTCTCGCAGTAAACGGGATGTGGGATCCGTGGGGAGTCGTGATGATCGCCCCAATGCCACTTCCGTAAGAATTAACCGCCCCGTCAAATATCAATTTCCATTGGGATTTCCTATCTGGACCCTCTTCGGGCAACGGTTCATCGCAATCCTTCGATTTGAGAAAGATGATATCCTCATCAGGGAATTCAAATTTCATCGGCTGGTAATCTTTGATCGGCTGTTCGGCAAGGTAATCAGACAACACACTTCCCTTGATGGCCTTTTGGGACACGTACTGAATGTCATATTCTGTCAACACCATTTGCCATCTGGCAATCCTGCCCGAAAGCGCTTGTTTCTCGAAGACGTACTTGATCGGATCCATCTTCGAAATTAGCATGGTGGTGTGGTTGAGCATGTACTATCGTAAACGTTTGGCAGCCCAGGCTAGTGCACAACACGTTTTCTCCAGCATCGAGTAGCGAGATTCACAGTCTGTGAACTTTTTACTCAAGTAGTAAATGGCATGCTCCTTTCTGCCCGTCTCGTCGTGCTGAACGAGAACACACCCCATACTATTCTCAAGAACTGTCAAGTACATGATTAATGGTCGTCCGGCCACTAGGGGTATCAAGATCGAAGGTTCCTGCAGATACTGTTTTATCTTATCGAATGCCTTCTGGCAATCCTCGTTCCAGATGATCGCCTGATCTTTTTTCAGCAGTTTAAACATCGGTTCACACGTGGCCGTGAGATGAGAAATAAACCTTGCAATGTAGTTTATTCGGCCCAGGAAGCCACGAACTTCTTTTTCTGTTTTTGGCACTGACATTTCTTGTATCGCTTTAATCTTCGCAGGATCAACCTCGATGCCTCTTTCGCTCACGATAAACCCCAGTAACTTTCCGGACCGTACTCCGAAAGTACACTTGTTAGGATTCAGCCTCAACCTGAACTTCCTAAGCCTCTCAAAAAGCTTCATCAAATTGACCAGATGTCCCTCCTCTGTTTGGGACTTCGCAATCATGTCATCAACATAGACTTCAATCTCATGATGAATCATGTCATGGAACAAAGTAACCATTGCTCGTTGGTAAGTGGCCCCTGCGTTCTTCAGACCGAAAGGCATTACCTTATAGCAAAATGTTCCCCAAGGAGTGATAAACGTAGTTTTCTCCATGTCCTCCGGCGCCATCTTGATCTGATTGTAACCGGAGAAGCCATCCATGAACGAAAACACGGAGAACTGAGCTGTATTGTCGACCAACACATCAATATGAGGGAGCGGGAAATCATCCTTAGGGCTCGCCCTATTCAAATCCCGATAATCGACGCACATTCGTACCTTACCGTCCTTCTTCGGCACGGGTACTATGTTGGCGACCCACGGAGGGTAAGTAGTGACCGCTAAGAAGCCAGCATCAAGCTGTTTCTGCACTTCTTCTTTGATCTTAACAGTCATATCTGGTCGTGTCCTCCTAAGCTTCTGCTTAACGGGAGGGCAATCTTCTCGCAGCGGCAAGTGATGGACCATGATGTCCGTATCAAGTCCGGGCATATCTTCGTATGACCAAGCATAGACGTCACTATACTCTCTTAGCATCTCGACCAATCTCTGCTTGACATCACTCTATAATGCAGCCCCTATCCTGACGTTCCTGACAAGCTCTTCAGAACCCAGATTCACAATCTCGATCTCCTCTTCATGAGGCAGAATAACTTTCTCTTCTTGTTTCAACAAGCGGGCATCTCTTCAGGAAGGTCTTCGTCTTCATCAATCTCTTCTTCGGCTTGATAGATCGGGCAATCGAAGTCGAAGTGAGTCGTAGAAGGTCTAGAGCCGATGTCATCTGCTATGTGGATCCTGTAATAACAAGGGTTAAGCTTAAAACAAGGATATGCAGGTTAGCACAAACCTCATTGCCATTTTATTATTTTTCAACACAAATATAAAACAGGAATAACAGAGATCTCAATATTTGAATACGAAGAAAAACGCCTTTTGATTTATTGGAAAAATGCATGTACATAATCAAACAAGGCCCTGACAATAAAACCACTATGCCCCGGGTAGGACATAGGGTTGTACAATGATTGGAAAAAGTAAATCATTACTCTTCGCTTGTCATTTGGATGATATCATTGACGGACCAATTGTTGAGGCTCTCGCCTGGCTTGCTTGGCTGGATCCAAGAGTCTAAGTCACAGTCGCTATCTCCGCTGTCTTCAGACACCGCGTTGACGCCTTCAAATATCACCCCGCCACTGGTAAACTGGATCGGCCCTTTACCTCGCGACGCACTGCTAGAAGAGGAGGCTTCAGCTCCAGGAGAGTATCCTAACCCAAGCTTGTCTTGCTTGTTAGGTATCTCCAAAATTCGCCCCCAGCCTGGGGTAGATCCGGCTTGGACAACGGCCCGGGCCTCCTTGAATGAAGAGAGAGTCATCTCTGGCTTCTCAGTGACTACAGGCGCTACGTCCTTGACTTTAACAGCTTCGAACGCTTGGCATAGGGTTTCGTGGATTTCCCCATCCATCTCGACATACTTTAAGGACGACAAATGGCTCACCATTATGTCTTCCTTGCCACATACGGTCACGATGCTACCTCCGACGGCGTACTTGAGTTTCTGGTGCAACGTGGAGGTTACGGCACCAGCCGAATGGATCCATGGCCGGCCCAAGAGACAGCTGTAGGCAGGCATGATGTCCATAATGTAAAAGACCGCGTCGAATGTTTCCGGCCCCACTTGGATTGGCAATGTCACCTCCCCGAAAACATGGCGTTTGGTTCCATCGAACGCTTTCACCACCAGATCACTGGGTGTGCAAATCACTCCGCGAGTATCTAACTTCATCAATGCCTTCTTCGGAAGAACATTGAGCAATGACCCTGTGTCTACCAACACATGCGACATAATTGTTCCCCTACACTCTATCGAGATGTGCAGGACGCTATTGTGGTTCCTCCCCTTCAGCGTCAGCCTAGGTCAGTGAAACCTAACCCATTTCCAGCATTCACGTGGGCTACGACCTCTTCCAGCTGGTTTACCGATATTTCCTACGGTACATATGCGGCGTTCAACACCTTCAGCAGTGCGTTGCGGTGTGCTTCAGAACACAGCAACAAATTCAGGATGGAAATCTTCGAGGGTGTTTGATGGAGATGATCCACGATCTTGTAGTCACTCTTTTTAATCAACCTCATAAATTCCTCGGCGTCTTTAACAAGTAAGTCTTCTTCAGCGACTTTACTCTTACCTTTATCAGTTGCATCATCTCTGTCCGCTTTGTCTGCCACGACCTCTGGTGGTGCAAACACTCTCCCGTTGCGAGTGATTCCGCTGATTCCCGCAAGGTTATCCACAGACAACCCAAACGGTTCTAGCTCCAACTTCTGTTCGTTGCAGTAGACTTCAGCCCCATAATGCCATGGGACAACGTTAGTGATTTCGAAAGGTATCGGCCCAGCTTTGGTGATGGTAATCGTGGGCGGTCTGGGTGCAGAAATAGTTATCGTCTGGCGAGGGATGGTGATGGTGGCAACCTCATCACCTTGCTTCAGCATTACCTCTCCCGATCCACATTCGGCCCTCCGGCTAAACTGCAGGATTCCCTCAGTCATCAGACTTTGGATCCCCTCTATCAACTGTTCACATCCATCAGGACTTATCGCACAGCCCATACACAGCTCTCCGCAACCTGGAAAGAAACCCCTTTTCATCAGCTTAGCTTTAACGAAGCTAAGCGGTGTCTTCAGATCTCTGACATCAGTCAACAAATCCAAACTCTCGTCTTCAATAATGGCGTTTACTCCACCTCCCCTATGATTCGGCATAGGGTTCTTCGTGACGTTTGGCACATTATCTGAGAAGTTGATGATCTTAGCGTCCACCATGTCCTGCACCTTGTGCTTGAAGGCTTTGCAATTCTCTATTGTGTGGCCCGGTGCCCCTGAGTGAAACTCACAAGTTGCATTCGCGTCATAACCCGGCGGAGGTTCCCCTGTCAAGGGAGCCAAGGTTCTTTTTTGGATCAACTGTAGCTAAAGCAAAGTCTGTAACAGCTGTGCGTACGACATGGGCGGTGTCTCGAGGTGACGGCTCGACAGAGGTGCCCTGTTCTGATACTTTCGGTACCCTTGTTGATTCGGTTGCTGCTGTGGCTGTTGAACTGCCGGGATAATTATGCTGGCCACCTGTTGGTGAGGGCCTTTACCCTTCCTTCGAGCGTTGGACACGGAGCTCGTCTCTCCTTCCCTCCTTTTGCCACCATAAGGTTTCTTTCCTCCTCCTCCGGCTGAGGATGAATTTTCCCGAGTTTGATCCCGTTTTCAATGTGCTCCCCTGTGATAATGAGATCTGAGAAGGTTCCAGACATACCGCTGACCAATTTCTCATAGTAAACCCCTGGGAGGGTGGCTACGAACATCTGCATAAGCTCGCGTTCAACCATCGGCGGCTGAACCCTGGCTGCCAATTCACGCCACCGCTGGGCGTATTCCTTAAACCCTTCATTGTTCCTTTGCGACAGATTCTGCAGTTGGACTCGGTTCGGGGCCAAGTCGCTATTGTATTGGTAGTGGTGCACAAATGTTTCAGCAAGGTCCTTCCACGTGCGCACACTGGTAGGTTCTAGACTCATGTACCATTCGAGGGATGGTCCGGACAGACTGTCCTGAAAGAAGTGCATCAGCAACTTCTCGTCCTCAGAATGAGCGAGCATTTTCCGGTAGTATGATCTCAGGTGGACGCGAGGGCAAGTGGTGCCCTTGTACTTTTCAAAGTCAGGTACCTTGAACTTGGGAGGCACCTTGAAATCAGAAATCAGTCCCAACTTGGACATATCAACACCCAGGGTGTTCTGGTTCTCGATGTTCCTCATCTTATCCTCGAGTGCCTTGAACCTTAGACGTGCTTCAGCAGTCAGCTCCCCTTCAGCACCTCTCTGTGAGAACACATCGTCCTGACGGTCTTCTAACCACGGCTGAGGCCCAAACAGATTTCCAACACCCGTAGTGCCGTTGCCCAGTCCAACATTGACGTTAGCTTCAAGACTCCCATTACCGACGCCCGTCGTATTGCCATTGAGTCCCATGTTAGCTATCACATTGCCGTGGGCACTGCCATTCCCCCCGGTCACGGGGACGCCATTCTGAGGAGTTTCCACAGGTGGAGGAGTAGGCACGGTCCCACCATGGAGTACGCCATTGCTATCGACCCTTGAAATCAGAGGCTGAACCAAGGTTCTGAGCTGATCCTGGCCATTGGCGACCGCTTGCATGAGCTCCATGAAGCGATCCATTCTTTCGCGGAGTTCATGAACATCAGTTTGCACTTGCTCCATGATTCTGGTTTGATTTGCTCTGGTCGGATAGCGGTGGACAGGTCTCTGATCAATCCTGGAATAACCTGAAACAACCTGTGAACACAAAAGGGTTAGTAAAAAACGACAAAGTGCTCGTTATGCAAGTGCTTCATGCAAATGCAAACGTGTGTCTGTGTGTTAGGGAGATTTCCCCCGATCCTAGTGCCTGAGTGCCAGTGCTGATAATAAGAAGTCCGAGTCCAGTAATGGAAATAACATCTCATATATAAAGAAAGCCCATCAATGCAGTACACAACGTCAGTGAGTACAAGATGAATCAACAGCGTGACCTCAGCCAACAAGCCTGGTGATGGTCAGCATCCAACAATGATCAAACAAAAGGAATACAAATAGTCAAGCACGGCCACGGGCGTGAAACTCTTCTAACAACCCCTTCGTTTCTGGATGATCAGGCCGAGTGAGCAAACCTTCGACGAGTAACTCCCTCTGCATAATGGTATATTGAAGACCTTCAACCGAATCTTCCCATGCTCCTTCGCCGAAACAATCTTCCAACTTCCGCTTCTTGGATTCAAACGTCAGCTTGCGCTTCTTCAGGTTAGCAAGAGCCCTGTTAAGCTGGCCTTCAGTGGCATATCTGCGAGCGGTTTCTTCATCAAACCTCTTCTCACTAGCCTTCACCTGGGCTTTCAGCTTGGAGATCTGTTGCATCAGCTTATCCTCCCGCTCTTTCCTGTTGGCTAGGGAGGCCTTCCAGTGCTGGTTGAACTTGGATATCCTCCGATACGCTTCGTCCAAGTGTTGCTTCTTTGTGGCCAGTACATCGTTGACAACTTTGAAGTCTCGACCCATGTGTTCACGCTCAGCTATCTGCTTAGTCAAATTTGTCCCCAACTGGTTCACCAGTTCAGTCTGCCTCTTGAAGGAATGAACGACTTCGTTTCTCTCGCTTCGGAGTTGAGTCAATTCTTTCTCCAGTTCTTCGTTTGCCTTCTTCAATTCATCTCGCTCAGCTAACACCTGATTATGGTGCTGAATGGGCACAGTGGTAGGCTCTTCAACCACTGGAGGGCTTTCTGGCTTAGCAGGAAGAAACGACATCCCTATAGCATCTGCTCTGGTTCTGATCCAAGTCATGTATGGAGGGTAGGCTTGGCTATTGCTTCTCCCCAGCAAAGGCTTTCCCCGCTTACTGATACCATTCCAAGCGCGCCGAAGCTTGGACAACATATCCCCTTCTAGAAGACCAGTGAGGTATAGAGATTCCTGCACCTCTTCATCCTTCGGCGGAGCTCTCAAAGCGTAAGCAAACTGTCGGACCAACAAAGACGGATTATAGTTTATACAGCCCTTCCTGCCTATCAAAGGCACGTTCGGAAACCCGCTGCAGCTGAAGATAATATCGGTACCCAACCTATCTCTGTCAAACCAGTCAATATCCTCCGCTAATAGACTCATCAAACGCTCAGACCACTCAGCTGTGGCTGCAGACGAAACAAAGGGACCCCTCTTGGGCAGATGACTATCAAGCCATTTATAAAGCAGGGGCACACAACACGAGACATTCTTACCCCTTCTGTTCTCGTTTTTGTAGTGGATAGAATGGTAGACATCTCCTATCAAGGTAGGGACTGGATTCCCTGACGCAAAGATGCGAAATGCGTCGAAGTCTACAAAGTCTGGCATATTGGGGAACAGAATGATGCCATATATGCACAGAGCGAGAATGGCGTTGAATACGACCCAACATCCGTCTTTGGTGCACTGTTGAGCCTTTCCCACTAAGAACAGCAAGGAGAAACCCGAAACCTTATTCCAACTAGACAATGCCAACTCGGAGGCATCCAGATGAAGTGACGGAGCTAGACTAGCCAGATCAGGCTCAGTATCCATATGAACAAAAGGCATCTGCCTCTTGATAGACACACCTAACAAATCAGCATATTCCTCTAGCATGGGCGCGAGAACAAAGTCCTGGAAAGTAAAGCATCTCAACGGAGGATCGTAGAACTGTAGCAGAGCGTGCAACCCATTCAACTCGAACGTAGAAGGTTTACGAACCAAACTGAGCAATTTGCCGTAAGACTTTCTGAACTCATCTTTCACAGAATCATCTGCTAAAGTAATCAAACCAGTCAGCTGAACCACATCAGGGGCAGGGAGCTTGTAAGCCACGGTCTTCCTCAGAGAACCCATAACAATACAATAGGAGGCAAGAAATCCTGGATTGGGGGAAACGGTACCTGCAACACAGACACACGTTAATGAAATGCAAATGAGTATGCAAAGCAATGTAAAATGCAATCATGCAGCAGGAGATCAAGGCAACTGTGCTGTGGAGATTCTGTATCAACAAAACCATGATGCTGCTCTGTCAAGAACAACCACTATATCTGATAACAAGAAAACCCTGGTATCGGACCACAAATCTGCTTTGTCAAGAACACACACACATAGGGCCATAAATCTGCTCTGTCAAGAACAACCATCTGATGATAAGGACCTCTGATACAGGACCCTAACTATTTGCTGATGAGATCCTCTGATCCCAATCATAAACCTGCTCTGTCAAGAACAAATACCCATATGCTGATGAGATCCTCTGATCCTAACAAAAACCTGCTCTGTCAAGAACAAATACCCATCTCTGAATATAAGGTCCTCTGATACAGGACCAAAGCTCTGCTCTGTCAAGAACAATCATATATCTGATGATGAGAACCTCCGGTACCAACAAAACTGATTCACTATCAAGAAAACCAGGTAGTCTGAAGGTCAAGGTTTCCTGCAACAAACCCAACCCTGCTCACAGGTATGGACCTAAACTGACTCAAGTTCGGCATCCTATGCGGTCATCAGCGTCACAGACATTCAAGAGGGGTGATACGATACCCAGAAGGTGTGGCATCACCAGCTCATGAAGCGGCCTCACTCGGCTGAATCCCAAATGATCGGTCCCCAGAGTCGACAATCCTCCAAACCAACAACCCCCTCAACCCAAAGGGTTGAAAAATAAGTCAACTGGGAGAACCTCGTCTGAGCGTGGATTTCATGAGACACTAGTGCCTGCCAAGCAAGCACGCGCCCACTAATTTCCACAACTAATACTATGTTCACTCAAGCCTGGGTCTGGCTTCTCACTCATCAGAATGCCCCTCCCACAACAGCACAGATAATCATATCATACTAGAAATAAAGTGCGGGAAATAAAAATGCGATAAATAAACACAACCCAACAAGTAATCATACAAGCGCTAGGATTGACTCTCGCAGGGGACGTCAGATCCCCAAACTGACTCGCATTCGGGACGTTGGATCCCAGGGAACTATCAAATCCCCAGCAGAGTCGCCAGCTATCGCTTCCGCGAAAATAAGGTGTCGGCATAACAGAAGAGTCGCCACCTTTCGTTATTTATCCCTTAGAACGGGAAAGGAAACGATCGGAAAAACCTGACGAAAAGGTATAAGACAAGGTCATCGCAACCGTTGTCTGGGTTCGGGAGTCGGTTACGCAAGGGGAAGGTGTTAGCACCCCTCACGTCCATCGTACTCGATGGGACCCACGCTTGTTGTGTTTACTGGACGAGTTGGTTTATCTATCTACCTATCAAGGCTGGTCTGAAAAGAAAAGAAAAAGACTCGGCAAAGCGTCACGCTTTATGCCTATGTATTCTCATCAGAGAATGAGAAATCAGAGTCAACGTAGTTCGACCTACGACGGGTTACGGGGAAGGTGGCTCGCCAATACGTCAGTATTGTGCCTACGTACTCTCAACAGGTATGAGAGATCAGAGCTTACGTAGTTCGGGATAATACGGATTACGGGGATTCAGATTCATCTGTTTTATCGAGTAGGGTTAAACAACAGTTCCAGCAGTTAGGGACAAAGCCTGTTTGCGGTGGCGCTGAAGTTTAACGACACTCTTTTCTCAAGAAAAGCTTCCTTTGAATTATGGGCCCACGGGGCAAAAAGGTTTGAAGTTTGTTTTCTGTCTTTTACGAAAGAACTGTTTTTTATTGTGTTTGCAATTTCAATCGCACTAAAGACTATGACCTGAGAGTGAATGCGTCGCATGTCACCCAAAGGGTGCCATACTAAACATCCAGACTGTTGAAAAGAAACTCTCCAACAATCCTTTCTCAGATAGCTTAAGGCTCGTAACGTACGAAAGAAATCATTCATGATTACTGTATTTTAAGCTGTTTTGAGATGAGAAGAGAGAATGAACAGGTTCAACTAAGGGGGAGACTATCAAGTCCTAATGTTGTCATGCCAAGGATTCATCCTATGGTTGAAGTTTGAAACAGGGAACTCCTAGAAGTTATCATGCATAGGTTTCGACCTAAAGTTCTAATCATCACTTCCTTATCAAAGGAAGTGAGAGTCCTAAGGGATCATGTCAATGATAAACAGATACAGATAAAGCATCAGCTTAAACAATAAACAGTAAACGACTGTAAAATGCATGCAATGCAAGTGAGGGAGGAAATGTGTGTGGGGCAGCAGCCTCCACAAGCTCATCTCAACCTCAAGCCAGATATGAATAACAGTAATCATACAGCATAAACAACATGCTATCAATCAGAATATAATAACAACTGCAATCATACAGAAGGAATAACATGCTGTCAAGCAAACACAAACCACATGGGCAAGGGAGCCGGGCTCTACCGAATACTCGCAAGCAAAGCCATACAGTAACAATACAAGCAGAGGGGGTAACTCAACCTCTAGTGCAATCATGCTCCTAGATTAAAGTCAGTCTAGATATGAACTTATTCTAATGCATCAAGCAAGTCAAACAAGGCACATCAATACAGAAAAGAAAGAAAGCAGATCAACCCCTCTCTTTTTCAACTCCAAGCTTCAGCTCTTCTGACAGCAATCCAGTCTTCAGACTTCAATCACCCTTCAAGGCTATCATCCCCCATGCCAAGTATCAACTTGCTTCTCTAGGGTTTTAATCCATCCAACATAAGTATCAACTTATTCTCTCTTCTCCAAGCTTCAGCTCCTCAGTCAATTCCACCCTCAGGCTTCACTCCTAACTTCAAGTATCAAATGGATTCCTTCAGGCTCTCCAAGCATCAATGTAAGTATCAACTTATCCTTTATTCCTCAAGTCTCAGCTCTACACTCAATCTTCATTGAATCCTCCTCATAAGTATCAACTTAGTCTTCAAGCTTCAGCTCTCTTTGCTTTACCAGTATCAACTTGGTCTTCTTCTCCTACAAGCTTCAGCTTCTCAGAGTAGTCTTCAATCACATAGTAGTGTCAACTTCATCCTACAGTCTTCAAGCCTCAGCTCTTCTCTCAATCTTCATTTGGGTCTTCAAGTATCAACTTGTTCTTCTTGCCCTTCAAGCTTCAGCTACAATGGCAATGCTTAAGGAATCATCCTCTTCCACACTCTTCAATGAAGTCCTCATCTTCAAACTCAAGCCTAACATCTTTCAAGATACTCAAACCAGAATACAATTGATTTAACAGGATGAGTGGAAATGATAAACAACTTATTGACAACCAAAGGAAGCCTGTAAGGGTTCATCATTAGGAGAGACTGGTTCCCTCAAAGTTCTACTTCCCAGATAAAGCCACTCATCCCTCCAAAGGAGGGATGTGAATATATTAGAAGGACTTTTAGTCATTGGGAGGAATGGAAGCACAAGATGCTTTCCATATTTTTGAAAGAAATCATTCTAATCCTAAGGCTCTCCCTAGGTCTCCTACCTCCTAAATCTTCATCAGACACCTTCAGGCACAGACAACTCCTAGCTCCAAGCAACTTCAAGCAACTTCAAGCATCCTCACCTTGTCCTCAACTTGTCTTCAATCTCAACCAAAGGCAAACAAAGCAAAAACCCTAATCTAAGGGGACTAAAGCAGTTAAGCTAGTTGAATTAGTAAGTTAGGATCACCTAAAACCTAGTACTAAAGTTAGTCCTAACTAAAATACTAAACTCAATTGTAAAATCCTACGAAAATAACTAGGGGAACCTAGGTCAATCATGACTCTACCATATTAATTCCAGAGATCAAATCATCAAATAAGACCTAGAAATAAATTCTACATTATGAGGTACTAAACCTAAACCCTAAAAGGAAGCACCTAAATCTCAATCTAGAAAGCACACCTATTTTCATCACAAAAATGTGAGAAAAATGCTATGGGAGCATACATGTCTAACCTAATCACACACAAAAAATTAGGATCAAAATCATCACCATATGATCACACAAAATTCCACAAAATTAGGCATCAAACATAACCATTTTAATATCAATTAAAATATAAAATTCCCATAAAATCAGAAATTACATGAAATTAAAATATTTTTTCTCTAAAAAATACTAGACTCAATCATGAGTAAAATGCAAAAAGAATGGGATTAATTGGATTAATTTTCAGTTTTATATGATTTTTCCAAGAACCATGAACAAAATGAAAAAATAATGAAAATCCAATTAAAATAGACAAGCGCACGGTGCAAATAGCAATGATACACAGTTCATTTAATGGATTGGGCTCGCTGGGGGGTGTGGATAGTGGTTATTTCATTAAGCCCAAAACGACCTAGTAAGTGAAACGCATCGTTTCACTTACTCAGACTCTCTCACAAATTCAAATTAATCCTGGTCGTGGGATATGTGGTTTAGTCAAAGTCCTCATGTTGATCCAATGGTGCCAACATCATCTTCTTCGTTTGAACCAAAAATGGAGGGAAGAACGCCATTGAAACAGAGCTCAAACATCAACCTTCTCCTCACTCGGGCTCCCTCAAATCTCCATCAAAATTCATGATCTAAAGCACTAAATCACTCTAAATCTCTCCCTGAATCTAACCCTAGCCTCAGAATTCATTGAATCAACCTCTAACCTAAAACACGATCAAGAATCAAAATTATGCTCAGACCTCAATCGTCACCATTCTTCAAATTGAAAGGTTCAAAATGTTCACCACATTACCCTGATCAGTTCTTGCTATAATACTCATATTATCTCTCAATATCCAGCATGTTCTTGATCCAAACAGAAATTGTGTCACCTCATTGATCATCACGAAATCTTCTCTAAGTTTCCAGAAACGATCTCCTAACCACATACTATCAATCTAACATAACAAATTAACCTAATTCTTCTTAAATTAAGGTGAGGAATGAAAGTTACCAACCTGTGAATTCTTGAGTAACAGATGCAGCAATTCTTCACTTTAACCCTTCTACAGCTCCAAAATCATTCAATGTATCAAGTTCTTGCTTCTGTATGCAAGAGAATTGATGGAAAACGCCTGGAACTCCAAACTCGATAATGACTTGTAGGTGCTGAAATTCAATTGCAAGAACACGATCCTTCAAGGCTTTGGCTATGGAATTGATCTGGAATCATTCAGTATTCTCCATAGAAGTTGTTGAAATCAAAAGAAAGGAAGAAGATGGTGTGGAATGCAGAAATCGATTTCAATTTGTAATGAACAAAGTGAAGTTGCACACTCTCTTCTCTCAATCAATTCTCACCAACCTTTCACTCAAACCCCTTCTAATCAATATATAGATGATGTTGGACCTCTCTAGAATCTTCTGGATTCATCCAAGGAGATGTTGAACTTCTCATATCATCCAAAATCTCATCTCATGCCATACTCACCCCAATTCTGGTTTCCCTTGTTGTAGCAGCTTATTATGGTCCCAAAATCTCCCAAGTGAGATATTAGAGGTGTTACAAGGCCTTGGAAGCTTGTGTATTGATCTCTCATGTGTTTTGCAATTGTTACTTAATATGCAAGCAACTACTTTTCAAAGCAAGTCCACAAATTAGACCTCAAATAAAAATTGTGGCTAAACCAATGTTCTTATAATGTTTTCTAGAGTCAAAATGATATATTACATGCCATGGTTTGGATGTGTAGGTTGAAAATATCAATTTCCAACTTTGGTTCATTTAACTTATACCCTTATTTTAGGTCATTTTTGCAACTTTGAGCTACAAGCATTTCCAACATCTCATGACCTCCTTAATAGCCTTAAAACATCATTTTGAACAAGTTTTATGTTGAACATTTTTCCATTTGAAGCTTGGAAATAGGAGTTATGGCCTTATGCTTGAAATGACCTGTAATCTCCAAATGACCAAAATGCCCTTGACTTGTCAAAGCCATAATTTGAGTTCTACAAATCCTATCAAGGACTTCTAGTACTCTCTAGAAAGATAAGAGGATAAGGAACAACATTCATGTTGACCAAAAGTCCATAGGAATCATCCTTCTTGGGCAAAGGTTTGATGCAAGTTGGGTAACTTTCAAGCCCCCAGATTCATATACCTCAGATGACCTGTAACTTGTCAAAGTCATAACTTGAGTTCTACAAATCCTATCAAGGACTTCTAGTACTCAAATTAAATCTAAGATCAAGCTCTACAACATTCATGTTGGGGGTAAGATGAGATGATCATCACATCTTGAGCTAAATTGCCTTGAAGATAGGGGTCAAACTAGGGGATTTTACACTGTCAAGCCTTAGAAACCCTAGCTTGAAACTTCTCAAACTCTTCAATCATGGTGAGTTAACCTTGGAATCATCCTTATAACACCTCAATGTATCAATCCATGATCACATGGCCTTTGAATTAGGTCTCAACCTTCCTCAAATCATCAGTTGACCTAGGGTTGACCCAGTCAAACCCTAATTACACCACTCATGGCTGAGTCTTCTTAATCTTGCACAATGACCTATCTAGGCCTCATGATGGCTTTCAAGACATCTCATAATCTCTATCAAGGCTTCAAGTCCACATTCCTGGCTTCAGAATCATCTGAGGTCTTCCCACAGCTCTCAAGTTAGGAGGCACACACTCTTGGTTTCAACCACTCTCTCTGAGGATCTTCTAACTTCTCTGACAAAGATATCAACCCTTGAACACTTGAATAACCTTCTTAGCTAGCTTCAAACTCTTGTGTAGCCCTTGATTGGTAATTATACCTCTTGATCTCCTGCATACATGTCAATGAAATGCAAATGATAATGCTAATGTGAATGAAATGAAACACAAGCAAGGTAAAGAAATGTTGGGCAAATTTTGGGGTGCAACACTCCGAAAGAAGGTTTTTTAGTTATTCATTACATTGTGTCGCACCTCGAAAAATCACAGAGACATTTCGGAGAAACGACCCTCGCGCAAAAGGCGCGGAAATGCGGTTCGACAGAGTTGCCACCGAACTTTATTTTTCCCAAATAAACGGGAGAGGAAAATATCGAGAAAACCTCTGAAGACGAAAGGATAGGAACAGGGCTGTCGCAACCAAGTTCCGGGTTCGGGAGTCGGTTACGCAAGGGGAAGGTATTAGCACCCCTCACGTCCGTTGTACTCAACGGGAACCTCTTAAGGTATTTTGTGGAGAGTGTTGTCTAGGTTTACTTGTTTTTCTTCTCGATGATAAAGGTAGAATTGGTAGGATAAAAGATAAAGACGCTAAGGGAAAAGGGATGGTTAAAAGATAGGGTGCTTGCCAAGGATTGGGGCCCTTGTGCCTACGTATGCTCATTCGGACGAGAATGAGAAATCAGAGCGTCGTAGTTCGACTACGGGAAAGGATGGGGGGAAATGGAAGATGGATAGAAGTGTGCTCGCCAAGATCATCGCAATCTTGTGCCTACGTATCTTATATTCAAGAATGAATAAAGAATCAGAGCGTCCGTAGTTCGTGATAACGACCACGAAAAGAAGACAGGGAAATGGGAGAAACGAAAGAGTGACTGACAAGCAACCCAAGGGCATGCCTTAAGAGCTTGTCACTCAAGAATTCAAGGAATGCAAGATCCCAAGAACTCAATTCTTTCGGAAATTGGGTTGAAAAGAGTTGGAGATAAAGGATTGAATGTTTTGAAATCGAAAGAATGAACTAATAACAACTCAAGGGCATGCTTCAAGAGTTACTCATTCAAATATTCAAAGAATGCTAGATTCTAAGAATATCTCTCTTTCGTAAGTTTTAAAAAATGTTTGTAAAAATATTGAATCGATAACAAAAAGCGAGGCAAAATGAAGTTTGCTTGAAAATGGCTCGACGACGTGTCGAGGATTTAACCGAAGATGGAACCGACTTGACGACGTGTCAAGGGCTAGATTGTGAGAAATGATATTGGTCCCTAAGGGTGCTTCCAATATCAAAACCACGAGGAGTTGTGAATGCGTGTACGAAATGTGGGTTGCGAATGCGTACGAGCATTCGACTTAGGAGAACGTTGGAAAATGATTAAGTTTGAAAAAGTCGAAAGGTTGAGTGGATAACAACTCAAAGGGCGTGCCTCGAGAACTATTCACTCGAAAATTCAAGGAATGCTAGATTCCAAGAACCTCCTCCTTTCGAAGTTTGAATCGAGGAGCTGTTTTGAAAATAATTTGGATTGAAATGAGGTATGAAAAGAGTTTGCGGCACGAGAGGTGAGAATACGAGATTGAATTTGAAAAGTATAGAAGAAATGAAGAATATTTGATAAATGAGACTTAGGCCTCACAATTAATTAATCGGGGTATCATTTGGATGCTAGATCCTAACAACACCTTTTCCATTCGGAAAATGTTTGGATGAACAACGGAAATATGACACAAAATGCTAGATTCCTATGATATTTCTTTGTCCAAAAAAAAAGGATAGTATTTAAAAAAAATGAAAAGTCGAATAATATGTTATTTAAGGTGTACACCCTAATAATGATTATCCAAAAATCCAAGAAGTGCTAGACTTCAAGGATTTAGTTTTTTCACAGTTTTGATTTAAAATAATTTAGTAGTAAAAAATAAGTTGGATAAAGATTAAAAAACTAATAATTTTGAAAATAGTTTACTAACTCAATATTGTTAAAAAAAAAGATCTTTTTTTTTAAAAATGAAACTCTAGGCCTTTATTTATGAAATTGTCCTAGAATTTGTTTAGAGAAGACTCATTGAAATTTCTACAAAGAAATAGTAGTAATAAAATAGACTATATAAAACATAACACAAATGACTTTAATAATGAAAATAGATTGAATTAAAGTTAGAAAAAGGAAATAATTACTCAAATTTTGAAAATACGATCTAAAATAGTATAAGATATTTTTAGAAAATATTTTGCAATTGCCTTTAATGAATTAGTATATTGAATAAAATCTCCTAATTTGGAGAAGGTTTATTACTTAAAATAAATTGTCAATTAACTAATAAAACAACAAAAATATTTAAGAAACATTTGCATTGAAATATTAAAAAAAAAATGCTGAACTTTCTCAACCAACCCATATTGGCCTTAAACATGACTTGTATCAGCTAGTTGAGAGAAACAAATGCCGCTGGCCCTTAATCACGTCTGCAAATACCTGTGACTTTTCTCCTTGAAACACAGAAAGATTAGACAACATAATATTCTATCATAGCCAAAATAATGACGGAAAACCTAAAGCAATATAACACCAACCGACTTGAAACGTGGCAGCAACGACATAGTTGAATCGTACAAAACGAAATAAACATTATATATGTATTTACACTTTTTAACAGGTCATGACAATATAAATATGAGGTAAAGAAACTGCTCTTTTTTAACAGATCCAAAGTATGAAATAATAACTTTATTTACAGGCACCATTGTTCATCACAGACAGAATTATTCTAAAACAAGTTTGAATCAAAAACCCAGAACTAAAGAATACTATCACCGAACAAATCTTAACTCCAGAAAACGAATTCAGCCAAATGCTCACAGAAGCAAATACAAATGTACAACTCAATGAATCAAAGAAAACATGAGATATTAAACACATAACCAACATTAATTCCATCAGTTCGACCATGACTAAATATATACCATCCAGATTTGCAACAGACTTAAAATGAAATGTTCACCACTCTGTTATACGACTGATATTTAAATCTAATAGCAGGACAATATCAAATTGTGAATTGATCCAGAGTATTACCGATGTCGGGCTTATGGTCGAAAGGATGTAATAACGTGGCCGCACGCTTGCATTCAACATCAATAACAATGGTTTCTTGAAGGTGGGGAATCGACGGCCACATCTTCAACAAGAAAGTGCCATGACGAAAGCCAACTTGAGTCTGAATCTTGGATTAAAGCTCACCTGCATACAGAACCAATCACAGACAATAACACAATCTTTTGCGAACTCGAAATGGAATACGAGCTGGGTGTCGCTACTGCGAAAATCGGCGCCGGCTGAACAGAAGAGTCGCCACCGTGCATTATTTATCCCACGGGAGGGAAAGGAAACGCTCAGAGTAAACCTCGCACAACACGGGAAAGGTATGGTCGTCGCAACCAAAACCTGGATTCGGGAGTCGGTTACGCAAGGGGAAGGTATTAGCACCCCTCACGTCCGTCGTACTCGACGGGATCCACGCTTGTTTTCGGGTATGGATTGTTATTCTATCTACTCTATAGGTCTAGGGTTAAAGGAAAATAAAATGAAAATAAAATGACTCGGCAAAGTATCGCACTTTATGCCTACGTATTCCCGTCTGGAACGAGAAATCAGAGTCAACGTAGTTCGCCTACCTACGGGAAAGGAGGGGAAGGTTGCTCGCTAGGATATCGCATCCTATGCCTACGTACTTTCATACAGCATGAAAGATCAGAGCAAACGTAGTTTGGGCCACGTACGACACAAGTCTGTCTTAATTGTTTTTATTCCTTCTAAAAAAAAGGTTTTTCTGATTAACAGTCCAAGCGGACAAAAATGACGTTTTGATGAGTTCACATTCTTTTACGGAAGAAATGTCTTTTATTGTGTTTGAAATATTTATTGTATTTTTCTGTTTGTTTTGAGAAAGAAGAGACAGAACTCTAACCTACGGCTGCGAAGGGAATCAAACTAACCTAATGTTATCATGCATGGGTTAAGACCTAATGTCTATCATGCTCCTCTCTTGCGCAGAGAGAAACAGAGATCCTAAGGGAATAGACGGAAACAGAAACAATAGCATATGCAATAAAGCAGTAAAATGCATGGATGCAGCAATACAAGCGAGGCAAGGGAGTCCCACTCAACCTCGAACCTAGAAAACAATAGGCAAAAGTGAACAGACTTCACTTTCAACCCAACAGGGTAAACAGCAAACAATACAGTCAGGAAAACCAATCAATACATCAGAATGAGATACAGTAGAAAAATAAACAGCATCAGCAGCTCTGACTTCAATATCCATCTTCAAGTCATCTCCATACAGCTACAAGCTTCAGCAAGCCTCAATCTCCATCTCCACAGCTTTTCAGCAAGGTCTTGATCATCAGTCTTCCATCTATAATGGCTTTTCTTCAAGTCTCAGTCTCTAGGAGGAATATCAGTCAACCAGATGATGCAGGAATGTCAGACAGTCAATTACCTACCAAGGGTGGTTCATTAACTGTTAACATTAAACAGAAAGTTTCCCCTCAAAAGTTCTATCTTTCAAATACATTCACTGATCCTTCCAAAGGAAGGAGGTGGGTATTTGATAGAGACTTTGAATCATAAGGAAAGGATGGATGCAGACAAAGCATTCCATGTTCGAGAAACAGGCTTTCTAATCTAGAGCTCTGCCTAGCTCCTAAACCCTAATCTCCTCAACAGCTGCTAGCAGGAATCTCCTCTTCAACTCTGGAAGTTGGTCTTCAGTCTCTGGATCTCCCATGGCTTCATCATCACAAGTCTTCAGCTTCCCCAATCCCCAGAGTATCCCAATACCCACACAGACAAATCAATAATCCCCAGAGGGCACACCACACCAGTCACACAAATATAGACAGTAATATACTAATAGCAGTAGGGGAATCCTGGTGATTTCTAAGGGGATCTATTCTATACCCATAACCCCTATAATCCATACCCCAAAAATCAAATGAAAATCTCCTAAAAGAATTAAACTATCTCACCTAAGTTGATTTAAACCCTAACTTTGATCGTGTTATTCGCACCTAAACTAAACGCCTAAAATTAATTCCTAAAAATATGAACTAAATTGTATGTACAAGTTGAATGTCTAAACTAAACAACCTAAAAAGAAGGGATTAAAAATGTTAAAGCAACTATTAGAACCAAAATTATCAAATTCATGTATCAAACAAAATATTAACAAAATGCTATTTACCAAAAAAAGCATGAAAAATATTAAATCAAAATAAAATGCCAATTTTATTTTTCTATATTTTTCTAGGCAGAATAATGAACCTATAGCAAAAAGAAGGAATTAAAAATCTCAATTTTCCTATTTTTTATGATTTTTTAAAGATGGGAAAACATTAAAGAAATTAAAATAACAAAAATAGGAAATAAAAGGAGAGGGGGGGGGGGGGGGTGAGAACAGCATGTGTTCAAGTTCTAACTCTGGATGGGCTCTGATCCTGGGGTGTGAAAAGCAAGTGGGCGCAAGGCCCATCCCAATGATCCCATTCAGTTCTCACGCAGGGGGGTGCAATATGAGTAATTCCCTAGTTACTTTCGCTGGGCTTACGCTAGGGGGGTATGCGAATAGCAATGGGGCCTTAGGCCCAATCTAATTCACTCTGTCTCTCACGCAGGGGGGAAATGAGCAACTGGAGGGTGCATCAGCAATACGAATCTTGGGCTTAAACGCTGCCCAAACCCTAGCCCAATTAATCAATTAACAAAACTTAATCTCCCCTTCTATTCTCAGATCACTGTTCACTATCAACAAACCCTAGCTTCGTCCCCAACCTCCATCCCCTCTGCAATTCCTCTCCAACACCCTCGCCCAGATCAATACCCTAAACAAATAACACTAAACCTCTATTCTCAAAAAACAAGAAACCCTATCCTAATGTATGAACGGCAATGGACATTGTGAAAAGGGGACAAACCTGAGACGATGCCGTTCTGGGATCTCTTGAAGGTTCCACGAAGGTGCGCTTGAGGAGCAACAATCTTTCTGGGAAGAAAACTGAGGAAGACGAAGACCTTAGAAGCGCGTGGATGATTTGGATGAAGGGATGTTCTTGAGACGTAGTTGAAGTTTTCTGGCGAATTGGTGATGAAGGTCTATGAGTTTCTGGACGAAGATTCAAGTGAATCTGGGCGCGTCTTTGAAGATCTTGATGGCTATCATTGAAGATCTTGAACGGTTTTCTGGGGAATGTTGATGAAGGATCTGGAAAGGCCTTTGAAGGACGATGGAGGTTGAAGGTCCTTGGACACTTGTGATTGAAGAACGATGAAGGTGGACGCGTTCTGGGCAATTGCGATTGAAGAACGATGAAGGTGCGAGGATTTTCTGGAAAAGATTTCTTGAAGAACGAAGGAGATGTGAACGTTCTGGAAAATTTGTTTGAAGTTCCCGGCGAAGTGGTTGAGTTCTCCGGCGAGGTGATGATGAAGATGGCCGAAGGAAGAAGAGGGAGAAATAGGGAGATCGGAGGATTTTCTGCAGTTTTGCAGTTTCCGGCGAAGTGGTGGCCGGAGTTGGATGGGCGGTGGCCGTTGGGGAGCTCACCGGATTTGCATGCCGGCCGGTGGGTTCTCAGGCGATGTGTGAGGTGGAGACAAGTGTCTCAGTGGGGGTTGGGTGTGAGACATGTGGCAAACGCGTGTCAGTGAGAGAGTTCTGAGTGGGTGAGGTGGCAGCGTGATAGCGCGTAACGTGGGGTCCCTCGAGTGCAACACGTGGCCTACTGCATTTATATGCTGAAATTCTTCTGGATCATTCTGGAAGCTTCTGGACAAATCTGGACAAAAAATCAATAATCTGGGCCTTGCTGAATGGGCCTGAACGAAAAAAGGAAACAACAAACTGATAAAAACTGCATAAAACCAGATCAGCCCAATTACACTACTAACCTAAACCTAATTAACTAAACTCAATTAATTTCTATTAAACCTATATTAGTTATTATAAAAGAAAATCTCTCATTAAAGAAAAAATCTATATTATTCATTAAGGTGATTAAAAAGCTATTAAAACTATTTAAAAAACTATTTAAAATCTACAAAATCTACATTAATATCTAAAATATCTAAATTCTTATTAAACTAATTAAAAGAACATCTATTAAAAGAAAAATCTACTATTCTATAGTACCAAAATAAAATCTATAATATTTCTATATCTAAAATATGTTCAAAAATTCAATTAATATTCTAAAAGAAAATCTATTAATATTCTATAAAATTCCATATTAAAATCCTAAAAAAAAAATCTACCATTTATTTATAATATCTATTTAAAAGAAAGCTATTATTTAAGAAAACTATATTCTTTTTATATTATCCTAAAAACAATTAAAACTATTTAAAATCTTTTATATTCTAACAATGATAAGAAACTATTAAATCTATTTAAAAATCTATATAAAATTCTAAGAAGAGATTTAAACTATTTAAAAAAGTAAAAAATCTATTTAAATCCTAAAAATGATTAAAAGCCTATTAAAAAATCTAAAAATGGTCAATAAAATCCAGAAAAATCACAATAATTCCCAGAGGAACAAAATAAGCACCGAACGACACATAACACCGCGAGAGCGCACCAAAATAGCCGGCAAAAATAAACGGGCACCGAAATATCCCCAAAACACGATTCTACCTATCTGAACTGATAAAAAACACCTGAAACACGAGACGAGGGCTGTGATCCCGATAAAATCAAAACAAATGAAAAATGCCCTGTATGCGATATGCGGATGCGAATGCGATTATGCGTCAAAACATAGAGCCAGATACGAGACCCGGTTGGTCAAATTTTGGGGTGCAACAGCTGCCCCTATTCAAGCGGCTTCGATCTGAATGGGTGAAGAGCGCTCAGCCTTCAAACATTCAAGGTAGATGACGGTTGAATACAAATGGAACCCTGAAATTTGCCCACCGCAGAAATAAACTGCACCACTGCTTGGGGAACGGCATTCACGAACTGAATTTAGCTATTATGGCAACCCACTGATCTCGTGCGACCGTGCTGGGGATTCTTTTCATCATCCTGAAAAAGATTGAATCATCGGAAACTTCGTCCACGTTAGGACTCCAACTGTTGTCAACTCGAAAAAACTTCAACAACTTTGCTGGGGATGGCTCGTCTGCCTTCTCGTCAGAAATAAATCGTCCACGTTAGGAATAAACTCTTCCATGTTAGGAATAACGTTGTTCACGTTAAGAATAACATCGTCCACGTAAGGAATAACACCGTCCACGTTAGGACTCACCTTTCCACGTAAGGAATAACCGTTCCACGTTAGGAATAACACTGTCCACGTTAGGACTCACCTTTCCACGTTAGGAATGAACTTCTTCTTCGTCAAACTCTTCCACGTAAGGAATACGTCTTCTTTTGAATCTGTCCACGTCAGGACTAAACCCCTTCCACGTCAGGAATACACTCTTTCTTTCCACGTCAGGAATACAAGCCTCTTTCCACGTAAGGAATACTATCTTTCCACGTAAGGAAACCAACTCCGTCCACGTAAGGACCCCCACTTGATATGTCCACGTAAGGACTCAATCTTTCCATGTAAGGAATCAAACTTTGATCTGTCCACGTCAGGACTAAACTTTTCCACGTAAGGAAACAACTTCTCTTTCCACGTAAGGAATCACCATTTTGAATCTGTCCACGTCAGGACTAAAATTGCTTTTCCACGTAAGGAACTGAAGCTTCTTTTTATGAATCTGTCCACGTCAGGACTAAACTTTCCACGTAAGGAATACATCGTTCTTCCACGTAAGGAATCAATCTTTTTAATGCCTCTATCTTTCCACGTAAGGAACACCTCTTTTTCCACGTTAGGAATACAACTTTCCACGTAAGGAATCAATTTCTTTCCACGTAAGGAATCATAACCTTTCCACGTTAGGAATACAACTTTTTCCACGTTAGGAATCGACTTCTGATATGTCCGCGTAAGGACTCAATCTTTTCCACGTTAGGAATCTCCATCTTTCCACGTTAGGAAACCATATTCTTTCCCCGTAAGGAATGCGTATTCTTTCCACGTAAGGAATATCTCTTTTTCCACGTAAGGAATCTATCTTCTTTTCCGCGTAAGGAAACCGTATCTTTCCACGTAAGGAATCACGCACTATCTCGATCTGTCCGCGTAAGGACTCAATCTTTCCACGTAAGGAATCTATCTTCTTCTTCCACGTTAGGAATAACTTCTTTGATCTGTCCACGTAAGGACTCCATCGTTCCACGTAAGGAACAAACTCGCTCTTCCACGTAAGGAACTGAACCTTCTCTTTCCACGTAAGGAAACACATTTTCTTTTGATTTGTCCACGTCAGGACACTGATCTCGTCTTGATTTGTCCACGTAAGGACTCCCATCTCCTCTGCTGAGAAAATAAAACTTGTCCACGTCAGGACTCACATCTTCGTCTGATTTGTCCACGTCAGGACCCTGCTTCACCAACACGAAGAAAAATAACTGCTGAGAATAAATGGTCCACGTCAGGACACCTACACAAAGAGTAATCGATTTTGTCAACGTCATGACTTCACATTCCACCAATACCGAGAACCCGAATCAGTCCATGTCAGGACTAACACATATCGCCACCTGGAAGAAATATCCACGTCAGGACTCCACATTCCAACAATTCTGAAAAAAATCGAACCTGTCCCCGTTAGGACTAGCACATATCGTCAATTGAGGAAATCAATCTGTCCACGTTAGGACCCCCACCTTTTATCAATTCTGAGAAATCGAACCTGTCCCCGTTAGGACTAGCACCCTCTATCAACTCGGGGAAATAAAACTATCCACGTTAGGACTCCCACTTTTCTAGCACGAAGAAAACCCGTCAACAAATTTGTCCACATTAGGACTCATCCTTCCGTTGGTCCCGAACCACAAACTTCTTAGTACTGACGTTACAGCAACTTTGAGGCGGACTCTACTGGGGATATCTGAAAACCAAACTACCGGACACCTGTTCTGATAACCGACGACAGCCTCTGAAATTCTGATTCATGAAACCCTTTGATGACAAATAACTCTGCTTGGGAATGAGGAGAAACTTATCCTGGTAACTCTGTGGGGAATACTGCCGAAACTGACATTATCATTGGATGTCTCATGCCGAGATCTTGAATGTTTGGTAGCTCATTTGAGCAAGTGCTCTCTCCACCTGCTGGGATACAGGAACCGCTTCAGCAAAATAAATGCTGAAGATAACGCCAACCCCGCTGGGGATAGCCAGGTGCTACAGAATTATTCCAGCAAAATAAATGCTGTAAGAGTGAAGTCGACTTAGCTGGGAAATTAGCACCTTGTCGAAGTAGCATCCTGCTGGGGAATATAACTCTGCTGGGGAATAGCAGATGTGCTCAGTATGATTGGAATTCGGCCGGAGAGGGAACAGGTATCCTACGGTATTCTGACAAAATAAATGCCAGAACACGACCAACTCTGCCGGGGAGAGTCTTAATTTTCGAGTTCCACTGGGAGGAAAGAATACTTGCTGAAAAGAGAGGACTCCACTTCGGGGATACTAACATGCCCCAGTTTGTTTTTGCTTAGCTTGCCCCTGAATCTGCAACAATTTTGGAATGGACCCTACAACCTTTGTATGGACGGCTTCTACATTTCGGACCTCGAAGGGGTGTTTCAAGGTCATAACTTTCGTGCTTCTAGGGTGACCTGCCCCGGTCTCGCAATAATCTTTTGTCTCTGATCGACCGAGTCGTGGAGCACTGCCCATAGCTACGAGAGATTTGCCAAATCTTGACCTGACTGCCCCAGATTTACTGATTCTAGGATGACTGACTCTACCTGAATTAATCAGTGTATCTTGCCCCAGTTCACGAAACATCTGGGCATTCTGCATTTTATCCCGATCATACCTTCCAATGTAGGAATCTTTCCTGTCGGCATGCACTTACTCGCAAGTAACACAAGTTGTTCTGCATAAAAGATATATTAAACGCAATGCATATGATAGTTTCAAAATCCAAGTCTGTTCACTGAAAAAATTTTGTGACATGTAATGAATCAGTTATCAAAATGCCAATATGAAAGCTGGTAAGAGGAACCCTTTTAGGAGTCAGAATCGACGAGATCTTTACTGACGTATGCTCTTGACCAAAACCTGTTTCAATTAGGACTTTTTCGGGTTGTAACGTGGTCAGGTTCGCGGTTAACAAGGAAAGATATAGGCTCAAAATTTATTTCGACCCACCCATTCTTCATGATGTTCTCCAATCCTATGTTCAGCTAATCTGACTTCAGCGTTCACCTATTAGAGGTGGAATGATAGGAGTGATGGTTCATGATACCACACATTTTTTGTTTTTGAGTGACAGTCATTTGCTTTTCGTCTTTGGGTGCCCAGAGTCACACGACTTTGTCCTTTTCGAGGATTTTTCCTTTTCTTTGCCAATCCCTTTCGTCTTTCGTTTTTTTCCATTCCCTAACTTTTGCCTGGACTGAGTATCTTTTGATATTCTTTTGATTTTCCAGTCCAGCGGGATGCCCCCATTTTTCGCCTAAGTCATTTGTTTTCCAGTTCTGACTTAGCGGGCTTTTGATTCTTTTCGCTTTTCGTTTTTTTTCCTCTTTTTTTTTTTTGAACGAGTCGTGTGACACTGGTTTGTCTGACTTTTTGTGGAATAATGTGACTGTTTCACTCTTTGTCGGCAAGGTTTAACCATTGCGGTCCTTTAGGCACGACCTATACAAGTGTGATTTATCCTCAACCGGACACTCTTTTCACGATTCGAACGCTTGGTCAAACTAACTGACACCTACCCTGCCCCGGGTTAATATTTAGGGTTTTTTCATTTTCAAAAAAGGAACTCCTACTACTGGCTTGAAAGGGGTTATCAAGGGATTATCTTCCTTATATCTCCGGTGTTTATGGATTGAAACAATGCCTGTATCTCATCAACAAGTTTTTTTTATCTAAAAGCATACAATCGGAATATTATTCGTCATCTGTTTTCGTCATCCTCCCCAAATTCCTGCTAAAACAAGCATTAAGCATTAAAGAAAAACAAAGAGTGAACACGACTGGATTAATTCAAAACATGCATATTCATTTCGTTTATCAATATCAATTGAAAAAACAACAAGTTTTAAGAGCGAAAATTGCAATTACACAGAAAAGAACTACAAATGCGAGGATATGAACAAGATAACATGAACAATGTCGGTGTCTCAGAACTGGACTTCCTACACTTTGACTTATTGGCGAGTCAACCATCCTCAGAAGCTATCATCAGGGGTAGTCTACTGCTGGCTCGATCTTCTCTCAACGACCCGATCAAATCTGGGGAACCTTTTCATGACCCCGGCTTTTGCTTGTCTATGGCCTTGCACCGCCTTGGGGACCCTATCAGAGAAGTTAATAACCCTGCTGTCGATTAAATCTTGGACGTTATGCTTGAACGCGTGGCAACCTTCAATATCATGTCCGGGAGCCCCGGAGTGGAATTCACAGTGCCTGCTTGCATCATAGCCATCCGGCAGAGTGCCGGTTATTGGCGCCAGAGTTCTTTTCTCCACCAAGTTCAATCTTAGTAGTGTCTGTAACAAATCTGCGTACATTGAGGGAGGCTTCTCAAACACCCTCCTTGGCTTCTTTCCCCGTGTCCGATACTGGCATCTTGTATGCTGCTGGCTTTGCTCGGAAGATTCCTTAGGCTCACGCGTTATCATCCTTAAATTCAACCCTGGCATCGGCAACTGTTGTGGACATGGGGACTTAGCTTCCAGTGGCTCTGGGATATACCTCGATTCGTCTGCAACCTCTGGCGGAGAAATGGGAATGTCAGTCCCTGAAACTTTTATGCCCCCTGGTACAAACTCAATTATTTTCTCATCCAGCAAATCTTGAATCTTATGCTTAAAAGCTTTGCAGTTTGCAGTGTTATGCCCCGGTGCGCCGGAGTGGAAGGCACAATGGGCATTCAAGTCATAGTCTAGTGGCGGCTTTCCTGTTAATGGAACCAAAATGCGGGGCTCAACCAGTTGAAGTTGGAACAAGAGTTGCACCAGCTGATCATAATCCACAGGGATCTCATCAAATACTCTGTTAGAAGACCTCATCCTCTTACCACACCTTCTTGAGTTATCCTGAAATATCAATTGCGACTGCTGACGAGGAGAATCCTGAGCTTCGAACCGTGGAGAAGGTCTCTTAAGCCTATCCTGCATGGGTAATGGTTCTTCAGACCCCTGAGGAACAGATAAGCCAGCTGCGTCTTCCGACATTTGCCCTCCTTCTCTCCTGAGTACGTTCCTTAATACTTCAGCCATCAACCCTATCTGTGCCTTCAGTTGGCAGTTCTCTTCTTCTAGCGTCTCTTGATTCGAGCGCAACTCTTGCATATCTTTCGTGAACTGCCCCAGCTGGCCTCGAACATCCGTTAATTCTGCTTGAACCTGTTTGATGGCTACCCCCACAAGTTGGCGTATGCGGCCTGGGAGAAAACCTTGATTCTCTGGCTGAGCAAAGTCGGCAGCTCTATCATTAGCCCGTGCAATCAGAGGCTGCACCAAATTTTGCAATTGTTTCTGACTCTCGGCCATGGCTTCCATCACCTGTATGAGCCGCATTATATTGTCGTGCACCTCTTGCATCTCAGTCGGATCCTGACTCATGACTTCCTTACTGCTGCTTCTTGTTGACTGCCAGGGAATTCTTCGGTCGCTAATCTTGGAGGACCTGGAAGATACAGGGGATGAGACACAGTTTAATAATTACCTGTAATGCGATGTATATGAATGCAATGCAATGTGTGTGTCTGTGCATTAGGGAAATTCATTCCCCGATTCTAGTGTGAAGGTGCCAGTGCGGTGACAGTGCTAGCAATACAAATATCGGAGCTGAATCACAGAAAACCTCATATATTGCAGAGAAAACCAATAGGCCAAGAATACAATGTTACTGAGTATAATAAGAAGGCATGACCTCAACCAACAATCCTAGTGATGGTCAGCACTGTGCAAATAAAGCATACAAGTCAATACAAGAAATGTTCAAGTACTCCCATAAGCCTGATACTCTTCTATCAACTTCTTGGTCTCTGGATGACCTGGTCGAGTAAGCAGCCCTTCTACAAGTTGGTTTCTTTTCTTAAGAACACGTCGCACATCTCCAGCAGTTTCTTCCCATGCCCCTTCTCCGAAACGACCTTCTAGCTTCCGCTTCTGAGACATGGCTTCGTTCCTGCCTTCAATAGCCTTGTTCAACGCCTTCTGGAGACTATACCTGGACATCACTTCTTCTTCGCACTTATCGATGCGGGCCTTCAACTGCTCTTCGAGGTCAGAAATTCACTGCTTCAACTTATCCTCCCTCTTCTTATTGTTGGTTAGTGTAGCATTCCAAGTCTTATTGCAAGAAGAGATCTCTCGGTGTGCTGCATCGAGCGCCTTCTTTTTGGATTCCAGCATGTCATGGGAGCTTCTGAACTCTTGCCTCAGACGTTCGCGCTTCTTCCTCTCCTCAGTCAACTCAGCCCCTAGTCTGTTCACTAGCTCAATCTGCTGTTGGAAAGCATGCACGGCCTTGTTTTTCTCACTGCGTATCTGGGCTAGCTCCTGCTCTAACCCTTCGTTGATCTTCATCAAGGCCTCTTTTTCTTTCACAACTTGCTCGTAGGCTTCCCGAGAAACAGTAGTTGGCTCTGCTACCGGAATAGGAACAAGGGTTGGCGCATCTGGAAACGGCATCCGCAACTGACTGGCTCTCTCCTGGATCCAAACCCTGTAAGGTGCATAGGCCTGACAGTCATTCTTCCCTAACAACGGCTTCCCTCTTCGGTTAATATGCGTCCAGGCATGCTGCAGCTTGGCTAGTAACTCCCCCTTCAAGTCTCCGGTGAAGTACAGAGATTCCTGTACTTCCTCCTTCTTTGGCGGGTTCTTCAGCGCATATCCGAACTGACGGACCAACAATGATGGGTTGTAGTTGATACACCCTTTTCTTCCTATCAGCGGGACATTAGGGTACCCCGAACAACTGAAGATGAGCTCAGATCCTAGCAGGTCTCGATCAAACCACTCAATGTCTTCGGAAGATAGCCTCATCAGGCGCTCTGACCAGCTAGCGGTGGTTGCACTTTCCACAAAAGACCCCTTCATGGGAAGATGACTTTTGAACCACATATTCAGTAGAGGAGAACAGCAGTAAACAACCTTTCCCCTTCTGTTTTCGTTCTTGTAGTGCAAGGAGTGGTAGAAGTCTTCGATCAATGTTGGCACTGGATTGCCGGCAACAAATAGATGGAAAGCGTCCAAGTCTACGAAATTGGGCAAGTTAGGGAACATCACAATTCCATAAATGCATAGAGCCAAAATAGCATTGAAAACTACCCAACATCTGCTCTTGGCATACTCCTGAGCTTTGCCAACCAAGAAGTCAAGAGAGAAACCTGAAACCCCAAGCCAAGAAGTCACTAATAGTTCTGCAGCGTCCATATGCAACGCTTTGGCTAAGTCCTCCAACTTGGGCTCAGCAGCAGAGTGAGTAAAGGGAACCTTGTTCTGCACGGGTAACTCAGTAAACTCCACATACTCCTCAATGGTAGGCCCTAGAATGAAGTCGGCAAACGTAAAACATCTCAATGCAGGGTCATAGAACTGCATCAGGGTGTACAGCCCGTTCATCTCATCAGTAGTGGGCTTGCAGACTAATCTCAGTAATCTCCCATGATTCATTCTGAAGCTCCTCCTAACCTCCTCATCAGCAAGAGATATCAGACCAAGCAAAGAAGTAATATCAGGTGAAGGCAGCTTATACGCAACTGTTTTCCTCAAACCAGCCATAATCAATACTCAGAAGTCTGGGCACTAGAATCGGAGGATATGCAAATGCACCTGCAGCACAGACACACGTTAATGGGATGCAATGATAATGAGTATGCAAACAATGCAATGCAAGTAACATGCAACAGGGACCAAATGCCGTGGCTGAACAGCCTGAACCATATTAAGAGGTCTCAGATAGACTCTATAGAAGTCCTCAAACCCTGGTCTCAGATAGACCTAAAACAAAGCTCCAACAACGGTCTCTGACAGACCTCAAACCATAACTCTAACTGGTCTCTGACAGACCTCAAATCACATCTCCACCTGGTCTCTGACAAACCTTAGAGCCTTCCAACTGGTCTCTGACAGACCTCAGAATTCTCCAACTGGTCTCTGGCAGACCTCATAACTCTCCATAAATACCCAGGATCTCTGATCAAGAAACAAACCGGTAGTCTGAAGGTCTAGTTACCTGCATAACCCCAAACCCTCTCACAGGTGGATGTCCTAGTAACTGACAAGGTACGGCATCCTATGCGGTCGTCGGTGTCACAGACTTTCAGGGTTGATGATACGATTCCCAGAAGGAGTGGCATCATCAAATCCTGAAGAGGCCTCACTTAGCCAACTTCCAAATGATCGGTTCCCGGAGTCGACAATTCAGCTGACCAACAACCCCTTCGACCCAAAGGGTAGAAAAAGAAGCCAACCAGAAGAACCTCGTCCGAGTGTAGATTTCATGAGACACTAATGCAAGCAAAGCCGGCACGCGCCCACTACTTTCTACTCTAATTCTAGGTGCACTCAAGCCCAGGTCCGGCTTATCTCTCAATCATAGAACCACCCATCACAACCCCAGTACAGCAGTAATAATCAATATATATAATGCTGAAAATAAATGTCAGAAATATAAATCCATACAAAATCCTCGACGGGAAAACAAGCGTTAGGATTGACTCTCTTAAGGGACGTTGGATCCCAAATGCATAAGAACTATCGCAGTCCTTAGCAGCCAGGGGACGTTGGATCCCCAGCAGAGTCGCCAGCTGTCGCTACTGCGAAAATCGGCGCCGGCTGAACAGAAGAGTCGCCACCGTGCGTTATTTATCCCACGGGAGGGAAAGGAAACGCTCAGAGTAAACCTCGCACAACACGGGAAAGGTATGGTCGTCGCAACCAAAACCTGGATTCGAGAGTCGGTTATGCAAGGGGAAGGTATTAGCACCCCTCACGTCCGTCGTACTCGACGGGATCCACGCTTGTTTTCGGGTATGGATTGTTATTCTATCTACTCTACAGGTCTAGGGTTAAAGGAAAATAAAATGAAAATAAAATGACTCGGCAAAGTATCGCACTTTATGCCTACGTATTCCCGTCTGGAACGAGAAATCAGAGTCAACGTAGTTCGCCTACCTACGGGAAAGGAGGGGAAGGTTGCTCGTTAGGATATCGCATCCTATGCCTACGTACTTTCATACAGCATGAAAGATCAGAGCAAACGTAGTTCGGGCCACGTACGACACAAGTCTGTCTTAATTGTTTTTATTCCTTCTGAAAAAAAGGTTTTTCTGATTAACAGTCCAAGCGGACAAAAATGACGTTTTGATGAGTTCACATTCTTTTACGGAAGAAGTGTCTTTTATTGTGTTTGAAATATTTATTGTATTTTTCTGTTTGTTTTGAGAAAGAAGAGACAGAACTCTAACCTACGGCTGCGAAGGGAATCAAACTAACCTAATGTTATCATGCATGGGTTAAGACCTAATGTCTATCATGCTCCTCTCTTGCGCAGAGAGAAACAGAGATCCTAAGGGAATAGACGGAAACAGAAACAATAGCATATGCAATAAAGCAGTAAAATGCATGGATGCAGCAATACAAGTGAGGCAAGGGAGTCCCACTCAACCTCGAACCTAGAAAACAATAGGCAAAAGTGAACAGACTTCACTTTCAACCCAACAGGGTAAACAACAAACAATACAGTCAGGAAAACCAATCAATACATCAGAATGAGATACAGCAGAAAAATAAACAGCATCAACAGCTCTGACTTCAATATCCATCTTCAAGTCATCTCCATACAGCTACAAGCTTCAGCAAACCTCAATCTCCATCTCCACAGCTTTTCAGCAAGGTCTTGATCATCAGTCTTCCATCTATAATGGCTTTTCTTCAAGTCTCAGTCTCCAGGAGGAATATCAGTCAACCAGATGATGCAGGAATGTCAGACAGTCAATTACATACCAAGGGTGGTTCATTAACTGTTAACATTAAACAGAAAGTTTCCCCTCAAAAGTTCTATCTTTCAAATACATTCACTGATCCTTCCAAAGGAAGGAGGTGGGTATTTGATAGAGACTTTGAATCATAAGGAAAGGATGGATGCAGACAAAGCATTCCATGTTCGAGAAACAGGCTTTCTAATCTAGAGCTCTGCCTAGCTCCTAAACCCTAATCTCCTCAACAGCTGCTAGTAGGAATCTCCTCTTCAACTCTGGAAGTTGGTCTTCAGTCTCTGGATCTCCCATGGCTTCATCATCACAAGTCTTCAGCTTCCCCAATCCCCAGACTATCCCAATACCCACACAGACAAATCAATAATCCCCAGAGGGCACACCACACCAGTCACACAAATATAGACAGTAATATACTAATAGTAGTAGGGGAATCCTGGTGATTTCTAAGGGGATCTATTCTATACCCATAACCCCTATAATCCATACCCCAAAAATCAAATGAAAATCTCCTAAAAGAATTAAACTATCTCACCTAAGTTGATTTAAACCCTAACTTTGATCGTGTTATTCGCACCTAAACTAAACGCCTAAAATTAATTCCTAAAAATATGAACTAAATTGTATGTACAAGTTGAATGTCTAAACTAAACAACCTAAAAAGAAGGGATTAAAAATGTTAAAGCAACTATTAGAACCAAAATTATCAAATTCATGTATCAAACAAAATATTAACAAGATGCTATTTACCAAAAAAAGCATGAAAAATATTAAATCAAAATAAAATGCCAATTTTATTTTTCTATATTTTTCTAGGCAGAATAATGAACCTATAGCAAAAAGAAGGAATTAAAAATCTCAATTTTCCTATTTTTTATGATTTTTTAAAGATGGGAAAACATTAAAGAAATTAAAATAACAAAAATAGGAAATAAAAGGAGAGGGGGTGAGAACAGCATGTGTTCAAGTTCTAACTCTGGATGGGCTCTGATCCTGGGGTGTGAAAATCAAGTGGGCGCAAGGCCCAGCCCAATGATCCCATTCAGTTCTCACGCAGGGGGGTGCAATATGAGTAATTCCCTAGTTACTTTCGTTGGGCTTACGCTAGGGGGGTATGCGAATAGCAATGGGGCCTTAGGCCCAATCTAATTCACTCTGTCTCTCACGCAGGGGGGAAATGAGCAACTGGAGGGTGCATCAGCAATACGAATCTTGGGCTTAAACGCTGCCCAAACCCTAGCCCAATTAATCAATTAACAAAACTTAATCTCCCCTTCTATTCTCAGATCACTGTTCACTATCAACAAACCCTAGCTTCGTCCCCAACCTCCATCCCCTCTGCAATTCCTCTCCAACACCCTCGCCCAGATCAATACCCTAAACAAATAACACTAAACCTCTATTCTCAAAAAACAAGAAACCCTATCCTAATGTATGAACGACAATGGACATTGTGAAAAGGGGACAAACCTGAGACGATGCCGTTCTGGGATCTCTTGAAGGTTCCATGAAGGTGCGCTTGAGGAGCAACAATCTTTCTGGGAAGAAAACTGAGGAAGACGAAGACCTTAGAAGCGCGTGGATGATTTGGATGAAGGGATGTTCTTGAGACGTAGTTGAAGTTTTCTGGCGAATTGGTGATGAAGGTCTATGAGTTTCTGGACGAAGATTCAAGTGAATCTGGGCGCGTCTTTGAAGATCTTGATGGCTATCATTGAAGATCTTGAACGGTTTTCTGGGGAATGTTGATGAAGGATCTGGAAAGGCCTTTGAAGGACGATGGAGGTTGAAGGTCCTTGGACACTTGTGATTGAAGAACGATGAAGGTGGACGCGTTCTGGGCAATTGCGATTGAAGAACGATGAAGGTGCGAGGATTTTCTGGAAAAGATTTCTTGAAGAACGAAGGAGATGTGAACGTTCTGGAAAATCTGTTTGAAGTTCCCGGCGAAGTGGTTGAGTTCTCCGGCGAGGTGATGATGAAGATGGCCGAAGGAAGAAGAGGGAGAAATAGGGAGATCGGAGGATTTTCTGCAGTTTTGCAGTTTCCGGCGAAGTGGCGGCCGGAGTTGGATGGGCGGTGGCCGTTGGGGAGCTCACCGGATTTGCATGCCGGCCGGTGGGTTCTCAGGCGATGTGTGAGGTGGAGACAAGTGTCTCAGTGGGGGTTGGGTGTGAGACGTGTGGCAAACGCGTGTCAGTGAGAGAGTTCTGAGTGGGTGAGGTGGCAGCGTGATAGCGCGTAACGTGGGGTCCCTCGAGTGCAACACGTGGCCTACTGCATTTATATGCTGAAATTCTTCTGGATCGTTCTGGAAGCTTCTGGACAAATCTGGACAAAAAACCAATAATCTGGGCCTTGCTGAATGGGCCTGAACGAAAAAAGGAAACAACAAACTGATAAAAACTGCATAAAACCAGATCAGCCCAATTACACTACTAACCTAAACCTAATTAACTAAACTCAATTAATTTCTATTAAACCTATATTAGTTATTATAAAAGAAAATCTCTCATTAAAGAAAAAATCTATATTATTCATTAAGGTGATTAAAAAGCTATTAAAACTATTTAAAAAACTATTTAAAATCTACAAAATCTACATTAATATCTAAAATATCTAAATTCTTATTAAACTAATTAAAAGAACATCTATTAAAAGAAAAATCTACTATTCTATAGTACCAAAATAAAATCTATAATATTTCTATATCTAAAATATGTTCAAAAATTCAATTAATATTCTAAAAGAAAATCTATTAATATTCTATAAAATTCCATATTAAAATCCTAAAAAAAAAATCTACCATTTATTTATAATATCTATTTAAAAGAAAGCTATTATTTAAGAAAACTATATTCTTTTTATATTATCCTAAAAACAATTAAAACTATTTAAAATCTTTTATATTCTAACAATGATAAGAAACTATTAAATCTATTTAAAAATCTATATAAAATTCTAAGAAGAGATTTAAACTATTTAAAAAAGTAAAAAATTTATTTAAATCCTAAAAATGATTAAAAGCCTATTAAAAAATCTAAAAATGGTCAATAAAATCCAGAAAAATCACAATAATTCCCAGAGGAACAAAATAAGCACCGAACGACACATAACACCGCGAGAGCGCACCAAAATAGTCGGCAAAAATAAACGGGCACCGAAATATCCCCAAAACACGATTCTACCTATCTGAACTGATAAAAAACACCTGAAACACGAGACGAGGGCTGTGATCCCGATAAAATCAAAACAAATGAAAAATGCCCTGTATGCGATATGCGGATGCGAATGCGATTATGCGTCGAAACATAGAGCCAGATACGAGACCCGGTTGGTCAAATTTTGGGGTGCAACACTGGGTCATCATAAATTGTTGTTGTTGTAGTGTCGTTGTCGACTAGTCATCGCCGCGAGCTGAAGAGCTGTTGAGCTGAAAGTCGGTGGTTATTGCATCGAGTTGACACGAAATCATGCCAAAGTGTTGTTGACACCATTATTCACTCATCATTGACAGAACTCGATCAAAACAAGGTTGTTGATATTGAAGGAACGCCTGAACCTATCGAAACTAACGTGCTTCCGTTATTTTCCCATTTGAGATATGTGAGTCGAGGCGGTGACACTGGATTTGTGGTCTAGAAATAGCGGTGAATCGAGTTGAAGTGAAGTTCTGAGTTTTAGAGGCAACGAGGTACAACCAGATGGAATCGCCAATTTTGGAGCGGAGAGAGGGAGAAGTAAGCGACGTTGTGTTTCATTGAAATGAGTCGAACATCATAAGAAGGTATGAATGGAACATAGACTCTAGACCGAGCATCTAATGTTGGTTGTTCGATGAGGTTGTCGCGGCGGGATTGAAGGTTTTGGGGCTGAGGTGATTTTCGGTGAGGGTTTGTGATGGAAGGCGGAAAGAAGAGGTTAGAGTCGTTTGGCTTTCGTTGATGGGAAGTAAACAACGTTGTGAATGGCGGCGGAAAGCTGGTCTCAGGAGAAAGGAGCTTGAACGGCGGCACCGGTAGGGTTTGAGAAAATGGGAGATCTACAGTACCCCTTTAGGTTTTCTTTGAAGGCTGATGAACAATTCTTCCTCCCTTTTCTTATTCTGAATGTCCTCCTTTTAAATGTAACCAAAAAGAAACCCTAACGGGCTCCCCCACAAATGGGCCCTGCCCAAATCCAATTCCCTCTCTTTTTTACAATTCTGATCACTTTCTTTTTTCTTTTCATATTCAAATTAATTAATCATTAGCAAAATAATAAACAACTAATATGGATATACCTAAATAATATTAACAGTAATTACTAAATGGATATTATCAATTATAAAAACTAAAAAACAAATATTAATAAATACTAATTAAATAAATATTAACAAATATAATACAAAATATTATTATTATTATTATTAGAAATATTTTAAAAGGAAAAGAAAAGTTAAGACACTGAAACAAAATTTTAAAAAAAAAACTAAGGCCACGTGTCACATTTTATTTGGCGAAAATGGATAAAATTTGGAAAACGCCCAATGGCAAACGGACACGTGTCTAAATAATCCGAAGTTAAACGGGCAATGCACAAGTGAAAATAGAATCGAAAAAAGTGAAAATATTTATATATATATAAAAAAAGGTAGGACAAATTTAGGGTATGACAGATTGTTATATTCAACTTATTCAGCAATCATTTGTATTGGATCTTTTCTCAAAATTAATGAAAGTTGCTTTTTGGTCTCAATTGTGTATTCTTTATTATTCATTCGCAGTTCTATAGTACCGATGATAATCATAAGTCTCGAAAGTCTCTTGAACATTGCATATACCTGTGCATCATTTCTGCATTCCCTGAAACCCGACCTTACACGCCGCTTACCCTTTCACAGTAAAGCAAGCTGACTTCCCGACATCCGTACAACACAAGAAATAATCAGAAGAGAGTCATGGATCAGCTAGAGAAAAACCAAGCTGCTATGAGGGAAGAAATGCAAAGTATGAAGGCGCAGATGAACCAAATCATGGAGATGATCCAGAACATGGCCATAAATCAAGAGGAGATGAGGTTAGCAGTAGAAAGGAATGCTAGTCAGACTCTGGTTGGCGCAGTTCCAACCCCTGCCGGTGATATTCCAACCCCTGTTGGTGCAATTCCTACTTCCGTAGGCGCAATACCTATTAGCACAGTCCACCCACCGGATGATGTAGTCCATCCTCCTGGTGCTACGATTCCACAACCAGTCCACTACGACGATCATGAAGGCTTCTATGAAGATTCAGCTGATGCGTGTACACCACATAACGCTGAATTAGAGAAGAAGTTTAATGCTCTACAAGAAGCAGTGAGAGCAATGCAAGGCCTCAATGTTTTGGGGTTAGATGCTATAGAAATATGCCTTGTGCCAGGGGTTAAGATACCTCAGAAATTTACTAATCCGACTTTTGAAAAGTACAAGGGTAGCAGATGTCCCAAGACCCATATAAGGTCTTACTGCAGGAAAATGGCCACATATTCTGACGATGAAAAGCTATTAATCCATTTCTTTCAGGATAGCTTGACCGAGGCTTCTCTTGAATGGTACATGTAGCTCGAGCACTCTAATGTGAAAAGCTAGAAAGAACTAGCAGACGCTTTCGTGAAACATTATCAGTACAACACTGATATGGCTCCGAGTCAGATGCAATTCCAGAGTTTAACCCAGAAGCCAAACGAGTCTTTCAAAGACTTTTCACAGAGATGGAGAGGACTAGCTGCGAGAGTACAACCTCCGTTGTTGGAAAGAGAGCTAATAGACATCTTCATGGGTACGCTGCAAGGACCGATCCTTGAGCGTCTGACATCTACTACTTCTACGGTGTTTTCTGAACTTGTTATGGCTAGGGAAAGGCTAGAGAGCCTAATGAAATCCGGAAAAATTCAGAATGCTGGCGGATCCTCAAGTGGGGTCAAGAAGCCATATCAGGGTTTCATTAGGAAGAAAGAAAGCGAAGCTACTGCTGTGTCCACAGACAGAGGGAAAGCCCATCAGGGTTATCACCATGTTGCCGCCGTCGCTCCATAATAATCGCTTTCCATTCCAGCAAGCCAGCCTGTAGCTCAGCAGAATCAACAACAACAATCGTACCAACCGAGGCAAAATAAATATCAGGGTCAGCAAATACCGAGGAGGCCAGAAAGAAGGTTCGATCCAATCCCGTCAATGTACGCCAGACTACTTCCGTTCTTGTTGAAAGGAGGTCTTGTGCAACTGAGGGAAATGAGGACCCTCCAGCCATTCTTCCTTTCGATTATGATGTCAATGCAAGATGTGAATTTCATTCTGGCGCCCCAGACCATAACATTGAGAATTGTAAGACTTTGAAATACATTGTGCAATATCTTATTGATTCAAAGGCAATAAACTTCACCCAAAATACCCCAAATATCAAGACTAATCTGATGTCGTCTCATCACTCAGCAAACATGATAGAAAGCTCTAGAGGGATCCGATTAATTTCAGATATTGATAAACTGAAGACACCCCTTTCCACTGTTAAAGAGCAACTTTTATTAAAGAGTATTTACCCCGGCTGTCCAGCCAACTGTCACGTTTGTTTGAGCAAATCTCAAGAATGCGTTGAATTAAAGAAAGGCATTCAAAGCCTGATTGATCAAGGCGCGTTAGTAGCGGAACAACTTTTGAAGACCAAAGAAGTTTCTAGTCTTGACATTCCATTTGAGACGTTGGAGATACCATATGATGATGAAAGTGGGTTATGGAATCCTTCCAGTAGTTTGAATCGCATTCCGTTAACTATACCATGCGATGAAGAAGAATGGGACAACATGTATGGTCAGGCTCCTACCTCTCTGCATATCCCCTACAATGAAACATATATGATTCCTTATGGTCAAGGCAGAATATCTTTAAGCATACCTTATGATCGGGTTGAGATACCTATGTCTCCACCATCAATGAATCAACTTGTCATTTCAACGTCAACTCTGTTCCCTTACGAGAGCATTAATGTTGTACCTTGGCTATATGACGAGACTGTTTTTTCTCAACGGACAAAAGGTAAGAGAAGAAGATGTCTTTGAGGAAAAGAAGACTGTAGAAACATCGTGGGAACTGGTGGCGTCACCAAGAGTGGTCGGATCTTTGCACCAGCAACATCACCTGTCAACAGTGGCAATTCAAAGAAAGATACTGTTAAACAAGGCACCATTGAACAGGGGCAGTCCTCCAAGCAGAAGGACGTCCCTAATAATGAAGCAGAGGAGTTTTTAAGAATCATTTATAAAAGAAATTACAAGGTGATTGACCAGCTCAATCAGACTTCTTCGAAGATTTCCATGTTGTCGTTACTAATGTGTTCAAAGGCCCATCAGGAGGCGCTGTTAAAATTCTTGAATACCGCTCACGTGCCTCAAGAGATATTAGTAGTGCAATTTAAAGAGGTGGTTGGGAATATAGCATCAGGTCATATTCTGAGCTTTAATGATAGTGAATTACCTCCCGAAGGTAAAAATCATAACAAGGCCTTGCACATTACCATCGAATGTGTAGATGTTGTATTCTCTAGAGTGCTAGTCGACACTAGGTCATCGCTGAATGTACTCCCGAAAAGTTCGTTGTGTAAATTGTCAATTGAAGGAATTGTGATGAAGTCGATTCAAACCATTGTAAAATCTTTTGATGGAGCTAGGAGAACTGTGATAGGCTAGGTTGATCTCCCGATCAAAATTGGGCCTCATACTTTTATCATTACATTTTATGTAATGGATATATATCCCGCCTATAGTTGCCTGCTTGGTCGCCCGTGGATTCATTCAGCTTGTGCTGTAACATCAACCCTGCATCAGAGACTTAAGTTTATGATTAATAATCAGATGGTCATCATTGAAGGCAAAGAGGATGTTCTTGTGAGCCATCTTGCTTCTTTCCGCTACGTGGAGGCAGGAGACAAAGTGCATGAGACTCCGTTTCAAGCCTTTGAAGTAATCAGTGTTGAAATGATTCACGAGAAGTCGGTGCCTTCAATAGTAACTTGGAAAGATGCAAGGATAGTCATAGAAGAGGGTCACCCTCGAGGATGGGGTAGAGTGTTGGAACTGCCTGTTAATAAAAATGGAGTCGGTCTGGGTTACAAGCAGAAGAACGCCTCTGATAGGGGTAAAAGACTTGCAACTTCGTTAGTTTTTACTAGTGGGGGCCATCTCGTCGATGGTCATGTCACATTTCTGGATACTGAAGACGAAGGTCATGAAGAGCTGTGTATGGTGTATCCTAGAGCACCCAACCAGACGTTAAACAACTGGAGGATCGTTGAAATCCCCGAAGTTACTCTAGTAGATGAGTAATTCCCTATTTTTTTTCCGTTTTACTTGAAAATCCTATGCTTTGCCCAAGGCATATGGATCATGTTGTAGGGCTTTTTGCTTTTTAAAGCACAACTTATCATCAATAAATAAACTCTTGCATTCAAATGTACTCTCTTTCTTTCATTTTTACTTTTTGCACATAAAATTATTTTTTGAAAGGCAATGTTTTATTTTCTTCTTTTTTTATTTTTCTTAAAAAATAAAAGCATGAAATCATTCATCGTGCAAATCTTCCCCTGTTCCTGTTGATAACGATCCTGCTATGGTCCAATATGACTTTGATAACCCGATCTACCATGCTGACGAAGATTACGAGGAAGATCGTGATCTCCCGGAAAATCTGGCTAGATTGTTAAAGCAAGAGTCAAAGGTCATTCAGCCGTACCAAGAAGAGGTTGAAGTCGTCAACATGGGAACCAAAGAGGACTCCAAGGAGATCAAGATAGGTGCCTCCTTGGAGTCATAGATTAAGACAAAGTTGGTCACATTGCTTCAAGAGTATGTTGATGTGTTTGCTTGGTCCTACAAGGACATGCCCGGTCTAGATGAAGATATTGTGGTGCACAAGCTACCCCTCAAAGAAGATTTCCCGTCGGTGAAGCAAAATTTGAGGAGAACAAAGCCCGAGATGTCTTTCAAGATTAAAGAAGTTTAGAAGCAACTAGACGCTGGTTTTCTGGTAGTATCCAACTATCCACAATGGGTAGCAAATATTATCCCGGTACCGAAGAAGGATGGGAAAGTGCGAATGTGTGTCGATTACAGGGACCTCAACAGAGCAAGCCCGAAAGATGATTTTCCCCTGCCACATATTGACGTATTAGTGGACAATACAACTCATTTCTCTGTCTTCTCATTCATGGATGGGTTTTCTGGATATAATCAAATCAAGATGGCGCTAGAAGATATGGAAAAGACGACTTTCATCACCCCATGGGGAACTTTCTGTTACAAGGTCATGCCGTTCGGACTTAAGAATGCAGGCGCAACATATCAGCGGGCTATGGTCACTCTCTTTCATGATATAATACACAAAGAGGTTGAATGCTATGTGGACGATATGATTATGAAATCCCAGACTGAGGAAGAATACCTCATTCACTTGGAAAAACTCTTTGCTAGGCTGAGGAAATTCAAGCTGAGATTAAATACCAACAAATGAACTTTTGGTGTAAGATCTGGTAAACTACTGGGTTTTATTGTGAGCCAAAAGGGGATTGAAGTCGATCTAGATAAAGTTAAAGCTATCCAAGAGATGCCAGCACCCAAAACTGAAAAGGAAGTCCGAGGGTTCCTTGGGAGATTGAATTACATCGCCAGGTTCATATCTCACCTAACGGCCACTTGTGAACCCATATTTAAACTGCTCAGAAAAGATCAAGCTGTTGTGTGGAACAATAATTGTCAAAAATCCTTTGAGAAAATAAAGGACTATCTACAAGAACCATCGATCTTGATGCCTCCAGTACCTGGACGACCTCTAATCATGTGCTTAACGGTGTTAGAGGGATCCATGGGATGTGTGTTGGGTTAGCATGATGAAACTGATAGGAAAGAACACGCAATCTACTACCTCAGCAAGAAATTTAATGACTGTGAATTGAGATACTTAATGCTCGAGAAGACATGTTGTGCACTAGCTTGGGCAGCAAAAAGCCATAGGCAATATATTCTTACCCATACAACTTTGCTTATTTCCAAGATGGACCCTGTCAAGTACATATTCGAAAAGCCTGCTCTCACTGGACGAGTGGCTCGTTGGCAAATGGTATTGACAGAGTATGACATCCAGTATGTTACGCAGAAGGATATCAAAGGAAGTACGCTCTCCGACTATCTTGCTCACCAACCTATGGACAACTACCAATCTATGCACTTCGATTTTCCTGACGAAGATGTCATGTTTTCCAGAAACTACACCACACTAGGCCCAGATGATGGACCTGAACTAGGATTGCGATGGACGCTCGTGTTCGATGGTGCCGCAAATGCTAAAGGCTGTGGAATTGGGGCAATCATTACTTCTCCAAATGGATTTCATCTACCATTCACTGCCATATTGTGCTTCAAGTGTACTAATAACATGGCCGAATACGAAGCCTGTATCTTCAGAATTGAAGCTGTCATTGATAATAGGATCAAGATTCTAGAAGTCTATGGAGATTTTGCGCTTGTCATATGCCAAATCAAAGGGGAATATGAAACACTTGATGTCAAGTTGATTCCTTACCGAGATCATGTCTTGAAGCTAATCCCATACTTTGATGAGATTACTTTTCATCACATCCCCAGAGAAGAAAACCGACTGGCAAATGCTTTAGCAACATTAGCATCCATGTTTCAAGTCAAGTGGAAGAATGAGGCACCACACATCCGTCTGGAGTATCTTGACGAACCTGATCATTGTCTGGCAACCGATGCTGAAGAGCCTAAGGTTGATGATCATCCTTGGTTCTACGATATCAAGTGGTATCTAGAAACACAGGAATATCCAGAGGGCATAACTATCACCGACAAGAAATATCTCAGGAAGCTCTCGTCAAAGTTCTTACTTAGCGGTGATGTGTTATATAAATGAAATTATGATTCGGTTTTTCTCAGATGCATAGATAGACACGAAGCAGAACGTATCATAAACGAAGTGCACGAAGGGTCTTTTGGGACACATGTCAGTGGCCACACTATGGTTAAGAAGATTTTGAGGGCAGGATACTACTGGATGACAATGGAAATAGACTGTTATCGCCATGTCCAGACATGTCACAAATGCCATATTTACGCAGACAAGGTTCATATGTCACCGCTTCCTTTGAATGTATTGACTTCGCCTTGGCCTTTCACTATGTGGGGTATAGATGTGATCGGACATATCGAGCCAACCGCCTCCAACGAACATCGTTTCATCTTAGTGGCTATTGACTACTTCACTAAGTGGGTGGAAGCTGTATCTTATGCTAATGCGACTAAGCAAGTGGTGACTCGCTTCATCAATAAAGAAATCATCTGTCGATATGGAGTTCCAAATAAGATCATTATTGATAATGGTTCGAACCTCAACAATAAAATGATGAAGGAGTTGTGTGAAAGCTTCAAGATTGAACACCATAATTCAACGCCATGTCGTCCCAAAATGAATGGAGCTGTTGAGGCGGCGAATAACAATATCAAGAAGATCGTCCAGAAGATGGTGAAAACCTATAAAGATTGACATGAGATGTTGCCATTTGCGCTGCATGGCTACCGCACCTCAGTACGCACTTCCACAAGGGCAACCCCGTTTTCTCTCGTATGTGGCATGGAAGTAGTGTTTCCTATTGAAGTAGAAATTCCTTCCTTGAGGATACTAGCAGACGTCAAGCTAGACGAAGCGGAGTGGATACAAGCCAGGCTCGACCAACTTAATCTCATCGACGAGAAGCGTATGACGGCCATCTGCCATGGACAATTATATACCAGAAACGGTTGAAGAGGGCCTTTGACAAGAAAGTTCGCCCAAGATACATCAAAGCAGGAGATTTGGTATTGGGGAAAATTCAGCCAACTCTCGTCGATCCAAGGGGAAATGGGCACCAAATTATGAGGGGTCATACGTTGTGAAAAAGGTTTTCTCCGGAGGAGCCTTGATTCTCTCAACCATGGACGGTGATGATCTCCCATGTCTTGTGAATTCAGATGCAGGTAAAAAATATTATGCCTAAAACACATACCCGGTGGACCAAAAAGAAAATCCACGCAAAAATGGGCGTCCTGGTGGACCATAAAAAGAAATGGTTCAGGAAAAAATTAGGGACTAAAACAAAAGGAAAAAATATATCCTGGTAGGCTGAAAATCCGAAAGGGCGGCCTAGGCAAAAGTTATGGATTCGAAAGGCAAAACTGCATCCTGAAAAGACACGTGAACCTTCCTCTATTATCACTGAGCTCCGACTGGGAGAGATCAATTCAATTGTTGCGCTCAAAAGCAAGGCATAAAGGGTCTTCAGAGATATATGGATCATAACAAAATTGAAACTCGACGGAAACTGTTTTTTAACATTGTTGTTGTATTTTACTTCTTTCAAAGCAATTACCTCTTTTAGGAATTGCCTCCTTTTTGTAATTTTCTCCATTTATGGGTCTTCATCAATAAAAATTACTTTCATCAAAGAATTTCTCTTCTATTTTCTTATTATTTGTTTGCAAGATTTGTTCTATTGGTGATAAGTATTGCACATAGTACCATCAAGGTAGAATAAATTAAAGGATTACTCACTCTCTTAGAATAACTAAAGAGTGACCGACTCCGAGAAATATGCAAGAACACCGTTTGAAAACACGAAATGGCCTGGCCGAAACAGATCACCTAGCCCAGAAAAAGTTGGCCCTGAATTGAGAGTCTTAGCATCTCCAAGACTCATTTGCATCATGAAGAAATGATGTCGGGAAATCGAGCTTATTCCCCGTCCGGTTCCAAGTCCAATCATATTTGGAACCTCTTTGTTTAAAAACCACCTATGAATGGTATCATTCACCTTACGTATCTTCGTTCCCCAGCAAGCCCAACCACGCTTGGAACGACCGTCACTCCAGACTCTCTCATATCCCCAGCATTAAGCATCATTTACATCATGTGCATACCAGAACCATGGCATGCTTTCCTGGATCTTGCGCCTCCGTGCTCTAGCATTTGCATTTTCATTTCCACTTGTCATGGAAAATCATTATCATCAAGCACTAGCATACGCAGGTCAAGGTCCAGGATCAATCTCAAAGATTTTCAAGATTATCTTCAACCCGGTCAGGGGAATCCTTTGTAATACCGCGAGTTTACCCTCACGAAATTCAAGAATATCAAAGAAGGGTTCAGCCCAGCCAGGGGTAGCTTTTTCAAGGCCATGAGCATCTCCCATGATGTTATTCCAACTTTTTAGTTGATCAAAATTCCAAGACGATCTTCCGCCCAGTCAGGGGCATCCTCCGCAAGACCGTGGGCATTTCCCACGAAGTTGTTCAACCTTTTTTAGGTAGATTCAAGATTTTCAAACCGACATTTAGCCTAGCCAGAGGCATCTCCTTTGAAACCGTGAGCGTTCCTCACGAAATTATTCAACCTTTTATTGACTAAGATCAAGAGTTTTAGAGCAAAACTATGCCCAGTCAGGGGCATCTTCTTCAAAGTTCATGGGTGTACCTCATGAAAGTTATTTCAACCTTTTGTTTTCAAAGCTATGATCCCAAGCAAGTCATTGGGCGTTCCCCATTGATTTATCTCAATCCAATCCTCCTCTTGGGTGTCCCCCAGTGAGTTGTCTCCGGAAAACTTGGCCTTTTGTCAAATGCCTTAATATCATCCTTTTGGTGATAGTCGAGCTTCGTCAGTTCAACTTAACCTGCATCCTTTTGGTGTTGGTTGTATCCAAGATTGGGAATTTATTATCATCCTTTTGGTGGTAGTAACATATGTGTTTCGCTCCGTCATCCTTTTGGTGATGGATCTGTCATCCTTTTGGTGCCAGATTGTGCGAGAGTTCTCTATCATCCTTTTGGTGATAGATCCTTCATCCTTTTGGTGTCGAGTTTGTGTGCGTGAGTTCTCTATCATCCTTTTGGTGATAGATCCATCATCCTTTTGGTGTCGAATTTGTGTGTGTGTGTTGACTATCATCCTTTTGGTGATAGGTTCGCCATCCTTTTGGTGTCGGAAACGTGTCAATTGTCATCCTTTTGGTGATAGGTTTGGCATCCTGTTGGTGTCAGTTTTTCTCTGTTATCATCCTTTTGGTGATAACGACCTTCGCAAGTTATCCGGTATTCCTCCTGCCAAACACTTTCCTTTCTTTTCAGATAAATTCAGGGTTTTCTTCATATCTAATTGCCTTATACCTCGAAAGATGAAATCCATAGCAGTTCATCTCATTTAGTTTAAGCCGGTTAGATAGGGGCATCTGTCATACCCCAAATTTGTCTTACCCATATATTTTTTTTCGGTGCATCCACCCACCACTTGTTATTAAGAAAATCAAAAAAATATATTATTGCTTTCATCCAAGTCCAAGCTTTAGTTAGGGATTTCTGGTCAAGTCATGGGTGCAGTTTGGATTGGGAGTCATTTGGTTTGACCTAATCTTGGTCAAGAAAGATTTTGGTCCATGATAAAAGTTAGAGTGTGCATTAATTCAGGTGGTGTGTCTGAGGCGTCAATTAGGGTTTTTGTGCCAATTAGGGTTTTTGTATCATAACTGCGCTTAAAGCATGTGGTTTTTGTAGTTAAAGATTATCAAAGATCAAAATCACTTCCAAATTGGAGCTCTAGGGGTAGTTCAAGTCATCCGATAAAAGTCAATTCGCAGAATAGTCCAGGAATTTATTTTCATATTTCAAGATATTGCAAATCACGCATATGTTTGCCCATGAGTCAATATGGAATTACTTACTCAAAGTCAAGGGAGCATTCAAAGATGATGAAATTTGGTACCAAGTGGTTGTAATTTAGTTCAAGCATGGTATGGAAAGTTCCAATTAAAATCCAAATTTACAAAAAAAAAAAGAGTTCTAACAAATAGAAGCTCATGAAGTTCTACACAAAAGGAAAAAACCCATAACTCAATATTCTACAAAGCCCATTTTACATCAAAAAGAAAACCCAAGTCCAATCTCTACACAAGAAAAAACTATCATATGAGGTCATGCATACACTACAAGCCAAAAGATTTCTACATTGAAGCTGCAATATCCGCATGTCGTGGCCAAGATGATAAAGCGCGAGTATCGCAACTGCGAAAAAAGGAGGGACCGGCAAACTAGACAGAATAGTCGCCACCGAACGCTATTTATCCCAAAGAGAGGGAAAGGAAACAATCAAAGAAAAACTAAGAGAAAGGGAAAGACAAGGTCATCGCAACCAAATCTAGGGTTTGGGAGTCAGTTACGTAAGGGGAAGGTATGAGCACCCCTCACGTCCGTTGTACTCAACGAGATACATGCTTGTTGTCTAATCTAAGGGTGAAAACTATCTAAAAGCTACTGCCAAACGGGGGAAAATGGAAAGAACAGACTTTATAGGACATCGTCGTCCTATGCCTACGTATTCCCTCGTGTGATGGGAAAGTCAGAGTCAACGTAGTTCGGAAAACTACGGGTGATGGGGGGAAAGTTGCTCGCCAAGACATCTCCGTCTTGTGCCTACGTATCCTCATCTGGTATGAGAAATCAGAGCAAACGTAGTTCGGGAAAACTAGACCACTAGTTGGTTCAAGTGTCTTTTATGAGTAATGTTACGTTTCAATTCCAACAGTTAGGGACGATGCCTGTTTACGGTAGAACGGAAATGTAACATACTCTTTCTGAAAATTAGGTTTGAAACAATCCCGAAGGATAAAAAGGTTTGATTTTTGTTTGTGTTTTTTATAAGAAGTGAATTGAGTTAGTTTGTAACTCATGTTGCACTAAAGACTATGACATAACAGCGAATGTGTCGCATATCTCCCAAAGGGCAAACGCTAAACACTCTAGACAATGTGAGAGAAGGCCCCCTACTCATCATTCCTTATGTACTTAAGGCTCGTAGCGTACAACAGTTATTATCCTTTATTAAGTGTCTTAAGAAATTCTGAGATGAGAAGAGAAGATACGAGACTCTAAGAGGAATCGATAAACCCTAATGTTGTCATGTAAGATGGTCCTAGAGTTGGGATGAAAAAGGATACTACCTAATGTTATCATGAAAAGGGTTGAAAGCCTAATGTCTCTCTTAATCCCATCTTAAACAGAGGGCCTAGGAATCCTAAGGGATCATGGCAAAAAGCACAAGTAAACACCAAACATAATCAATCACAGATGAAAATGCAATGAAAGACTTAAACAAGTCTTGAAAGATGCAAAGAGATATGAGATGCAAACACAAATGCAAACATGAAACAATGCAACAAACCCAAGTCACCAAGATGGAAGACTTAAACAAGTCAAGAGAAATGAGATGAAATGGGAGAAGTAAACTCCTACAACCAAGTACCATCAATCATCCAAGTACAAAAGAGAAGCACAAAAGAATACAAAGGATGCATAACCAAATAAGGGATGGAGGAAAGAGTGAGGGGCAGCCACCACATCTTAATCAACTCAACCAAACCCTTACTCAATTCTCAAGCAAAAAAATTCAACACAACAAAAGCAAAGGGAGTTCAATTGCTCATGACAAACTCAAAGTGGAATCAACACCACCAAATCATCATGAACAAGCATCAAAACTACTAAGGGCAGAAGTGAAACACAAATGGTATACCTCAAATTCAAGATCAAAACATCAAGCAAAGACAAGCATGACCAAGTTCAATTAGAGGACCAAAGTCCATCTAAACATCTCACACTTCAAACAAGTGGAAAGACATGATCAAAAAGAAACTTGTGGCACAAGTTATACATACTATTGAACTCCAATCAAGCAAGGGAGCACCTCAAGCATGTTAACAAAAGTTAACAAGGCTTAAGAAGGGCTCAAGGGATCACTCATGATCATATCCCAAAAACTAGGTCAAGAATGTATGCATACACATGATTAAAATGACTTGAACTTGAAGCAATCACCAAAAATAGAAAAAGACTCCAATAAATTCCAAATAAAATACCCAAAGCAACTTGAAGCAATCACCAAACATAATTCAAAATCTCATGGCAAAATTCAACTCAAAGCACCACCAATTGTATAAAACAATGCAAGGTGTTCCACTTATCGAGTGTCTATCGAGGGTCCATAAAAATTCAATGAGAAACCAATTAAAAATGATCATCAAGACCCCAAACCAGCCCTCAAATATACCTCAATCCATCACCTAAGTGAGAGAGGTGAATTGGTCCTAGGGGGTTTTCAAATGGGGGCAAACAATCAATTGCAATACAAAGTATCAACCATGAAACACATTAAATCATTAATTGCATTAAAAATAGTAAAAATAATTGAAAAATAAAATAAAAATATGGAAAAATATCCTAACATCCTAAAATGTCAGAATAATATTTTTGGGATTTTTATGAAAAGCAAAACTATTTTTAAATGATTAAAATTGAAATGGAAAATAAAATGAAATACAATTGTGAAAGGGGTGCATTAGTAAATAGAGAAAGAACTGGTTTCCTTTGTTAACACGCTTGGGCCTCAAAATGGGAGGGTGTGATTATCAATTGGACCAGAGCCCAAAACCAAAATGAAATCAAACTAAGTGAAACGCAGAGTTTCATTAATCCACCCGGGATTCAAACAAAACATGCTGGCAAGGTCAACCCAACACGCGCGTGACACCTCACTCAGTCAATAAGTCTCCAAGCCACATCAGTTTTCCAACCAGACGCCGGAGCTAGGGCTCCGGTCGTCTTCTTTGGGAGGGCCACCGGAGTTCAAATCTCAAACCACTATAAAAATGCCAGCATCTCATACCATTTAAAGGGTTTTTCATGTAAAACAAGAATATGCCATTAGATTTTTAAAAAGGTCCTTCTAACTATGTGAAAATAGACCATGAAATTCAAGTGTTCAAACTGTAATAAATGAAAACAAGTATACAAATTATCCAAACATTGCCTACAAGATGTAGGGCTTCAGATGCACCAGTTATGAGCCTAGTTAAGTGCCTAGAATGAGAGTTTCAAGCCATGAAATCTTACCTAACAGAGCTGCTCCATTGGCTCTTGAAAGCTTAAGCAAGCTTCACTTTAGTGCCTCTAACCTCTTCCTTGATCCTCGGTGATGATGATTTGAGCAATGAATGACCAGGAAAACCAGTGAATGTTCAGATTCTAAGAGAGAGAGTATGGTGAAATTTCTTGATCAACCTTGCTATTTTCATAGCTGCTTCCAAAACTCAACTAGGGTTTATTCTCAAGCTTATATATGGTGGGTTTTAGCACTCCGTGCAGGCCCATGTTGGCTGAATTCTTTGATTTCAAAACTTGACCAAAAATATTCAAGTATGGTGTGCACACGGGTTGGTGTTCTTTATACCTCTCTTGGTCAGCAATCAAAGCAAATGAGGTGTATGGAAATGAATTAGGGTGATTTGGATGATTGATAACCACTTTACACAAAGTTTGGACAATGGCTTTTTATGGTATGAAAATTTAAAAAATGGCATGTAATGTGAATTCATGTTGTCTCAATTTTGGTAAAGGATAGCAAGACCATTATGTGATGATGATGTGGTGTGAAAAATTCAAAAACAAGTTCAATTGATGACTTGTAATGGAAGAAACACATATCATGTCCAAATGTTCAAGTTTTCAACTTTTCATGGCCTACATGATCACATAATCCATCAGAGGCTATGTAAATTGAGTTCACGATGATGTTAAGGCAATGTGACACAACTTTCATGTGGCACAAATTTGGATTAGAGGTCATGAAGTTCATAGAATTGGTAATTGAAATGAAAGACCTAAAGCTAGGTTTCTAAAAATACCCTTGCCTTGTGGAGACCATAACTTGAGCTCTAAACATGAGAATTATGAGTTCTATGACTTTTTGGAAAGCTAAGACAATGAGGGACAACTCTCATGTTCACTTGAAAGTGAGTAAATCTTGGCTCCATGTGAAAAAACTCTTGGAAATGAGTTGACTTTGAGTAACTCTAAAATCCCTTCATCTGATGACACCAACTTGTTGATACCATAACTTGAGATGTACAAACCCAATGGATGCATTCTTGTACTCAAAAGAAAGCTTGAAAGATGAGGCAAGACTTTTATCATGGTGAAAATTGTCCTTGAAGTTAAAGACTAAAAAAGGGGATTTTACACTGAGATCAACTAAAACCCTAGTTTAGTAACTTCTTGAACTCTTGAATATTCTTGATTTGATCTCAACATGACATTCTAGATGGCCTATGATGACTTCCCATGGCTTTCATGACCTAGAATCAAGTCTTGAGCCCTCTTAAGTCCACAGTTGACTTTGGGTTGACCAGATGAAACCCCAACACCATATCCCTTAACTGAGGCTCTTGCAGATGATTTGAATGACCATACACACTCCATAAAGAACCCTCAAGATGTACATTGAGCTTTTGAATCAAATCCTATCCAAAAAGGTAACCTCATGACCCTATGATGATCCTCAAGATAGGAGGTGACACCCATACACAAACTTCTCCTCTCAAGGAGCTTTGAGACCCACTCTGATGATGATGAACCCTTGGTGGCTTGAACAAGTATCCTTGATTGAGCTCGAACAAGAAATCTCCTCTCTTGAATGACAAACACAACCTCTTGATCCCCTGTCGAAAACCAATGCTATGCAAATGCAAATGCTAAATGATATAAAACATAAGCCAAGTTAGAAAGAAAAGATTGGTTAAATTTTGGGGTACAACAGCGGGGTCTCCAAATACTTGCAGAATTCGCTTCACCATGTTAAAAATTGCAGCAAAACAAACAAAATTGCTGCAATGATATGGGGCCCTCGCAACACACCTTTGCTTAAAAACCTACAAAATCGTACAGACCAATGAACCTACACACACCATGAAAAAGAACCGCAATACATCTTGCAAGAAAATGTGAACCATTTGCTGCCACACCAAGTCACGTGAGCTGTAATAATCCCACAATACCAAGCCATGAGATACAAACTCCAACCACTCCTTCCACACTTAGGAGAAAACCACATAACAGACCCATACATTCAGCATAATGTCAGAAGAAAAAATATAAAAAAAATGAATTATTAACATAGCAATAGCAAGAAATTCTACGATTCAAATACGTCATTACCGTACATCCTAAAAAAGGGGTAACAAAACCTGCTATCAAGAAAAACAACCTACAACAAACCTTGAAAAATCAATCAACCTCACCTCCAAGGAGATTAACTCGACTCATAAAGAGGGGGGTCGTAACTTTGGATAAAAGGGGAGGAACCTTTCATCAACCCAGGACTTCCTGCCTCAACTTTTCTTCAATTTTTTCTAAACCTCCAAACCCTTAAACCGAAAGTTATCCCCAAATTGATATCCACCAGCCACAAAACAAAACTAAAACTCAAATTACCCAAATCGCCTTCAACCTTCTCCTTCCGTTACAACACCCTTCAACTAAATAAAACCCAAATCCATACAAAACCATTTCAATCCCGGAAGAATAGAAGAGGAAGAGAAGGACAGATTCAAAACCGTAAACAAGCCTAAGCCGGAATCGAGCTAATTGAAGCTTAAGAGAGACGAAATGGGTCAAAACTGAGGGAGGAGGCGAAGTCGCGTCGTGATAAGGTGGAGAGAGACGTTACGTTCGTCGTTGCTTTGTTTCTTCTTTCTTCTGAGTCTACTGGGTTTTCTTTTCAATTAATGTTCAACTTTTGCTTCTCTTTGGTGAATGAAGCTATGGATATTGGGAGTTGGATTTGTCATAGAACCACGTGATATTATGTCTTTCCTATGATACCCGGGTGTCATCATGAAAAGAGGTGATGGGCTTTCAAAAAAGCCCAAATGATACTTGTCCTGTGTTTTTGATGTGTTTATTCCTTTAAAAAAAGGGGGGCCTTTTTAGTTTCTTTAAAGTCTTATAAGTTTTTTCTTCTTTTTAATTTTTGTATGTTGAATATTTTTAATATTTTTGCTAATTACCTTTATATAGTTTTTTTGTTGTTGTTTGTTTTGAATTTTTGTTACTTTATTTTTCGATTCTATTCATTTCCTATGCATTATGGTCGATGACGAGACCATAAATTACTATCAGTCAAACCATTGATAGATGGTAATGAGTCCGAGACCACTTTAGTTTCTATTTCATTTCTTCTTCATTTTCGATTTCGTTTTATTTTTTGAATCGATGAAGTCTCCGATTTGTAAACGTTAGCTCTCGAGGATGTTGAAACCTTCATTATTTCAAATCTATAGAAAATGACCATTTGGGTCATTTTCTCTACTTTGGGATCGTGAGAGATTCCCTTTGGTTAGTTAATATGAATTTTGCGATTAAGACGATGTTTTAACCTTATCTTCAAGTTCATTTCGATTTTATTTCATCCTATTGGTCAATGAAGTCTTTTTATTCGTAAACGTCGACTTATTGAAGTCGTTAATCTTCATTGTTTCAAATCTGTAGAAAATAATCATTTGGGTCATTTTTCTATACTTTGGGATCGTGAGAGATTACCTTTGATTTAATCGACGCGAGTTTATGATTAAGACGAGATCCCACTCTTTTTAATCTTTTCCATTTCAGTAATTACTTAACTCTCGACTTCATTTTCTGTTAATATCTCACTGTTTTATATTTCCGCATATATTTTCTGTTCATATTTTTTGTTGATATTATCTTGTTTATTACTTTGTGCATATTATCATCATAGTCCATATTTCGTCCTGTCATATGCTACATACTGTCATCTAACCCTTCCCTTGTTTATTTCATTCAAAATACCAAAAACATGATAAGATGGTCGAAACCCTAAACCCTAGTCCGTTTACTTTGTCTGAACTTTTCTCTATTGCTTAGTTTAGGACACCTCGCACACACACGACTTTCTCTTAGGCTACCTGACAATGAGACCACTTATTTCTTGCAATCCCCTGTATTTTGCATGTATCCCTCTTCCGTTACAGTGTAATAGTTTAGTTATTTTCGTGCTTGTTTGCTACTCGTTAAGAAAGATAAAAACTAACTAGGCTAGAGCACATTTTTAAAATAAAGAACAAAAAAAGCTTGATCCAACGTCAAGCCATTTTCAAACTCTTTTCAAATTGAACCACCTTAAGGTTTCACCCCCTCCACCACATCACTAAACCTTGTATGTTTTCAACCCTCGTAAGTCGATTGCTTCACGCATCGCCATCAACCTACCATGCTTTATTCACTACCTTCACTTTTCAAAACTTCTTTTACAAATTTTCTCCTAAAACCTTTGTCTCGTACCAAGTGCATTTTCAAACTCTTTTCTCAATAAAACTTGAATGGTCATGGAGTGGTTAGGCGTAGGCCTTCTCCTATTCGAGTTCTTGACATTACCTTTAGGGTTCATTGTCGCAAAGCACATACCATTAAAGATCAAAAACATCTCTAATAAGAGAGTGAAGTTCTCTTTGTATTGAACTAAAGAGAGATGATTGAGTGTTGACTTCTTCCTCTCTGAGTGTCAGGATACTCATTGTAGAGTGTGTGGTATCAATACTCGTCTTTCAATACGAAGGCGTAACTACGTTCGCCACACCTTTTCATAATAAATCTTTGAGATAAAGAATTAGGTATGACCCGCAAGGGGTTACTATCCAAGGACCTATTTCACCTCTAAAAACAACTCTCGAAAATCAAGCGTGACATCTTGCCTCTAAATGGAAAAAATTAATCTTTTCAAAAGGATATGTCATGTCCATTCTACCGCAAACAGGTAACGCCTAAGACTCCATAAGCGAGCAGAAATACACCTAACTGCTAGAATGCACATGATAACATCATCCACAAATACATCAGTTAACCATAGGTCGAACTATGGCTGCTCTTATTCTTTACTTATTTTAAGTAAAGATACGTAGGCACAAGGGCCCCAATCCTTGTTGAGCATTTTCCCTTCTTTATCCGTAGTTTCCCAAACTACGTTGACTCTGACTTTCTCATATCTGTTGAGAATACGTAAGCCTAGGACCGCGAAGTCCTACCGAGTCTCTTCTTCCCCCTTATATCTCCTTTCCCTGTTTCTAACCTTTCTCTTTATCCCTTGGAACACTCTTTATAGCATAATCTTTTAGCAGATACCTTCACACTTAGGCAAACAAATGGTTCCCATCGAGTACGATGGGTGCGAGGGGTGCTAATACCTTCCCTTCGCATAACCGGCTTCCGAACCCTTTCTCTTGGTTGTGAGACCATCTTATCCTTTTCATCTTAGGGTTTTCTCGATGTTTTCCCTTCCCCTCATGGGATAAATAAAGTTCGATGGCGACTCTTTTGTCTTTTCATTCTCGCCTCTCCGTCGTTGCATTTTTCGAGTAGTAACACTCTCGTGGTGGCCTGGAGTTGTTTTAATTTGAAATTGATCTAGCATGTCATTTCATTTAGAGTCCACCATGTTTCTTTAGATGTTGACCTTTGCATTTGTTTTAAATGAGATCTAATAGCTACGTGCGTGTTTGGATACCAGACTTTAATCTGATCTGATGGTTGTGGTATTTTTGCATCTTTTATTTTATTTTATTTGTTTTTAATTTCTCATTTATTTTGAAATATCATTAAAAAAAAAGTTCCCTCGGTCTTTTTCACTCCAAACTTTTTCTATAACTTTGTAAAAATAATTTCTACCTTGTGTGCACTTTTTCACATGTTTATTTCATTATTTGATATTTTCCATGTTTTTTAATTTGTTTAAAAATACTTTTATGCATTTTAAATTCCTCCAAAAAAATATATTATATGATCTTTGACTTGTTTTTGGCCTGTCTTAATTTTCTTGGGCATTTAATTGTTGTTTAGAGGCTTCATCTTGATTTTCTCTTTTATTTTCATTTAAAAATGTTTTTAAAAATCTTTTTCATTCATTTTAATTGTTTAATGTTGCATTTTAGCTTGGTTGTTGGTTGTTGCCTTGGATCATGGTTTCTTGATCAAAATTTTCCTCAATTTTAATGGACTTTAGGTGTTGATGAGGTTGGATGAATATTCATCAATTCAAATCTATCATTAAATGAATAATTGATTCATTTTTGGTACTTTGGATTGATTATAGGTTTAGTGTCTTAATCCACCAAGAAAGGTGATTGAAATTGAGGATAAATGGATCTCAAGTCTTGATTTAATTTGGTTTCTCTCTTCATCTTTCCTTCTCCTTCTTTTTATTTTTCTTTTCTCTTGATAAATTGGATAATTTGGTGTCCATCTTGTTCATGATGTTTAGATTGATGCTTGATGACTTTTCATCATTTTAAATCTACCATTCAATTGATTAATGATTATTGGAGGTACTTTGGATTGATGCATAAGTTTGTCCTAAGTTGTCATGAAGGATGATTGATGTAATGGACCAATCTCCTTGCTATTGTGCTTAATCCCTCCTTAGTTTTACTTGTGCTACATGTTTTAGGAGTATGATTTCTATCATATATCTAACCTGTATGGTACATAAATTATTATTGACCGGCCTCCTATAGTATGATCTTTCTAATAGATTGTACTATGATTGCTTAACATAACGCTAAATTTGTCCTGAATCGGATCATTAACATTAACACTAATAATATTATTGTGTTAAATTTTATTTTATGCCATTTACTTTTCTTGCAATGACATTAATAAAGGAAAAACCCCTAAAAGCATTAATCTCTCTTGGATTATGGCTATTATCCTTTGCTTGACTTGAAGTTTGGCCTATGGACTTAGAATTAGATTTTCCCATGCTTGGAGTTTGCTTATCTAAAACTTGGAAGTTCATCTGACACCATGTTTTGTCTGAGACCTTAAGTTCCTCTTATACATGTGGCTTTGAATCAAGCTTGGAGGATTTGTCTGTTTCTTTGTGACTTTATTTGTTTAGATCATCTTGTGTTTATCTGCTTGTTGCTTGTGGCTTACTCCAAAGGAATGGGATTTTGGTCTTGACTTTTGTCAAGTGCTGGTTAGATTCTAGTTAGTACAGTTGCATACACTTTGACTTTATTGCTTTTATTAAGGTAGTCTCTGAAGGTGAGAAAATACTTAGAAGGGGGGGTTGAATAAGTATGAAGATAAAACTTAGAAATAAAAACTCAAGTATTTTTATCCTGGTTCGTTGAACTCAACTACTCCAGTCCACCCTTCCTAGAGTGATTTGCCTTTCTCAATCAAGGACTTAATCCACTATTTAATCAACTGATTACAATAGTAAGCACTAAGAACAATTGTTCAAAGTCTTCTCAAGAACTACTGATCCTAACTGGATCTTCTTAAGGTTTACAATCAAATGTAATACAAATACAAGTGTTTAAATTGCTTCTAGAAAGCTTTATCACAACCGTGATTTTTCACTTAAATATTAAGAACAAAGAAATTAATTCTTAGAAAGAATATGAATAGTATGAGAGCTTTGAATATTGATTTCTTTTTGGATAAAACGTCAACTGAAGAAGTTGGGTGAAGACTTGCTTTTATAGGCAGCTGATCCAAGGAGAGCTTCACGTTGAGAAGAGTGTCCAAAAGGTCTGAGCCTTTTTGTCTTCACATCAAGTGACCTTTCCTAGAAGAAGAAAGCACAGAAAAATCCTTTTTGTATGTGTTCTTGTGTCTAGCATAAATAAGGAAAGAGTCGTTTGAATCATTCCAACGGATATAATCTTTGAATAATTCTTCTTCAATGTTCAGCAAATTTCATCAGAGTCTAATTTGATCAGAGCCTTCTGATGTTGATCAGAGTTTTGCTGAATCAGAGTCTTCTGCAGCAGGTGTGCTTTTAGCATGTTTAAGATCAGAGCATATTTGAGTCAGATCCATAGTACTGGCAGCTTTAGTACTTTCAGAATCTTCTGTAGTAACTATGCTTACTCTTCATACAAAATTCTTCTTTGGTTCAGATGCTTCTGACTTGCTTCAGATTCTTCTGGAGCTTCTGCTTCAGATCCTTCTGGAGCTTCTGCTTCAGATCCTTTTGGAGGCTACGCTCAGGATCTTCTGTTGGCAGCAATCAGAATCTTCTAATGGATGCATCTGGCGCTTCAGAGTCTAGCAAATTTCTTATGTTCAATTCTGATTTGCTTCTGGAGTGTTAATTCCTTTACTATCTGCAGTAAAAACTCTCAAGCAAATTTTAGAGTATATAATTCTTAATTACAAAATTTCATAATAGTTATCATCAAAACATAGAGATATTATTAAGAACCAATCTGTGTTCTAACAATCTCCCCCTTTTTGATGATGACAAAAACATCAGAAATTTTGTTTAATTGAAAAATAATAATTATAACTCCCCCTGAGATGATGAATCTCCCCCTGAATTAAATAAAAATAAGGAATAGAAACTTCCCTTTTGTCTTGAGTAATTTTCAGAGTTAGATCTTGATTGTTCTTTTAACATTTGAAAGTTAGAGTGTCTTGCAAATTTCAGAGTCAGAGTTTGATAATTGTCAAATGATCTGAGAGTCTCAGAGTTTCTTTTACAGAGTGTACTTATCAAATATTCTGAAATACTCAGATTTAATGTTAGATAAAATAGATATGTCTGAAGTTTCATTCTGGTGAAGTTTAATTAAACAGTTCAGATCTATATTTTCTCCCCCTTTTTTGTCATAAGCAAAAAGTAAAAACTTTAAAAAGACAAATAAAAGGAAACAGTAAATGAGATAAATCATGTGGAGAAAACTTTGAAACATTCATTCAATTCAGTTCAGAGCAAGAGTACATGCATCAGAAGATATTCAAAATAAATAAGCAAACATCAGATGCAAAAACATCAGAATGAAAAAAAAAAGAAAAACTAAGAGTGTTTTGACAAAAGCATCTTCAACATATCTGTGATCTCAGAAGAGGATTGTTCTTGTTTTGACATCCACTTAGCCATTGTTTCATTCTTCTAATCCTGTTTGGACATCCACTCAGTCATGTCTTCAGACTTCTTATCCTGTTTAGCCATCCAAGACTTGATTTCTGATTGACCAGCTTCCAGAGCAACAATTTTATCCTCAAAATCTGGATGTTCTTTCTTTATCTCAGATGAAGAAGGTTGAACATTTTCTGGAGCTTGAACAGAGTCAATTTCCATAGGGACTTCAGAGCTTGGAGCAGTAGAGCCAGAAGGATGTTCTATCAGAGTCATGGCCAGAGGGTTGTCTTCAGATGCAGATTCAGTAGTTTCTTCTGATGATGGAGGAGCATCTGTAAGAAGTAATGGTCCAGATCTCTTGACAGTCCAGAACAGACTTCTTGCAGCTTCAGCAAATCTGAGCTTCGCATCATCAGAACATATGTTCTTCAGATTTGATGCTACAGTGTTGAATCTGTTGATGAAGCCATTCCAGATGACATCAGATTCTTGTGCATCCATTGTTGCTAAACACTTCCTCTGTACATTACCTAAATACATCTGTATTTCTTACAAAAAACATGTAAATAAATGATCAACGTTTAGTCTAGGTCTGGGGTGTAACAGAGTCTCCAAGGTAATTGGCTTTGGTTGGGGAGTAGGTGGAAATAAGGATTTCTAAATGGAGATCAGAGGAGGAGGGTAGTATGGTATGAAAGGAATTTTAGGGGATTTGTCAGGTTTGGATCTGTTTAAAGCATTCAACAGATTTGGTTTTGCTTTGGTGTGATAGGAAACCACATCAAAGGGTTTATTAGAGTAAGGTTGGAAAGAAGATTTTGCAGGTTCATCAGAAGCAGCAGGTTTATCAGATGAAACAGGTTTAGCTGAAGTAACAGCTTTTGCAGATTTTGCAGAGTATGATATTGTAGCTAATGAACCTACTTCTGACATTGATTGAATATAGGTGAGAAGCACAGATGGTAGGGTGATTGTAAGTTTTGGTTTTAAAGGAGTGATAGGGTCAGATGGTTCAACTCTGTCATAGAAATCTTTGAGTTTGAAACCATAGGAAAGGTTGTGAAGATAAGATGAAAATTGTGCGCACGAGGCAAAAGGTACAGATGGTCTTGGTGTAGATGTTGGGATTGGATTTGGAATGAGGATTTCAGATGATGGTGTAGGTGTGGGAGTAGGATCTAGAATAAGAACTTTAGAAGATACAGGGGTTTCTGGTTGGTTTATCTCAGAATCTCTGTGAGAGGGGGATATCAGAAAATCTGGGTGAATGTCAGATTCTGAGGAATTGGATTATGTGGTTGGTGTGCAAGAAGTAGAGGACACTTGAAAGACAGTTTTTAGAGGTGTAACATCTAGAACTTTTGTCTCAGGGATGTTGGTTCCAGATGGGTTGGTTGATTCTGAAGGATTTTCAGAAGGTTTTGAAGAGGGTTCAAATGTAGGTGGTTCTGATGTGATTGGTTCAGAGGTAACTGGAACAGATGCATTGGGTACATATGTTTTGGATGGTGGATTTTCTGACTGAGGTTGTTTCTCTTGTTGTTGTGTTTGAGGTTCAGATGGTTTTTGTTGTGCAGATGGTTTTTCTGGTTGTTGTTGTTCTGTGGGTTGTTTTTCTTATGGTTGTTATTATGGTATAAATTGTTTGGTTGGAATTTCTGGTTGTGGAGTCTGAATTTTTGGTTTTGTTGTTGATGGTTTAGGTACAGATGATTGTTTTACAGGTGAGATTGAAATAGGGTTAGAAGATTTTTATGGAGATGGAGTAGAAACATGAGGTGGAGCAGTAACAAATTGATTTTGTGTAGAAGGTGGTTTTGGAATAGACTTATCAGTTGAGTCATTTATAACAATAGTATTTGCAGAAGATACAGAAGATTTAGTACCTTTAATTTTGATGCGTTTAGCAGGAACAGAGGGAGTGTCTCCAGATTCTTTCCTCTTTAGCAGCTTCTGTGGCTTCTCAGCAACCTTGGGCTTCTTCTGAACAGGTGCAGCTTCTGCTTTTGATTGAGTCCTCTTTCTTGGTGTCTCTTATCTTACAACAGGAAATGGTTGCCTTGCTCTCTTTATAATATCTGCAGGAATAGGCTTTCCTTCTGCCTTGCAATCATCAATATATCTTACTATAATTTCCCTTGGTTCTTCAGCATAGAACAGATGGTAATCATCTACAGGGGTTCTCTTCTGACTCAGTTCAGTAATGTTCAGTTTCTTGGGTGCTGTTGAGAGTTCTTATACTATTTTTAGTCTCTAAAGACTTTTGGCATTCATAGGCTTTCCCAAAATAAATTCCAGTTCCTCAGTGACTCCAGCAGCGTACAGAGCAGTTACAAGTCAATTTTCTGTTAGAAGATCTGAGATTAACCTTCCAAAAGGAATCCAGGTTCTGATCTTCTAACCTTTTTCTTTCACATATTCTCTAGAGGCATTTATATGGTTCCATAAGTGCATAAACAGAATATATGGAAGATCTACCTTGGTGCTCTGACTTAAGAAATACATAAAGTAGAGCTGTTCATTATTGACATAGTCTGGAGAGTTTGTTGACTTTCTGTGATGAATGCATCCCATGAAAATCTTAGCCCAGATCTTGTAGTCAGGCTTCAGATCTTTGAACTTATTAGAAGCTTGTCCAGCAGTCATCACTTCCTCATATACTTCATCCATATCTACACGCCCAGCTGGCAAGTGTGATACTCCATCTGTTTCCTCATATCCAATGAGTTTTCTAATCAGATCTTCTGTTATGATTATCTCTTTGCCCAGAACAGAAGATAGAATGAACTTAGGGTATACAGAAGCATGGATCCAGAATTCTTTCACTAGAAGGGGGTAAACTGGTCCAAAAAGTCTATCAAAATACGTTACCCATCATTGAGCATCTATAATGGAGCGAAACTCAAACCCATTCTCAGCAAGTGAATCAAATTCCACCATTGATTCACAGAGAACCTCCAGTTTTTCAACAGGTGTTAGCAATGTTCTCTTTGGTGGTGTATAAGGAGTTACACCTATATTAGCAGAGGTAATTGTAGCCATGGTTGATTGAAATTGTGTAGCAGTTGATGATGAAGTTGCCATTGAAGATGAGTTTGTCAAACGCTTAGGGTTTTTGTGAAAAGAGAAGAGAAGACAGAAATGCATAAACAATTTGAGATGTGAAAAGTGTGAATGTGGTGAGAAGTGATGTATTTATACTAAAACACATAGGCATACAAACAGTCAGATAAAGCACGTTCACACAAAGCATTTAATGAAAAGGAATAAAATCATTTCAAGCATTTATTGATTCTGACAATTTGGGGGAAAAATCAAGATTTTCACTATTCAAACTTCACCTCAAACGTCTCTTCAGTAGTGTACACGCCACCTTTGCAGATTTGGAGTGACACGTGTTTGCTTGCATGTGTTTCTGAATTCTCTTGAGAAATGAAACGTTAACCAACGTTCAGATCCTCTGAGGATTGTTAGTTCATAGTTTCACAAAAAAATAATTGAAGAAAATGAATAAGTAATCAGAAGAAATACTTTAGAGCATTAAGCATTATTGCATCTGTAAAATTTTCTTCTGACTAATATTATTCTGGACAAAAATCCATACCAATATTTTTCAGAATAAATTTGAATCTATCTTCAACAAGGGGTTTTATGAAAATATCTGCCCATTGATGATCTGTATCAATAAAGGCCAAATTTATGATTTCCTTCTGAACATAGTCTCTGATGAAATGATGCTTAATTTCTATATGTTTTGCCTTAGAGTGTAAAATGGGGTTTTTAGACAAACATATAGCAGAAGTATTAACACAGAAGATAGAAATGTTACTTTCAAATATTTGATAATCTTCTAGCTGACTTTTCATCCAGAGCATCTGCGTGCTACATTCAGCAACAGCAATATATTATGCCTCTGTGGTTTATAGTGCAATTGTGGGTTGCTTCTTGCTGTACCAAGAGATTAGATTTCTTCCTAGAAATTGACAACTTTCAGAAGTACTTTCTCTTTCCACTCTGTCTCCACCATAGTCAGCATCACAAAATCCAACTAATTTGAAATCATCAGATTTTCTATAACACAAACCCATATTAGAAGTACCTTTTAGATACCTTAGAATCCTCTTGACAGCTGTCAAGTGTGATTCTCTAGGATCTGATTGGAATCTAGCACACAAGCATACACTGAACAATATGTCAGGTCTAGAAGCAGTTAAGTAAAGAAGAGATCCTATCATACCTCTGTAGAGTTTCTGATCTACTTTCTTACTTACCTCTTCCTTGCCAAGTGAGCTAGTTGGATGCATGGGAGTCTTTGACAACTTACTATCAGTCATGTTAAATTTCTTCAGAAGTTTTTTAACATATTTGGTCTGATGTATGTAAGTGCACTCTGGAGTTTGATTGACTTGAATTCCTAGAAAGAATCTCAGTTCTCCCATCATGCTCATTTCAAATTCTGTCTGCATACATTGAGCAAACTCCTTTCCCAACATAGTATTGGTAGACCCAAATATTATATCATCCACATAAATTTGACAAATTAGAAGATCTTTCTTAAATGATTTACAAAAGAGTGTTGTGTCCACTTTGCCTCTGATGAAATTTTTCTCCAGAAGAAAATTGCTCAATCTCTCATACCAAGCTCTGGGAGCTTGTTTTAAACCATATAGAGATTTCTTTAGTTTGAAAACATGATCTGGAAATTTTTCACTCTCAAAACCAGGAGGTTGGTGGACATAAACTTCTTCTTCTATAATACCATTTAGAAAGACACTTTTAACATCCATCTGATACAGAGTGATGTTATTTTGTGCAGCAAATGAAATAAGAAGGCGTATAGATTCTAACCTTGCCACTGGAGCATAAGTTTGAGTGTAATCAATACCTTATTGTTGACTGTATCCTTGAGCAACAAGCCTTGCCTTATTTCTTTCAAATTCTCCTTTCTCATTTAGCTTATTTCTGAAGACCCATTTTGTGCCAATTATATTGAATCATTTTGGTCTTTGAACTAAATCCCACACATCATTTCTGGTGAATTGATTTAACTCTTCTTGCATGGAAATAATCCAATCATTGTCTTGCAGAGCTTCATCTACAGAAGTTGGTTCAATTACTCACACCAGTCCAAATAATGATGCTTCAGATGATCTTAGAAAGGATCTTGTTCTGATGGGATCATCCTTCTTTCCAATAATAACATTCTCTGGATGAGAAGCTTTGATTCTGGAAGATGATCCTCTAATAGTTGATTCTTCAGAAATGTTTAAATTGTTCATCTGAGAAGTTAAAGGAATAGCATCTGGCGTTACTTCTGGCTCCTTCACATGAGCTTTGTCTGCCTCTGAGCCTTCAGAGTCTGTGAAGACTACTTCTCTATCTACAGAGTTTTTAGACTGCTTTGGCTTTTTATTGCCAAGCTTATCATCAAATCTAACATGAATAGATTCTTCCACAATCTGTGTCTCAGTGTTGTATACTCTGTAGCCTTTAGAGTGTTTAGAATATCCAAGCATGAAACACTTTTGTGCTTTGGAATCAAACTTGTTCAGATTTTCTTTAGTATTTAACATATAACAAATACATCCAAAAGGATGAAAATATGAAATGTTGGGCTTTTTGTTCTTCCACAATTCATATGGAGTCTTCTCCAGAAGAGGTCTTACAGACACTCTGTTCTGAATGTAACAGGCTGTGTTGATTGCTTCTGCCCAAAAGTGTTTTGCCAGATTAGTCTCATTGATCATGGTTCTGGCCATTTCTTGCAGAGTTCTGTTTTTCCTCTCTACAACCCCATTTTGTTGTGGAGTTCTAGGACAGGAAAAATCATGAGCAATGCCATTTTCATTAAAATATTTTTCAAAATATTTATTTTCAAATTCACCACCATGATCACTTCTGACTTTTATAATTTTGAAATCTTTTTCATTCTGGACTTGTTTACAGAAGTCAAAGAACACAGAATGTGACTCATCCTTGTGTTTTAAGAACTTTACCCATGTCCATCTACTATAGTCATCAACAATGACTAATCCATACTTCTTGCCTCTGATGGATGCAGTTTTCACTGGTCCAAATAGATCAATATGAAGTAATTCTAGTGGTCTGGAAGTAGAAACAACATTTTTTGATTTAAAAGATGATTTTGAAAACTTCCCTTTTTGGCATGCTTCACAAAGAGCATCTGAGTTGAACTTCAGATTAGGAAGTCCTCTAACAAGATTAAGTTTATTAATCTGAGATATACGTCTCATATTAATATGCCCCAATCTTCTGTGTCAGACCCATTGCTCTTCATTAACAGACAAGAGGCATTTAACATTCTGAACCTTAAGTTCTGAAAGATTTATTTTATAAATGTTGTTTTTCCTCTTTCCACTAAATAGCATAGAGCCATCCTTTTGACTAATAGCTTTACAACATTTTTGATTAAAGGTAATATCATAATCATTGTCACTTAATTGACTTATGGACAATAAGTTATGCTTTAACCCTTCAACAAGTAAAACATTAGTAATAGAGGGATGTTTACCATTTCCAATGGTGCCAGATCCAATGATCTTGCCCTTCTGGTTCCCTCCAAATTTCACATCACCTCCAGATCTAAGCTCCAGGCTTTGGAACATAGACCTTTCTCCTGTCATGTGTCATGAGCATCCAGAGTCCAGGTACCATGATTGGCGTCCTGACCTTGCTGCTAAGAACATCTGCAACATGAATTATTTTACTTTTAGGTACCCAGATCTTCTTGGGTCCTTTAGGGTTAGTTGTTCTGAAGGTTTGTCTAAACTTCTGTTTTTCAACATAAGGTTTATTCTGACTAGCCTTAGATTTAAACACATGAATATTCTTATCAGAGCGTGTTTGTTCAATATCATTCAAGTGACCAAATTTAAAGTGTGAATATAAAGGAGTTTTCTTGATGATAATTTTATCAACAGGTTTTGGATTTAAATCCTTTCTAGAGGAAGATTCATATCCAATTCCTTTTCTGTTATTTATGCTAACTCCATAGATCATAGAAGCCATTTTGCTTCTGTCTATGCTTTTAGCAAGAAACTTCTGAAAGCTATAATCATATTTTTCCAAAATATTTTTGCATTCAGATTCAGTTTCAGAATCAGAGTTTTGTTGAGCTAATTCACAATCATTTTTCAATTTTAAGTTCTTTTCGTTTAGCTCAGCTACTTCTGATTTGAGAATATTATTCTCAGATACAAGATTGCTTTGATGCTTCTTGTATTTGAGTTTAATATTGTTATAGCTTTTCAGAACTTCTGATAACACTTTGATAAGTTCTTCTTTAGTGAGTTTAGCCATTACCTCTTCAGCGTCAAAGTCAGATTCAGAGTCAGATTCAGATCCTGAAGTTCCTTCCTCCTGATCTTCTATGTCTGCCATCAAAGCTACATTGACACATTCTTCTTCTGACTCAGATTCAGATTCAGATGTATCTGAATCATCCCAGGTGGCCATCAGAACCTTTTTCTTCTTATCAAATTTTCTTTTAGGCTTTTCTTTCAGCACCTTTGGACATTCATTTTTGTAATGTCCAGGTTCTTTACATTCATAACAGACAACCTCCTTTTTGCCAGATCTTCTGTGTCCAGAAGATTCTTTTCTTTGGTCAGGCTTCTTGAAGTTTCTGAACTTCTTTCCTTTATGCTTCCAGAGTTTGTTTATTCTTCTGGACAGCATGGATAGTTCATCTTCATCTTCAGATGAGGACTCTTCAGAGCTTTCCTTTATTACATGCAATGCTTTAGCAGATTTATTAGATTTTAAAGCAACAGATTTACCTTTCTTTTGAGGTTCATCTTCCTCAAGTTCAATTTCATGACTTCTTAGTGAACTGATCAGTTCCTCCAAGGAGATCTTGTTCAGATCTTTAGCCATTTTCAGCGCTGTCACCATAGGTCTCCATCTGGTAGGTAAGCTTATGATGATCTTTTTCACATGATCAGTAGTAGAATATCCTTTATCCAGAACCTTTAGTCCAGTTGTAAGTATTTGAAATCTGGAGAACATAGCTTCAACAGATTCAGAGTCTTCCATCTTGAAGGCTTCATACTTCTGGATCAGAGCCAGAGCCTTTGTTTCCTTGACTTGAGAGTTTCCCTCATGAGTCATCTTTAAGGATTCAAACATGTCAAATGCAGTTTTCCTGTTTGTAATTTTTTCATACTCAGTGTGAGATATTGCATTCAACAATATTGTTATGGCCTTGTGGTGATTTCTAAATTCTTTCTTCTGAGCATCTGTCATAGATTTTCTGTCTACTTTCTTGCCATTACCATAGTGGGATGAACATATCCATCTATGACCAGATCCCATAAATCAGCATCATATCCAAGGAAAAAACTTTCAATCCTATCTTTCCAATAATCAAATTTCTCCCCATCAAACATAGGGGGTTTGGTGTTGATTTTGTCCCTTTCTTCATATTTGTTGTTAATGTTAGACATTGTATTATCAGCCATAGTAACAACCAAATATATATCAAAGTATTTCTCACTGGATCTTTACTGTCACTGTTAAGTGGTAGCACACACAGAACCGGAGCTCTGATGCCAACTGAAGGTGAGAAAATACTTAGAAGGGGGGGTTGAATAAGTATGAAGATAAAACTTAGAAATACAAACTCAAGTATTTTTATCCTGGTTCGTTGAACTCAACTACTCCAGTCCACCCTTCCTAGAGTGATTTGCCTTTCTCAATCAAGGACTTAATCCACTATTTAATCAACTGATTACAATAGTAAGCACTAAGAACAACTTTTCAAAGTCTTCTCAAGAACTACTGATCCTAACTGGATCTTCTTAAGGTTTACAATCAAATGTAATACAAATACAAGTGTTTAAATTGCTTCTAGAAAGCTTTATCACAACCGTGATTTTTCACTTAAATATTAAGAACAAAGAAATTAATTCTTAGAAAGAATATGAATAGTATGAGAGCTTTGAATATTGATTTCTTTTTGGATAAAACGTCAACTGAAGAAGTTGGGTGAAGACTTGCTTTTATAGGCAGCTGATCCAAGGCGAGCTTTACGTTGAGAAGAGTGTCCAAAAGGTCTGAGCCTTTTTGTCTTCACATCAAGTGACCTTTCCTAGAAGAAGAAAGCACAGAAAAATCCTTTTTGTATGTGTTCTTGTGTCTAGCATAAATAAGGAAAGAGTCGTTTGGATCATTCCAACGGATATAATCTTTGAATAATTCTTCTTCAATTTTCAGAAAATTTCATCAGAGTCTAATTTGATCAGAGCCTTCTGATGTTGATCAGAGTTTTGCTGAATCAGAGTCTTCTGCAGCAGGTGTGCTTTTAGCATGTTTAAGATCAGAGCATATTTGAGTCAGATCCATAGTACTGGTAGCTTTAGTACTTTCAGAATCTTCTGTAGTAACTATGCTTTGAAAAACTCTTCATACAGAATTCTTCTTTGGTTCAGATGCTTCTGACTTGCTTCAGATTCTTCTGGAGCTTCTGCTTCAGATCCTTCTGGAGCTTCTGCTTCAGATCCTTTTGGAGGCTACGCTCAGGATCTTCTGTTGGCAGCAATCAGAATCTTCTAATGGATGCATCTGGCGCTTCAGAGTCTAGCAAATTTCTTATGTTCAATTCTGATTTGCTTCTGGAGTGTTAATTCCTTTACTATCTGCAGTAAAAACTCTCAAGCAAATTTTAGAGTATATAATTCTTAATTACAAAATTTCATAATAGTTATCATCAAAACATAGAGATATTATTAAGAACCAATCTGTGTTCTAACAGTCTCTTCATCTACTCTCTTAAATTTTCAAAATCTTCTCCCTTTTTCAAAACCTTCTTGTTTTCAAACTTGAACCACTCTCTTAATAAACCTTGACTTTGTCAAGTGATTTCCAAACTCTTTTTCTTAAATAAATACTAATTCATCTTAAGCATATCAAAACCATTTTAAAAGACTTTAAAAAATACATAACTCATTCAAATTATTTTTGTGCTCTTTGTGCACTTATCCTTTTAAAAACCTTTTATCAAGGATCAAACATAAGTCATTTTCATAGTTGAGAGGTGATTCTCCTATCCCCATAGTAATGGTTGAAATGATGATTCTTTTCCAGTTGAGAGAGTTAGTGGCATATTTGTTGATTTATATCCATGTTGGAACCCTTCTTAATAGTGATGCAAAGATCCATTTTTTCATACTTGTGGGTGATTAGTTGAGTTTTCTCCTTAAAATGAAAAATTTTTTTTCACTTAAAATCAATCAAAATAAACTCTTTTGTCATTTTTACATGATCTACGAGGTTTTGATTCTCTATTGCAATTTATGGGTACGTAGGCACGAGACTCAGGAAGTCTTGTCAAACACAAAAAATCTTTAAAAATACTTCTCTTTTCATCTCCCTAATCTTTTGCAAACAACTCTTTTTAAGACAAACATAGATTTTCAAGAGGTTCCTATAGAGTACTGTATATGTTTTGGGTGCTAACACCTTCACATTGCACAACCAACCCCAGACTCTTATCTCTTTGTTTTATTAGTTTTGTTTTAAAACTTCTGTGGGTTTTATTCGCTCTTTTCCCATTCCCTTTGGAAACAATAAAGTGCGGTGGCGACTCTTGTTTTATGAGTTAAGTTAATCAATAGCTTAATCTTAAATTTTTTCCCGCTACTGTTCCTACATATTTTACGTGATTTTGGTTGTTATCAGTATCTTTCTTAGTGTTTAGATAAAGTGAAGATGATCCCGTGTGGGTTAACATTAGAGATGCTTCCTCTTTTTTTGTACTCTAGAGGTTGGACTTTGGTTTGAGGTCTTTGGCTCTTTTCCTTTCTCTCCTATTCTAGATGCCATTAATGGAATTTTTGGAGAATATATAAAATTGGGTGTTTTGTGTTTTTGGGTGTTGGTGGTGAAGTTTTGAGTGTAGGAGTTTTTAATGGAGGTTTTTATGGGTGTGGGATTGGTTATGTGTTGTGGGTATTGAATTTTTATAGATTTAATGAAAGTGGTGCTTATGGAGCTCTTAGGGTTTAGAGAGAATTCGGGAGAAGATAAAGATACAGTTTGAGTTAGAGAGACTGGGCAGGTGAAAAGTGAGAGAGAAAATTGAGTTTTGGGGTGAAGTAGGGTTGATTCATATGTTTAGTGGTAGAGATTAGGTTTTGGGTCCACCATTAAAAATGGGAGGAATTTGAAGGCGTGGGAGCGCGCAACACTACAGCCAATAGTGTGCATTACAGCCAGATTGTAGTGCTCACGGATCTTCACTATGGACACATTACAGGGCGTGCTGGGTAGGCATAAGGGTGTTATAGCCTGTATCAGACGTTATGGCTAGACGGTAGTCCTCTTAGTTTTTTTGTATTATCTATATTTTTCAGGGGTCTATGATGGGGTTTGTTCCTTGACGTAATTTCCACTATGCGTAGGACGTAATAAGCCCAAATTTTTGGTATTCTTGGCTTAGTCTTGATATTTTTGGACCCTTTTTCACATTTCCATCTTACTCCTTTTTGCTGGGCATATTTTCACCTTTAAGTCTTCATTTTTAACTCTCTCCATTATCATGTGAGCTTCTTTATTCACCTATCAAAGCACAAAACACAAAAAAGACATTAATAATTAAAAATCGTAGGTTTCCTCCCACACAATGCTTATTTAAGATCATTAGCTTGATCATTTGAACCTTTAATCAGATGCTTCCTCAAGGCTAATGTTTCCATCACTATACCAAACCACTTTTTGGTTTCCTTTCAGGTTCTTAATTTTTTTCTCCAACCATTTCTTAAGAGATGGTTGTTACGGTGAGAATTGGATATCAAGCTATTGTATTAACTTGAATCACAAAACATTTAGTGTTCACCACCGAACTTTAATTTATCCAAAGGAATGGGAAAAGATCAAATAAAACCCTAATTATGCAATGTGACAACAATGCAAAGAGATCTAAAGGTTCGGGATTGGTTATACTAAGGGAAGATGTTAGCACCCTAAGTATCTATAGTATCCTTGTTGCAGTGAAAATAAGATATCAAATTATTTATTAATTTGAATCACAACCTTGGTTCACAACCGGTCTTTGATTTATCCGAAGGAAAGGTTAAAGAAAGGAAAAACCTATGTTGCATCCTAAACACAATGCAGGGAGAGATATGGGATTCGGGGGTTGGTTAAGCTTAGGGAAGGTATTAGCATCCTAAACTTCTGTAGTACTCTACAGGAACCTCTTGTTTTAATGTGCTATTGCTATCGTTATCTGCTTAAAGGTAATGCTATGGGTTAAGGGTAAAGAGAAAGACCTAAGGAGTTAGTCCTAAGTTTACTCGCCAAGATTCGCATCTTGTGCCTACGTATCCGAGGTAGGGGATGGAATCAGAGTAATCGCAGTTCCCCTCACAGAGGGAGGAAGAGGAACTTCTTGACTGTGGTCAAGGTTACAGGGGGATGTAAACGTTCATAGGGAAGCACTTACTTGGAGTGCGACGACTCCTAATTCTACATTGTAAAGTTGAATTGAAAAGGGTGTAGGTAGGTATTCCACGGCGGGAATCTATATGGAGTGCGGCGACTCCTAATCCTAAGACTAGGATAAAAGGTAAAGTTGTTCACGACGGGATACTTAAGCATGAGTACGATGACTCAAGGTCTTAAGGTTTGGAAAAAGGTGAGGGTGTGCCCACAGCGGGACGCCTAAGCACGAGTACGGCGACTCGGATCCTAAGGCTAGGATGGGGTGAAGGTTAAGGACTATTGACACGGCGGTCAAATAGTTAGACCTTTTATTTGGAGGGCGAAATAACGGTAAAACAGAAAAATGATTGAAAATGGATAATAGCAATGATATGATAAGCATAATGGAGTTGGAATTAAATTGATAAATTAGAAGAGTTAGATGCGATTAGGTGTGATTTGTTTTTGATGATTTTTGAGAAAAATTATGGTTAAGTCTAGTTAAATATGAGATGGGAGAAATTAAATTGAATTTGAAGAGAGGAATTAGACTAATTAATCTTAATTTAAACAAAGAGTTAATTATTATTGTTTTTCTTTAAAAAAAAATGGGTTAGGAAAGAGTTAAAAAAGTTCTAAGTTAATTAAGAAAAATAAAAAATGTTGTTTTTGGATTTTTGAATAATATACCCTTTTAGGGGTGCCCTTTAATTTATAAAAAACATAAATTAGATTAAATTGAATTGAACTTTTTTTATTATATGTTGATATAAGATTAATATCACAAATTAATTAAAAATTAAATGCATTTTTGTTTTTTTATTAATTTTGTAAATAAATTAAGAACAATTAAACTAAATCTAAAATTGTTTTTAATTATTTTTGAGAATTTTGAGTTAAGATAGAAATTAACAAAGTTATTTAAAAAAGGTTAAGTTCATTAGAATAATAAAAGAAAGGTTTTTGGATTTTTTTATGTCTAAATTGAAAAGATATTAGATTAAAAAAAGTTATTTTCTTTTAGTAAAAAAAAATCTAGAATTCAATTTAAATAAACTAAAACAAATAGATTACTAAACTAAATTAAGTTTTAGATGAAACCTTACTTTTGTGTATTTTAAATATTATTAAAGAAAAAAAGAAATTAGACTAAACATTTTTATATTTTTTATATTATAAGCAAAATTTGAATTAAAATTAAATTAACATTTTTTTGTACATTTAAATTTAAATTCGTTTTTATTATTAAACTAAATATATTTTTCAGATTTTAATATGTGGGTTAATAGTAGTTAGTGTTATTATTAATAATAATTATAATTAGAAAATACATGTTAAAGATAAAAGGGGTTGGGCTGAGAAATTAGGGTACTAAGACCCATTTGCTGCATGCGGCGGCAGACCTTCATCTGGGTCCTTGCTGTATTTTTTCCATTTCGTTATCACTTCTCTCTTCTCCCCACTTCCATGGTTGTTCCATCTTGGAGCGATTTTGAAGGAAGACAATGATGAGGATCTTGATTCCTCTGAGTCTGGTGGTGATCTTCATTCTTGTTTATAGTTTATTGGTCGCGGTTTTGATTTGTTGTATGGATGGACGATTTTGATTTGCTTAATAGGGTGATGATGGTTTCCTGAGCCCTTGTGGATTTTTTTGGTTACGATTTGTGATGACTTTTGATCTGTGAGATTTTTGACGGATGATTTTCGGTTTTCTTGATGGAAGTTTGATGATTTTTAGATGACGTTTTTCGTCTGAGATGGGATCCGCGATTTTGGTTGTGACCGGATGAATGTTTCTATGATTTTTTCGGTCTGATGATTATATGATTTTTGTTTTTGCCCCCCCCCCCCTATTAATGTTATTCCTTCTTCTTATAATCTTCTTATTGAACATGGCTTTGAAAGACTTTAAAAATTATTTCCTTCTATTGATCGAACATGTTTTAACATGTCCTGTGATTTCCATATTCGGATTTTTATGGTAATGGTGGAAATCTTTGCCATTTTCGGATTGATGTTGTTGGATTTAATTTCGGATCTTGCCCCTTTGATGGTGATTTTCGAATTTGATTATATCCAGATCTGTTCATGATTTTCGGACATGTTATTATTAATTTTTTTCTATGATAATGAGTTCGGATTTGATTTTTTTGTTGTATTGATTCTGAATTTGGATATGGATTCGGATATGGATCTGGATATGGATCTAGATTTGTTTCTGATCTGGATTTCAGATTAAGGACCCGTTTGGCTACAAAATCACTTTTCCGATATAAGTTCTCTCTCTCTCTCTCTCTCTCTCTCTCTCTCTCTCTCTCTCTCTCTCTCTCTCTCTCTCTCTCTCTCTCTCTCTCTCTCTCTCTCTCTCTCTCTCTCTCTCTCTCTCTCTCTCTCTCTCTCTCTCTCTCTCTCTCTCTCTCTCTCTCTGGACGCTTTGAACAGAAATCTGCCAGTTTTTCCAAGGTCGGAAAGTAACACGGGGAGTTTGGCAGCATTCACTTGTTGCCCCTCCCGGACCCGATGATGAAGCTTTTCTGAGGGTCCGAAAATTAAAAATGAAAATCCTTTTTTTTTAATATTCAAACTTCTAACCATTTGCTGATGTTTTTGCAGGTTTTGGAAGCTTGAAGACGGGACTTAGAAATTTAGGGAAAACATTAGGATTAGGACTTTAATTTGTGATCAAGAATCCAAAGAAAATGTAACTTTGTAATACTGAATTTGTAATCCAAAATAAAGCTGTAATTCTATATTCTTGATGTAATTCGAACATTGTACGGAATAAACATTGACTTTTGTAACTTGAATTTGAATCAACTGATGCTTGTGACAAAACTAAATTGGTATCCATTATAAATCTGATGCAAAGCCATGAATTCCATTGTGCTTCTGAAATTTAAACTCGTAACCAGCAAAGAAATTGAATACGTGCTCGAACTTGTTTAGATAACTTATTTAAAATAAATCTTGCATCGATTCAAACCCCAAATCCATTCATATTTTAACGTCCTCAAATTAAAACGGTTCATAATTCGATAAAAATTCCAGCCTGTCCAACACACCTGCAAAACGAAACAAACTGGGCAAACCGGTTAGCGGTTAGTTAAAACGAAACACGGAATAAAATGAAATGCAAAATGATCAGTGATCTAAGGGTAAATTTTGGGGTATGACAGTTGTCCCTATTTAAAAAATTTCACCAGATGATTTCAGCGACGAAGGCTCGAGAAATCATGGTGAAAGGGATTTAAATACAGATAACCGAAAATTTTGCCCTTAGATGCAGTGATATGCATCTACGTATCCTAACTAGGATAGAATCAGAGCAATCGTAGTTCACCTCACAAGGGATGAAGAACACTTGATTATGATCAAGGTTCAAAGGGGAACAAACATATCCATGCTTGTGTAGAGTTTAACAAAACTCTCTAGATCTACATTATAACACTCAAAAGGGGAGTAAGTAATCATATCCATGATTCTTACATAGAGTTTACAAACTCTATCCTAGGGTTCTAGTTGAAGAACACTCCTAGTATAGGTAGGTTTTCTAGACTTGAGGCAAAGTCTAAGGCTTATACCAATGTTCAAGATGACTTCACAAAGTCAAGGAAGGGTAATGAGCTATCCAATGACACAAGGGTCAAGGGAGAGACTTTTCCTTTGGAAGGAGAGAGAGAGAGAGAGAGAGAGAGAGAGAGAGAGAGAGAGAGAGAGAGAGAGAGATAGAGAGAGAGAGAGAGACAACTTGGATGAGAACTAAAAAGTTCCATCACTTGGGGAATAAGTACTTAACAAAGCAATAAACAAATGAGCAAGATGAAATAAGATTAAGACAAGTAAGCATGCAAATTACAATAAGCATATACTTCAAAATGATATCAATGGTTACAACCAATAGTCAAACATCTTAACAAAGATTTGGGGCATATCTTAACAAAGATTGAAGCATGATAAAAGGTAACAACCATATGAACAAATCATAATTTGAAAGTAAGCATGTCATAAGTTCAAAACATAGCAAATGTAACAACAGAATGCATAGATGATAATTGAACATAAATCAGTTTAAACCTCATAATTTAGGAGGAAATGACAAGATTATGGTGACAACCAAAGGGGGATACCCTAGCATGTTAACTAACAAGGGGAATAAAGATCTCACAAGAAATTCAAACATGCTCAAAGGAATTCAACAGCAAGTAGGATCACAATCACAATAAATGAACAAATTTTCATGTGGGCAAAATGTATCACAAATTATGACAACAAGAAATATTTTCAAATCATATAAAAATAGACATTATAACAAACACAGTGCAAAAAGAATGAGCAAAAAAGGATGAAAAATGAGAGAGTTGTGATTTTTTGAAGTTTCATGATTTTAAATGCACAAAACAAAAATAACAATTGAAAAATAGAAGAAAATGCAAGGGGTGGGAGTTGAACCCACGCCCCCAGCTTGCACATGCGCGCGCAGAAAAAAGGAAAAAAGAATAAAAGGGTTGATCCTCCTCAGGGATCGAACCTAGGTTCAGGCAATGATAGGCGTGTTTATGGGTAAGGCTTCTACCACTAGGGTGGCTATACATCCGTTGATATAGCCACCCCCATAAATATATATGGCTTGGTGTGTTAAATTTGTGGGCACAAAATGAAGCAAAAACAAGGCAAGTTCACAAATACGTTTTGATATCAAACTCACTAATTTCTCAACCAAATCAAGCAAACCTTAGATCAATTTTGGGTGTTTTTAAACAAGGAAGAGGATGGTCCAGGTAGAATTTTGAAAACACGTCTTGAAATAAAAACACGATAGGTAGTTGCAATTTTGATGAAAAATGCATTTATGAAGCAAAAGGTTAAACCAGTCATGCTATGGTTAGGGAAAAGGCTCAAACACAATTCAAATATCATACATATCATGTTCATGCATTCAAACCAACTGCTTATGAGGTGCAAGTCCAACTGTCATATGCAAATGAGATGAAAATCAAAATATTGCAAGTGAGATGGTGAGATTGTAAAACAGACCAATTTGGAGTGAAGAAACCACACATACATATTCAAAACCACATATAGGATGTGTCTAAACCATAAGGAAGTTTACAAACAACATGGATTTAAAAACCCTATGACAGCTGCAATGTTGGTGAATGAAGTGCATTTTGATGATCATGAACCCAAAACAAAAGTGATTAAGATGGATAAGCAACATGATCACTACATACATGTGATATTGAAAGTGTTCTACCAAGAAATCAGTTCAATACAATCTTGATTCAAAAAGTAGCACATGAGTTGCAAAATCATTAAGAAAGTGCAGCAAAACTGTTTCAACATATGGAAAGTAATGATTATGCATATATGGCCTAGTCCTGATCAGGTTAATGATGATGTGCTCAAAGTTTAAAAACCAAATACAAGTGTTCTAGCATAAGATATGAGCAAGGATGCATCATGACAGCAATATGGATGAATTGGAACAGCTGACCCACATGGATGTTTCACATTAAAAATTGATCAATTAAGGCAGGAAAATTATGAGGCATACTTGAAATGAAATGAGTACATCTATAACCATCACAATGCTAATCACAAGTACAAAAAACAACAACTGCTATGCTATGCCAAAATTGGAGGAAAATGCAAGTTGAAACCAAAATCAAGTAGCAGATATAATTGGAGTGAAAAGACCTATCAAACATTTTCAAAACATCATATGAAAAGTGTCTATACCTCAAAAATGTTCACAAACATTATGGAAATGAAAAACACAGGCCAGCTGCTCAAACACTTAAATAAATGCAACATGAGAGTCAAAACTGGTTTGGAACAGATTGAGATGCAAGTAAGTGTCATACACAAGCTCAAAATATGATCCTAGATGGGTCTATCATTTAAAGCTATCATGAAGTGTACATAACAAGAAAATGGATTATCAAGCTTCAAATGCCAAACATGTGTGAGGGGCTGTCATGACAGAAATGTAATACACACAAAGTTGATTGATTCATGTACATACCAATTTTAAAACACTACCATAGATTCAATGCTAGATGAGCAGCCCTAAGACAATTAAACAAAAGAAGTGAAGTGTGTGCAATTGTTTTCAAAACTGTTTGACAGAAAAAAGATACCAACATGGTCCAGCTATGAAAATGATCCTATGTTGACAAACACAACACACACATATCATAAATGTGGGAAAGAATGAGTTACCACTCAGAAAATATGCATATTGCAAGCAAACCAGAATTTGGTACATGGTCATGGTAAACTTGGCTTAAAGAAGCAGTTTGAGGGTGAAATGAAAATGTAGGTAAACATTAATCAATCTAATCATTTTCACACATTATAATCATGAATATAAATGATTTGCAACTCAAAACAATAGGCATACACAAACAGAGCAGCAATTTGGTATGTTGTGGCACATTTGGTGTAAAAATGCAATTGTGAGTGGAATTGTGAAAACAGGCCAGAAAAGATCCAATAAACCAAGTGTACACATCATTATAATGACAAGGAATGAGTTTCAACTCACAAAACAAGCATACAACAGTTGGAATGAAAATTGGCATGTGGTGGTATTTAGTGAGAAAAACTGTCTTGGCAAGAATGTGGCAGCAGGGGCATTTTTTCAAATTGATGAGTTTCAAACCAAAATAAACATCCACACACATTATAAATATGATAATAGACATTTCCATGCTTACACACCAGTTCAAATCAACATCACACAAAAGGAAGCACATTGAGGCTCAAGAAATGCACAAACATCAACATATTAGGGCAGCTATGATACATTTTCACACAAACCACCATAAAATGACAATACATGATAATGTATGACTTAGAGATAGTTAGAACATCACATACCTCTTGTTGACCAGCCTTGAACAAGCTAAAAAGCTTAGAAACCCAGAGATGCTCCTTCCTTTGCAATGATATGAAGCTTACTTCCTCTTGAAGCAACAAGACCAAACTTCAAGACAGTTGGAGTTAGGGGATTTCTAGTTGGTTTTCAATACTTTAGACAGTTATAATATGACATATGTGAGGTGTGTGGATGCTTAGGATAGCAAGAATCAGCTTGTACAAGGATTTGGCAAGTTTTGAGGGTGGTGGTCAAACTTTCTTAGTGTGAAAGTTAACTTTTTGTAAAATGGTATTTTTTGAGAGGTTTGAAGGTATAGACACCTTCTATATTATATTTAGGGTTTGTGTGGATGCTTTTTAGAGGTTTGGAAGTGGTGGAACTGGTTTTGAGCAGAGTTTTGCTCAAGACAACTTTTTGGTGAAAATAGAGATTTTGGTGTTTTTGAAATTCTTGAGGAATGAGAGGAGAGTGAGAGCTATGGTTTTTTGAGATTGCTCTGGTGTGTTTGGACTCATAGAAGAGGCCTTTATTTATAGCCAAACAAGAATGAGGGCAGCCTTGGTCATTTACCACTTTTGGAGGGAGATTTGTGAAGTTTTTGAAATATCTTGCCAAGATCTCCATACATCAGTTCCATGGACCAAAGAAGATCATAAGATCAAGTGGAGAGGTAGACATGAAGTGACTAAGGTGAGCTTAGGGTGTAGGGGACTGCAGCTGCTTCAAATCATCCAAAAAAGTTTCTCTTTCCTTCTTACATTTGAATATAATAATGCCAAGTTGCAACCTACCATCTCTCTCTCTCCAAACCTTACATTTTCTGCATTTCCTTTTCTCTACACATCTAAATATCATATTGGATCATGATCCAAGGGTTGAGGATGTCTCAAGTTGTGAAAATCTGATTTGTGGGAAGTGTTGGATTGTGGTTTCAAGTGTTGACAACCCTAACTTTCATAGTGCATAACTTTCTGCTCACACATGCTATTGAGGAGTTCTACCACAATTTGGAAAGCTCTTAAGTAGCTCTACAACTTTAATGTTTTGGGAATTTCCAAATTCTTGATGGAACTAGGTTGAAAAACCCTTCAAAGTTTCTGAAAAAACTACTTAAAAGTGCCAAATAACTTAGAATTTTTCCAAGTTATTTCCCCTTCAAAAATGAATTTTGCTATAACTCCAATTCTATGCATTTTTTGATCATGGACCACTTTGAGGCTTTTGTAGGATTTGTCAAGAGCTTTCCAATTAGCTTTGAACCACTTCAATTGGATGTGTGGTTGAGGAGTTATGGTCTTGCCCTTTTTGAAACCCTAATTCCCGATTTTTGCAATTACTCCTTAACCCTTGATCCAATGGTCATGAAATTTTATGGGGAGGTGTAATATGACATAAGGAACATTTTTTATTCACACCTTGAAGTCAAATTCCTTATTGTTGAAGAGTTGACATTTCGGTCAACCGTTCGATCGATCGGTGCCTACCGAGTCGCCCGTTGATGATCCGGACATCCTGAGGACTTGAAACTCTTTGGATAGACTTCACTAAGCCATAGGAACTTAATGTACCAAAACCCCATCATTAAAACACTCTTTAAACCAAAAGTCAAACTACAGTTGAGTTTTTTTTTGTCGAAAACCCTAATCGGGTACCTTAAATTGCACTACCCTCAATCCCCGGGTGACCACCTCAAATTGAATTCATACTTGATCCAATGTATTATCCTTGATCTTGTTTGATGTTGCATCAATCCAAAACATTGATTGATCAAACCACTGAAGCCTCGATTTTGACGGTACGGAACCCTAATTCATCTGCATCTTAACAAAGATAAACTGAAAATGGGTTAAGGTTAGTTAATCAAGCAAATATGATCCTACAATGATGATAAGGATCTAAGGGGTCAAAATTTGGGGTGCAACAACAACGAGCAAACACACACACTAGGGAAGACAACACATTGGGGAAACAACACGGAAACAGGGAAATCTAAAGTGATGGACCAACAGGTTCAAGCATAACCAGTTATCACTTTAGAAAGGAAGACAAGAAGAGATCCTCAATGGAGATGGCACTGGCGAGACGGCCTCCACTGGGGAAAATATCCAAGAGTAGCTGCTCAACAGGTTCAGGCATGACTGGTTGACACTCTAGGATAAAAGGATAAGCTTCCATGATCAAAATATGATTTAGCTTCTTCTTTAACTAAATGATTCATTTAGAAAGGGTTAGTAAACTTCCCCACGCCTCCAAGGTTTGTATGCCATGAACGGGTCTTAGTTTCTTCTTTTACTTGAAAAGGGTAAAGTTGTCCAGGGCGGGACGCCTAAGCATGAGTGCAGCGACTCAATGTCTTAAGGTTTTAGGAAAAGGTAAGGATATGTCCACGGCAGGACGCCTAAGCATGAGTACAGAGACTCAACATCTTAAGGTTTAGGGCAATGGAAACAAACTTCTCGAGGGAGATGGCCACTTGTTTCTAGTCATAATGAAGATAGGAATAAGCTTCTAAGGTGAGAACTACTGCTTATTTGCAAGGGTAGTAATGATAAGCTTCTCGAATGAGAACTGTCGCTTATTGGTGTTGTAAAAGGTAGTGATAAGCTTCTCAGGCGAGAACTGTCGCTTGTCGGTGTTGTAAAAGGTAGTGATAAGCTTCTCGGATGAGAACTGTTGCTTGTCGAATATAATGATAAGCTTCTCGGGCGAGAACTATCGCTTGTCGGATATAATGATAAGCTTCTCATACGAGAACTGTCGCTTATCTGCAAATGTAGTTGTGAAAGGCTCTTCTTGAAAGATAGTGCAAAATAAATGCACGTCCAAGTAGGTTTAGGTGACCGACAAGACCGAAGATCAATTTAGAATCGAGCGAGAAAGAAACTATCAAATAAGACTCCATTGAGGGAATGAACTCAAATGGGGATTACCTTATCCTGGTACAGAAAAGATAACTGAAATAACCGTCATCCACGAGGGTTGAACTCTGTGGGGAAACTGAAAATATTGGGTATTTTATGCTTAAGGTTGACGACTCTATTGGGAGAGAACGGACAAACCCAGTTACTTGGCGGTAACCACAGCCGAAGTAACGACAAAAGATAACCGAGGATAGCATACATGAAAATGCTAATGCATATGCCAAAATGAAAATACAATGAGTATGATGATGCTTATGCTCATGCACATGCTGACAAAACAGACGAGCGGAGGAACAAACAGGAGTTGAAATAAATATCTCGACGGGGATACCCAACGACCTCTGCAAAAGTACATCCATCATAGGACAGGAAGGTTGATGGCGGAACTAAATCTTGCTTCAAAGTTCCAAATTCTCTAGGGACAACAAAATTCCACTTGGGGATAAGATACCATGACTTCATGTCGCTTGCGCGAAAATAAGGTGTCGGCACAACAGAAGAGTCGCCACCTTTCGTTATTTATCCCTCAGAGCGGGAAAGGAAACGATCGGAAAAACCTGACGAAAAAGGGTAAGACAAGGTCATCGCAACCATTGTCTGGGTTCGGGAGTCGGTTACGCAAGGGGAAGGTATTAGCACCCCTCACGTTCGTCGTACTCGACGGGATCCTCGCTTGTTTGTTTACTTGGACGGGTTGGTTATAATCTATCTACCTATCAAGGCTGGCTGAAAAAGAAAAAGAAAAATGACTCGGCAAAGCGTCGCACTTTATGCCTACGTATTCTCATCAGAGAATGAGAAATCAGAGTCAACGTAGTTCGGCCTACGAAGGGTTATGGGGGAAGGTAGCTCGCCAAGACATCGCCATCTTGTGCCTACGTACTCTCAACAGGCCTGAGAGATCAGAGCTCACGTAGTTCGGGAAACTACGGTTTATTTCCTGTTCTTACGAAAGAAGTGTTTTTTATTATGTTTGCGATTTCAACCGCACTAGAGACTATGACCTGTGAGTGAATGCGTCGCATGTCACCCAAAGGGTACCATACTAAACATCCAGACTGTGGAAAAGAAGCTCTCCCACAATCCTTTCTCAGGTAGCTTAAGGCTCGTAGCGTACGAAAGAAATCATTCATGATCACTGTATCTTAAACTGTTTTGAGATGACAAGAGAACAGGCCCAACTAGGAGGGAGACTATCAAGTCCTACTCTTGTCATGCCATGGATTCATCCTATGGTTGAGGTTTGAACAGGGAACTCCTAGAAGTTGTCATGCATAGGTTTCAACCTAAAAGTCTATCGTCAAATCCTCATCAGAGGAAATGAGAGTCCTAAGGGATCATGTCAATGATACACCAAAACAGACAAAGCATCAGCTTAACAGTAAAATGCATGCAATGCAAGTGAGGGAGGAAATGTGTGTGGGGCTTCAGCCTCCACAAGCTCGTCTCGACCTCAAGCCAGTCATGAAATAACAGTAATCATACTGAAAAATAAACAACATGCTATCAAGCAATAAACAGTAAACTGCAATCATACAGATAAAAGAAATGAAAATGCCATCAGGCAAACAAACCACATGGGCAAGGGAGCTGGGCTCTATCGAATACCCGCAAGCAAAGCCACTCAATAACAATACAAGCAGAGGGAGCAACTCAACCTCTAATGCAATTATGCTCCTAGATTCTACTTATTCTAGATGAACTTATTCTAATGCAACAGACAAATCAAACAAAACACACAATACAGAAAAGAAAAACAGAAGAAAGCCTCAGCTCCTCCAGCAACTACTCAGTCTTCAGACTTCAATCATCAACTGCTCTCTAAGTATCAACCCTACAACATGAGTATCAACTCATCTTCTCCCTTAAGCTTCAGCTTCTTTGATCAGCTCCACCTTCAGGCTTCACCATCTTCAGGGATCTTCAAGTATCAACTTGATCTTCATGCTCTTCAAGCTTCAGCTGGAATGGCAGTCTTCAAGGATTCATCCTCTTCAACAATCTTCAATGAAGTCTTCATCTTCACAACACAATGCTCCTTCAAACAGAAATCAATAACTGGATGTGAGGGGGATGTTGAATTGCTTATCTGATCACCAAAGGTGACCTATAAGGGTTCAATATCAAATGAAGGGTTCCCTCAAAAGTTCTACCTCCTGGGTATAACACTAATCCCTCCAAAGGAGAGAGGTGTATACCCTGGAAGGACTTTGAATCACAGGGAGGAATGGATGTGAAGAATACTATCCATGTTTGAGAAAGAAGTTTATCTAACTAAGCTCTATCCTGATCCTATCCCTAAAACAAAAGCAAAACCTAAGACTAAAGCCTCCAAGCTCAACTTCAATCTTCAAATGCTTCTCAATGCTCCTTGATGCTCCCTCAAGCTCCACAAGGACAACCAAGCACAAAAGAAAGCAAAACAAGCAAGCACCCAAAATACAATGCCCACAAGGCAACACACATACTATCCATACATTCAAAAATCAATTAAAAATACTAAAATACTATATAATATTCTGGTAAAATTCTAGGGGATTCTATACATACCTACCCTTAAATCATATATTCCCCATACACTAATTTTGACCTAAAAACCCAAAACAAAATTGTTAAGTCTACTTGTGTTGAATAAAACCCTAATTTTGTTATACTAATGCTAGCCTAAACAAACTAATCAAATTTTAATCTAAAAATCAGGAATTAAATCCTATGGGAACCTATGATTCAATATCTAACTATGCCAAAAAGAATGGCTCAAAAATCCTAAGGGAAGACCTTAATACAAATTCTACAAAATCAAGTATACACCTAAACTTCTAAAAAAGCTATTTACATGGAAAATATACTAAAAATATTAAAAGAAAATAAAATGCCAATTTTATTTATTGATATTTTTCTAGACAAACTTATGAACATGTGGAAAAAACAAGAATTAAAAAACAATGATTTTTCACTTTTATATGATTTTTATAAAATGCAAGAATATTAAAAGAAATTAAAAAATTAAAAGAAAATGAATTAAAGGGGAGGGGGTGCCAAACATAACTGCGCCCAGTTATTTATGATGGTGGGCCAAGAACATGGGGGTGCAGATAGTGAAGGCACGCAGGCCCAACGTAAATCAGAAAAATTAATGAAAATTAAAAGAAAAACATTTAAGCTGCGGTGCAATTAGCAAGTATTCTAAGTTTAAAATTGGATTGGGCCAATGGTGGGGGTGTGAGTATCAAAGTTTTCATTAAGCCCAGGATTCATCACTAACTCAAACGCAGCGTTTTGATGTTGGACTCTCCCTCTGTTTTCTCGTTTGAATCGCAGTCGTTGGATGAAATTAACAAGTCAAATAACCAGGATGATCCAACGGTGCTCGCGTCGTCTTCTCCAAATGCCATTAGGGTTTCATCAGAACAGAATTCATGCACGAATATTCAACCAGATCGTTCTCTCTGGTTACTTGATGGAATTCAAAAAATCCAAAAGCAAAGATGATCCACTTCTCTCCAAGAACACGATGGTGCCAATAATTTTCACTGAAACATCTTGTATCACTCTAACAGAACGCACGAACATTAGGGTTTCAACACTTTTCTCTGTGATCAACTCTGCTAGAGCTTCAATCTAATGACATAAACTTGTTCTTTATGCTACCCTAACCAATCTATGCTATACCATGATCATTAATGCTTCCTAAACAGCTTGCTCTTAATCTTGCAAGAAATGGCACCCTGCCATGAAACTCCATGGATCCTCCTATAATTCTCAGGAAATCATCCACTAACCTAGCATGTTAATTCTACACCTAAGAACCTAATTGAATGTACATAATTATGGAGATATGATGAAGAACACCAACCTGTCAAATGATGATGGTGAGTGATGTTAGAGATGGCTTCAAGGCTTGTAATTGCTTCCAAGGAATCCTCTAATGGTGGATATGGTTTTGTTTGCAAGAATCTTGAGGAAGAGAGCTTGTAGATGAAGAAATGGAAGCTTGCTTGATTTTGAAGAAACTTTGAAATCCACTTTCTCCTTCACTCTTCACCACTGATTTCACCAACTTTCACCAACCTCTTTCTTCACTATGGCTCACTCTTTAAATAACAACCAATGGAATCATCTAGGAGCTTCTAGAATGAGCTAGAAAGCTTTAGAATTTCTCATGAAGTGATATGTGGTATCATCTCATATCATGCCTTAAGACTTGTCATTTTGTGCCAAAATCTCCTTACAAGAGATATTGAAAGGGAATGTGCAAAAAACAAGCTTATCTTTGCCTTGTGTGGAGTTTTGTCATGGGTTCCTTAATATGCAAGCATGAACTTTACAAAGCAACCTCCATTTTTAAGCTTCAAATCAAAAATCTATTTGAACCATTGTTTTTAAAATGATGTTTGGATTCAAAATGACATATTGGATGACCTATTTTGGACTTGTACATCTCCCAAACCAATTTCCAACTTGGATTCATTTAACTTATAAGACATTTTTAGGTCATTTTCACCCAATCTTGTAAATCCTTGCTACAAGCTTTTCCAACAAATCATGACCACTTTTCTAGGCTTAAAATGCCATTTTGAACAACTTTGATGTTTTTAGTTTTTTCATTTGAGGCTTGGAAATAGGAGATATGGCCTTTGCTTAAAATGACCCATAATCACCAAATGACCAAAATACCCCTGTCTTGTTCAAACCATAAGTTGAGTTCTACAAATACTATCAAGGACTTCTAGTACTATATAGAAAGCTAAGAAGATTCTCTTCAACATTCATGTTGACAAAGAGATCATAGGAATCATCCTACTAGGGCAAAAGTTGTCTGCAAGTTGGGTGACTTTCAAGGACCCAGATTCACACACCTTAGATGACCTGTAATTTGTCAAAACCATAACTGGAGCTCTGCACATCCTATCAAGGAGTTCTACCACTCAAATTAAAGCTAAGAACAATCTCTACAACATTCATGTTGTGGGGAAGATGAGATATCAATCACATCTTGAGCTAAAACTGCCTGGAAGATAGGGATCAAATTAGGGTTTTTCACTGACAATCCTTGGAAACCCTGACTTAAAACTTCTCAAACTCCTCAATCATGATGATTTGGTCTAGGAATCATCTTTGTAGCATCTCCCTACATCATTCCATGATCTCATGGCCCTTGGATTAGGTCTCAACCTTCTCCAAATCTTCAGCTGACCTAGGATTGACCCAGTCAAAACCCTAATTCTATCATTCATGGTTGAATCTTCTGAATTCTTGCATAATGACCTCTATGGGCTTCATGATGGATTTCAAGACATCTCATAAACTTTCTCAAAGAATCAAGTTCATTCTCAAAGTCTCAGAATCATCTGAGGAGCTCCCACAACCCTCAAGTTATGAGACACACAACCTTGGTTTCAACCAATTCCTCTGAGGATCTCTTGAACTTTCTGATGAAGGTGTCAACTTTCAAACACTTGATGGATAAATTAATGTTGGTCAAATTTTGGGGTGCAACACTTCACTAGAGAGGATTGCCATCATGAATCTGAATCTGATCAAAGAAGACATGTTCGTTGGGAGAGTCATCTTAGGAGTGGAGACTTCCTGGGATAAAATAAATATCCGCTTCATGGGGAAGTGTGGAGCTGGGAAGCTTCTTGGAGAAAGTGGAGCAACTTCCATGGAAAAGTACATCAATTTCCTGGGGAAAGTACAATCAGCTTCCCTAGGAAAAGTATCTTGACTTCTTAGGGAGAATATGGAAACCTCCTGGGGAAAACTTCCTGATAAAAGTATGGCAACATCAGCGAGGAACATATGATTCCACTAGGGAGTGGGTCCTCAAATAATAGGCATCACTTGGAAGATACTGGGGAGATCTCTACAGTCTGAAAGGTCACTGGAGATTACCAAATCGGTCTAAAGTGTCGTCAGCTTATAGTCTCGCTAGGGACTCGCACTGAGGCAATGGTTTAAAAGTGCTTCTGCAACATTCAGACTTGCTGGGGAAAGAAGATATCCTTCAAATATTTCCCCAAGTCAAAGCAACTTTTATCTTTCAAAGCGTTTTCAAAACAGTTTTAAGTTTTAGAAAACTTTTCACCTTCAATATTATTATTAACAAATAGCAATTTACATAACAAAAATGAAATAGAGATAGCGTAAAATGGAAAAAAATAATTGAATAGCAAAAGGTTTAATTTTATTGAAGAATGGTAGCTTGCTAAGGGCAAGGCTCCATGGAAAAATTACAATTGAAATTGGCAAATAGGGAAAGGTTACATTGAATCCAACGACCTCTACTGACCCTAATAACTAAGACTACCCAAAATCCTGCTTCTGACAAGAGCGATTGGATTGGAGTTGATCTTCTGTAAATGTTCTTTGATGATCGGAGCCATCTGATGCAGTGAAATGCCTTTGTCTCTAATTTTTGCCTGGACCGCCCTTTCGGGTTTTCAATCCACCGGGACGCTCATTTTTGCCTAAGCCGCTTATTCAGGTTTTCAGCTTAGCGAGCTATGTATTTTTTTGTATTGTTATCCCTTATTTTTTCCTGGATCTCCTTTGTAGGTTGTGATCCACCGGGATACCCATTGTTTCCTAAGTCTCCTTTCCAGGTTTTCGACTTAGCGGGTCATTTTAGGCATAATACTTTCTGACTGCATCAGAGTTCACAGGATGTGCAAGGTCTTCACCATCCATTGTTGTGAGAATTAGCGATCCTCCGCAGAAGACTGTCTTCACAATAAATGGGCCTTCGTAATTGGGCATCCATTTCCCACGCATGTCTTTATGAACTGGCAAGATTTTCTTGAGTACAAGCTCTCCTAGACGGAATTCTCGGATTCAGACTTTCTTGTCGAAGGCTCTCTTCATCTGTTTCTTGTATAGCTGACCATGGCACATTGCAGTCATGCACTTCTCGTCGATGAGGTTCAGCTGGTCAAATCTGTCTTGGACCCATTCTACTTCATCAAGCTTGATTTCCATCAGTACCTGTAAGGAAGGTAACTCTACTTCGATGGGGAGAACATCGTCCATTCCATACACCAATGAGAAAGGGGTTGCCCCTGTTGAAGTTCGTACTGTAGTTTTGTATCCGTGCAAAACAAATGGTAGCATTTCATGCCAATCCTTGTAAGCCTTTACCATCTTTTGCAGGATTTTTTTGATTTTTTTGTTTGCAGCTTCAACAGCTCCATTCATCTTAGGACGGTAAGGAGAGGAATTTTGATGTGCGATCTTGAAACTTTCGCACAACTCCTTCATGGTTTTGTTGTTCAAATTGATACCGTTGTCTGCTATGATCCGGCTCGGGATTCCATAACAGTAGATAATGTCTTTCTTGATGAAGCGGGAAACCACTTGCTTGGTCACGTTGGCGTAGGAGGCAGCTTCTACCCATTTTGTGAAGTAGTCAGTAGCAACTAGAATGAATCAGTGACCGTTGGAAGTTTTCGGCTCAATTTCCCCAATCATGTCAATGCCCCACATTGAAAAAGGCCACGGTGAAGATAAAACATGCAATGGTGTTGGAGGTACGTGGACCTTGTCAGCATAGATTTGGCATTTATGGCATTTCCTGGCATATTGGATGCAATCAGATTCCATAGTTAACCAGTAATATCCGGCTCTCAGAATTTTCTTGGACATAGCATAACCGTTGGCATGAGTTCCAAAGGTTCCTTCATGAATTTCTTGAAGTAACATGTCTGTCAACACATCTTAGCAGAACCATGTCGTAGTTTCTCTTGTATAGCACATAGTTGCTGATGAAAAACTTGGATGCCAACCTTCTCAGAGTCTTCTTGTCAAGATTAGTAGCATCATTCGGATACTCTTACTTGAGCAGGTAATTCTTAATGTCATGAAACCAAGGATTGTCATCAGTTTCTTCTTCGACCATCTGACAGTAGGCAGGCTCAGTCTTGCGTTCAATTCGAATGAGAGTAGCATCATTGAAATATATGACTTTCCACATTGAGGCTAACATGGCTAGAGCATCGGCAATGTGGTTTTCAGATCTCGGAATGCTTGAAAGTGATTTTGTCAAAGTATTCAATCATTTCAACAATGTAGGCTCTGTATGGGATTAAATTTTCATGTCTGGTTTCCCATTCACCTATAACTTGATAAATAACCAAAGTTGAATCTCCACTCACTTTAAGAGTTTTGATTCTGAGGTCAATAGTTTCTTCGAGGCCTAGAATGCATGCTTCATATTCGGCGATATTGTTGGTACATTCAAAGTCTAACCTTGTTGTAAATTGGGTATAACCACCTTCTGGATTTATCAGAACGACGCCTATGCCATGCCCACTGTAATTTGAGGAACAATCAAACATCATCTTCCAACAGAGACCCAGCTCGGGACCTTCATCAGGATCTGGCTCTTCATAATCCTTCACTAACATAATGTCTTCATCATAAAAGTCAAACTTGAAAGGCTCATAGTCTTCAACCGGTTGGTCTGCAAGATAATCTAACAAGATACTTCCTTTGATAGCTTTCTGAGTCACATACTCGATGTTGTATTCTGATAATAACATGTTCCAACGGGAAAGTCTTCCAGTCTGAGCAGGCTTTTCAAAAATATACTTTATTGGATCTATTTTCGAGATCAACAAAGTAGTATGACAAATCATGTATTGCCTCAGACGCCTAGCAGCCCATGCTAGCGCACAACAAGTCTTCTCCAAAAGTGAATATTTGCTTTTACAATCAGTAAACTTCTTGCTTAAGTAGTAGATGGCATGTTCTTTCCGTCCAGTCTCATCGTGTTGACCAAGTACGCAACCCATAGACTTCTCAAGAATAGTAAGATACATGAAGAGTGGTCTTCCAGGAACCGGAGGAATCAAGACAGGAGGTTCTTGCAAATAACCCTTGATCTTCTCAAATGCTTGCTGACAATCATAATTCCAATCAATAACCCAACCCTTGCATAATAACTTGAATATGGGCTCACAGGTAGCAGTCATATTAGAAATGAATCTGGAGATGTAGTTCAGTCGTCCAAGAAAACATTTGACTTGTGTTTCAGCTTGTGGTTGACGATAAAACCGAGTAGTTTTCCAGATCTAACACCAAAGTTACACTTAGCAGGATTCAATTTCAACTGGTATTTCCTGAGTCGTTCAAACAGCTTCAGCAAATGATCCAAATGGTCCTCTTTATTTTGGGTATTGGCGATCATATCGTCAACATAAACTTCGATCTCTTTATGCATCATGTCATGAAAGAGAGCGACCATAGCTCTTTGATATGTTGCCCCTGCATTCTTCAAACCAAAGGGCAAACTTTGTAGCAGTAGGTTCCCCAAGAAGTAATGAATGTAGTCTTTTCTCTCTCGGCAGGATCCATCTTGATCTGATTGTAATCGGAGAAACCATCCATAAAAGAGAAAATTGCAAAATTGGCTATATTATCCACAAGCATATCAATATGTGGCAGAGGGAAATCATTTTTAGGCTTGCTTTGTTCAAATCCCTGTAGTCTACACACACTCTGACTTTATCGTCATTTTTGGGTACTGAAACAATGTTGGCTACCCAATCAGGATCATTCGCAACTGTAAGGAAACCTGCATCAAGCTGTTTCTTAACCTCATCTCGAATCTTCAAAGCCATGTCAGGTCTTGTTCTTCGAAGTTTCTACTTGATAGGTGGACATTCTGGTTTAAGCGGCAGCTTATGAACAACAATATAAGTGTCTAAACCAGGCATATCTTGATACGACCATGCAAACACATCAGCATATTCCTCTAGAAGCTTGACCAATCTCTGCTTGATCTCGGCCTCAAGTGGTATACCAATCTTGACCTCTTTCTTGTCTTCATTGGTGCCAAGATTAATCAAATCCACCTGCTCTTTATACAGTTGAAGCTCATTGTAATCATACTCAACCAATTTTTTCAGTTCAGCGGGTACTTCGAAATCTTCATCACCCTCATCTTCAGCTTTATAAATGGGTGAATCCCAATCAGGAGTGAAAATAGAGTCATTGGATTCAACAAGGTTTGGGATAGCACTGCATGTTGGAAGGCTTATCTTATTAAAATGCATAAGAAATGCAAGAGAAAAGAAAATGCTTTTTTTTGAAGAGATTTCCAATTTCGTTTAAAATGGTAAAAGCAAAAAAACGGCAGATGAAACAAAAAGAATTTTAACAAAATGCATTTATTAATATCTTTTTAGAATGTGAAAAGGTGGCCCTACAAACTAATCCAGTAGCTTTGGGCATAGCTATGGAAATTTGAAAACAGCAAATGAAAACATTAAATTACTTTGATAAAGGAAAAAATCACGGGGATCTCTATGGCTTCCCAGTTGCTCAAAACTGCATCACACTTGAATACCAGGTTGCTCAGGTCTTCATCATCGTTGATAGCATTGACTTGGAAACCTCCACTGACAAACACTTCTTGGACAGTCTTCGGACGCCCTTTGACATATGTAGAAGCTTTATCATGAGTTGGTTTGTAACCCAACCCGTGGCGATTAGTCTTGGTCTTGATGATGATCACTTCTCCCCAACCTTCAGGAATGCCCATGTCGATTGTTGATCTGGTGCTCTTGAAAGATGTAAAAGATGGAGTACTCTGGTCCACTGTTTCTTCAACTTCCAATAGGACAGCATTGGCGATCTCAAGTGCTTGGAAAGAAGTTTCTAGAGCATCTTCATCAGCCTCAATGTAACAGAAAGAAGATAGGTTATTGACCATTAGATCCTCCTCACCATGTATGATAACTAGATTTTCGTCGACCGTGAACTTCATCTTCTGATGCAGAGTTGAAGTTACATCTCCAGCGGCGTGGTTCCAGGGTCTTCCAAGTAAACAACTGTAGTTAGGATTGATGTCCATTACTTGGAAAGTGATGTGGAAAATATGGGGTCCAATCAAGATTGGAAGCTCGACTTCTCCAATCACGGTTCTAGGAGAACCATCAAAAGTTTTGACAATCAAAGAAGTAGGCTTCATCACACTCTCTTTGCAAGCCAACTTGGTAAGAACTCTCTTGGGTAGGACATTCAAAGATGAGTCGGTATCCACAGGCACCCTTGATAAGTTATCCTCTTGACATTTCACCGATATATGTAGAGCACGGTTGTGATTCTGACCTTCTCTTGGTAGCTCTTTGTTGCTGAAGCTAAGAGTATTGCAGGCAGTAATGTTGGCAATCACACTGTCAAATTGTCCGGTAGTAATGTCTTAAGCGACATGGGCTTGAGCCAATATCTTCTGTAAAGCAGTTCTGTGAGCAGGTGAGCTCATCAGCAGATATAAGATTGAGATCTTGGAAATAGTTTGATGAAGTTGATTAATAACTTTATTGTCACTCTTCTTAATGATCCTCAGAAACTCAGCATCTTCATCGTTGGTAACTGCTTCTTTATCTTTGTCTTTGGCAGGCACAAAGCTTCCTTATTCGGAGCCTCATTGAATTAGGGAGTATAAATACGACCACTACGTGTCATCCTGCTTGCCCCAGCTATGTTTGTCACATCTTCAATATTAGTCTTCAAATCTTCCCTCGGAATAACTTTCCCAGATTCTTTGTCAATCATGGTCACATCGTATTTCCAGGGTACCACTTTAGGATCACTGAAATGAAATGGACTAGGCTTTTGAATAATTACCGGCTTCGGTTGATTCTTTGTAGGAGTGGCAGGCTTAGATATGTTGAATACAGGCTTTGCAGAACTTGATCTTGGCAAATTGAAGACAAGCACTTTAGCATTTGGCTCTGGTAAGTTGAAGACGAGCTCAATCACGACGACTTCATCCTTCTTCACTTTATTAACCACTTGTAAGAAACCATCATCGATCAATCTATGAACATCATTTTGAACCAACAAACATCCCTTGGTACTGATATCACAACTTGCACAATCAACGTGAGAAGTAAACACTAAACCGGCAAACAACTTTGCATGGAAAACCCAGAGAGGAGTCTTGATCTGAACAACATCGAGAATGAGACTTTCATCTGATACATCTTCAATAGCATTAAAAGCCCCATGGTTAGGCAAAGGGTTGCTCTTGACATTCGGCTGAGGATCATCAAAAGACAAAATCTTCTTTTCCATTAACTCTCAGACAAGATGCTTGAGAGCATGGCAGCTTTCGAGATCATGGCCAGGCGCACCCTCATGAAATAAACAATGAGAGGCGGCGTTGTAATTAGCTGGTAGAGGATTTGGAGGTGGACCCAAAGCTCTTATAGTAATCAGACCTTGTTGCACTAATGAATGGTACAACTCAATGTATGTCATCGGAGTCGGAGGACATGGCTTATATTGTCTCCTGTTGGGAGCATTCTGGCGAGGAGCCTGATTCTTCAGCTGTTGATAACCAGGAGCGTTGGGCGCTCGTTGATAGTTGGCAGGTGCTTGTACAGGCTGATAACCAGGAGGTTGTTGATATACCGGAGGCTGATAGACAGGATCCGGTTGCACAGGCTGATAAGCAGGAAATTGCTGATTGAATGCAGGAGTAACAATAGCCACATATGGTTGTTGAGCATACTGAACTGGATAACCTTGTTGTTGAACATAATTCTGTGGATGTTGATAAGGTTGATTTCTTCTTCTGCTTGCAGATACAACATTAGTTTCACCCTCTTTCTTCTTTTGGGAGCTGAATGAAGGTTTCTTGGCATGATCTTTGAGCTTGAACTACCAGCAGCACTTGACATTTTGCCACTTTTCAGATCCAATTCAACTTTTACACCAACAGCAACGATGTCGGAAAAATTAGCAGTTACACTACCAACCATTCTCTCGTAGAATTTTGGACGAATAGTGTCAACAAACCAATCGGCTAACTCTTTCTCAGTCAAAGGAGGTTCTACTTGCGAAGCAATCTTTCTCCACCTTTGAGCATGCTGTTTAAATGATTTTGAACTCTTTTGGGACATACTCAACAGTTTTCTTCGATCAGGAGCCAGATCCATGTTGTATTTGTAGTGTTTGATGAAGGCATCAGATAAATCTTGAAAAAACTTGATACAAGATTGATCCAAGGTTAAACACCACTTTGAGGAAGCACCCTTCAAACTATCCTGGAAACAATGTATCATCAACTTGTTGTTCTTAACATGAGCAGCCATCTTGCGGTAGTACATAATCAAATGACTCTTTGGAGAAGTAGCACCTTCATAACGGTCGAAGCTCAGAGTTTTGAACTTTGAAGTAATAACCAATCCAGATACCAAACAGACATCTCTGGAAGCAGCACCAAAGATTTGATCGCCTTCCATCATTCTCAGCCTTTTATCAATATTTTCAACGTTCTCACGAAGCTTTTCATGTCGCTCATCTTCGTCTTCCTTCATATCAGGGATATCATAAACCGGCTCATTGAAATAAGGTTGCACACGAGTATGAACAACAGCTGGTGCAAAAGTCGGAATCACTTGAGGAGGTTCAGAAACCAGAGGAACCGGTTGAGCAATAGAAACCACAGCAAGAGGAGGCACAAATCCAAACGGAAGACCATAAGGAGGTACACTTGCAGTAGTAACAGCTGGTTGAGGATCCACAATATTATTGGTAATCTCGGAAACAACAGTGGGATGAGTATCCATCCTTGCATTAATGACCTAAAGCATCTCCATTATCCGCCTAACACTTCCCCGGAGGTCTTCGAGTTCATTGCTGACACGATCAAGTTCTTGATTTTGTTCCGCCATCTTTTTCCGAGCTCGGGCTCTGGTGTTGTACTGATGCAGAGTGTTGCACCCTAAAATTTGCTCAACCTATTTCACTTGGTTTATGTTTCAATTGCATTAGCATTTTGCATATAGAGTCATGTACATAGCCTAATCATCTGCATAACATAGCATAGCAAGTCATCCAACCAGGGACCAAATACTATTCTTATCTCTATGAGCCTATCAAGAGGTTATTAACCAAATTCAAGCATATCCAAGTCATCAGGAAGAATGGAAAAGCTAAAGAGGTCAATGGATCCAGCAGTGCATCTATCTCCTAACTGAGGGTATCTGAGGATCATCAAAGAAGTTGTGAGTTGTGAATTGAGCTGAGCATGGAGAGTATCTAGACATCATGGAAGACTTAGAAAGTCATTTGGAGAAGGAGACAAGTCATTGATATGATCACAAGAGTTGCAGTTGAAGACAGTCAACTAGGGTTTCATCTGAGTCAACTCTAGGTCAACTCTAGGTCAATTGGTTGATTGAAAGGCATTAAGGTCTATTGGAGAGATGTGGGGTTCATCATTTGACATGTAGAGAAGGATATGGTGATATTCTAAGAAGAAATCAAGAGAAATCAAGGAGAAGAGGAGTTTCTAAATTAGGGTTTCTGTGTAAAATCCCCTAGTTTAGGTCAAAATTCCAAGCAAGATGAGTCAAAATCCAAGCTTCAAATGGATCCTTGGCCAACATGAAACTTGTAGAGGATCTCAATACCTTTAATTTGAGTGGTGGAAGACATTAAGTAGATTTATAGAACTCAAGTTATGGTCCTTGCAAGTTACAGGTCATCTGAGGTATCTGAAATTTTGTCTGTGAAAGTTACTTGTCTTCCAAGCAAGTTTTACCCCTCAAGGAGATTTCAAACGAATTTCTGGTAAACATAAGAGTTGTTCCTCATTGTCTTAGATTTCTATAATGGTATGGTATGCCTTCATATGATTTGTGGAACTCTACTTATGGTCTTGGCAAGCAAAGGGTATTTTGGTCATCTGAGAATTACAGGTCATTTCAAGCCTATGCCCAAAACTCATACAAGGAAGCTTCAAATGGAAAACTTCACAACATCAAACTTGCTCCAAATGACATTTTGAGTCTAGAAAAGTGACCATGAAAGATTGGAAAAGTTCATAGCTCAAGGTTTCAAAATTGGTGAATTTAATGAATAAAAAATGACCTAAATTTGAGATTTTTTATAATTTGGCCAAATGGGGTGAAATTATAGGTCATTTTGATTGTAAAAAATGTTTTAAGAACATTTGCAAAAGTGGATTTTTGATTTTGGTTCAAGATTTGAAAGATATGCATGGTTACTTACAAAAGAAGTTACATAATCCAAATCCAAGGGAAAGTGTGCATGGGAAGTTTCTCCAAGGTTCTAGGACTTTCTAATTACATCTATATATTGAATTGAAGAGCTTCATGCCATGGTTGGTGAATCACTTTGTTCAAAACACAAGTTATACATCATTCTTCCAATTTGCAAAATCACTTCAAACTCCACCAAATCTCTATCAATTTCCATTTTTCTTGATTTGATCATCATCAATATCATTCATAGATCACAATTCACACAAGAATTTGGCTGAATTGAAGAGAAATCGTGCCATACACCTTCATCATCCAAGGTGCAAGAACTTTGGGATTGCTGAATTCAAGAGGATTGAACAAGAATCTTTGCATACAGAACAAAGAATTGAGTGTGTGGATCAAGTTCAGAGCATTGAAAGCATTGGATCAAGAGAATTCCATAGCTGTTTTCACCATTTACACCAGGTAAGTTTTCTCTTCGAATTGACTGAATTAGTTAGAATCATAGTGAATCATTAGGTTAGAATGGTTAGGCATAGTTAGGTGATTGATTTTGGTGAATTTGAGACCAATCCATGGAGGTTGCCATTGGTGTGCACAAGCTGTTAGGGTTTAGAACTCATGGAATATTGCACGATAATCTTGGATCCATAGCTCAGATTAATCAGCATAAGGTGTAGAGCATGTTAGGGCAAGAATTAGAAAGAATTGAGATGGTTGATAGCAGGTGATAATGATGGATTCAGAATGTTACACCTATCGGGTTCACTTATTGGTTGAGTTTTAGAAAGAACTCTGAAACCCTAGGGTTTCAAGGTTGAAGATGAACTTTGGGCCACACGATTCATGGTTTGACCTTGACTCTGAGACTAATCCAATGGTTGTGGTTTAAAATGAAAAACGGAGGGAGATTCAAAAGGTGCTACGCACCGTTTCATTTATTCATTCTGAATGGGCTTCGTAATCGCTTGCTATTCGTACCCCCAAACGCAAGGCCCAATGAGATTTTAACTAGAATTCTTGCTATATACACCGTTTCGTGTTTTTTTTATTTTTTGATGAAGCTTTCTGATTACTGGGCCCAGACGCGCTTGCTATGCGCGCCCCCAGTCTGGGCCCATTTTATTCTTTTAACTGATTTTATATACTTCCTGCACCCCATTCTCATTTAATTCCATTTTAATTTCTTAATTCATTTCAATTCTTTGAAAAATCATAAAAAATAGAAAAATGCATGTTTTTTAATGGTTGTTTTTGCATATTGTTCATAATTTTGTCAAGAAAATTATCACATAAAAAAATTTTAGCATTTCATTTTATTTTATATTTTTGGCATATTTTTATTTTAAATAGGATTAAATAACATTTAGTTTAATGCATGAATTTGTTAATTTTGAGCATCTGGTATCTCAGGACGAAGAAGAGATTGTTGAAGATGGTGACGTTCCCGAAGAATTGTCTTGGTTGGTGAAGCAAGAAGAAAGAGTCATTCTGCCTCATGAGGAGGTCATTGAAATTATTAACCTGGGGTCGGAAGGGGTTGAAAAGAATATTCGTATAGGAGCCGCGCTGCAGAGCGACATCAAGAGAAGACTGGTTGAAATGCTCAGAGAGTATAGTGATGTGTTCGCTTGGTCGTATGAAGACATGCCAGGGCTCGATACAGATATGGTTGTGCACCGTCTGCCGTTGAAAGAAGAATGCCCGTCGGTCAAGCAAAAGCTTCGCAGAACTAGACCAGATATGGCAGTGAAGATTAAGGAAGAGGTTCAAAAACAGTGGGATGCTGGTTTCCTAGCTGTGACAAAATATCCCTCATGGGTCGCTAACATTGTACCAGTGCCAAAGAAAGACGGTAAAGTGAGAATGTGCGTAGATTACCGCGACTTGAATAAAGCGAGCCCGAAAGATGATTTTCCGCTTCCTCATATCGATGTGCTAGTTGACAACACTGCTCAATTCTCCGTATTCTCCTTCATGGATGGCTTCTCGGGCTATAATCAGATTAAAATGGCGCCAGAGGACATGGAGACGACTACTTTCATAACGCCTTGGGGAACATTTTGTTATAAAGTGATGCCCTTCGGGTTGAAGAATGTTGGGGCAACGTATCAGCATGCAATGACGACTCTTTTTCATGATATGATGCATAAGGAGATCGAAGTTTATGTTGACGATATGATTGCCAAATCCCAGACGGAGGAAGAGCATTTGGTGAATCTGCTGAAGTTATTCAAAAGGCTTAGGAAGTTCAGGCTGAGACTGAACCCTAACAAATGCACCTTCGGGGTGAGATCGGGTAAACTGCTGGGGTTTATCGTGAGTGAAAAGGGAATAGAGGTCGATCCTGCAAAAATAAAAGCAATACAAGAGATGCCGACGCCTAAAACAGAGAAAGAGGTGCGCGGGTTTTTAGGGAGGTTGAACTACATCGCTCGGTTCATATCTCACCTAACTGCTACGTGTGAACCATTATTCAAGTTGTTGAAAAAAGATCAAGCTGTAACGTGGAACGAAAATTGTCAAAAGGCGTTCGATAAAATAAAGCAGTATTTGCAGGAGCCTCCTATTTTGATACCCCTAGTGGCAGGGAGACCCTTAATTATGTATTTGACGGTTCTTGAGGGAAGCATGGGTTGCGTTCTCGGTCAACACGACGAGACAGGAAGAAAAGAGCATGCGATCTATTACTTGAGTAAAAAGTTCACTGAATGTGAATCTCGATATTCAATGCTTGAAAAAACTTGTTGCGCACTAGCCTGGGCCGCCAAGCGTTTGAGGCAATACATGCTGAATCATACAACCATGCTCATCTCGAAGATGGACCCTATCAAATATGTATTCGAAAAGCAGGCGTTGTCGGGGAGAATTGCCCGTTGGCAGATGGTCTTGACTGATTATGACATCCAGTATGTCTCGCAGAAGGCTATAAAGGGGAGTGTACTGTCTGAGTACTTGGCGGAGCAGCCTATTGAAGATTACCAATCGATGAGGTTTGATTTTCCTGACGAGGATATCATGTACCTAAAGATGAAAGATTGTGAAGAGCCGTTGCCAGACGAAGGACCAGAATTGGGTTCCAAATGGAATTTGATATTTGACGGAGCTGTGAATGCTTACGGTAGCGGAATAGGGGCAATCATCACCACTCCACACGGGTCGCACATCCCGTTTACTGCTCGATTGACCTTTCCGGTTACCAATAATGAAGCCGAATACGAAGCTTGCATCATGGGGCTTGAAGAAGCCATTGATTTACGAATCAAGAACCTGGACGTATACGGAGACTCAGCTCTGATGGTGAATCAAATAAAAGGGGAATGGGAGACACGTCAGCCCAATTTGATACCGTACATGAACTACGCGAGGAGATTGTTGCCTTTCTTTGACAAGGTTGAATTGCATCATGTACCGCGAGCGGAGAATCAAATGGCTGACGCCCTGGCCACTTTGTCTTCCATGTACAAAGTCAACTTCTGGAATGAAGCTCCCAGAATCATCATCTCTCGGCTTGACAGACCCGCCTTCGTGTTTGCAATTGATGAAGCATCCGATGATAAACCGTGGTATTTCGATATCCTTAATTTCCTGAAGAATAAAGAGTATCCGGCTGGGGCATCCAGTCAAGATCAGAAGACCCTCAGGCGATTGGCGGGTAATTTCTATTTAAATCCAGATGGTGTCTTGTACAGAAGAAACCACGACTTGGTGCTGCTGCGTTGTGTAGATGAAAAAGAGGCAAAGTTGCTCATGGAGGAAATACATGAAGGTACCTTTGGTACGCATGCTGGTGGGCATGCTATGACGAGGAAGCTGCTGCGGGCAGGTTATTTTTGGCTGACTATGGAAACTGATTGTTTCAAGTTTGCGAGGAAGTGCCACAAGTGCCAAATCTATGCTGATAAGATCCATGTGCCTCCGAGTCCGCTGAATGTGATGTCATCGCCATGGCCATTCTCGATGTGGGGGATCGATATGATTGGAAAGATCGAGCCGACGGCTTCTAATGGGCACCGGTTCATTCTAGTAGCAATCGATTATTTCACCAAGTGGGTAGAAGCGGCGTCTTACGCAAATGTAACTAAGCAGGTGGTGGCCAGGTTCATCAAGAGAGATATCATTTGCCGATATGGAATCCCTGAGCGGATAATCATTAACAACGGTTCAAACCTGAACAACAAAATGATGAAGGAGCTCTGTCAGAATTTCAAGATCGAACATCACAACTCCTCCCCTTACCGACCCAAGATGAATGGCGCTGTTGAAGCGGCCAACAAGAATATAAAGAAGATCGTTCAAAAGATGGTGGTGACCTATAAGGATTGGCATGAGATGCTACCTTTCGCTTTGCACGGTTATCGTACGACGGTACGCACATCAACCGGGGCAACCCCGTTCTCGTTGGTATACGGAATGGAAGCAGTGCTACCACTGGAAGTCGAGATTCCTTCGCTGAGAGTATTGCGAGATGTCCAACTAGACGAGGCAGAATGGGTGAAAGACAGGCTGAACCAGTTGAGTTTAATGGATGAGAAGAGGCTAGCTTCTCTAGCATACGGTCGTTTGTACCAGAGCCGAATGAAGAAAGCATATGATAAGAAGATACATCCTCGGAGCTTTCAGACGGGCGACCTGGTGCTGAAAAGGATTCTCCCGCCGCAAGCAGATCACAGGGGCAAGTGGACCCCCAACTACGAAGGGCCATATGTTGTCAGAAAAGTCTTTTCAGGAGGAGCTTTATTGTTGTCCACCATGGACGGTGAAGACTTTGCGTCGCCTGTGAATTCGGACGCAGTTAAAAAATACTTTGCTTGAAAGTGACCCGCTGGACAGAAAAAAAGAGAGTCTAGGCAAAAATGGGGCATCCTGGCGAACCAAAAACAGAATGAAAGGTTCGGGCAAAAGTTAGGGATAAAATTGAAAAAATGTACACCCGCGAAGTTGAAAACCTACACTGGGCGGCTTCGGCAAAAAAGGGTATCCCGGTGAACTGAAAACCCGTAAAGGGCGGTTCACGCAAAAGTTAGGGATTTGAAAAGCAAATGACTGCGGTCCGAATTTGATATTACTGCAGTGAGCATTGGTGTGGGAGAATATACTTGAGGGGTCGATTATCAGATACAATCTCTTCGGAAGTGTGGATACCGAGAAAGCATTGGAGTCGAGCGAGTCATAGGAGGATCAATTCGTGATGTTCGTCTGCATCCTGTTGCCGACATGTGTACAAATTTAATTTGTCAATATATTTATGCTTCTTGTGCATACCTGTATATTTGTCGTGTGTAGCTTCCTCTTTTCAGGAGTTACATCCCGTGTACAAAATTCCGCCCATTCAGGGGCCCAATCAATAAAATATGTTATTCAGTATTTGATGCTGGTTCTTTACTGTTTTGTGCATGATAAACGCCTAGGTTTGATGAAACTAGCATGTGTATAACATCGCTGGCCCTTGCCAACAATTGCTAAAACTTTGAATTAACTGAAAATGATGTCACTAACGCTAACCTGAATAGATTTGGTTGCATAGACTTGTCTTGTCTTGTTTGTGTTGTTGCAGGGTTCGTAGCCGCACGAAGAGGATGATCAAAAGATTGCAGTAACGAAAGACTCGATCCCCATGCAGGTCGCGCTCCCAAGATGACTATGTTCCTTACTGAAGACGGATCGAATTCCCCAGCTAGTCGTAGCTTATTCCAAAGGGCATTCTCCAGCAAAGTCGTTTATCCTCAGCCATGTTTGGCGATTCCAAGATTGTAGACTGTATTCAGACACTGTATCTCAAGAAGAGTGGTTTAGCCTCAGAAGATTAATATTTCCAATTGGTGCGCTGTATTCAGGCAGTTTACCTTTCCCCGCAGGGTCATTTACTCTCCCCCAGCGGAGTCAGTTGATTTTCCCCAAGAGAATCATCCCATCCCCAGCGGAGTTCCCTTTTCAGCAAGTGTTCGCTTTCCTTCCAGTGGAAATCGAAGATTAAGACTCTCCTCGGCAGAGTTGGTCGTGTGCCCTGGCATTTATTTTGTCAGAATACCGTGTGATATTCGTTCACTCTCCAACAGAAGTCCAATCATACCGGGCGCATCTGCTATTCCCCAGCAGAGTTATATTTCCCAGCAGGGTGTTACTTCAACGAGGTGCTTGGTTAAGTTCCCAATCCCCAGCGGAGTTGATCCCACTCTTCCAGCATTTATGTTGCTGGAATAATTCTGTAGCACCTGGCTACCCCCAGCAGAGTTGGCATTGTCTTCAGCATTTATTTTGCTGAAGCAGTTTCCTGTATCCTAGCAGTTCGAGTCTGCATTTGCATCGGCATATAGTGTCATAGTTGCATCCACCAAATAAACACATGTAGCATTTCCATGTCGAATGGAACATTGCGTCATTGTCAAACATATGCATTCTGAAACATGAACCAGGTTGGCTAACTGTTTGTTTCAAGTATTGCTCTCTTGCAGGTGGAAGGAGCTCTTGCTCAAATGAATTACTAAACATTCGAGGTCTAGACGTGAGACATTCAACGAAAATGTCAGCTTTGGCATTATTCCCCACAGGAGTTATGCGGTTAAGCTCTCTTTTTCCCCGAACAGGGTTATTTGTGTAAATTTCTCTTGTTTTCCCCGCCAGAGTTATCATGATGAATCTCTCCTCATTCCCAAGCAGAGTTATTCGTCATCAAAGGGTTTCAGGAATCAGAATTTCAGAGGCTGCCGCCGGTTATCAGAACAGGCGTCCGGTAGTTGGTTTCCAAATATCCCCAGTAGAGTCCGCTTCAAAGTCGCTGTCCCGTCAGTGCTAAGAAGTTTGTGGGTTGGGATCAATGGAGAAATGAGTCCTGACGTGGACAATTTTATCGACAGGTTTTCTTCGTGCTAGAGAAGTGGGGGGCCTAACGTGGACCGATTTATTTTCCCGGATTGATAAGAGGTGTTAGTCCTAACGTGGACAGGTTCGATTTCTCAGAATTGATGGGATGTGAAGTCCTGACGTGGACAGATTGATTTCCTCAGATTGATGATATGTGCTAGTCCTAACGAGGACAGGTTCGGTTTCCCGTATTGATTGAAGGTGAAGTCATGACGTTGACAAAAGTTGATCACTCTTCGTGTTGGTGGCCTGACGTGGACCATTTATTCCCAGCAGATATCTTTCTTCGTAATGGTGAAATGTGCATCCTGACGTGGACAAAGTTATAGGTCTTCGTGATGACAAGATACGCGAGTCCTGACGTGGACAAATTTATTCTTCTTCGTGCTGGCAGAGTGTGTGTCCTGACGTGGACGAGTCTTTCCCCAGCGAGTCGAAGATGCGCAGGTCCTGACGTGGACAAGTTTATCTCTCTTCGTGTTAGTGAAGCGGGAGTCCTGACGTGGACAAATTTTTACTTCCCCAGCGAGTCGAAGGTGTGCAAGTCCTGACGTGGACAAGATTTATCTTCCTTCGTGTTGACGCAGCATAAGTCCTGACGTGGACAAGTTTTATTTCCTCAACAGAGAAGATGTAGTCCTGACGTGGACAAATCAAGACGAGATGTGAGTCCTAACGTGGACAAATCAAGGCGAAAGGTTGAGTCCTAACGTGGACGATGTTATTCCTAACGTGGAAATGATAGTCCTAACGTGGAAAAGATTTATTCCTAACGTGGAAAGGTCCTAACGTGGACGATGTGTATTCCTAACGTGGAAAGAGTGATGCCTTACGTGGAAAGATGGTTTCCTGGTGTGGAAAGAAGTTATTACTTACGTGGAAAGAGAAGTTGCTTCCTTACGTGGACGAAGAGAGTTAGTCCTTACGCGGACAAGTGATTCCTTACGTGGACCAAAAAAGAGTTAGTTCCTTACGTGGAAAAAAGATTGTGTTCCTTACATGGAAAGAAAGATGATTCCTTACGTGGAAAGATGCATTCCGCACATGGAAAGATGTTACTCACAAGATGGAAAGAAGTTTATTCCTAAAGTGGAAGGGTGAGTCCTAACGTGGACGATGTATGCATAACCTAGAAAGTTAGTCCTGACGTGGACAGATCCAGACGAAGTCTTAGTCCTAACGTGGACGGTGTTATTCCTAACGTGGACAGTTCATTCTCAACGTGGACGATTTATTTCTGATGAAATGCCGACGAATTATCCCCAACAAAGTTGCCGAGATTTTTCCGGGTTGACAGCAGGTGGAGTCCTGACGTGGACAAGTTTTAGTTGAGATTTCTTTGTGTTGACGAAACAGGCGTCCTAACATGGACAAAATTCTATCTCTGTGATAATAGAATCTTTCTCAGGATGATGAAAATAATCCCCAGCATGTCGCTAACAGATCGGTTGGTTGCTGTAACAGTTAGATTCAGTTGATGGAGTTCGTTCCCCAGGCAGTGGTGCAGTTTATTTCTGTGGTTGGCAAATTTCCGGGTTCTTAGTATTTAACCGTCTCGTACCTCGAATGTTTGAAGGTCGTTCGCTCTTCATCCAATCGGGTCCAAGTCGCTTGAATAGGGGCAGCTGTTGCACCCTAAAATTTGCTCAACCTATTTCACTTGGTTTATGTTTCAATTGCATTAGCATTTTGCATATAGAGTCATGTACATAGCCTAATCATCTGCATAGCATAGCATAGCAAGTCATCCAACCAGGGACCAAGTACTATTCTTATCTCTATGAGCCTATCAAGAGGTTATTAACCAAATTCAAGCATATCCAAGTCATCAGGAAGAATGGAAAAGCTAAAGAGGTCAATGGATCCAGCAGTGCATCTATCTCCTATCTGAAGGTATCTGAGGATCATCAAAGAAGTTGTGAGCTGTGAATTGAGCTGAGCATGGAGAGTATCTAGACATCATGGAAGACTTAGAAATTCATTTGGAGAAGGAGACAAGTCATTGATATGATCACAAGAGTTGCAGTTGAAGACAGTCAACTAGGGTTTCATCTGAGTCAACTCTAGGTCAACTCTAGGTCAATTGGTTGATTGAAAGGCATTAAGGTCTATTGGAGAGATGTGGGGTTCATCATTTGACATGTAGAGAAGGATATGGTGATATGCTAAGAATAAATCAAGAGAAATCAAGGAGAAGGGGAGTTTCTAAATTAGGGTTTCTGTGTAAAATCCCCTAGTTTAGGTCAAACTTCCAAGCAAGATGAGTCAAAATCCAAGCTTCAAATGGATCCTTGGCCAACATGAAACTTATAGAGGATATCAATACCTTTAATTTTAGTGGTGGAAGACATTAAGGAGATTTATAGAACTCAAGTTATGGTCCTTGCAAGTTACAGGTCATCTGAGGTATCTGAAATTTTGTCTGTGAAAGTTACTTGTCTTCCAAGCAACTTTTACCCCTCAAGGAGATTTCAAACGAATTTCTGGTCAACATAAGAGTTGTTCCTCATTGTCTTAGATTTCTATAATGGTATGGTATGCCTTCATATGATTTGTGGAACTCTACTTATGGTCTTGGCAAGAAAAGGGTATTTTGGTCATCTGAGAATTACAGGTCATTTCAAGCCTATGCCCAAAACTCATACAAGGAAGCTTCAAATGGAAAACTTCACAACATAAAACTTACTCCAAATGACCTTTTGAGTCTAGAAAAGTGACCATGAAAGATTGGAAAAGTTCATAGCTCAAGGTTTCAAAATTGGTGAATTTAATGAATAAAAAATGACCTAAATTTGAGATTTTTCATAATTTGGCCAAATGGGGTGAAATTATAGGTCATTTTGATTGTAAAAAATGTTTTAAGAACATTGGCAAAAGTGGATTTTTGAGTTTGGTTCAAGATTTGAAAGATATGCATGGTTACTTACAAAAGAAGTTACATAATCCAAATCCAAGGGAAAGTGTGCATGGGAAGTTTCTCCAAGGTTCTAGGACTTTCTAATTACATCTATATATTGAATTGAAGAGCTTCATGCCATGGTTGGTGAATCACTTTGTTCAAAACACAAGTTATACATCATTCTTCCAATTTGCAAAATCACTTCAAACTCCACCAAATCTCTATCAATTTCCATTTTTCTTGATTTGATCATCATCAATATCATTCATAGATCACAATTCACACAAGAATTTGGCTGAATTGAAGAGAAATCGTGCCATACACCTTCATCATCCAAGGTGCAAGAACTTTGGGATTGCTGAATTCAAGAGGATTGAACAAGAATCTTTGCATACAGAACAAAGAATTGAGTGTGTGGATCAAGTTCAGAGCATTGAAAGCATTGGATCAAGAGAATTCCATAGCTGTTTTCACCATTTACACCAGGTAAGTTTTCTCTTCGAATTGACTAAATTAGTTAGAATCATAGTGAATCATTAGGTTAGAATGGTTAGGCATAGTTAGGTGATTGATTTTGGTGAATTTGAGACCAATCCATGGAGGTTGCCATTGGTGTGCACAAGCTGTTAGGGTTTAGAACTCATGGAATATTGCACGATAATCTTGGATCCATAGCTCAGATTAATCAGCATAAGGTGTAGAGCATGTTAGGGCAAGAATTAGAAAGAATTGAGATGGTTGATAGCAGGTGATAATGATGGATTCAGAATGTTACACCTATCGGGTTCACTTATTGGTTGAGTTTTAGAAAGAACTATGGCCATGGCTGTGTAGAGGGGAAGGAATGGACCAACTTTGCTTTTCATATCGTGTGATTTCATGGAAGAACAAGGGAGAACAGAGAACTGGAAAACTCGTGCATGGTGATGAGATTCTCTGAAACCCTAGGGTTTCAAGGTTGAAGATGAACTTTGGGCCACACGATTCATGGTTTGACCTTGACTCTGAGACTAATCCAATGGCTGTAGTTTAAAATGAAAAACGGAGGGAGATTCAAAAGGTGCTACGCACCGTTTCATTTATTCATTCTGAATGGGCTTCGTAATCGCTTGCTATTCGTACCCCCAAACGCAAGGCCCAATGAGATTTTAACTAGAATTCTTGCTATATACACCGTTTCGTGTTTTTTTTTATTTTTTGATGAAGCTTTCTGATTACTGGGCCCAGACGCGCTTGCTATGCGCGCCCCCAGTCTGGGCCCATTTTATTCTTTTAACTGATTTTATATACTTCCTGCACCCCATTCTCATTTAATTCCATTTTAATTTCTTAATTCATTTCAATTCTTTGAAAAATCATAAAAAATAGAAAAATGCATGTTTTTTAATGGTTGTTTTTGCATATTGTTCATAATTTTGTCAAGAAAATTATCACATAAAAAAATTTTAGCATTTCATTTTATTTTATATTTTTGGCATATTTTTCTTTTAAATAGGATTAAATAACATTTAGTTTAATGCATGAATTTGTTAATTTTGGTTTGATTAGATGCTTTAATATTTTTGATCCATTCTTTTTAGGTTGATTAGTATAAAATGTTAGCTTGTATATAAAATTTAGTTCATATTTTTAGGACTTAATTTTTAGGTGTTTTGTTTAGGTGTGAATAACATGATCAAAACTAGGGTTTAGGAGATAACATAGATGAATTACATCATTTTCCTTAGGAGTTGTAGATTGAATCTTTGGGGTATGGGACTATAGGGATTAGGGTAGTTAATAGATCCCTTAGAAATTACTAGGTTTCCCCTATTGCTATTAGTATACTGCTTATATCTGTTTGACTGTGTGGTGTGCCCTCTCTAGGGTTATTTCATTTGTCTGTTTGGGGTATTGGGTTTGTTTGGGGATTGGGAGAGCTGAAGCTGTGATGATGAAGGCCATTGGAGATCAAGAGATTGAAGACCAACTTCCAGAGTTGATAAGGAGCATCCTTTGCTGGCAGCTGTTGAGGCTATAGGGTTTAGGAGCTAGGAAGAGCTCTAGAGTAGAAAGCTTGATTCACAAATGTGGAAGGCCTTGTCTGCCTCCATCCTTTCTCTATGATTCAAAGTCTCTTTCAAATATCCACCTCCTTACATTGGAAGGATTAGTGATTGTATTTGAAAGATAGAACTTTTGAGAGAAAACTGTCTGTATAATGTTAACAGTTAATGAGCCACCCTTGGTAGGCAGTTGACTGTATAACATTCATTCCATCTTGTTGACTGATATTCATCTTGGAGATTGAGACGTGAAGAAAAGCCATTATAGATTGAAGACTGATGATAAGGACCTTGCTTCAAGGCTGTGGAGATGGAGATTGATGCTTGCTGAAGCTTGTAGCTGTTTGATGATGACTTGAAGTCAGATGTTGATGCAGAGCTGCTGTGGCTGTTTATTTTTAGCTGTTTAATTCTGATGTATTGTTTGGTTTTCCCTGACTGTATTGTTTGCTGTTTAACCTGCTGGGTTAGAAGTGAATTCTGTTCACTTTTGCCTATTGTTTTCTAGGTTCGAGGTTGAGTGGGACTCCCTTGCCTCGCTTGTATTGTTGCATCCATGCATTTTACTGCTTTACTGTATATTTGCTATTGTTTCTGTTTCCGTCTATTCCCTTAGGATCTCTGTTTCTCTCTGCGCAAGAGAGGAGCATGATAGACGTTAGGTCTTAACCCATGCATGATAACATTAGGTTAGTTTGATTCCCTTCGCAACCGTAGGTTAGAGTTCTGTCTCTTCTCTCTCAAAACAAACAGAAAAACACAATAATATTTCAAACACAATAAAAGACACTTCTTCCGTAAAAGAATGTGAACTCATCAAAACGTCATTTTTGTCCGCTTGGACTGTTAATCAGAAAACCCTTTTTCAGAAGGAATAAAAACAATCAAGACAAGCCTGTGTCTTCCGTGGCCTGAACTACGTTTGCTCTGATCTTTCATGCTGTATGAAAGTACGTAGGCATAGGATGTGATATCCTAGCGAGCAACCTTCCCCTCCTTTCCCGTAGGTAGGCGAACTACGTTGACTCTGATTTCTCGTTCCAGACGGGAATACGTAGGCATAAAGCGCGATACTTTGCCGAGTCATTTTCTTTTCTTTTAACCCCTGACCTTTAGTTTAGATAGAATAACAATCCATACCCAAAAACAAGCGTGGATCCCGTCGAGTACGACGGACGTGAGGGGTGCTAATACCTTCCCCTTGCGTAACCGACTCCCGAATCCAGGTTTTGGTTGCGATGACCATACCTTTCCCGTCTTTGCGGTAGGTTTACTCTGAGCATTTCCTTTCCCTCCCGTGGGGTAAATAACGCACGGTGGCGACTCTTCTGTTCAGCCGGCGCCGATTTTCGCAGTAGCGACAGCTGGCGACTCTGCTGGGGATCCAACGTCCCCTGGCTGCTAAGGACTGCGATAGTTCCTTATGCATTTGGGATCCAACGTCCCTTAAGAGAGTCAATCCTAGCGCTTGTTTTCCCGTCGAGGATTTTGTATGGATTTATATTTCTGACCTTTATTTTCAACATTATATATTATTGATTATTATTGCTGTATTGGGGTGTGACGGGTGATTCTATGATTGAGAGATAAGTCGGACCTGGGCTTGAGTGCACCTAGAATTATAGTAGAAAGTAGTGGGCGCGTGCCGGCTTTGCTTGCATTAGTGTCTCATGAAATCTACACTCGGACGAGGTTCTTCTGGTTGGCTTCTTTTTCGACCCTTTGGGTCGAAGGGGTTGTTGGTTAGCTGAATTGTCGACTCCGGGAACCGATCATTTGGAAGTTGGCTAAGTGAGGCCTCTTCAGGAATTGATGATGCCACTCCTTCTGGGAATCGTATCATCAACCCTGAAAGTCTGTGACGCCGACGACCGCATAGGATGTCGTACCTTGTGTCAGTTATTAGGACACCTACCTGTGAGAAGGGTTTGGGGTTATGCAGGTAACTAGACCTTCAGACTACCGGTTTGTTTCTTGATCAGAGATCCTGGGTATTTATGGAGAGTTATGAGGTCTGTCAGAGACCAGTGGGAGATATGATGTGAGGTCTGTCAGAGACCAGTTGGAGATATGATGTGAGGTCTGTCAGAGACCAGTTGGAGATATGATATGAGGTCTTCCAGAGACCGGTCAGAATTATGGGTGAGGTCTATCAGAGACCAGTGTTGGAGCTTTGTTTGTGGTCTATCTGAGACCAGGGCTTGAGGAATTCTGGAGAGTCTATCTGAGACTTCTTGATATGGTTCAGGCTTCTCAGCCACGGCATTTGGTCCCTGTTGCATGTTACTTGCATTGCATTATTTGCATACCCATTATCATTGCATCCCATTAACGTGTGTCTGTGCTGCAGGTGCATTTGCATATCCCCTGGTTCTAGTGCCCGGACTTCTGAGTATTGATTATGGCTGGGTTGAGGAAGACAGTTGCGTACAAGTTGCCTACACCTGACATTACTCCCTTACTTGGTCTGATGTCTCTTGATGATGAGGAGGTTAGGAGAAGCTTCAGAATGAGTCATGGAAGGTTGCTGAGATTAGTCTGCAAGCCAACTGCTGATGAGATGAACGGGCTGTACACCCTGATGCAATTCTATGACCCCGCATTGAGATGTTTCACGTTTGCTGACTTTATTTTGGGGCCTACCATTGAGGAGTATGTAGAGTTTACTGAGCTACCAGTGCAGAACAAGGTTCCCTTTATCCACTCTGCTGCGGAGCCCAAGTTGGAGGACTTAGCTAAGGCCTTGCACATGAACGCTGTTGAACTGTTAGTGACTTCTTGGCTCGGGGTTCCAGGTTTTTCCCTCGATTTTCTGGTCGGCAAAGCTCAAGAGTATGCCAAGAACGGGTGCTGGGTAGTCTTCAATGCTATCTTGGCTTTATGTATCTACGGAATAGTGTTGTTTCCCAACTTACCCAACTTTGTGGACTTGGACGCTTTCCATCTGTTTGCTGCTGGCAACCCGGTGCCCACTTTGATCGGAGACTTCTATCATTCATTGCATTACAAAAATGAAAACAGAAGGGGAAAGACTGTTTACTGTTGTGCGCCGCTGTTGAACATGTGGGTTAAGAGCCATCTTCCCTTGAAGGGACCTTTTGTGGATAGTGCGACTACAGCTAGCTGGCCAGAGCGCCTGATGAGGCTATCTTCCGAAGATGTTGAGTGGTTTGACCGAGACTTGCTGGGGTCTGAGCTTATTTTCAGTTGTTCTGGGTACCCTAATGTTCCGTTGATAGGAAGAAAAGGGTGTATCAATTACAACCCTTCTCTGTTCATTCGCCAGTTCGGATATGCGTTGAAGAACCCACCAAAGGAGGAAGAAGTACAGGAATCTCTGTACTTCACCGGTGATCTGAAGGGAGAGTTACTAGCGAAGCTTCAGCACGCATGGACGCGTATTAACAGAAGAGGGAAGCCACTGTTAGGGAAGAATGATTGTCAGGCTTATGCACCCTACAGAGTTTGGATCCAGGAGAGAGCGAGACAATTACTGATGCCATTTCCAGCTGCACCAGTCCCTGTTCATATTCCGGTGGAAGAACCAACCACTGTTACTAGGGAGGCCTACGAGCAAGTTGTTAAAGAAAAAGAAGCCTTGATGAAGATCAATGAAGGGTTAGAGCAAGAGCTAGCTCAGATACGCAGTGAGAAAAACAAGGTTGTGCATGCTTTCCAACAGTAGATCGAGCTAGTAAACAGACTAGGTGCTGAATTGAATGAGGAGAAAAAGAAGCGCGAACGTCTAGGGCAGGAGTTCAGAAGCTCCCATGACATGCTAGAATCCAAAAAGAAAGCACTCGACGCCGCACACCGAGAAATCTCTTCTTGTAACAAGACTTGGACTGCTACGCTGACCAACAATAAGAAGAGGGAAGATAAACTGAAGCAGCAAATCTATGACCTCGAAGAGCAGTTGAAAGCTAGCATTAAGAAGTATGAAGAAGAGGTGATGACCAGGTACAGTCTCCAGAATGCATTGAACAAAGCTATCGAAGGCAGGAACGAAGCTGTGTCTCAGAAGCGGAAGCTAGAAGATCGCTTTGGAGAAGGGGCATGGGAAGAAACCGCTGGCGACGTGCGACGTGTTCTCAAGAGAAGAAACCAGCTTGTCGAGGGTCTGCTTACCCAACCAAGTCATCCAGAGACCAAAAAGTTACTAGAAGAGTATCAGGCTTATGAGTGTATTTGACCATTGCATGTATTGATGCTTTATTTGCATGGTGCTGACCATCACCAGGATTGTTGGTTGAGGTCATGCCTTCTTATTATACTCAGTGATATTGTATTCTTGGCTTATTGGATTTCTCTGCAATATATGAGGCTTTCTTTGATTCGTCTCCGATCTTCGTATTGCTAGCACTGTCACTGCACCGGCACCTTCGCACTAGAATCGGGGAATGAATTTCCCTAATGCACAGACACATTGCATTGCATTCATATTCATATTGCATTACAGGTGATTATTGGATGATATCTTATTTCTCGCAATGTACCAGGTCTTTTCAGGATTGAAGATCAGCGCCCACACCGATATTCCACTCGCACCAACTGCCGAAGAATCATGGATCAAATGCAGAATGAGATGCAAGATATGCGCGAGAAGCTAGCTCTCTTTATGCAGACCATGGAGACTATTGCAAAGGGTCAGGAGAATTTGCAAGCCTTGGTGCAGCCTCTGTTGGTCAGAAATGCGGGGCATGGAAATGAGGATCATCAGTCTGTGCGAGTCGATACTGTTCATGGGGATGGTACTCCCACACTAGTGGCTCCACCTGTAGTCAATATACCTGCTGTCAATGTCAACAACGGTACTGCTGCTGGGAACGGTAACGTTGGAATTGGGAACGAGACTGCTGTCCATAACGTTGGGCTTGGTGATGTCAACCTGGGTGATAATATGGGAGGCAACGGCTTTGGTAATGCTGGATTCGGGTTCAATGACCAGGGATTCGATAATGCTGGGAAATATGGTTTCAATGCTCAAGGCTTTGGGCAGGACGGTTATGGTATAACCAATCAGGGTTACGGAGGATTCGGAAATGGAAATGGCGCTGGGTTAATGACTTTTGGACCTGCTGGAGTTGTTCCGGGGTACGGTAACAGAGGGCGAGGCCCGATATTGAATCAGATTAAAGCTGGCCGTAACAATGGATACGATGGGTATGGAGCTGGGAATGGTAACTGGCAGGAAGATCAGCAAGAGGACGCTTTCTCCAGTGGAGGTTTCGAAGGGCCAATGGATGACTCCCAGAGGATTAGAATGCTAGAAGAGCAGATGAGGGGGGTCGTGAATCAAAGTGTTGTGGGCTTGGACATGTCAACAATGGGTCTAGTGCCTGGCTTGAGGGTGCCAATCAAATTCAAAGCTCCTACGTTTGATAAGTACAAAGGGGACACATGTCCAAAGGTGCATGTGAGGTCATATTACAGAAGGATGTCTGCATATTCAACTGATGAGAGAATGCTAATGCATTTCTTTCAAGATAGCTTGTCTGGTCCTTCCCTCGAGTGGTATATGGGATTGGAACCAACTCATATAAAGACATGGAAGCAGCTGGCGGAGGCATTTGTAGCTCACTACAAGTATAACAGCGACTTGGCACCCAACCGGGTCCAATTGCAAGGATTGTCTCAGAAGAAGGGTGAGAGCTTTAAAGAGTATGCGCAAAGATGGCGCGACATGGCTGCTAGAGTCCATCCTCCTCTAGAGGACAAGGAAATGAATGCCATGTTCATTGGAACATTCACCGGCATGTTTTATGACAAGTTGTTTCACACATCTTTGGGCAGTTTCTCAGATTTAATTCTGATGGGAGAAAAGATTGAGAGTAACATTAAGCAGGGAAGATTCCAAGCTGAGGAATCTACTGCATCTGGCAGCAACAGAAAGGCTTTTGGTGGGCGCCGTCAGGGCGATGCAAGCGCAGTGTTTGGGGGCCGAGGCCGAGGCCGGGGCAGAGGTCAAAACCAGTATAATCAGCCGCAGCAGGTGGCGAGTGTTACTATTCCATTTCAGCAACAACCAATGCAACAACAACAACAGCCACAGCAGCCACAACAGGGGGCACAGCCTGCCCAGCGCAGATTCCAGGGGGGTAAACCAAGGAGAGTGTTTGAAAAGCCTCCTTCAACGTATGCAGATTTATTACAGACGCTATTGGGGTTGAACTTGGTAGAGAAGAGAACTCTGGCGCCAATAACAGGCACTCCTCCGTATGGTTATGATGCAAGCAGGCACTGTGAATTCCACTCTGGCGCTCCGGGCCACGATGTAGAAGGTTGCCATGTATTTAAGCATGTTGTGCAGGACCTATTGGATAATAAGGCTATCAATTTCGGAACAGCGGGTCCGAATATAGTGCAGAAGCCCATGCCCAACCATGGGGCAAACGCCATTTTAACTGAGGAGGGTTTGAATTTGATTATGAATGTCGACGATTTAAAGACACCGTTGTGTGAAATAAAGAGCCGATTATTGCAAGGGGGTGTCTATCCAGGATGTGACGAGTATTGTTTAGAATGTTGGGCCCTAGCTGGGGTGTGTGATGATTTAAAGAAAGGTATTCAGGCTTTAATAGATGGCGGCGCATTGCAGTTTGACCGAGCAGCAATTGAAGAACCTGCAGGGGCATTACCAGACGAACAAAGTGATGTGGCTACGGTAACGATTCCTCGAAAGACGATCACCATAACGGCACCGGCCCAGCGACCACCGATCACTATCACTAAGGCCGAACCAATCCCGTACGAGAGCACAAAGGCAGTTCCATGGTCATATGGGTTGGAAGTGTATTGTGACGGAGTAAAAATTGATGTTAATAAACAGCCAGCAGGGACTGTAGACAATGTTGTTGGTACCGGAGGTATGACAAGGAGTGGAAGAATCTTCATATCGCCTGAAGTAGAGGCTGAAAGACTGGCAAAGGGGAAAGGAAAGATGATTGAAAATGTCCCTGTGCAGGCAAGCGGCAAAGAAGCGGCATCGAAAGATGTGGAAGAGTTCATACGCCTGATCCGTAAAAGTGATTACAAGATTGTTGAGCATCTGCAACAGACGCCGTCAAAGATCTCTATACTATCATTGCTATTGTGCTCTGAAGCTCACAAAAATGCTTTGTTGAAAGTCCTGGATACTTCCTTCGTACCCCAAGATGTTTCCGTGAACCAGCTGGAGGGGGTGTTAGAACATGTGAATGCAGGTCATAGCTTGGGCTTTACCGACTTCGATTTAACCCCGAAAGGGAGGGAGCATAATATGGCCTTGCACGTCTCTGTGGAATGTAGAGGATCAGTCATGTCGCATGTATTGGTCGACACCGGATCGTCTTTGAATGTGCTGCCCAAGAAAGCGATGATGAAGCTAGATGTCAGAGGAATCCTGTGCACGCCCAGTGACTTGGTAGTCAGGGCATTTGATGGGACGCGAAGAACAGTTTTTGGATCGATAACATTGCCTCTACAGGTGGGGCCGGAGGTTTTCGCAACTGAGTTTTATATCATGGACATCCAGCCTGCATATAGCTGCCTCCTCGGGAGACCTTGGATCCATGGGGCTGGGGCAGTCACGTCTACCCTGCATCAAAAGTTGAAATATATGGTAGGAGACAGCATGGTCACCGTATGCGGAGAAGAAGACATCCTGGTCAGCCATCTGTCATCATTTAAGTATGTGGAGGTCGACGGAGAGATTCACGAAACGCCATGTTAGGCGTTTGAAGGGTTGCGCATCAAGGACAAAGGTCCTGGGCCGAGCAAAGTGTCGGAGGTAGCCGTCTCGTCGTATAAGGAAGCTCAAGCTCTAGTAGAGACTGGTGAGACAAAGGGTTGGGGCAAAGTGCTGGATATTCCCGTGAAGACGGACCGGTTTGGGCTGGGGTATCAACCGTCGTCATCGACACCTACTGTGGGGGCACCCCGTTTCAGAGGGCCAATAACCATCACTGCCAGTGGAGTATGTCATGAGACCGTCAATGCTGCTTCGGAGTCTGACGAAGGAGACAGCGATTGCGATATGGACGCCTGGATTCAGCCGAGCGTGCCAGGACAAGGATTGTGCAACTGGTCTATTCAGGAGATTGTTCCTGTGACTCTTAAACAGTAATGCTTTGTTTTTTAATTGTTGAACAATCTGGTGTCTTGCCCGGGGCATCATGATTTGCTTAGGGCTGTGCTGTTATGAACATTGCGTGTTTATCATTAAATAAAAGGCGTTTTTCATGTACAAATATTGCGCTCTCTGTTTTTCCTGTTTTGTATTTTACAATAAAATGGCAACGTGGTTATTCGCTTTATACGCATTTTGAAGCATTTAACCATTCCTTTTGCAGGATAACATTTTCAGATGACATCCTTGAACCACCTATGACTCGTCCCGACTTTGAGCATCCGGTATCTCAGGCCGAAGAAGAGATTGTTGAAGATGGTGACGTTCCCGAAGAATTGTCTTGGTTGGTGAAGCAAGAAGAAAGAGTCATTCTGCCTCATGAGGAGGTCATCGAAATTATTAACCTGGGGTCGGAAGGGGTTGAAAAGAATATTCGTATAGGAGCCGCGCTGCAGAGCGACATCAAGAGAAGACTGGTTGAAATGCTCAGAGAGTATAGTGATGTGTTCGCTTGGTCGTATGAAGACATGCCAGGGCTCGATACAGATATGGTTGTGCACCGTCTGCCGTTGAAAGAAGAATGCCCGTCGGTCAAGCAAAAGCTTCGCAGAACTAGACCAGATATGGCAGTGAAGATTAAGGAAGAGGTTCAAAAACAGTGGGATGCTGGTTTCCTAGCTGTGACAAAATATCCCTCATGGGTCGCTAACATTGTACCAGTGCCAAAGAAAGACGGTAAAGTGAGAATGTGCGTAGATTACCGCGACTTGAATAAAGCGAGCCCGAAAGATGATTTTCCGCTTCCTCATATCGATGTGCTAGTTGACAACACTGCTCAATTCTCCGTATTCTCCTTCATGGATGGCTTCTCGGGCTATAATCAGATTAAAATGGCGCCAGAGGACATGGAGAAGACTACTTTCATAACGCCTTGGGGAACATTTTGTTATAAAGTGATGCCCTTCGGGTTGAAGAATGCTGGGGCAACGTATCAGCGTGCAATGACGACTCTTTTTCATGATATGATGCATAAGGAGATCGAAGTTTATGTTGACGATATGATTGCCAAATCCCAGACGGAGGAAGAGCATTTGGTGAATCTGCTGAAGTTATTCAAAAGGCTTAGGAAGTTCAGGCTGAGACTGAACCCTAACAAATGCACCTTCGGGGTGAGATCGGGTAAACTGCTGGGGTTTATCGTGAGTGAAAAGGGAATAGAGGTCGATCCTGCAAAAATAAAAGCAATACAAGAGATGCCGACGCCTAAAACAGAGAAAGAGGTGCGCGGGTTTTTAGGGAGGTTGAACTACATCGCTCGGTTCATATCTCACCTAACTGCTACGTGTGAACCATTATTCAAGCTGTTGAAAAAAGATCAAGCTGTAACGTGGAACGAAAATTGTCAAAAGGCGTTCGATAAAATAAAGCAGTATTTGCAGGAGCCTCCTATTTTGATACCCCCAGTGGCAGGGAGACCCTTAATTATGTATTTGACGGTTCTTGAGGGAAGCATGGGTTGCTTTCTCGGTCAACACGACGAGACAGGAAGAAAAGAGCATGCGATCTATTACTTGAGTAAAAAGTTCACTGAATGTGAATCTCGATATTCAATGCTTGAAAAAACTTGTTGCGCACTAGCCTGGGCCGCCAAGCGTTTGAGGCAATACATGTTGAATCATACAACCATGCTCATCTCGAAGATGGACCCTATCAAATATGTATTCGAAAAGCAGGCGTTGTCGGGGAGAATTGCCCGTTGGCAGATGGTCTTGACTGAATATGACATCCAGTATGTCTCGCAGAAGGCTATAAAGGGGAGTGTACTGTCTGAGTACTTGGCGGAGCAGCCTATTGAAGATTACCAATCGATGAGGTTTGATTTTCCTGACGAGGATATCATGTACCTAAAGATGAAAGATTGTGAAGAGTCGTTGCCAGACGAAGGACCAGAATTGGGTTCCAAATGGAAGTTGATATTTGACGGAGCTGTGAATGCTTACGGTAGCGGAATAGGGGCAATCATCACCACTCCACACGGGTCGCACATCCCGTTTACTGCTCGATTGACCTTTCCGGTTACCAATAATGAAGCCGAATACGAAGCTTGCATCATGGGGCTTGAAGAAGCCATTGATTTACGAATCAAGAATCTGGACGTATACGGAGACTCAGCTCTGGTGGTGAATCAAATAAAAGGGGAATGGGAGACACGTCAGCCCAATTTGATACCGTACATGAACTACGCGAGGAGATTGTTGCCTTTCTTTGACAAGGTTGAATTGCATCATGTACCGCGAGCGGAGAATCAAATGGCTGACGCCCTGGCCACTTTGTCTTACATGTACAAAGTCAACTTCTGGAATGAAGCTCCCAGAATCATCATCTCTCGGCTTGACAGACCCGCCTTCGTGTTTGCAATTGATGAAGCATCCGATGATAAACCGTGGTATTTCGATATCCTTAATTTCCTAAAGAATAAAGAGTATCCGGCTGGGGCATCCAGTCAAGATCAGAAGACCCTCAGGCGATTGGCGGGTAATTTCTATTTAAATCCAGATGGTGTCTTGTACAGAAGAAACCACGACTTGGTGCTGCTGCGTTGTGTAGATGAAAAAGAGGCAAAGTTGCTCATGGAGGAAATACATGAAGGTACCTTTGGTACGCATGCTGGTGGGCATGCTATGACGAGGAAGCTGCTGCGGGCAGGTTATTTTTGGCTGACTATGGAAACTGATTGTTTCAAGTTTGCGAGGAAGTGCCACAAGTGCCAAATCTATGTTGATAAGATCCATGTGCCTCAGAGTCCTCTGAATGTGATGTCATCGCCATGGCCATTCTCGATGTGGGGGATCGATATGATTGGAAAGATCGAGTCGACGGCTTCTAATGGGCACCGGTTCATTCTAGTAGCAATCGATTATTTCACCAAGTGGGTAGAAGCGGCGTCTTACGCAAATGTAACTAAGCAGGTGGTGGCCAGGTTCATCAAGAGAGATATCATTTGCCGATATGGAATCCTCGAGCGGATAATCACTGACAACGGTTCAAACCTGAACAACAAAATGATGAAGGAGCTCTGTCAGAATTTCAAGATCGAACATCACAACTCCTCCCCTTACCGACCCAAGATGAATGGCGCTGTTGAAGCGGCCAACAAGAATATAAAGAAGATCGTTCAAAAGATGGTGGTGACCTATAAGGATTGGCATGAGATGCTACCTTTCGCTTTGCACGGTTATCGTACGACGGTACGCACATCAACCGGGGCAACCCCGTTCTCGTTGGTATACGGAATGGAAGTAGTGCTACCACTGGAAGTCGAGATTCCTTCGCTGAGAGTATTGCGAGATGTCCAACTAGACGAGGCAGAATGGGTGAAAGACAGGCTGAACCAGTTGAGTTTAATGGATGAGAAGAGGCTAGCTTCTCTAGCATACGGTCGTTTGTACCAGAGCCGAATGAAGAAAGCATATGATAAGAAGATACATCCTCGGAGCTTTCAGACGGGCGACCTGGTGCTGAAAAGGATTCTCCCGCCGCAAGCAGATCACAGGGGCAAGTGGACCCCCAACTACGAAGGGCCATATGTTGTCAGAAAAGTCTTTTCAGGAGGAGCTTTATTGTTGTCCACCATGGACGGTGAAGACTTTGCGTCGCCTGTGAATTCGGACGCAGTTAAAAAATACTTTGCTTGAAAGTGACCCGCTGGACAGAAAAAAAGAGAGTCCAGGCAAAAATGGGGCATCCTGGCGAACCAAAAACAGAATGAAAGGTTCGGGCAAAAGTTAGGGATAAAATTGAAAAAATGTACACCCGCGAAGTTGAAAACCTACACTAGGCGGCTTCGGCAAAAAAGGGTATCCCGGTGAACTGAAAACCCGTAAAGGGCGGTTCACGCAAAAGTTAGGGATTTGAAAAGCAAATGACTGCGGTCCGAATTTGATATTACTGCAGTGAGCATTGGTGCGGGAGAATATACTTGAGGGGTCGATTATCAGATACAATCTCTTCGGAAGTGTGGATACCAGGAAAGCATTGGAGTCGAGCGAGTCATAGGAGGATCAATTCGTGATGTTCGTCTGCATCCCGTTGCCGACATGTGTACAAATTTAATTTGTCAATATATTTATGCTTCTTGTGCATACCTGTATATTTGTCGTGTGTAGCTTCCTCTTTTCAGGAGTTACATCCCGTGTACAAAATTCCGCCCATTCAGGGGCCCAATCAATAAAATATGTTATTCAGTATTTGATGCTGGTTCTTTACTGTTTTGTGCATGATAAACGCCTAGGTTTGATGAAACTAGCATGTGTATAACATCGCTGGCCCTTGCCAACAATTGCTAAAACTTTGAATTAACTGAAAATGATGTCACTAACGCTAACCTGAATAGATTTGGTTGCATAGACTTGTCTTGTCTTGTTTGTGTTGTTGCAGGGTTCGTAGCCGCACGAAGAGGATGATCAAAAGATTGCAGTAACGAAAGACTCGATCCCCATGCAGGTCGCGCTCCCAAGATGACTATGTTCCTTACTGAAGACGGATCGAATTCCCCAGCTAGTCGTAGCTTATTCCAAAGGGCATTCTCCAGCAAAGTCGTTTATCCTCAGCCATGTTTGGCGATTCCAAGATTGTAGACTGTATTCAGACAGTGTATCTCAAGCAGAGTGGTTTAGCCTCAGAAGATTAATATTTCCAATTGGTGCGCTGTATTCAGGCAGTTTACCTTTCCCCGCAGGGTCATTTACTCTCCCCCAGCGGAGTCAGTTGATTTTCCCCAAGAGAATCATCCCATCCCCAGCGGAGTTCCCTTTTCAGCAAGTGTTCGCTTTCCTTCCAGTGGAAATCGAAGATTAAGACTCTCCTCGGCAGAGTTGGTCGTGTGCCCTGGCATTTATTTTGTCAGAATACCGTGTGATATCCGTTCACTCTCCAGCAGAAGTCCAATCATACCGGGCGCATCTGCTATTCCCCAGCAGAGTTATATTCCCCAGCAGGGTGTTACTTCAACGAGGTGCTTGGTTAAGTTCCCAATCCCCAGCGGAGTTGATCCCACTCTTCCAGCATTTATGTTGCTGGAATAATTCTGTAGCACCTGGCTACCCCCAGCGGAGTTGGCATTGTCTTCAGCATTTATTTTGCTGAAGCAGTTTCCTGTATCCTAGCAGTTCGAGTCTGCATTTGCATCGGCATATAGTGTCATAGTTGCATCCACCAAATAAACACGTGTAGCATTTCCATGTCGAATGGAACATTGCGTCATTGTCAAACATATGCATTCTGAAACATGAACCAGGTTGGCTAACTGTTTGTTTCAAGTATTGCTCTCTTGCAGGTGGAAGGAGCTCTTGCTCAAATGAATTACTAAACATTCGAGGTCTAGACGTGAGACATTCAACGAAAATGTCAGCTTTGGCATTATTCCCCACAGGAGTTATGCGGTTAAGCTCTCTTTTTCCCCGAACAGGGTTATTTGTGTAAATTTCTCTTGTTTTCCCCGCCAGAGTTATCATGATGAATCTCTCCTCATTCCCAAGCAGAGTTATTCGTCATCAAAGGGTTTCAGGAATCAGAATTTCAGAGGCTGCCGCCGGTTATCAGAACAGGCGTCCGGTAGTTGGTTTCCAAATATCCCCAGTAGAGTCCGCTTCAAAGTCGCTGTCCCGTCAGTGCTAAGAAGTTTGTGGGTTGGGATCAATGGAGAAATGAGTCCTGACGTGGACAATTTTATCGACAGGTTTTCTTCGTGCTAGAGAAGTGGGGGGCCTAACGTGGACCGATTTATTTCCCCGGATTGATAAGAGGTGTTAGTCCTAACGTGGACAGGTTCGATTTCTCAGAATTGATGGGATGTGAAGTCCTGACGTGGACAGATTGATTTCCTCAGATTGATGATATGTGCTAGTCCTAACGAGGACAGGTTCGGTTTCCCGTATTGATTGAAGGTGAAGTCATGACGTTGACAAAAGTTGATCACTCTTCGTGTTGGTGGCCTGACGTGGACCATTTATTCCCAGCAGATATCTTTCTTCGTAATGGTGAAATGTGCATCCTGACGTGGACAAAGTTATAGGTCTTCGTGATGACAAGATACGCGAGTCCTGACGTGGACAAATTTATTCTTCTTCGTGCTGGCAGAGTGTGTGTCCTGACGTGGACGAGTCTTTCCCCAGCGAGTCGAAGATGTGCAGGTCCTGACGTGGACAAGTTTATCTCTCTTCGTGTTAGTGAAGCGGGAGTCCTGACGTGGACAAATTTTTACTTCCCCGGCGAGTCGAAGGTGTGCAAGTCCTGACGTGGACAAGATTTATCTTCCTTCGTGTTGACGCAGCATAAGTCCTGACGTGGACAAGTTTTATTTCCTCAGCAGAGAAGATGTAGTCCTGACATGGACAAATCAAGACGAGATGTGAGTCCTAACGTGGACAAATCAAGGCGAAAGGTTGAGTCCTAACGTGGACGATGTTATTCCTAACGTGGAAATGATAGTCCTAACGTGGAAAAGATTTATTCCTAACGTGGAAAGGTCCTAACGTGGACGATGTGTATTCCTAACGTGGAAAGAGTGATGCCTTACGTGGAAAGATGGTTTCCTGGCGTGGAAAGAAGTTATTCCTTACGTGGAAAGAGAAGTTGCTTCCTTACGTGGACGAAGAGAGTTAGTCCTTACGCGGACAAGTGATTCCTTACGTGGACCAAAAAAGAGTTAGTTCCTTACGTGGAAAAAAGATTGTGTTCCTTACGTGGAAAGAAAGATGATTCCTTACGTGGAAAGATGCATTCCGCACATGGAAAGATGTTACTCACAAGATGGAAAGAAGTTTATTCCTAAAGTGGAAGGGTGAGTCCTAACGTGGACGATGTATGCATAACCTAGAAAGTTAGTCCTGACGTGGACAGATCCAGACGAAGTCTTAGTCCTAACGTGGACAGTGTTATTCCTAACATGGACAGTTCATTCTCAACGTGGACGATTTATTTCTGATGAAATGCCGACGAATTATCCCCAACAAAGTTGCCGAGATTTTTCCGGGTTGACAGCAGGTGGAGTCCTGACGTGGACAAGTTTTAGTTGAGATTTCTTTGTGTTGACGAAATAGGCGTCCTAACATGGACAAAATTCTATCCCTGTGATGATAGAATCTTTCTCAGGCTGATGAAAATAATCCCCAGCATGTCGCTAACAGATCGGTTGGTTGCTGTAACAGTTAGATTCAGTTGATGGAGTTCGTTCCCCAGGCAGTGGTGCAGTTTATTTCTGCGGTTGGCAAATTTTCGGGTTCTTAGTATTCAACCGTCTCGTACCTCGAATGTTTGAAGGTCGTTCGCTCTTCATCCAACGGGTCCAAGTCGCTTGAATAGGGGCAGCTGTTGCACCCTAAAATTTGCTCAATCTATTTCACTTGGTTTATGTTTCAATTGCATTAGCATTTTGCATATAGAGTCATGTACATAGCCTAATCATCTGCATAGCATAGCATAGCAAGTCATCCAACCAGGGACCAAGTACTATTCTTATCTCTATGAGCCTATCAAGAGGTTATTAACCAAATTCAAGCATATCCAAGTCATCAGGAAGAATGGAAAAGCTAAAGAGGTCAATGGATCCAGCAGTGCATCTATCTCCTATCTGAGGGTATCTGAGGATCATCAAAGAAGTTGTGAGCTGTGAATTGAGCTGAGCATGGAGAGTATCTAGACATCATGGAAGACTTAGAAAGTCATTTGGAGAAGGAGACAAGTCATTGATATGATCACAAGAGTTGCAGTTGAAGACAGTCAACTAGGGTTTCATCTGAGTCAACTCTAGGTCAACTCTAGGTCAATTGGTTGATTGAAAGGCATTAAGGTCTATTGGAGAGATTTGGGGTTCATCATTTGACATGTAGAGAAGGATATGGTGATATGCTAATAAGAAATCAAGAGAAATCAAGGAGAAGAGGAGTTTCTAAATTAGGGTTTCTGTGTAAAATCCCCTAGTTTAGGTCAAACTTCCAAGCAAGATGAGTCAAAATCCAAGCTTCAAATCGATCCTTGGCAAAGATGAAACTTGTAGAGTATCTCAAGACCTTTAATTTGAGTGGTGGAATACATTAAGGATATTTATAGAACTCAAGTTATGGTCCTTGCAAGTTACAGGTCATCTGAGGTATCTGAAATTTTGTCTGTGAAAGTTACTTGTCTTCCAAGCAATTTTTACCCCTCAAGGAGATTTCAAATGAATTTCTGGTCAACATAAGAGTTGTTCCTAATTGTCTTAGCTTTCTATAATGGTATGGTATGCCTTCATATGATTTGTGGAACTCTACTTATGGTCTTGGAAAGCAAAGGGTATTTTGGTCATCTGAGAATTACAGGTCATTTCAAGCCTATGCCCAAAACTAATACAAGGAAGCTTCAAATGGAAAACTTCACCACATCAAACTTGCTCCAAATGACATTTTGAGTCTAGAAAAGTGACCATTAAAGATTGGAAAAGTTCATAGCTCAAGGTTTCAAAATTGGTGAATTTAATGAATAAAAAATGACCTAAATTTGAGATTTTTCATAATTTGGCCAAATGGGGTGAAATTATAGGTCATTTTGATTGGAAAAAATGTTTTAAGAACATTGGCAAAAGTGGATTTTTGAGTTTGGTTCAAGATTTGAAAGATATGCATGGTTACTTACAAAAGAAGTTACATAATCCAAATCCAAGGGAAAGTGTGCATGGGAAGTTTCTCCAAGGTTATAGGACTTTCTAATTACATCTATATATTGAATTGAAGAGATTCATGCCATGGTTGGTGAATCACTTTGTTCAAAACACAAGTTATACATCATTCTTCCAATTTGCAAAATCACTTCAAACTCCACCAAATCTCTATCAATTTCCATTTTTCTTGATTTGATCATCATCAATATCATTCATAGATCACAATTCACACAAGAATTTGGCTGAATTGAAGAGAAATCGTGCCATACACCTTCATAATCCAAGGTGCAAGAACTTTGGGATTGCTGAATTCAAGAGGATTGAACAAGAATCTTTGCATACAGAACAAAGAATTGAGTGTGTGGATCAAGTTCAGAGCATTGAAAGCATTGGATCAAGAGAATTCCATAGCTGTTTTCACCATTTATACCAGGTAAGTTTTCTCTTCGAATTGACTGAATTAGTTAGAATCATAGTGAATCATTAGGTTAGAATGGTTAGGCATAGTTAGGTGATTGATTTTGGTGAATTTGAGACCAATCCATGGAGGTTGCCATTGGTGTGCACAAGCTGTTAGGGTTTAGAACTCATGGAATATTGCACGATAATCTTGGATCCATAGCTCAGATTAATCAGCATAAGGTGTAGAGCATGTTAGGGCAAGAATTAGAAAGAATTGAGATGGTTGATAGCAGGTGATAATGATGGATTCAGAATGTTACACCTATCGGGTTCACTTATTGGTTGAGTTTTAGAAAGAACTATGGCCATGGTTGTGTAGAGGGGAAGGAATGGACCAACTTTGCTTTTCATATCGTGTGATTTCATGGAAGAACAAGGGAGAACAGAGAACTGGAAAACTCGTGCATGGTGATGAGATTCTCTTAAACCCTAGGGTTTCAAGGTTGAAGATGAACTTTGGGCCACACGATTCATGGTTTGACCTTGACTCTGAGACTAATCCAATGGTTGTGGTTTAAAATGAAAAACGGAGGGAGATTCAAAAGGTGCTACGCACCGTTTCATTTATTCATTCTGAATGGGCTTCGTAATCGCTTGCTATTCGTACCCCCAAACGCAAGGCCCAATGAGATTTTAACTAGAATTCTTGCTATATACACTGTTTCGTGTTTTTTTTATTTTTTGATGAAGCTTTCTGATTACTGGGCCCAGACGCGCTTGCTATGCGCGCCCCCAGTCTGGGCCCATTTTATTCTTTTAACTGATTTTATATACTTCCTGCACCCCATTCTCATTTAATTCCATTTTAATTTCTTAATTCATTTCAATTCTTTGAAAAATCATAAAAAATAGAAAAATGCATGTTTTTTAATGGTTATTTTTGCATATTGTTCATAATTTTGTCAAGAAAATTATCACATAAAAAAATTTTAGCATTTCATTTTATTTTATATTTTTGGCATATTTTTCTTTTAAATAGGATTAAATAACATTTAGTTTAATGCATGAATTTGTTAATTTTGGTTTGATTAGATGCTTTAATATTTTTGATCCATTCTTTTTAGGTTGATTAGTAGAGAATGTTAGCTTGTATATAAAATTTAGTTCATATTTTTAGGACTTAATTTTTAGGTGTTTTGTTTAGGTGTGAATAACATGATCAAAACTAGGGTTTAGGAGATAACATAGATGAATTACATCATTTCCCTTAGGAGTTGTAGATTGAATCTTTGGGGTATGGGACTATAGGGATTAGGGTAGTTAATAGATCCCTTAGAAATTACTAGGTTTCCCCTACTGCTATTAGTATACTGCTTATATCTGTTTGACTGTGTGGTGTGCCCTCTCTAGGGTTATTTCATTTGTCTGTTTGGGGTATTGGGTTTGTTTGGGGATTGGGAGAGCTGAAGCTGTGATGATGAAGGCCATTGGAGATCAAGAGATTGAAGACCAACTTCCAGAGTTGATAAGGAGCATCCTTTGCTGGCAGCTGTTGAGGCTATAGGGTTTAGGAGCTAGGAAGAGCTCTAGAGTAGAAAGCTTGATTCACAAATTTGGAAGGCCTTGTCTGCCTCCATCCTTTCTCTATGATTCAAAGTCTCTTTCAAATATCCACCTCCTTACATTGGAAGGATTAGTGATTGTATTTGAAAGATAGAACTTTTGAGAGAAAACTGTCTGTATAATGTTAACAGTTAATGAGCCACCCTTGGTAGGCAGTTGACTGTATAACATTCATTCCATCTTGTTGACTGATATTCATCTTGGAGATTGAGACGTGAAGAAAAGCCATTATAGATTGAAGACTGATGATAAGGACCTTGCTTCAAGGCTGTGGAGATGGAGATTGATGCTTGCTGAAGCTTGTAGCTGTTTGATGATGACTTGAAGTCAGATGTTGATGCAGAGCTGCTGTGGCTGTTTATTTTTAGCTGTTTAATTCTGATGTATTGTTTGGTTTTCCCTGACTGTATTGTTTGCTGTTTAACCTGCTGGGTTAGAAGTGAATTTTGTTCACTTTTGCCTATTGTTTTCTAGGTTCGAGGTTGAGTGGTGTCGCTACTGCGAAAATCGGCGCCGGCTGACAGAAGAGTCGCCACCGTGCGTTATTTATCCCTCAGAGCGGGAAAGGAAACGCTCGAAGTAAACCTCGCAAAAAACGGGGAAAAGGTATGGTCATCGCAACCATAGCCTGGGTTCGGGAGTCGGTTACGCAAGGGGAAGGTATTAGCACCCCTCACGTCCATCGTACTCGACGGGATCCACGCTTGCTTGGGTTGTCTACTGGATGCAAAACAATCTATCTACGGCTGCTAAGTCTAAACGGAAGGGAATTGACTCGATAGAGCGTCGCACTCTATGCCTACGTATTCTCAAGAGAGAAAGTCAGAGTCAACGTAGTTCGGGACTACGGGGAAAATTGGCTCGTCAAGACCTCGCGTCTTGTGCCTACGTACTTCCACTGGATGGAAGATCAGAGCTTTACGTAGTTCAGACTAACTACAGCTAAACAAAACATTCTCACACAGCAGTGAGAAAAACAACTGGTTTCACAGGGTCGGGAACCTATGGTCAAAACTACGGCTTGGTCTCAAATGCACTTGGGCAAGAGAGAAAAAGGGTACTCAATTAATCGTCAGCGGGAAAGTCTCGATCGCACAGCCGCGAGAGAACAACAGTCAGTCGTTAGTGTGCTCGCTAGGATATCGCATCCTATGCCTACATATCTTCGTCTGGTACGAAGAATCAGAGCAGCTGTAGTTCGGCTACTATCGGACCACAGCTCAAATCTCGTTTTATTCATCTCTGAAAAATGGTTACAATGAGTGGATGCTGAAATAAATCTCCTAGGAAACGCTATCCTATTCTATCTTGAAAAATTGAATGGAATACGGCCCCCTAACAAATGGGCTTCTAAGCTATCCTAAAAGTCGTAAAATAAAGTCTATGAAAATATCCCTAAAAGAAAATGCTTTAAAAATATTAAACCTACTTTAATATTTTTTCTCTTTTTTCTCCTTTTCTCTTTAACATATTTTTCATATTTCTCCAAATATTTTTTCTCTATTTTTTTCACAATGTTTTTCCTATTTTTCTCACGATATTTCTCTTATTTTCAATATCTTTTTTCTCCATATTTTTCAATATATTCTTTCCATATTTCTTTTTTTCACAATATCATTTTTCTTTATTTCTTTTTTTTTTCAAATATATTTTTTCTATTTTTCTTCTTTTCTTTTGTGCAACAAGTAAAAAATAAAAAAAGAAGAAAGAAAATAAAAGGGGCTGGGGGGTGTAACTGGATTACAGGGGATAACAAGAAAATAAAACAAACTGATTGTTTGGGGCCCAGCCCAATTCTCTTCCTCAAAAAAACGCAGGAGGGTGTGTGTTGTGTAATCTGGGGGTGTTGCCAGAAAAATTAGGGCCCAGACCCGTTTGCAGCCAAAAAAAAAAAACGTGAGGGTGAGTGTGTCAAAAAATTGTAATTGGGCTTGGCCCTGATCCACCCTTCGTCCTCCTTGCTTCACTCTCAGAACAGAAAACCCTAATCTACTCTCTAACTTCCTCCGCCGCCGTGAACCTCCGTTTCAACCTTACTCGTTTTTTTTATCTTCCCCTCAAATCCTCTCTCAGTCTCACAGTATTCTTGCTATCAGATAATCCCAAACCAAATGCACCATGAATCTGATCATCAACAAACGTGAAGATCCCTGGAGATGTTGGACGAAGATGCTATTGAAGTTCTGAGACGAACACATTGAATCCCTGATGCAGACGTTTGGAGGATCATTCTTCCTGATGAATTTCTGGTGATGCTCGTTTGATGAGGATCTTGGAGCTCACGGAGCGTTCTTGGATCTATTCGCTGATGAATTCATTGCTTGCTCTGGTGAAGAGATTCTGGAAACGCGTTGAAGGTTGTTGAACAAGGAGGATCCGAATCTTGAATGTTCTTGTGATGATTCGCATGGATCTGAGAACAAACATTGTTGGTGAATTCTGGAGAGCTGAGGATGAACACCGATGATGCTGATGAAGATGATCGGCGAAGACTGATGAGATCATAGAAGATCATGAATTTCTGGACGGTCTCGTGAAGAACAATGATGGTGTTCTTGGCCATTGTTGATGAACTTTCTGGAAATCCGTTGAAGGAACTGACGAATATGATGAAGGTTTCTGAAGGTGGTTGAAGGTGGATGATGAACGGTGTTGGAGATTTCTGGGTTTGGTTGATGAAGGAGGAGGTTGACGATGAATTTCTGGGGAGTTCTTGAAGGTTGGATGAGCTTTCCGGTGGCATCTCCGGCGACGGTTGGAAACGGTTGAGGGAGATGAAGAAGGGAGGAAGATGAAGATTAGGGAGGTTTCTGGGATTGTGGTTTTCCGGCGACGGTTGGTGGTGGCCGCCGGCCATGCAGGCCGGCCGGTGGCGATCTCAGGCGAGGCGACGGGAGAAGGACGCGTGGTGGAGGGACGGTGGAGTGGAGGCGTGCATGCCCTCCACGTGTGAGGCTGAGAGAGAGAGAGGCAGTGAGGTGGCGTGATTTGGACGCTGCAGGGTGGGGCCTCTTTTCTTTCAACACGTGTCTGGCTATTTATATGGCTGAGATTCGCTGGCGTGCTCTGGAAGGATCTGGAAGAAGCTGGAAATATCTGGAATGAATTTTGGACGTTGCTGGACTTTTTTCTGAATAAAAAAAACCCACTTGCTGAACAAAAAACCAAACTGGGCCTTGGCTGCATTAAGCCCAAAACGAAAATGACTGAAAAAAAGCTGCAAAAAAAACTGAAAAGCAGAATTAAAGCCCAATTATCATCTAATCCTAATTAATCTCAATTAACTAAACTAATCTTAATTAATCTAATCTAATAATATTCTAATAAAACCTATATTAAAATCTAAAAAAAGACTATTATTTATTAAACTCTATAAAAGAAAAAAGACTATTAATCTCTATATCTAAAAAATGAATTAAAACATATTAAAACTATTTAATCTATTAAATTTTATACTAATATTCTAAAAATGATAAAAGCTATTAATATTCTACAAATGGAAAATGCTATTTAAATTCTATTAAAAATCTAAAAACTATATTATCTAAAAACATTAAAGTCTATTAAAAAATTCTACAAATGATTTAAAATCCATTAAAAAATCCTATTAACCCTAAAAATGATTTAAAAAACTATTTAAAGCCCTAAAAAATCCTATAAAATCCAGAAAAATCACCATAATTCCCAGAGGGACAAAATGAGCACCGAACGACACAAAAATAATCGGTAAAAATAAACGGGCACCGAAATATCCCAAAAATACGATTCTACTGATCAAAAACACCTGAAACACGAGACGAGAGCTGTGATCCCTGATAAAATCAAAACAAATGAACAATGCAATGTATGCAATATGCAGATGCGAATGCGATTATGCGTCGAAACATCGAGCCAAACGCGAGACCCGGTTGGTCAAATTTTGGGGTGCAACAAGTGGGACTCCCTTGCCTCGCTTGTATTGTTGCATCTATGCATTTTACTGCTTTACTGTATATTTGCTATTGTTTCTGTTTCCGTCTATTCCCTTAGGATCTCTGTTTCTCTCTGCGCAAGAGAGGAGCATGATAGACGTTAGGTCTTAACCCATGCATGATAACATTAGGTTAGTTTGATTCCCTTCGCAACCGTAGGTTAGAGTTCTGTCTCTTCTCTCTCAAAACAAACAGAAAAACACAATAATATTTCAAACACAATAAAAGACACTTCTTCCGTAAAAGAATGTGAACTCATCAAAACGTCATTTTTGTCCGCTTGGACTGTTAATCAGAAAACCCTTTTTCAGAAGGAATAAAAACAATCAAGACAAGCCTGTGTCTTCCGTGGCCCGAACTACGTTTGCTCTGATCTTTCATGCTGTATGAAAGTACGTAGGCATAGGATGCGATATCCTAGCGAGCAACCTTCCCCTCCTTTCCCGTAGGTAGGCGAACTACGTTGACTCTGATTTCTCGTTCCAGACGGGAATACGTAGGCATAAAGCGCGATACTTTGCCGAGTCATTTTCTTTTCTTTTAACCCCTGACCTTTAGTTTAGATAGAATAACAATCCATACCCGAAAACAAGCGTGGATCCCGTCGAGTACGACGGACGTGAGGGGTGCTAATACCTTCCCCTTGCATAACCGACTCCCGAATCCAGGTTTTTGTTGCGATGACCATACCTTTCCCGTCTTTGCCGTAGGTTTACTCTGAGCGTTTCCTTTCCCTCCCGTGGGGTAAATAACGCACGGTGGCGACTCTTCTGTTCAGCCGGCGCCGATTTTCGCAGTAGCGACACAGAGGACTCAGGGTGACAGAACTGGAAGCGAGAGAACCGAGGATGAGAAACCGGAAGGAGGATGCAAATGCAAAAACAGGATGCAGTGCACTGGTTTCAAGAATTTCAACGGTCAGTTGTAGATATTTTCTAGGAAAAGCTGAAAAAGGTTTTTGACTTTGAAATGTAAGATTGTTTTTATTTTGCAAAGGACAGTTGGATTCCTTGAAACTACAAATGATATGATGCTGGATGCAATGCACAAGCACACAAGCAAACAAAAGGTCCTAGGTTAGAGGAATATGAGCGGAGCCAAGGTCTACCCATCCCGAAAGGTATGTACTATGGGTTAATTGTATCTACAGAACAAGGTCCTAAAGAGGTGCCCAAAGTCACTAGTTCATCTTTCGGATATTATCAATTTCCCAACTACTCGGTGGTTAATAATATTCTCAAGAGAACCTCTTTTGAGTGTAGTATCGCGTAGCAACTATTTCAGGAATACTTCCTCATAGTCCCTGCACTACGTCCTAATAAAGGCCAAAGTGGGGTTAAAGGTAACTACGGTCCCCAGTATAGAGGTGGCAATGAAATCCATTTAGATAATATCCATCCAATAAGTCATCCATCCAATCCATCCATAAGACAAAAAATAATTTAATGGATTTGATCCAATCCATCCACTAAGTCATATGGATGGATTCAATCCATCCATCTCATTTTATAAATCCATAGGATATTATGTTGTCACTTATTAAATTAAGAATTTTTAAATTAATTTTTTGGATTGATGGATATCCATCCATTAGAAATATGTTAATGGATAGATTGGATGAATTTTATCTTTTAATGGATGGATTGGATTGGATTTTTATTAAGAGAGTTTAGTGGATTGTTAATGGATTAATGGATTTCTTTGATCCATCCATTAACAATCCAATCCATATCCATCTAATCCATCCATTTTGCCACCCCTACCCCAGTATCACAGGCTCCAATTGAGAATAGTGAATGTTTTCACGATTAACTCGTTCAACAATACTACTTTTCAAAAGGGCCTCAACTGAGCGGTGATTCTCAAGTCAACTTGGTCGGGATTCAACTCCCTATAAGCCTCGTCGAATATATCACCTTCCTATAAAAAATTGCACTCAAGTCCGGGTGTAGGACATATCTCACAATAATGATACCCCAAGCAAGGTACAACATGAATATATATAAGCAAATAATATAGCAAATAGCAAGCATAGAAAACAAGTTAGGGATAACCCTCAAAAACACAATAAAGAATTCCCCAGTAAAGTCGCCATTTTCTGTTGTGGTGAGAATATGATATCAAATTATTGATTAATTTGAATCACAATCTTGGTTCACAACTGGTCTTTAATTTATCCAAAGGAAAGGTTAAAGAAAGGAAAAACCTATATTGCATCCTAAACACAATGCGGGGAGAGATCTAGGATTCGGGGGTTGGTTAAGATTAGGGAAGGTATTAGCATCCTAAACTTTTGTAGTACTCTACAGGAACCTCTTATTTTAATGTGCTATTGCTATGGTTATCTGCTTAAAGGTAATTCTAGGGGTTAAGGGTAAAGAGAAAGACCTAAGGAGTTAGTCCTAAGTTTACTCGCCAAGATTCGCATCTTGTGCCTACGTATCCGAGGTAGGGGATGAAATCAGAGTAATCGCAGTTCCACTCATAGAGGGAGGAAGAGAAACTTCTTGACTGTGGTCAAGGTTCCAGGGGGATGTAAACATTCATATGGAAGTGCTTACTTGGAGTGCGGGGACTCCTAATTCTACATTGTAAAGTTGAATTGAAAAGGGTGTAGGTAGGTATTCCACGGCAGGAATCTACATGGAGTGCGGCGACTCCTAATCCTAAGGCTAGGATAAAAGGTAAAGTTGTCCACGACAGGATATCTAAGCATGAGTACGGCGACACAAGGTCTTAAGGTTGGGAAAAAGGTGAGGGTGTGACCACGCCGGGACGCCAAAGCACGAGTACGGTGACTCGGATCCTAAGGCTAGGATGGGGTGAAGGTTAAGGACTATTGACACGACGATCAAACAGTTAGACCTTTCCTTCGGAGGGCGAAATAACGGTAAAACAGAAAAAATGATTGAAAATGGATAATAACAATGATATGATAAGCATAATGGAGTTGGAATTAAATTGATAAATTGGAAGAGTTAGATGTGATTAGGTTTGATTTGTTTTTGATTATTTTTGAGAAAAATTATGGTTAAGTCTAGTTAAATACGAGATAGGCGAAATTAAATTGAATTTGAAGAGAGGAATTAGACTAATTAATCTTAATTTAAACAAAGAGTTAATTATTATTATTTTTCTTTAAGAAAAATTGGTTAGGAAAGAATTAAAAAAGTTCTAAGTTAATTAAGAAAAATAAAAAATGTTGTTTTTGGATTTTTGAATAATATACCCTTTTAGGGGTGCTCTTTAATTTATATAAAAAAAAAATAGATTAAATTGAATTGAACTTTTTTATTATATGTTGACATAAGATTAAGATCACAAATTAATTAAAAATTAAATGTATTTTTGTTTTTTTATTATTTTTGTAAATAAATTAAGAACAATTAAACTAAATCTCAAATTGTTTTTAATTATTTTTGAGAATTTTGAGTTAAGATAGAAATTAACAAAGTTATTTAAAAAAAGGTTAAGTTCATTAGAATAATAAAAGAAAGGTTTTTGGATTTTTTTATGTCTAAATTGAAAAGATATTAGATTAAAAAAAATTATTTTCTTTTAGTAAAAAAAACTCTAGAATTCAATTTAAGTAAACTAAAACAAATAGATTACTAAACTAAATTCAGTTTTAGATGAAACCTTATTTTTGTGTATTTTAAATATTATTAAGGAAAAAAAGAACTTAGACTAAATATTTTTTTTATTTTTTTATTATAAGCAAAAATTGAATTAAAATTAAATTAACATTTTTTTGTACATTTAAAATTAAATTCGTTTTTATTATTAAACTAAATATATTTTTCAGATTTTAATATGTTAGTGGGTTAGTAGTAATTAGTGTTATTATTAATAATAATTATAATTACAAAATACATGCAGAAATAAAAAAAGAAACAAATAAAATAAATAAATAAAGAAAATGGGTCGGGCTGAGTGATGGATCCCTAGACCCGACCCGGTGTGTTAAAGATAAGAGGGGTTGGGCAGAGAAATTAGGGTTCTAAGACCCATTTGCTGCATGCGGCGGCAGACCTTCATCTGGGTCCTTGCTGTGTTTTTTCCATTTCATTATCACTTCTCTCTTCTCCCCACTTCCATGGTTGTTCCATCTTGGAACGGTTTTGAATGAAGACAATGATGAGGATCTTGATTCCTCTGAGTCTGGTGGTGATCTTCGTTCTTGTTTATCGTTTATTGGCCGCGGTTTTGATTTGTTGTGTGGATGAACGGTTTTGGTTTGCTTAATAGGGCGATGATGGTTTCCTGAGCCCTTGTGGATTTTTTTGGTTACGATTTGTGATGACTTTTGATCTGTGAGATTTTTGACGGATGATTTTCGGTTTTCTTGATGGAAGTTTGATGATTTTTAGATGACGTTTTTCGTCTGAGATGGGATCCGCGATTTTGGTTGTGACCGGATGAATGTTTCTATGATTTTTTCGGTCTGATGATTATATGATTTTTTTTTCGCCCCCACCCTATTAATGTTATTCCTTCTTCTTATAATCTTCTTCTTGAACATGGCTTTGAAAGACTTTAAAAATTATTTCCTGCTATTGATCGAACATGTTTTAACATGTCCTGTGATTTCCATATTCGGATTTTTATGGTAATGGTGGAAATCTTTGCCATTTTCGGATTGATGTTGTTGGATTTAATTTCGGATCTTGCCCCTTTGATGGTCATTTTCGAATTTGATTATTTCCATATCTATTCATGATTTTCGGACATTATTATTAATTTTTTTTCTATGATAATGAGTTCGGATTTAATTTGTTTGTTGGATTGATTTTGAAGTTGGATATGGATTCGGATCTGGATCTGGATATGGATCTAGATTTGTTTCTGATTTGTATTTCAGATTAAGGACCCGTTTGGCTACAAAATCACTTTTCCGAAATAAGATCTTTTTCTCTCTCTCTCTGGACGCTTTGAACAGAAATCTGCCAGTTTTTCCGAGGTCGGAAAGTAACACGGGGAGTTTGGCGGCATTCACTTGTTACCCCTCCCGGACCCGATGATGAAGCTTTTCTGAGGGTCCGAAAATTAAAAATGAAAATCCTTTTTTTTAGATATTCAAACTTCTAACCATTTGCCGATGTTTTTGCAGGTTTTGGAAGCTTGAAGACGGGACTTAGAAATTTAGGAAAAAAATTAGGATTAGGACTTTAATTTGTGATCAAGAATCCGAAGAAAACGTAACTTTGTAATACTGAATTTGTAATCCAAAATAAAGCTGTAATTCTATATTCTTGATGTAATTCAAACATTGTACGGAAATTGGCCTTGAATAGAATAAATAGATTCAATCTTGTAGCAAGAATGAACTTTATTCCTCCGCATTTAAATTCCAAGTCGTGTCTTGAATAAACTTTGACTTTTGTAACTTGAATTTGAATCAACTGATGCTTGTGAAAAAACTAAATTGATATCCATTATAAATCCGATGCAAAATCATGAATTTCATTGTGCTTCTGAAATTTAAACTCGTAACCAGCAAAGAAATTGAATACGTGCTCGAACTTGTTTAGATAACTTATTTAAAATAAATCTTGCATCGATTCAAACCCCAAATCCTTTCATATTTTAACGCCCTCAGATCAAAACGGTTCATAATTCGATAAAATTTTTAGCCTGTCTATCACACCTGCAAAACAAAACAAACTGGGCAAACCGGTTAGCGGTTGGTTAAAACAAAAAATGGAATAAAATAAATGCAAAATGATCAATGATCTAAGGGTACAATTTGGGATATGAAAATCCTATATGAACCTCTTGAAAGTGTTTGTGTTATGGTAATTTGCTTACTAATGTTTGGAAATGTTCTATTTTTGGATTTTTATGAGATAGGGAACCTAAAGTGGTTTATTACTAGTGTGCTCGCCAAGACTTGGCGGTCATATGACTACGTATCCTAAAAAGGATGAAATCAGAGAAATCGTAGTTCACCTAACTACGGGTGAAGAAAACTTGATAGCGGTCAAGGTTCCAAATGGGAAAGTAAGGTTCTATAACAATAACATTTACATGACTTTAAAAAGTCAAAGAGTTTACAAACTCTAACCTTAGACTAAATTGAAAGGTTGGTGACTTGAAAAAGTCAAAAGGGGTAGTTGAGGGAATGTTATACTACCTATGACATAAAGTTAACAAAAGGGATCTTTCCTTTGGATTTAGGAAACAAAAGGAAATAGAAAGGAGAGAGAGAGAGAGAGAGAGAGAGAGAGAGAGAGAGAGAGAGAGAGAGAGAGAGAGAGAGAGAGAGAGAGAGAGAGAGAGAGAGAGAGAGAGAGAGAGAGAGAGAGAGAGAGCTAAAAAGCTAACATCACTAGGGGTGACTTGACAAAGTCAAAATAACCATGAGTATATGGGTGATAATGTATGAGATGAACAAGAATGACATTCAAACATGATATCAAAGTAAACATGACAAAGGATGACATTTAAACATGATATCAACCAAGATGGATAAAGAATGATAAAGATGATGTTCAAACATGAAATCAATCAAGGCATACAACTCATGAAAGAGATGACATTCATACATGATATCAACTATGATATTTAATGAGATATAACAAAGTCAAAATGAACATGGTAACAACCAAATACATGAAAGTAGGTGTGACAACATCTAAGACTTAATAAAGTCACAAATAAATCATGGTAATAACCAAGGATGACATATAAACATGGATGATATATAACCAAAGCATACATGTGACATGGTTCTAACAAGACCAAAGTGACAACATAAGCATAGCATATCAAAGCATGTTCATATCAATAACATGTGAGCATGGACATAAATGTAATCAAAAATATCATCATGGTTATGAAGGATAAACAAAGGTCCAAATAAACATGTGAATCATGGATATAGACAAGGATTCAAATCAACATGGATATAACAATATCAAACATGGATGAATTAAGGTGAGATGGTTTAGGGTTGACAACTAACACGACTTAATCATGAATACAATTCAAAATTTCAAACAAATGGAAAAGTTTAAGGTATCACTTAATCATGAATACAAAGCTAGACATGGCTCAAGACATAAGGTAACAACCAAGGGTTCATCATGGTCACAATCAAGTCTAAACATTTCAAACGGCTTAAACCTGATAAGCATGAAGTTCAAGAACCAAACAAAGCCATGGTATCAAAGGTAAGGGAAATCATGAGCATATGATCAAAGATGGTTCAAAAACATAACAAGCATGCATTAAAAGTTCAATATGGTGTAGGTATCATGTAAAAGTTAAGAGAAATGTTTCATAATCCAACATGAGGAAACAAGACATGTATACATGAAAATCAAGCATTAAATTACACTAAACTTAGAAAAAATGAAAAGGATCATGTTACTAACATCAAAAAAGGTTCACAAAATGTTCATAACATTCACAAACATCAATATAGTCAAGCAAAATCAAAGAAATAATAAAAAAGGCACACTTAATAACCTAAAAAACACCTTAAAATGTTTTTTACCTTGACTAAGTAAAAATGTGCGAAAATAATATTATTTTTGGAAATTTTTCAAGATTGTCAAAATAGGCATGACAGAGAATGGGTGTGCAAAAAGTCAGCCCAAAATGATAAATGGTTAGTGAGTTATGATCAAATGAAAATGAAAAAAATGGGAAATGAAACAAGGGCCAAAAAGAAGGGAAATGTCTCATGTGAGGTTTGAACCCACGCCCTCTGGCATGCAGGTTAAAAACCTAGACGCTGGGCCACTTGCTTGGCCCAGGAAAAACACACGCGCATTCAATTATATTTGGAAACAAGTTACAAATCATAAAAGAAAAAAAAACACAAAAGGACTGGGGCGAGGGGGATTCAAACCCCAGTCCTCAGCTTCAAACACAAACACACTTACCACCATGGCGCAACGCCCAAGTCAATAATATTGTGGAAACTAAAAAAATATATATTGAAAGTTCTGCCAAGCACACGATGGATGTTATTACCAAAGTTATAACATCCACTGTGACATTGACTATTGTACTAACTAATAACACTGTAAGTAAAAGCAGTAAATAACACAACAATTGTTCACCCAGTTCAGTGTCAACAACACCTACATCTGGGGGCTACCAAGCCAGGGAGTAAATTCACTATCAACAGTATTAATTCAGAGTCAAACACACCAGTTTGCACTCCTCACTTAAGACCTACCCAATGACACTTCGGCCTAGAGACACTCTAGACCTGAGTATTCCCATATATAACTCACAATTACAAAAACAATATGAAGAGACACTTCATACACACCTTCATCTTGCTTCACAGCTTTTACCAAGGTACACACACTCTTGCTTCACAGCTTTGAGTGAGACACAACTTAGAATCTACCTAACCAATGCAATCATCCAACAGACAATTGCTTGGAGTACAAGTATTCCTAAGAATCAATTCACACGTGAAGACTAGCCATATTCACTCACAAGGACTCTCAATTAGGTCTCTCTATTCTTCTGTCAAGAGCTGCTGTTCAGGATTGCTTCTTCTGATATTTATAGCAGTTGTTAGTCCTTTTGGGCCTTGGTGCATAAATTAGGTTTTATTCATAACAAACCTATTTTCAATAATCTGCACGCTTGCCACTGAATTCAGGGATATTTTAGTTCTCCTAGGGATTTTAGAAAGTCTCCTGATATCCAGCTTGAGCTCCTATTATGTTTCCTGGTTTCTAGCTACCAGGAAAAAAAACCTGCGCTTGATGTCATACGACCCAAGTCATAACATTGGGTATGACATTCAGCTTAACTTGCTTTTAGCTAAGTCAACTTACCCTGCACAGACCATATTATGTACTCACTAACATCAGTCATGACATACATACATGCTCTAGTGTTTTTCCACAAAATGCAGCCAATCAAGAGCACTTACAAACTCCCCCTTTGACAAATTTTTGGCTAAAACACTGTCATCATATCAGAGATTTACACAGCAGAAGACTCAACATATACCCTTGTTAACTATCTGTAGAATACCACTACAGATGTCACTCTTTACACATAGAGTTACTCCCCCTCAACTGATACATCTTATCAGTTGAACACTTCTCCTGCACACCCTGCAGTTACATATACACACACATTCTGAAGTCATCTGAAGTCATACATACCAGTGTTACTCCCCCTGAAGGGATGCACACTACTCTCTTGCAGACACACTCATACACTCCTAGACACCTTCTAGGATCACACAGTATAGCAACTTCAGCATAAACCAGGAAATTCCTAGTACTAACAGGCATTCTTACATAAGCACAAGCTAGGAATCTACACACAACAACAACAATTTATTACTAACAGCACTAGCAGTTGTTATCACACATGCATCTTCAGCATCACCTATAGTTATACCTGAAAATATGCAAGTCTAATATTGTATGCACAATGGCACGTATGCCCAAGCACTATTCTGCCAGCTTTTTCACTTGTTCTTCCACCTGCTCTTCTACCTGCTGTGCCATACCTGTTGTTTTCTATTATCTATTTATCTCTCCCTCTTTTTAGCCACAAATTAGGATCCTACTAAATACTTAGCATAGATCATACAGTGTAACATTACAATTGTTAGGGGTTACATTACAGCAAAACTTCTCTTTGAAGAGCATCACAAATTCAGGTTATACAAAAAATCAACCTAGAAAGAAACAGCAGTAGCAACACCTCATTTTGAGACATCAATCTTCTTCTTCAGCTGAGCTGGACCTGTCCTCCTCAGTTTTTGCAGTGCCTTCTTCTGAGCTGTCAGCAGCATCTTCTAAGCCAACTTCCTGACCATCATCTTCCCTTGCATCCTCAGCTAGTTCAGCATCCTCATTTTGCTCCAGAGTTATTAGCAGCTTCCCAAGAGTTAGCTTCCTTGCATCCAGTTCTCTGCGGGTTTCTTTGATTATTGCCATCACTTCAGCTTTGCTGGTTTTGAGGCCCCTTTTGGATGTCTCAGAGGATGTCATGGCAGTATCTGGAACATGAGTTCCTTGAAACAACTTATGATGGAAGGCTATGGGAGTTTCTCTTTTGCTTGCTACATCACTGTTCTTGAGGATATTTGGAAATTATGCTAACATAATTCCACAAATGAGTGAAGGAAATGTTATGGGTCCTTTTATGCTATAACTGCCAGTATACTTCATGGTTTGATCAAAGATGTAGGTGCCATAATTCATTTTGGTCTTGGTCCCTAAAGCATAGATAACCCTCCCTGGGATGGTGGCCACTGATGATTTGTGATTAGTTGGCACCCAGTTTGCAGAACCAATCTTGTGTAGGAAGACATATTTCATACTTAGCTTGCTGGAAGCAAGCTTCCCTTTTGATGGCCACTTTCTGACTTGATTCCCAGTAATCACTTGGCATATTTTGTTGTCAGGGATGGTTAACTCAGGCTGAGCTTCATTTGTTCTTTCAAGGAAGTTGTTGATGGTAATGGGAGTGAAGATGACACAATTTCCTCTAACAAAGACTTTCCCAAACTCAGTAGTTTTTCTATCAGCACATTTATCAGATAAATTAACTATAAATTCTTTGACCAGAATTTCATAGCATTGGGAGAACTAAGTTACAGCTTTTATCAAGCCAGCATCACAGATGAGGGCCATAATCTCCTTGTTTTCAATAGCATTTTGTGCAAGCTCTCTCTCCAGGGCCAACCTCTTTTGGTAGACATACTTCCACCTGATAACACCTGAGGAATAGTGAAAGGAGATGTTGTCAATGGGCACCTCAGGGACCTTTTCATCCATTTTCCTCTTTGAGGGTTTCTTCTTAGGTTGGATGTCAGTGACATCCTCACCAACATCAGACTCAGTCTCTGATTCAGTACCAGATTCAACCTTCCTCTTCTTGGTGACTACTTTGCTCCAGCCTTTGGGAGGTCCAACTTATCTTCTTTTAGTTTTAGGCTTCTTTGTGGGAGTGTCGTGTTCATCAGTCTTCTTTGTGAGGCTGTCTTGTTCAGTAACCTATTCAACTGCCTTTTTCTTGGGGGGACCTTGATCAGCCACCTTTTTACCTTTCCTTGTCATAAGCCTTTTGGCAATGCCAGGATTGATTTTTGCTATTATATCATTATCAGAATATTCATCAAGGTACACCAACTCAGCATTCTTGGTGCCTTGCATATCATCACCTACACTATTAGACACTGCACCCTTGTTCTTCTCTTCTGATGTATGATCTTTAAAGGTTCCAACATTGGGCATAGCATCACTTTGATCATGCACAATTGGAACAGACCCCTCATTGCTGGGTGGAATGGGTATGTTCAGAGCCCTAGCTACCATGCCAGCAATGATGTTGTGGGTTTTCTTGGCTCCATCATCATTAATATCAAAAGTTGGAGGAGTAGGAGTTTCATCTGAGACAAAGTCTTTGGGCCTTCTTACATGTTGGCTCCTTGGGTTCTTTACCAGAACTCCTTCTGGAGTCATCATGCGCAGGGGTGTTATTTCAAGCACTGAGTTAGGGTTGCTTGACTCAGTTCCTACCTCAGACTCGTTGGTGGATATTTTCTTGGAGGGAGAGGATTTTGATGAATGTTGAGACATTGCGCAAAACGTTGATCGTGTAGAAATGAGTTTTCGTGCATTGGAGGATGTAGGGAAGATGAACAGTTTGATCGTGAACCAAGTGGTGTATGAGGTTGATGTGTAGGGGGTCAATAGATGATATGGCAAATGAGGAGGGAACTTAATGTTTTGACCAATCAGTAAATAATTGAATTTTAAATTATAATTCCCTATTCCCATTAATTTCTATAACTCACCATTACTCAAGGGCCTCAATTTTTGTAGATCATTTTGAAATTTATGGTCCTTGACACTTTTTGCACCAATAACAGCCCTATTTATTGCATAATCATCAGGTATTGCACAAATCTCTTGCCATTTACACAAGTTACCCCTGAGCATGCCTCCCTTGAACTCACTAGGACTTGGTTGAATGATGCACTGGATGTCACAGAACAAGGTCATGACATTCGAAGTAACATTGCTTCCTTTAGACAGGGTAGCATCCATGGACTCCATCAGGTTCTAGTATAGCCTATCTAGCTTTCCCTGATGACCAATATTTGGGTATCCCTTCTTGGCTTGCTTCCCCACATGAAGTTTCTTACATCCTGTCCTTCTTTCTGAAGCATACTTTGAAGATCTTCTTGCTGATGTGTTGGACCTTCTATTTTGTCTGTCTTTCACCAGCCATAATTTGTCCTTCGTTTCCTTTTTATCCAAGTTATTGAGGATACTTCTGGGCTCCCACAAGTAGCAATTATTCATTGCTCTGGATCCCCTCATTTCTTCCTCACCTTCTTCATTGAAAACCATGCACTTATCCTTTGAAAAGTGGACTTTTAAACCTTGGTCACATAGCTGACTTATGCTTATTAGGTTAATAGTCAGTCCTTTAACCAGCAAGACATCCTTCAATTTTGGAGCTTTAAGACTGTCAAGTTGTCCAACACCTTTGATTTTTCCTCTAGCTCCATCACCAAAGGTTACATGACTGGATGTATGAGGGTTGAGTTTTGTCAAGTGATCCTCAATTCCAGTCATATGTCTGGAACAACCACTGTCAAAGTACCAATCCTCTTGGGTTGGCATCCTTAGAGAAGTGTGAGCTGCTAAGGCCATATTCTTGGAAACCCAATGTCTTTGCTTGTTAGGGGCACCCTTCTTAGTTTTTGCTTGATGTTGCCTTTTGACATGAGCTCTCTGTTCAGATTTCCCTTGATGAGGATGACTAGGAAATCCATGCAGCCAGAAACACACAAATTTGATATGACCAAGTTTTCCATAGTGGTAGAATCTATACCCTTGGAATCTACTTTTGACTTGATTCCAGTTTCCCTTAGTTGGATGTTGTGACATTGGTCGTGAATCCTCTTTAACTTCTGGATCTCAGGTTGTAATCTCTTGAGTTTTAGCACAGGATTTTGTTTATCAACAAATCCTAGTCCAGACCTATCTCCTGAGGTTTGTCCAATCTGAAGGATTTCCTCTAGGGTGTCAGTCCCAGAATTGAGCATCCTTATGGATTTTGTCATTTGATCCTTTTTACCTTTCAACTCATTCACTTCACTTATGAGTGTGTTTATTGTGGCTAGATGCTCTCTCTTTTCAGCTTCTAACTCCTTGATGATTTTCTTCTGTTGCTCGCCTTGCTGATACAGTTCTGTGCTTCTGACATGAGGCTGCAATTTCCTCAAAAGTCAATTCCTCTTCACTAGAGTCATCATCAGAGATACACACACTGTTAAGGGCAGTGAAATGTTTAGTTGACTCCTCTTCTGATCCACTGTCAGAATCTCCATCTGACCAAGTAACAGTTAGGCCTTTTCCCTTCTTTTTGAGGTATGTGGGACATTCCTTTCTGAGATGACCATATCCCTCACACTCATGACATTGTACTCCTCTGCTTTGGCTGACTTTATCTTCATATTTATCTTTATCAGAAGGCATGCTTTTGGTATAAGGTTTAGACCTAGCATCTATCCTTTTGACCAGTTTGTTGAACTGTCTTCCAAGTAAGGCAATTGCTTCAGACAGATTCTCCTCCTTTTCACCATCTTCTTCATCTGAATCAGCAGTGTTTGAGACAAGAGCTATACTTTTGCTCTTTTTCTCCAAAGACTAATCACACATGCCCATCTCAAATGTTTTGAGAGAACCTATAAGTTCATCCACCTTCATGTTGCATATGTCTTGAGCTTCTTCAATGGCTGTTACTTTCATAACAAACCTTTTAGGTAGTGACCTTAGAATCTTTCTTACAAGCTTCTCTTCAGTCATCTTTTCTCCCAGAGCTCCTGAGGTATTTGTAAGTTCAAGAACATTCATGTAAAACTCATGAATGATCTCATCTTCCTTCATTCTCAGACCTTCAAATTTGGTGGTCAACATTTGAAGTCTTGACATTTTGACCTTGGAAGTTCCCTCATGAGTAGTTTTGAGAGTGTCCCAAACATCCTTTGCCAGTTCACGATGGTGTACCAGTCTGAAGATGTTTTTGTCTATACCATTGAAAAGTGCATTCAATGCTTTGGAGTTCCCAAGAGCTAATGCCTCTTGCTCTTTGTTCCATTCCTCTGCAGGAATTAGCGAAGATGTTTCATCCTTGTCAGTCTTCACAGGATATACCCAACCAGAGTTTGTAGCTCTCCAAGCCTTGTTGTCTAAGGCTTTTAGGAATGCAATCATCCTAGGCTTCCAATAATCATAATTAGATCCATCCAGAATTGGAGGTCTATTAGTAAATCCTATATCTTTATCCATTGTACCAGAATTTATTATCCCAAGATCTCACCCAGATTTAGACAGGCAGGGTGCCTGCTCTAATGCCAATTGAAAATTCTGGCAAGCACGAGATGGATGTTATTACCAAAGTTATAACATCCACTGTGACATTGACTACTGTACTAACTAATAACACTGTAAGTAAAAGCAGTAAATAACACAACGATTGTTTATCCAGTTATGTGTCAACAACACCTACATCTAGGGGCTACCAAGCCAGGGAGGAAATTCACTATCAGCAGTATTAATTCAGAGTCAAACACACCAGTTTGCATTCCTCACTTAAGACCTACCCAATGACACTTCATCCTAGAGACACTCTAGACCTGAGTATTCCCACTCACTCCCCCTCAATCACACCACAGTGAAATATAACTCACAATTGCAAAAACAATATGAAGAGACACCTCATACACACCTTGATCTTGTTTCACAGCTTTTACCAAGGTACACACACTCTTGCTTCACAGCTTTGAGTGAGACACAACTTAGAATCTACCTAACCAATGCAATCATCCAACAAACAATTGCTTGGAGTACAAGTATTCCTAAGACTCAATTCACACGTGAAAACTAGCCTTATTCACTCACAAGGACTCTCAATTAGCACTCTCTATTCTTCTGTCAAGAGCTGCTGTTCAGGATTGCTTCTTCTGATATTTATAACAGCTGTCAGTCCTTTTGGGCCTTGGTGCATAAATTAGGTTTTATTCATAACAAACCTATTTTCAATAATCTGCACGCTTGCCAATTAATTCAGGGATATTTTAGTTCGCCTAGGGCTTCTAGAAAGTCTCCTGATATCCAGCTTGAGCTCATATTATGTTTCTTGGTTTCTAGCTACCAGAAAAACAAACCTGCGCTTGATGTCATACGACCCAAGTCATAACATTGGGTATGACATTCAGCTTAACTTGCTTTTAGCTAAGTCAACTTACCCTGCACAGACCATATTATGTATGCACTAACATCAGTCATGACATACATACATGCTCTAGTGTTTTGCCATAAAATGCAGCCAATCAAGAGCACTTACATATATTACACACATCTTTAAAAAATGCAAAATACCACCTCAGCATCTTCTTATTCCTCTCACGCGTCCTCTCTTTCTCTCTCTCTTTTTTTTCAAACTTCCTCCAATTATATCTCTCTTATTTTTCCATGAAATTCAAAGTTCCAAAAACCAAAGATGCTTAGAATTTAACAAGTAATATAATGGTATGATTTTAATAAGCTAACACTCAAATATTAAAGCATAGAAAGGGAAAAACCAGTCACTAAACCCTAGGTTTCTAACATCATGAACTTCACATACAAACATCATAACTTGGAAACAGTTTATAGGTCATACTCAACACATTAGTATCTACATTTTTGCTTCAATAATCAACCAAGGATGATGCAAGTATGACGAGTTTCAAAGTGCAAGAATCTTACCTATTGGAGAAAGGTTTAATGCCTCTTCTTAACACTTCCAGAAGTTGTGTAATGGTGCATTTGATACCCTTGGACCTCAAAAAGAATATCTAGATGCTTGGTTTAGTTTGAAACAGCTTCAAATCCTTCACACAAACCTTCTTTTAAAATGTGAAGTGAGATATGGAAGGTGATGGTATTGATGCTAAAGAACTTGTTTAAGGGTGCAAACAAGTTCTAAAGGGTGTTTAGGAGATGTTTGGGTGGTTGGTTTGGAAATAAATTTCAAGGAGAAAGAGATTCGAAGAAATGGACTTTGGAGCCTTTATGGAGTTCTCAAAGTGCACTATGTGTTGTGGAGAGATTTTTTAGGTGTTTCTTGTGTCTTTTGAAATTATGAAGAGGCCTCTATTTATAAGTAAATGTTGAGGGATTTAGGGAGAAGCAGAATTCAAGTCTTGAGGCAAATGGCTGGTTGGATTTCAAAGGGAAATTTCATGGATTTTAATGGTTTCAAGGTGAGATCCCTTGATTCATGGATGATAGGATCTCTTTTCTGCACTTTAGGGAGATTACTTCTAAGTCGAGTTGATAAAGTAAGATCAGGATTAGAAAAGCATGGGCTTAAAACAAGATTTCGTGGAAAAAGCTTGCTTTATCAAAGTGGATATGTCACCTTTTGCAAAATGATCCATATATGGTATGTGGAATTGTATAAAGCCTTAATCACTTGTGTAATGTACTTATGTTCTATGTAAATCATTATCTATGTGAAGATTTAGAAGCAAAATGATCTGCAAAGGAAGATCTCATAGGTTTTGCGACAAGTTTTGACATGAACATGACCAAAACTCAAGATTGGAAGGCCAACATCCCTTATTCGAAACTCCTAGATCAAGTATGATAAAAAAATGTGTTCTCGTACTCTTTGTAAAGCTTGAAATATCCTTTACAACTTTCATATTTTGAGTTTTTCTTGAATCAAAAGGGATTGTGGTGAAAAATGACCTCAAAGTTGGCTCCAAAACAAATGCAGGTTATGTTGAAAATCCTCCACTGCATGGCTTCATAACTCTTAATCCTTGCATTTTTTGAAGATCAACCTATACGAAAAAGTTGTATTATGTATCAAGATCTTCATTTTGGTCTTTGGAGCAAAGAAAATGGTTGCTTGGATTGAAAGTTATGGCCTTGAGAAGTTGACCAAAAATCATGAACTTCCATAACTTGGAAAAAATTTCAATGTCTTCATTGTTGCTCTTTTTACAAGTAATCTCACAATTCTTGATTTCTCTTAATTGATCATGATTTAAATCACATATTATCATCATTCTTGACTTGAGAAACCCATGTTTGACCAAAATGTCAAAAGTCAAACTTGACTTCAATTAGTGGTTAACTTTTCATCAGATGAACTTGAATTCTTGCATTGCTCATAAATCAAGCTCCTTGGATCCATCCAATTATATGAATGGACTAATATGATTCATTTGAGTTCCTTGAAACATGTTTTGAGATGTTGGATGCACCATATAACTTGAGACCTATTGATCTTGATTCAATGAAACTTTGCACTTGATTTTTGATGTTTGGAAACTCTTGATCATGAGAATTTGATATATTGATAATCTATCCGAAACTTTTACTGATCAACCAAGGATCTCCTTGATGCAAACCCCAATTCACAAACAAAATAAAGCAAGACAATATCTTGATAAATTAAGGGTTAGATATGCACAAATGACACACCTAAAATGTGTTGGATGCTATGTAAATGATGATGGAATCTAGGGGTAAAATTTGGGGTATGACAATGGTTTATACCCAAGATTTGGTGGTTTTAATAGCACCTTTAGAACCACCTTTTGAGTTAACACTTCAGTTTTTTTTTCATTTAGAGGTAGGATTTTTGTCCAACAATCTTCCATATGCTTCAGCTCCTCTTTTTGCATCTGCTAATGTTGTGCTTTCTACTGCTCTATCTCTAGTTTGTTCAAAGGGATGTTTTTTAACACGTCCATCAATTATGCCGATACTGAAACAAGAGTCGTCAAAGGAAGGTTTTTCATAATTTTGGCAAGTTTAAGCACAATATTACCGCACCCTACTTTAAAGGCAAGATTTTTCTTATTTTATACCTATTATAGCACCAAATAAGGCTAGGAAATGTCTACCTAAAACAATTGAGATTTCAAAATCCTCCTCCATCTCTAAGATCACAAAATCATTGGGTATATATAGTTAGCCAATCCTTATTGGCACCTCCTTTAATATTCCTACCAAATAATTTATGGATTTGTCGGTCAAATATAATGACATTTTGGTGGCCTTTACTTCACCAAAGTCGGGTCTTTTAGATATTGAAAGGGACATGAGAATGACGCTTTCCCCTAAGTCACACAAAGCTCTTTCAAAAATCATAGTTCCTATAACACAGAGAATTGTAAAACTCCTTGAATCCTTTAGCTTTAGAGCTAACATTTTTTTGGATAACAGTGTTACACTCTTTAGTAAGCACTACAATCTTGTTATCATCAAATTTCTACTTTTTTAGGTAGGATTTCATTAAGAAAATTTTCACACAGAGGCATCTAGGACAGAACCTCTATGAATGGAATGTTAAAGTGGAGTTTTTCAACAACTCCACAAAACTATTTAAATTGTGTTTCTATCTTAGCCATTGCAAGCCTTTGTGGTAACAGAATTGGTGGTTTATAGAGAATGGGAGCTAAATAGGTTTTTTCATTTTCCTTTTTCTAATAACCTCCTTTGCAAGTGGTGTTGGCTCGCTCTCTTCGATTTTACCCTTGTCGTTTCTACTTGCATCCTTTAACTGCGTACCACTTATCAACATCACTGCATTTACATGACTTCTCGAGTTTTGTTCGGCCTGCCCCAGAAATGTTCCGGCAGGAACAGAAAATGAAGTTTGTTTTTAAGCCACTTGGGTGATTTAGGTTTCCATTTTTTATTATGGGTAGCTATAAAGTCTACTTTAGATGTCAATTACCTTAGAGCTTTAACTGTATGCGAGTTTTCATTTTTGAATTCCCCATTTTGCATGAAAGTTAAGAGGTCCCATGGATGGTTGGGAAGAGTTATTATTATTTGAAAATTTTGGGTGGTATCTCCATCCAGATAGGGGTGTTCACTAGTTCAGATAAATCTGAACCAAATCGGAATCCAAAACAAACCAATGAAACCCGATATTAATTGGTTTAGGCAACAGATTTCCAAAATTCTACCCGCGAGCCTGTCTGCCTGAACCAACCATATTAGTTCATATAATTTATATCATCATTATCATGGAAAATAGTATAGAATATTCAACTTCAAGAATATAAAAAAATGAAACGACATTTGTGACATTCATAACCTATACGAAGAAACGAAAAAATATGAAAATCCAAACCAATCCATATATTTTTTTATCAGTTTAGGCATTGGATTCTCTCAAAAGCAAACCAACCGGCTGCAAACACCCTTACATCCAGGGTTATAGGTGTTGGAATAAGGGTTACCTCTCTAGTTACTGCTAGTATAATTATGGAGTCTTGGCCAGTTCCTCTCGTAGCCATCACTTAGCATGTAGTACTAACGTGACCGACTACTCCGTGTATTTTTCAATTTAGTGTGAGAGGAGCTACATCATTAATGCTTAGGTTATTAATGTTTGGGTACAGGGTATCTACCTTGCGCTAATATGGTCAAAGGCGCTAACTTTGTATATTCCTTCTTTTGTGGGGTTTTTTCTATAAGAGCATGTTCACTTCCCCAATGGTTGTGGTTTTGTACCATGTTCTATATTAGATCATATGCCTCGTCATAATATTTATTCATCAGGGCCACTCCCGCACCAGCGTCTAAGGTCATTCACGTCAAATAGAGAAGATCATTGTAAGAGGTGTGTACTATAAAACATTTTTCTAGTCATGGTGTGGACAAAGTCTCATAATTTCTTTTGAATTTCTCACAATCTTTAAAAAGCCATTTACTGTCAGTTTTCTAAAAGCATTTTATCTGGTTCATTAATTATGTTATTTTGCTTGGCAGGAAATATCAGGCGAGCAACACAGCTTTTAGTTCATTGCATGTCGTAATGGTATTTGATGGTAGGGACTGTAGCCATACTCCGGCTCTATCTCGTAAGAAAAACAGAAAAATTTTAAGTTGAATTGTTATTGGGTCTACTCTATTGATTTTAAGGGAACCCCAAAATTTGACGAAAATGGAGAGACTAAAATTCAAGTCATTTGTCGGGGAACCAGAAAACTCGCTTGCTATACCATGAACAACTAAAAGGGCTTTGAATTGAATTTTTTAGCCTTTGTAAATGTACGAACTATGCTCGATTGAGGCTCTTCATTCATGGGAATATCATAGTCCTTTAGAGGGTAATTTGGCACTTATACAACCATCTCTACAGGTCTTTATTGTAATCGACCCCTTTCGTGGAAATAACGTTTGATTTTTTTAACCAATTTGGGCTCTATGTATACAAACAAAACACAAGAAAATTTTCAGAAAAATATAAAAATAGAAAAAGAAATGTCTTAGTCTAGACGAAGAAATAATAGAAAAACAATATAAAAATTAATTCCCAGCAACGACGCCAAAAACTTGACACGCCATAAGTGTCGAAGTTGTATAATATTATCGTCCATGGAGACCGACTTTAGTACCGAGTTATACTATTTATATGCTTATCTAAGACATTCAATAGTTGATGATTGTGTTGCAAATATTTAGAGTTTGTTTTTGGTAACTTTATAAAGAAAGGTCTAGGACGATGATTCGTGTCTAAGACTTACTCATACAAGTTCGATTTCAGTTAATAACGAGAAGTTTATTTGTAGAAAAATAATAGAGTTTATTGGTAATGTCTACTTTCGTCAGTGCATTATCGTGTTTTAAACTAATAAGTGTCGCTACCGTGAAAATAAGGTGTCGGAAAAATAGAAGAGTCGCCACCTTTCGTTATTTATCCCACAGAAAGGGAAAGGAAACGATCGGAAAAACCTGACGAAAAGGTAAAAGACAAGGTCATCACAACCATGTCTGGGTTCGGGAGTCGGTTACGCAAGGGGAAGGTGTTAGCACCCCTCACATCTGTTGTACTCAACGGGATCCACGCTTGTTGTGTTTATATGACGGGTTGGTTTATCTATCTACCTATCAAGGCTGGTCTGAAAAGAAAAGAAAATGACTCGGCAAAGCATCGTGCTTCGTGCCTACGTATTCTCGTCAGAGAACGAGAAATCAGAGTCAACGTAGTTCGACTAACTACGGGTAAAAGGATGGGGGAAGGTGACTCGCCAATACGTCAGTATTGTGCCTACGTACTCTCAACAGATATGAGAGATCAGAGCTTACGTAGTTCGGGATAATACGGATTACGAGTTTAGATTCATCTGTTTTTCCGAGTAGGGTTAACAAACAGTTCCAGCAGTTTGGTGTATGCAGCTTGCCCATCGGAGACTCGTGCGTTACCGTTTGCGGTAGAACTGAGAGTTAACGACACTCTTTTTCTGAAAACGTTTTCCTCGAGTTAAGGGCCCACGGGGCAAAAAGAGGTTTGAAGGTTTGTTTTTTGTCTTTTACGGAAGAAGTGTTTTTTATGGACGTTCGTAGTTCGTATAACACTATAGACTATGACTTGGGAACGAATGTGTCGCATATCGTCCAAAGGACATATACTAAACACTCTAGACGATTGAGAGGATACCGCTCAATTATCATTACCCAAGTGGCTTAAGGCTCGTAACGCCCTGTACCAACTTGCCTTTATTATGTATTTTACTGTTGTTTTGGAGATAAGAAGAGAACAAACTCTACAGGGGAAACTGTCAAGCCCTAATGTTATCATGCCATGGATTCATCCTATGGTTGAGTTTGAAACAGGGAACTCCTATATGTTATCATGCAAAGGTTTCAACCTAAAGTTCTATCATCACTTCCTTATCAAAGGAAGTGAGAGTCCTAGGGGATCATGTTAATGGGAAACAGAAAATAACTGCAAAAATCATTAAAGCAGATAAAACAGCAAAGCCAAACAGTAAAGATGCAAATGCAATGCAGCAATACAAGCAGAGGGAGAGACTCAACCTCTAAGCAATCAAGCAAAGAAAACAATCAAAACAGACAAGCAAAGGGAGCTCAGCTCAACCTTTCAATGCAAACACATCAGCTACAAAAAGAAAAACAACACACAAGCAAGGGGAGGATCACCTCAACCCTTAATGCAAGCAAGCAGAGGGAGATCCACTCAACCTCTTAATGCAGTCATGCTTCTAGCCTACAATACTCTAAACATGAGACTATCCTAATGCATCAAGCAATGTCAAACAAGGGAGAAAAAATGAAACCAAGATGAGCAACAGGGAAGTCATCCCAGGCTACATCAGGTTGGATGTGTGTCAACACAAGAGTCCATCATGGGCTCAACCTCTTGAGGAATGCACAGAATCCAACCAAGGGAAGGATTAGGCTCTCCCAAGAGGGATCCTATGTCAATAGGACAGAAAAGACTGGGTATTAGTCCTAGATGTCAATCTAAGGTATCTGGTTAAAGTGTATCAACACAGAATGTCCATCTCAGGTTCAACCTGTTGAGGAATGCACAGAATCCAACCAAGGGAAGGATTAGGCTCTCCCAAGAGGGATCCTATGAAAGGGACTTGGAGAGGGATGACAGTATAAACCAAGGGAATATACCATGCCAGGATTGTCAATCCAAGGCTCAACCTCTTGAGGAATGCACAGAATCCAACCATGGGAAGGATTAGGCTCTCCCAAGAGGGCTCCTCATCAAGACTTGAAAGAGAAAGATAGTGCAGACCAAAGGAATGTACTATACTGATGAATGTCAATCCAAGGCTCAACCTCCTGAGGAATGTATAGAATCCAACCAAGGGAAGGATTAGGCTCTCCCAAGAGGGCTCCTCTTCAAGACTTGGAGAAAGAGGATAGGGCAAAGCCTAGGGAAGAAATCACATAGGGGAAAGAAAGCATCACAGCAACTTCTAAGAAACCCTAATGACTAGCTACAAGGATCACCTAAACTAAGGGGATTTAAAAGCTCTATCAAGGCCAAATCAATGTTCTAAAGAGGTATCTACCTAAGTTCTATTCTATCAAGAAGGGATTGAAGCTTAGAATTGGTTAAAGTTCACTTTGAAGGCTAACTCATGAAGTAAGCCTAGTTAGGATCACCTAAACCATAATCAACTTGGAAAATGTGGGGAAAATAAGAAATCAATTCTAAAACTCCTGAGAAAAATCTTAGAGCTTCCTAAGGGTGCTAAGGCATCATGGTAGAAAACTCAGGGTCAAAACCTAAATCTAAAGGTCCTAAACAATTTCTACATTTTAAGGTATGCTAAAAGGAAATCATAAGGGGGAAGTCCTAAAAACCTATCTCAAATCCATACTTAGAATCATCAAAAAAAAATGTAAGAAAAATCATACAAACCTATCAAGGAGTCTATAACAAACATGCAAAAAATCAGCACTAAAATCTAATCCAAGAAATAGTACAAAAATCAGAAAGTAAACTAGTCATTTTGAACATTTTTAAACATGTAATAAAAATGGAAAAATAGCACAAAAATGGAAAATTAACCAAAAATAAAATTAAATGCAATACAAAAATCAGGGACATGCCAAAGATTAATCAGGATTTTTTTTATATTTATCTGACAATTATTTATATTTTTAATGAATTAAAAACCATTAAAACAATAAAAGAAATTCACAAAATGAATTAAAGAAATTAAAATGAATTAAGTGCTGAGAATAAAACATGGCCATTGGATTAGATGACCGGTCCACGCATCTTGTAACACCCATTTTAATTTTTTAGTCATTTTATTACTATTTTAATTATTATATGTTGGTGTGCCCTTTGGTGGGGGTGTGTTTGATGATGATTGGTGGGTGTCCCTGATATGGGAGGATTATTGGTGGTGAATTGGTGTGAATATAATAATAAAATAAATAGTAGTAATATGGTGGTATTATTATTATTATTATTATTATTATTATTATTATTATTATTATTATTATTATTATTATTATTATTATTATTATTATTATTATTAATTATAGTAATATTATTAATATTGGAGAATATTATTATTATTAATATTATTACTATTATTATAACTATTAGTGGGAGAATATTATTATGATTATTATTATTATTATTATTATTAATATTATTGGTGGAGTATTATTATTATTATTATTATTATTAATATTATTATTATGGGTGAAATAATATTATTAATATTGCTATGTGTATTATTATTATAATGATTATTATAATTATTATTATTAGTAATATTATTTTTATTATTATTATTGGGATTAGAATTAAAAGAAAATAGAAGTGGAAGGGGTTATTGGGGATAGGAAGGAAATAAGTTGAGAAGTCACGACAGATAGAATGTGAGAAGAGGAAATTGAGAGAAGAGCGAAGTAAAGAGCGAAGAACAGAGAAGAAGAGGAAAGGCCAGAATTGGCCAATCTTGGAGGAATTTGTCACCGATCAGAACAATTATCCAGGTAAGGGGGGAGAAACTGATTGGGATTGGTATAATGCATGAAATTGGGTAGAGGAGATTCCTTAACCCCGTAGGAATTTGATGATTATGATTGATATATGATATTATGTCTGTGTTTATGAATGTTGCTGTGATTGAAGAGTTTTGTGCATATATTTTATGATGATTGTGGGATTCTGTGTAATTCCTGTAATATAAGTGATGAACACGAATTTATGACATTATGCATGTTGATGTTGTTGTTGATGATGATGAAATTCGTACGTTGTTATGATGTTGGTGAGTTCCTGTATAACCTTTGTGGTTTGGATAATGACCATGAGTATTGGTGAGATTTTGTGTAACCTCTGTGGCTTGGGTAATGACCATGATATAGGTTCTGAGATATAGTTTAAGAAACAATTGATTAGAGTAGAGTGTGATGATTGTTACTGATACTGATAGAGTGGTGTATTTGTTATTATGAGATTGGTGAAATCCGGTATAATTTCCGTAGTAATAGCGATGAGTATGAAATAGGTTCCGAGAGGGCAAGAGATAGAAGTGGAGAAATAGGCTTCAATTTGAGCAAGATAATAGTTCCGGGCAATAAGGGTGGGTTTTCGTATGATCATGGGGATTGTGTGATAGTGTATGATGGGTAGGATCACATTTAGGATAGAATCCCCTAAATTCCATGGTGTTGAAAAGTATGGTTATATGACATATGATGATATGATCTTTAAAAATATGTTGTTGGCTGTTATAATTGTCATATTATGGTAGGATTTCGAATTCTGAAACCGGGGCTTTTTACGGAATTGAAATCGGAGGTCCGGAAGGCCTCCAACGGTGGAAAACACAGAATTTTTTGTATTCTGCGCTGTTTGCGTCGACTCAAAGCTGCATATTGGTGAATTTTCTGTTTTTACGATTTTGGCCATAACTTTTGATCCGTAAGTCGGATTTAGTCCCCGTTCGAAGCGTTGGAAAGCTCTTGAATAGATCTATAACATGGTATAAATAATATAGTTATTTGCCAAATATTTTTATATCCAATATTTTTGGGGAGTCATTGTTTAATTAAATAGTAACTAAACCATGGATCGATTGAAATGATTTATTGATTATTTACTTGAGTTTAATTGTTATGCACTTTGTGTGCTTGTGTTTATTGGTGGTGTAATATATATAATATGTGGTGATGTGATCAGGAGTATCGTGTGCACTTTGTGTGCCTGAATATAATAGTTGTGCATTGGTGTTGTGCATATCATGGTGTTTATGTGGGATGAATCATATCTCAGGAGGAGCGTAAGTGATTCATCCGTACTCCTTCGTGGAGAATGGTGGGGGATAGATCATATCTCAGCAGGAGCGTAAGTGATCTGTCCAAGGTTCGATTGAATGAACCAATGAGTCGGTACCGCATGCATGGTGTTGTGTGGCATATTGCATTATTATATGTTATATGGATGTTTGAACAGTAGGTTCGTGATTGGTGTTGATGGGGTGAATATTGGTGTGTTTTACTACCTTTATTGCATGTATTAAATTACCGATATATTTTGATCATGTTTTCTCACCCCTTTGTTGTTGTTGTGGTCTGTGCTTCCTCGGAAGTACAGATAATCCAGGTACATAGATAGCTTGGATAGCGGTGTGCAAGTCGAGTCTTAGGATGCTCTGATACGTAACACGGGATATGGGTGTTTTATTTGATTATGTTAAACTTGTTGAAAATCCTGTGACGTATCACATTTTGGTGAATTATAATAATAAAGATTTTATGTAAATCTGGCGGATGGCCGAGAATGTTGGAATAATAATTTCCGCTGTATTATTTTGAAAATAAGGAATAAAGTATTTTTGATAACTATTGGTGATGTGATATCTCACTGCTTTTGTGAAAACTCTGATGTTTATTTATAATGTTTATATTTTATTTAATATGGGAAGTGGGGTGTTACAATTGGTATCAGAGCAGGTCGGTCCGTCCGGCCAATGTTGTCTAGTGTTGTTGTTCCCTGGTATGCGACATGTGTATAAAAACATTGTCGGTACATGTTGTTGTTTAAACTTTGTCGGTAGAAGTGAAATGATTCCAGTGGGGGAGAAGTTGGTATTTCTCCGGAATGCTGCAGTGTTGTGGCTTAGTGTGTTACGCTCTTATAGTTTGGTAAAGATGGTTTATACCCCATCATGATTTCCGGCTGTCTATTGACAAATTGAGGAACTGATCACCCTCAATCTCTTGTTAATAGTAGACGGGATTGTGTTGGATGGGATAGACGTGTCTTGCAAGCTTAGGTGGTGTGAGCAATGAATTGTCTTGAGTTAAGCTAAGTGCTTAAGGGATTATTTTGAAGAGTTGGCGTAAGATGGTGTTGAGGTGTGTATTTTGACGGAAACTTTGAATCTTAAGGAAAGTGAGAAATTGGGGTTTATCACTTAATTGTGATTGTCCGGAAGTTTTCCTGAGGAGGTAAATGGTTTACTATCGGAATGTGAAGTAAAGCTTACACATTGACTTCGTTCTTGGAACTAGTCTGATATGGGTGACTCCATATTGTGTGTTTGCATTGAGATTGAGAAAGTTAAAGAGTCAACTTGAAGACCTGCTGGAAGAGAGGTTCTTTTGTTTGAGTGTGTTACCATAAGGTGCACCAATTTTGTTGGTTAGACAGACGGAAGGTTTTGTGAAGCTTTGGGTGAACTATGGATAAGTGAACAAGGTGACTATCAAGGATAAGCGTTCGCTTCCAAGAGTTGATGAGTTGATGGATCAACGGGCTGAAGGATGTGAGTTTTCCTTGGTCGTGTGAGCTCGGGTAGAGCTATTGTGGTTGTGGTATCAAAGGTCGAAGTTGTATCGCAATGGGAGGCTCTAAGATCTGCTGTTGAGATTGGGAGTAATTGGGTTTTAAAATATTTAAAGATTGAAAGTGTGTTGGATGGTCTCCTAGGTATGAAATTGTTGTTGTACGCTGAATTCCGAGATCGCAGCTTTTTACGGAATCGAAATCGGACGTCGTAGAAATCATGTTTAATGGTTCTAATTCGAGGCTATATGTTAGGTAAGTATGAGTATGTGTTTATTTCGAAGAAAGGAATTGAATCGGTCGAATTTTCGAATAAGAATACAAAATCCCGTAGCAATTTTTCGGTAAAATTCTGGTTTTTCGGAAAACTTCGAAAATTCATAACTCTTGAACCGTATGTCCGTTTTGACCCCCGTTTGAAGCGTTGGAGAGATAACGAGATTCTCTTTCCGAGAAAAATGGTTTTTATGTCAGTGGATGATCCAATTATAGCAGAATATTCGAAACGTGTAATTTGGTCGACTTTTACCGTCGTGATCGGGTGCGTTTGATGTGTTATCTTACTGTATGCTTTCGGTATATACCGTGATAGCTGATGCTTCGATTTGGAAACCTTGCTTGTACCGAGGAAAATGGCGAAAAGAGTTGGAACCGGTTGGGAAATTTTGTGATGCGAGTCTGGTCTGTGAAGAGACTTCTTATGGAGTTAAGCCTTGTATGTTAGACCGTACTAGTAGTATTCTTAAGGAGATTCGAGGAGGTCAGAAATCTGGGTTGAGTTGGTGAATTAGTTGAAATTGATAAATCAGAGTCGAAGAGTGGATTGTCGGGTTTGTGGAAATAGTACCATGATATGTTGTGATGGGGTATGTGGACCGGATGTTGTTGAGGGGAGTAGGAGTACTCGTGAAGAAATACATTGAGGTAGATGGAGTGTCCATCCCGGTGCTATGAAGAAGTAACCGAATTTGAGTAGATTGTTTTGGTGACCATAGATGAGGAGAGGAGTGGTTTAGGTTGAATATACTGGTTAGAATTGTTGGAATTCGAAGAGTGAACATCAGAGACTGTTGAGTCTGATGCAGCCGTTGAATATTCCAGAGTGGAAATCAGGTAGTATTTTCACGGATTTGGTGTTGAGATTTCCAAAGAATTGGAAAGACATAATTTTAATTTGGGTTGTTGTGAATGGATGAACTATTCCGTGTTAAGGATATATGAGATACATATTGAGGAAGTAGTGAAGTTGGATGAGATACTGTCGAATGTTGTGTTAGATTGAAATTTAAGGTTTATATTGAGATGTTGGAAGGGCTTACAGGAAGCTTCAAGTACTAAGTTGAAGTTGAGTTCGGCTTGCCATCCACAAACTGATGGTCAGTCAGAGAGGACTATTGAGTCTGTAGAGAATTGGTGAGAGCTTGGGTGTTGGATCAAGGTGGATCGTGGGATGAGTAATTACCGTCGATTGAGTTACCTATAATAACGATTACCATCCTAGTGTCGGAATGGCACTATATATGGCTTGGTGAGATAGAGAGTGTAGGACTCTTCTGTGTTGGAATAAGTCGAGTGGGAGTGTTGTGCTCAGACCGAGAATTATGCTTGAGATGGCTGAGAAGATCAAGAGGATATAAGGAAATATGTGTTTTGAGAGTCACGTCGGTGACTGGGGCTGGTCGGGCATCGAAATCTCGGAAGTTCGCACCGGGTTCTGTGGTTGTATCAGACTAGCGCAGCGGAGGCATGGGAGGAGTAACATGTTAGATCGTTTTGTCGTTGTCGCTGTGAATTGGCATGACGTGTTTCATGTGTCTTCGTTGAGGAATTACATTGAATCAGGTGGATGATGTACCAGTGAAAAATAATTTGATTGTGGAGGCATTGCTAGTTCGTTTGACGAAGAGAAACAACTCCGAGGGGAGGAGATAGCTTTGGTGAAAGTGGCTTGAGGGGGGTGCTGCAGAAGGCAGTGTGACCTAAGAATTTGAATGAAGGATGTGGGAAGCGTATCCAGAACTATTTTCATCAGGTAATTTTCGAGGACGAAAATAATTAAAGTGGGGGAGAGTTGTAACACCCATTTTAATTATTTAGTCATTTTATTACTATTTTAATTATTATATGTTGGTGTGCCCTTTGGTGGGGGTGTGTTTGATGATGATTGGTGGGTGTCCCTGATATGGGAGGATTATTGGTGATGAATTGGTGTGAATATAATAATAAAATAAATAGTAGTAATATGGTGGTATTATTATTATTATTATTATTATTATTATTATTATTATTATTATTATTATTATTATTATTAATTGTAGTAATATTATTAATATTGGAGAATATTATTATTATTAATATTATTACTATTATTATAACTATTAGTGGGAGAATATTATTATGATTATTATTATTATTATTATTAATATTATTGGTAGAGTATTATTACTATTATTATTAATATTATTATTATGGGTGAAATAATATTATTAATATTGCTATGTGTATTATTATTATAATGATTATTATAATTATTATTATTAGTAATATTATTTTTATTATTATTATTGGGATTAGAATTAAAAGAAAATAGAAGTGGAAGGGGTTATTGGGGATAGGAAGGAAGTAAGTTGAGAAGTCACGATAAATAGAATGTGAGAAGAGGAAATTGAGAGAAGAGCGAAGAAAGGAGCGAAGAACGGAGAAGAAGAGGAAAGGTCAGAATTGGCCAATCTTGGAGGAATTTGTCACCGATCAGAACAATTATCCAGGTAAGGGGGGAGAAACTGATTGAGATTAGCATAATGCATGAAATTGGGTAGAGGGGATTCCTTAACCCCGTAGAAATTTGATGATTATGATTGATATATGATATTATGTCTGTGTTTATGAATGTTGTTGTGATTGAAGAGTTTTGTGCATACATTTTATGATGATTGTGGGATTCTGTGTAATTCCTGTAATATTAGTGATGAACACGAATTTATGACATTATGCTTGTTGCTGTTGTTGTTGATGGTGATGAAATTCGTACATTGTTACGATGTTGGTGAGTTCCTGTATAACCTCTGTGGTTTGGATAATGACCATGAGTATTGGTGAGATTTTGTGTAACCTCTGTGGCTTGGGTAATGACCATGATATAGGTTCTGAGATATAGTTTAAGGAACAATTGATTAGAGTAGAGTGTGGTGATTGTTACTGATACTGATAGAGTGGTGTATTTGTTGTTATGAGATTGGTGAAATCCGGTATAATTTCCGTAGTAATAGCGATGAGTATGAAATAGGTTCCGAGAGGACAAGAGATAGAAGTGGAGAAATAGGCTTGAATTTGAGTAAGATAATAGTTTCGGGCAGTAAGGGTGGGTTTTCGTATGATCATGGGGATTGTGTAATAGTGTATGATGGGTAGGATCACATTTAGGATAGAATCCCCTAAATTCCATGGTGTTGAAAAGTATGGTTATATCATATATGATGATATGATCTTTAAAAATATGTAGTTGGCTGTTATAATTATCATATTATGGTAGGATTTCGAATTCTGAAACCGGGGCTTTTTACGGAATTGAAATCGGAGGTCCGGAAGGCCTCCAACGGTGGAAAACACAGAATTTTCTGCATTCTGCACTATTTGCGTCGACTCAAAGCTGTATATTGGTGAATTTTCTGTTTTTACGATTTTGGCCATAACTTTTGATCCGTAAGTCGGATTTAGTCCCCGTTCAAAGCATTGGAAAGCTCTTGAATAGATCTATAACATGGTATAAATAATATAGTTATTTGCCAAATATTTTTATATCCAATATTTTTGGGGAGTCATTGTTTAATTAAATAGTAACTAAACCATGGATCGATTGAAATGATTTATTGATTATTTACTTGAGTTTAATTGTTGTGCACTTAGTGTGCTTGTGTTTATTGGTGGTGTAATATATATAATGTGTGGTGATGTGATCAGGAGGATCGTGTGCACTTTGTGTGCCTGAATATAATAGTTGTGCATTGGTGTTGTGCATATCATGGTGTTTATGTGGGATGAATCATATCTCAGGAGGAGCGTAAGTGATTCATCCGTACTCCTTCGTGGAGAATGGTGGGGGATAGATCATATCTCAGCAGGAGCATAAGTGATCTGTCCAAGGTTCGATTAAATGAACCAATGAGTCGGTACCGCATGCATGGTGTTGTGTGGCATATTGCATTATTATATGTTATATGGATGTTTGAACTGTAGGTTCGTGATTGGTGTTGATGGGGTGAATATTGGTGTGTTTTACTACCTTTATTGCATGTATTAAATTACCGATATATTTTGATCATGTTTTCTCACCCCTTTGTTGTTGTTATGGTCTGTGCTTCCTCGGAAGTACAGATAATCCAGGTACATAGATAGCTTGGATAGCGGTGTGCAAGTCGAGTCTTAGGATGCTCTGATACGTAACACGGGATATGGGTGTTTTATTTGTTTATGTTAAACTTGTTGAAATTCCTGTGACGTATCACATTTTGGTGAATTATAATAATAAAGATTTTATGTAAATCTGGCGGATGGCCGAGAATGTTGGAATAATAATTTCCGCTGTATTATTTTAAAAATAATGAATAAAGTATTTTTGATAACTATTGGTGATGTGGTATCCCACTGTTTTTGTGAAAACTCTGATGTTTATTTATAATGTTTATATTTTATTTAATTTGGGAAGTGGGGTGTTACACATCTAATGGGAAAAGGGAGCGCCACGTAGCTCAGAGATCCTTTAAATGAAACGCTGTGTTTCATGAGTGTTCACATGCTTTCCATTGACTAACGTACACACTACGTTCTAATCTGGAGCATCCATCCTAAAAGTATAACAATCCAATGCAGATTAACGTGCCACCTCAGCAGTCAAGGTCAACAACTCTCAAGATTGAACCACATGCGTCAGATCCTAATATTAAGTCCATTAAATCAGAATCATCTGACGGCTGGATCCTAATATTCAGGGCGGCCGGAGAAGACTCCGGTCGTCTTCTCCGGCGAGTTCATGGTGGCCAAACCATCAGATGGCACCAAACTCCATAAAAATCTCCAGATCCACTCGTCTTCTCACGAGGATCATCATGACAACCTTCATTTTTCCATCTTCTCAAAGAATAACCATATACGATCGTGAACAAAAAAATCATATCTAAGTAAATCATCACCAAACTCTACCAAAAGCGCACAGATCTCTTCTACACTCATCATTGATCAAGAATCCACTAATAAAACATGTTATCCATCAAGATTAAGCCTAATCTGAATCCCTAAACATTTCATCCATGATCAAGAACCTTCACCAATGGTTTCCAAACCTTGCCTAAATCCATCTATGGTTCATACTCTACCTAACCACATGCAATATTTATCCTAATTCAATCCCAACAGAGCATAATTATGAAAAGAAAGAAACCTGGTTTGAGCTTCCACAGAGAGTGCTACAGCCTCCAAACCTTGATCAAACTTGCTCAGAAACGATCAGTGATGCTTGCTGAAGATTCTTGGAGCTTCAATTCCCTCTGCAATGGCCTCCAAGATGAAAAACGATTTTCACTTTGTAACTAACTTTTTCAAGTGCTTCTTACCTCATTCAAGCTCTTCCAATCACCAAAATTGTTTTGAAATCCATCATGGCAATATATAGATTTGATTTGGATCATTATCTGGCTCAGTATGGCCCAATTCATCAAATTCCATTTTCTGATTTTTTTCTTCAAAACTCCTTCATGACAGTCACGGTTTCCTCTCTGTTTCAACTTCACTCTCACCCAAATCCATTGCTGGTGTGTTAGTGAGGATGAAGGGCCATGATTTGTTCCTTGAATCCAACCAATGGTGGATCTTTATTATGTAACTTCAACCTTAAGCAATACTTGAAATGGACATGAACCAAACTTCAACTTGAAAATGTAACAATGCCAATTCACTCCAAATGTCTTTTACCTTCAAAAAAAATGCACAAACTTGTGATATTTTGCACAAAAATGAATTATTTAAGAATTTTCTCTTTTTATGCCTTTTAATTATTCTTCCATGAAAATTTCTTCCTTCACTTCTCAATTCAATCCATATCAATGAATCTTTGGGTCATGGTTGGACAAATGACACCATTTTGAACAACTTTCAAGTTGATCAAAAGTCCATTTGAGGTGTCTAAGTTGATGAAATAGACCCATAATCAAAATGGCCTATAATTTCGAATTCCCAAAATACACGTATCTTGCAAAGCTCATAACTTGAGTTCTACAAATCCAATCATGGACTTCTATTACTTTCTAGAAATCTAAGAAGATAAGTAACAACATTCATGTTGGCCAAAATTTCATGAGAATCATCTTTCTAGGGAAAAAGTGTCATGCAAGTTGGTTGACTTTCAAGCTCCAATTTCACATTCCTCTAATGACCTATAACTTGTCTGGCTCATAACCTGAGTTCTATAAACCCTATCAAGGACTTATAGCACTCAAATTAAATCTACGATCATGCTCTACAACAATCATGTTAGGGTCAAGGTGAGATGCAAATCACATCTTGAGGTATGTGGTCTTGAAGTTAGGCACTAAACCGGGGGATTTTACACTGTCAAGCATAGCAACCCTAGCCTAGGAACTCCTCACACTCTTGATTCTTGATGAATTGACCTTGGAATCATCCCTTGGGCATCTTAATACATCAATCCATGATCACATGGCCTTGGAATTAGGTTTCAACCTTCTTCAAATCATCAGTTAACCTGGGGTTGATCAGATGAAACCCTAGTTGTGCCAATCTTGGTAGTAACTCCTTATCCTTTGCATATTGACCTGTCTAGGCTTCAAAGTTACCTTCAATACCTCTCAAGAGCTCTCTCAAGGCTTCAAGTCCTCTCCCATGGGTTCAGAATCATCTGATGACTTTCCCACAACCTTCAAGTTAGGAGGCATACACTCTTATATCCAACCCCCTCTCTGAGGATCTTTAACTCCTTTGATGAGGATATCAACCCTTGAATACTTGAATAAGGTTCTTAGATAGCTTCATAACCTTATGTAGCCATTGGTTGGTAGTCATACCTCTTGATCTCCTGCACACATGTCAATGCAATGCGAATGATAATGCTAAAAATGAATGCAATGAAACACAAGCTAGGTTAAGCAAAGGTTGGGAAAATTTTGGGGTGCAACAACTACCCCTATTCAAACGGCTTGGACCTGACTGGGTGAGAAGAGAATGGCTCTCAGACAATCAAGGTGAAAGACGGTTGAATACCAATAAACCCAGAAATTTACCAACCGCACAAGTAAATGATACTCTGATGGGTACAAATTCTTCGGAAACTGAAATGATAGTTGCACGGCAACTTGTTGGAGAATTACTGATCTGACGTATCTGATATCACTGTAGCACTTCGTCCTCAAGTCATCAAGGGATCACCGGTTACACGGTAACTGGTGAGGGATAGCTTATATTGATAGTTGCACGGAAACTTGTTGGGGGATGCTTAATCTCAAATCTCTGTCGGGATGATCGTCTAATTTCACTGTAGATCTTCGTCCTCAAGTCATCAAGGGATCACCGGTTACACGGTAACTGGTGATTTGTCAACCGTACAAGTAAACGATACTCTGATTGGTAGGACAATCTTCGAAATCCGAAACGACAGTTGCACGGCAACTGGTGGGTGAGCGACTAATCTAAAATCTCCGTCAGGATGATCATCAGAATTCGCTGCAACTTCTTCCTCAAATCATCAAGGGATCACCAGTTACACGATAACTGGTGATACATAGCTGATACTACCGTCAGGCATTCTGCGGCACGGCAGCAGAAGACTTCCTCTGGACTCATCAGGTCACTAAGAACTTTTGACAATCAAGTTAATTATATCGTCAGGCACTCAAAGAAATTCTCGGGCGTCAGCCGGACTTCGTCAGTAAGTCGGAAATAGAATCCTCAATCAATCACGGACCAATAAGGATATCTAAACTTTTTCCGTCAGGCACTCCTCGTCAGTTAGAAGAACTGCTTTGACATCACAGTAGGACTTCAACAGTAAGTCACGGGGTTAGGCACTACTGCCGGACTTCAATCATCAAGTCTGCAATGGAAATTTCAACTTCTCTGTTTGAAACCTGTTGAGGATGACACATCTCCGTTGGGGATTCTGGAGAACTATCAAGTAACTCTGCTTTAGGGATTTCGGAATCATCCTATACAAATAAACTCTGCTGAGGAAATCAGGAATCATCCTGAACAAACAACTTCGCGGGGGACTTCAAGAATCATCCTGAACAAACAACTCTACTGAGGACTTCAAGAATCATCATGAACAAACAACTCTGCTGAGGAACACCTGCATACAAGAACGGTATCGACCTAGCTCATGTTTCGCATGCATATGTTTGACAATGGCATAATGCTCCACACGATGGAAATGCTACGCGTTTAGGGTAGATGCTATACAATCATGCGAAATGCTACGACCCAAATCAGCAAAATAAATGCTGAAGGAAACCCTCTTGTCAAGGAGAGAGAACCATTCTGATGGGGAGAAGGAATCATCCTGCTGTGGAGAAGAAATCAGCCCACCGGGGAGATGAACCACAGCAATCTCAATTGGACTTCAGACACCTTTCTGTAGGGGACAAAGTTCTACGAGAACCTGTACTTGCTCAACTGGGTACACAGACCATAAACTGCTGAGGAAATGATATCAATTGCAAAACTAAACTGCACGGCCTTCGCAGATAGAATCTTCCTGGAGACACGGACTCCGATGGGGAAGTATAGCAACAGTTATTCAAATGCTCTCCTGGGGAAAACCAATAATGGCTTGAATGACTTTCAAGGATTCGGCTCTCTTGGTGAACTGCAAACTCGGATGAGGATAGGCAACCAGACGCTGGAATAACTCCTACCTGCCGGGGTGCGCACAACTCTGTGGGGAATTTCAATTCTGTTGGAGACTTCAGTCTGGACTATCGGGAACTGAACACTTGCGAATAGTCTTCTACGAGAAAACTGCATGTTGATCCACTGCTGGGAACGAGTATACACTTCTGCGCATGACTCAGCTGGGGAAATGATGATCCTGCCTAGGATACATCTGGTTGGGGAGAATCTATCTCCGCTTAGGGAGACACATCAATGCTCATAGTCCCAGGGTCAGACTCTGTGGGGAAACACTGCTGAACCCGCTGGGGAAGAAGGAATCATCCTGCTTGGAAAACATCTGGCATACTGCCTGGAGGGTGACGTCCCTGCAACAAAATGAACAAACAGACAAGATACCCTTCACAAAGGGACCTATCAAGGTTATCATTCTGTGACAATGTTTAGGTAATTCGATGTTTCAACCATTATCGGCCTAGGACAACAAGTTTATGTATGCGCATTTTATCAAAAACGTCGGGCGTTTTTTCGCAAACAAAACAGATAAAAACTAAACAAGCAAACAAAAATATTGAATAGTACATGTTTATTGATAAACGAGCCTGTAAATAGGCAAAATGTTTTACGACAGATGCAAGCTCCTGAAATGAGGAAGCTGCGCAAGTATAAACATAAATATACATCATTATACATAAATGTCGGCAATATGGTATAGACGAACACCATGAATTGATCCCTCTATGACCCACTCGACTTCGATACTTCTCCGACACTTCAGCTTCAGAAGAGATTGATTCGGATAAACGGCCCTCAGGTCTTCCCAAACCACTAAACAATGAAAGTTTGCACGTGGAACGCAGTCATTTGCTTTTCTTAACCCCTAACTTTTGCCTGAACCGCCCTTTTGGGTTTTCGATTCACCGGGATACCCTTTTTTGCCAAATCCGCCCTTTCAGGTTTTCGACTTTGCGGGTGTACATTTTTTCATTTATATCCCTAATTTTTGCCTGAACCTTTTTCCTTTTTTATGGTTCGCCGGGATGTCCCTTTTTTTCCTGGATACTCTTTTTTCTTTCCAGCGGGTCATTTTAAGCAAAGTATTTTTTAACTGCGTCCGCGTTCACAGGGGATGCAAAATCTTCACCATCCATCGTGGATAACAACAAGGCTCCTCCCGAGAAGACCTTGCTGACGACATATGGACCTTCGTAGTTAGGAGTCCACTTGCCCCTGTGATCGGAATATGGTGGAAGAATCTTCTTCAGGACGAGATCACCCGTCTGAAATCTTCTAGGACGCACCTTCTTATCATAAGCTTTCTTCATTCGGCTCGGGTACAGACGACCATATGCAATCGATGCTAATCTCTTCTCATCCATCAGGCTGAGTTGGTTCAATCGGTTCTTAATCTATTCTGCCTCATCGAGTTTCACGTCAACCAAAACTTGCAAAGAAGGAATCTCGACCTCCAACGGTAGGACAGCCTCCATACCGTACACTAGTGAGAATGGAGTTTCCCTGGTTGATGTGCGTACCGTCGTACGATAATCGTGCAATGCAAATGGAAACATCTCATGCCAATCTTTGTAGGTCACAACCATCTTTTGTACTATCTTTTTAATGTTCTTGTTGGCCGCTTCAACCGCACCATTCATCTTCGGTCGGTAAGGTGATGAGTTGTGATGTTCAATCTTGAAGTTCTGGCATAACTCCTTCATCATCTTATTGTTTAGATTTGAACCATTATCAGTAATGATCCGCTCGGGAATTCCATATCGACAGATGATGTCCTTCTTTATGAATCTAGCCACCACTTGCTTGGTCACATTAGCGTACGAGGCTGCCTCCACCCACTTGGTGAAGTAGTCGATGGCTACCAAAATGAAGCAGTGATCGTTAGATGCAGTGGGCTCGATCTTGCCTATCATATCAATGCCCCACATGGAGAACGGCCACGGGGATGACATAATATTCAACAGGCACGGAGGCACATGAATTTTATCAGCATAAATCTGGAATTTAAAACAATTCAACTCCATCGTCAGCCAGTAGTATCCCGCTCGTAATATTTTCCGCGTCATAGCATGTCCGCCGGCGTGCGTACCAAATGTGCCTTCATGGACTTCCTCCATAAGCAAACTAGCTTCTTTTTCATCCACACATCTGAGTAGCACGAGATCATGATTTCTCTTATACAGAACTCCATCAAGATTGAGATAGAAATTTCCAGACAGCCTCCTCAGAGTCTTCTTATCCTGGGTTGACGCTCCCGCAGGATACTCCTTAGTCATAAGGAAAGTCTGGATATCATGGAACCATGGCATGCCATCGGAGGCTTCCTCAATTGCAAAAATGAATGCTGGTATGTCAAGATGGGAAATGACAATTCTTGGTGCTTCATTTCAAAAATTGACTTTGTACATTGAAGCCAACGTGGCTAAGGCATCATCCATCTGATTTTCTGCTCTGGGCACATGATGGAGCTCCACTCGATCAAAGAAAGGAAGCAGCCTTCTGGCATAATTCATGTAAGGGACCAAATTCGACTAACGAGTCTCCCATTCCCCTTTAATCTGGTTAACAACGAGTGCCGAGTCACCGTATACATCCAGGTTCTTGATTCTCAAATCAATGGCTTCTTCTAAACCCATGATGCATGCCTCGTATTCTGCTTCATTGTTGGTGACCAGAAAAGTCAATCTGGCAGTAAACGGTATGTGGGATCCCTGGGGAGTCGTAATGATTTCCCCAATACCACTTCCGTACGAATTAACTGCACCGTCAAATATCAATTTCCACTGGGACTTCCTATCTGGCCCTCACCTGGCAACGGTTCATCACAATCTTTCGCTTTGAGAAACATGATATCCTCGTCAGGGAATTCAAATTTCATCGGCTGATAATCTTCGATAGGCTGTTCGGCAAGGTATTCAGACAAAACACTTCCCTTGATGGCCTTCTGGGAAACGTATTGAATATCATACTCCGTCAACACCATTTTCCATCTGGCAATCCTTCCTGAAAGTGCTTGCTTCTCGAAGACGTACTTGATCGGATCCATCTTCAAAATAAGCATGGTCGTGTGATTGAGCATATACTGTCGCAATCGTTTGGCAGCCCACGCGAGTGTGCAACACGTTTTTTCCAGCATTGAGTAACGGGACTCACAATCTGTGAACTTTTTACTCAAGTAATAAATGGCATGCTCCTTTCTGCCAGTCTCGTCATGCTGACCGAGAACACAACCCATGCTATTCTCAAGAACTGTCAAGTACATGATTAAGGGTCTTCCGGCTACTGGGGGAATCAAAATTGGAGGTTCCTACAGATACTGTTTTATCTTGTTGAATGCCTTCTGGCAATCCTCGTTCCAGATAATCACCTGATCTTTTTTCAATAGCTTGAATATCGGTTCACACGTGGTCGTGAGTTGAGATATAAACCTTGCAATGTAGTTTATTCTGCCCAGGAAACCACGAACTTCTTTTTCAGTCTTTGGCGCTGGCATATATTGTATTGCTTTTATCTTAGCAGGATCAACCTCAATGCCTTTTCACTCACAATAAACCCCAGTAGTTTTCCATACCGTACTCCAAAAGTACATTTGTTAGGATTCAGCCTCAACCTGAACTTCTTAAGCCTCTCAAAAAGCTTCACCAAATTGACCAGATATCCCTCCTCCGTTTGGAACTTCGCAATCATGTCATCAATATAGACTTCAATCTCATGGTGAATCATGTCATGAAACAAAGTGACCATCGCCCGCTGGTAAGTGGCCCCTGCGTTCTTCAGACCGAAAGGCATTACCTTGTAGCAGAACGTTCCCCATGGTGTAATGAACGTGGTTTTCTCCATGTCCTCCGGCGCCATCTTGATTTGGTTATAGCCGGAGAAGCCATCCATGAACGAAAACACGGAAAATTGAGCTGTATTGTCGACCAACACATCAATATGAGGGAGCGGGAAATCATCTTTAGGGCTCGCCTTATTCAAATCCAGATAATCAACGCACATCCGTACCTTACCGTTCTTCTTCGGTACAGGTACTATGTTGGCGACCCACAGAGGGTAAGTAATGACCGCTAAAAAGCCAGCATCCAGCTGCTTTTGTACTTCTTATTTGATCTTAACGGCCATATCTGGTCGTGTCCTTCTAAGCTTCTGCTTAACGGTAGGACAATCTTCTCACAGTGGTAGATGATGGTCCACTATGTCAGTGTCGAGCCCGGGCATATCTTCATATGACCAAGCAAAGATGTCACTATACTCTTGAAGCATCTCGACCAATCTTTTCTTAACATCGCTCTGTAATGCAGTCCCTATCCTGACATTTCTGACAAGTTCCTCAGAACCCAGATTAACAATCTCAATCTCTTCCTCATGAGGCAGAATGATCTTATCTTCTTGTTTCACCAATCGAGCCAACTCTTCTGGAAGGTCTCCATCTTCATCAATCTCTTCTTCAGCTTGATATATCGGGAAATCAAAGTCGAAGTGAGTCATAGAAGGTTCAGAGTCGATATCATCTGTAGCGTGAATCCTGCAATAGCAAGGGTTAAGCTTAAAAAGAGGATATGCAGGTTAGCACAAACCGTATTACCATTTTATTGTTTTTCAAAACAAAAATACAACAGGAATAACAGAGATCACAAAATTTGAATGCAAAGAAAATGCCCTTTGATTTATTAATAATATGTACATGCATAAGCAATCAAGGCCCTGACAATAAAACCGTTATGCCCCGGGTAGAGCATAAGGTTGTACAATAATTGGAAAAGACAAAGCATTACTCTTTACGCGTCACTTGGATAACATCCTGGACGGACCAGTTGTTGAGGCTCTAGCCTGGTTTGCACGGTTGAATCCAGGAGTCCAGGTCACAGTCGCTATCCTCGTCATCTCCAGACACAGTGTTGAAATTCTCAAATATCACCCCACCTTTTGTGAACTGAATCGGCCCTTTGACGCACGGCGCACGGCGAGAGGATGAAGCATCAGCAGAAGGAGAATACCCTAACCCAAACTTATTTTGCTTGTTAGGGATATCCAGGACTTGCCCCCAGCCCGGGGCAGAACCAGCTTGAATAGCCGCTTGAGCTTCCTTGAAGGAAGAGAGATTCATCTCAGGTTTCTCGGTCATCGTCGAAATCGCATCTTTGACTTTAACAGCCTCAAACGCCTGGCACAAAGTTTCGTGGATCTCGCCATCCACCTCAACATACTCAAAAGATGACAAATGGCTCACAATTATGTCCTCTTCTCCACAGACGATCATGATGCCGCCCCCCACAACATACTTCAGTTTCTGGTGCAATGTGAAAGTTACTACGCCCACAGAATGGATCCAAGGCCGGCCCAATAGACAGCTATAGGCAGGCATGATATCCATGATATAGAAAACCGCGTCAAAGGTTTCTAGCCCAACTTGAATGGGTAGAGTTACCTCTCCAAAGACAATCCGCTTAGTTCCATCAAAAGCTTTTACCACCAGGTCACTGGGCGTACATATCAACCCTCTCGTATCCAACCTCATCAGGGCTTTCTTAGGGAGAACGTTCAGAGATGATCCCGTGTCCACCAACACATGGGACATGACCGTTCCTCGACATCCTATTGAGATATGCAATGTGCTATTATGGTTCCTTCCTTTCAGCGTCAGCTCTAAGTCAGTAAACCCTAATCCGTTACCAGCGTTCACATGAGCAACCACCCCCTCTAGCTGGTTGACGGAGATCTCTTGTGGTACATACGCTACATTCAGAACCTTCAGCAGGGCATTGCAGTGTGCCTCGGAACACAACAACAGATTCAAAATAGAGATCTTAGACGGCGTCTGATGAAGATCATCAACTATCTTATAATCACTTTTCTTGATCAGTCTCATAAATTCTTCAGCGTCCTTCACAAGCAGGTCTTTCTCTACCTCACGGGAGGTTTCTTCGAAGACCTTACTTTTGCCTCTGTCAGTCTTCTCAGCCTTGTCAGCTTTGTCAGCCATAATCTCCGGTGGAGAAAACACTCTTCCACTATGTATTATTCCCCTAGTCCCAACTAGGTTGTCAACAGATTGCCCGGATGGCTCCAACTCCAACTTCTGTCCATTGCAATAGACATCGGCCCCATAGTGCCATGGAACAGCGTTAGTACTCTCAAATGGTACAGGCCCAGCCTTCGTGATAGTGATCGTAGGTGGCCTTGATGCATAAATGGTAATTGCTTTACGAGGGATGGTGATAGTGGCAACCTCATCCTTCTGCTTCAGCATTACTTCCCCTAATATGTCCTCAGCCCTCCGACTAAACTGCAAAATTCCTTCATTCATCAAACTCTGAATCCTTGTTACCAACTGACCACAGCCGTCTGAATGATTCGCACAATCCATACACAACTTTCCATAGCCCGGGAAAATACCCTTCTTCATCAACTTGGCTTTAACGAAACCAAGTGGTGTTTTCAGGTCTTTGACATCAGTCAATAAGTCTGAATCTTCCTCTTTAATGATGGCTCTAACCCCATCTCCCCCATGGTTAGGCATATGGTTCTTTGTAACATTCAGAGTATTATCAGAAAAGTTGATTATCTTGGCGTCAACCATATCCTGCACTTTGTGCTTAAATGCTTTACAGTTGTCAATCGAGTGGCCAGGTGCCCCCGAATGAAACTCACATCTCGCATTCGCATCGTAGCCCGGTGGAGGTGTCCCTGTCAAGGGAGCCAAAGTTCTCTTCTGAACTAGCTGCAACTGAAGAAAAGTCTGCAAAAGCTGGGCATACGAAATAGGTGGGGTTTCAAGATGACGACTTGGCAATGGTGCTTTATTCTGGTACCTCTGGTACCCTTGATGGTTCTGCTGCTGCTGTTGGGGTTGCTGAACAGCAGGAATAGTAATGCTAGTGACCTGCTGGCGCTGGCCTTTTCCTTTTCCCCGAGCATTAGACACTGAGCTCGTCTCACCTTCACGTCTCTTACCACTGTAAGGCTTCTTTCCTCCTCCAACTGAGGATACATCTACACCCTGAATCTTTCCAAGTTTGATGTCATTCTCTACATGTTCTCTAGTGATTATAAGGTCGGAGAAGCTTCCCGACATACCACTGACAAGATTCTCATAATAAACTCCTGGGAGAGTAGCCACGAACATCTCGACAAGTTCTCGCTCAATCATCGGTGGCTGAACTCTCGCTGCCAGTTCACGCCACCTCTGGGCGTACTCTTTAAATCCTTCGTTGCTCTTATGAGACAAATTTTGTAGCTGAACCCGGTTGGGAGCCAGATCGATGTTGTACTGATAGTGGCGTACGAATGCTTCAACAAGGTCTTTCCAGCTATGTACACTTGTGGGTTCCAAACCCATATACCACTCCAACGAGGGGCCTGACAGGCTGTCCTGGAAGAAGTGCATCAGCAACTTCTCATCTTCAGAATGTGCAGACATCTTTCGATAGTATGACCTTAGATGGACACGGGGGCAAGTGGTGCCCTTATACTTCTCGAAGTCAGGTAACTTAAACTTGGGAGGCACCTTGAAGTCTGAGATCACTCCCAGCTTGGTCATGTCAACGCCCATGGTATTCAAGTTCTCAAAACTCTTCATCTTATCTTCGAGTGCTTTGAACCTTAAGCGGGCTTCAGAATTCAGTTCACCCTCAGATCCTTTCATTGAGAATAAGTCCTCTTTACGATCCTCTTGCCATGGTTGATAGCCATTACCCTGAGCAAACCCAGCAGCATCAAAACCATACAGATTACTAGCACCAACGTTCCCAGCATTACCCGTTCCTCCAGTATTGCCATTGCCTATACCAGCATTACCATTGGCCTCAAAGTTGCCATTCCAGTCGTATTTCCATTAGCTCCAACATTAGTAACAACATTACCATTGCCACTTCCGTTCCCTCTAGTAATAGGGATGCCAGCATGAGGGGTATCAACAAGCGGAGGGTTTACAACATTCCCACCGTGTAGCACGCTATTGCTATCGACGCATGCAATCAGAGGTTGCACCAGAGTTCTTAGTTGGTCCTGGCCATTAGCGACCACTTGCATGAGATCCATAAAATGATCCATCCTCTCCCTGAGCTCTTGAATGTCAGTCTGAACCTGTTCCATTACTCTGACTTGATTTGCTCTAGTAGAATACCGGTGAATCTGCCTTCGTTCAATCCTGAAATAACCTGCAAACACAAGGGGTTAGAAAAACAGCTCGAGGTACCTGTTATGCAAATGCAAACGTGTGTCTGTGCCTTGGGGAGATTCCCCCCCCCCCCCCCCCCCGATCCTAGTTTCCGAGACAAATAAAGTTCAACATCCAATCATGGAAAGAAATCCTCATATATATATATATATATATATATCTGAAAAACCCGCGTGGGCAGCGTACAACTGTAATCGAATACAACTGAAGCAACAAGTGTGACCCCGACCAACAAGCCTGGTGGTGGTCAGCATATCAATGCATAAAAGGTACAAAGAAATACAAAGAAATCAAGTGCGACTACGGGCACGGAAATCCTCTAATAACTTCTTCGTAGCGGGATGGTCAGGCTGGGTGAGCAGACCCTGGATCAGCAAATCCCTCTGCCTGATGGTATCCTGGAGATCCTCGGCAACGTCCCCACAAACACCTCCTCCAGAGCGGTCTTCCACTCTACACCTCTTAGCATCAACTCTGAGTTGACAATCCTTCAGGTTTGTCGTAGTTTCAACTAACCAGTATTGAGCGTCGCGTCAAAGTGATGCCTCAGCCTCAATCTTCTTGTCCTTGATCTCAATCTGGACCTCTAGCTTGGCGATTTGTTGCTTCAACTTTTCCTCTCGCTCTTTGTACTTGGTTAGGGTGTTGCTCCATAATGTCTCGTATTTGGACAACTTCAGATACACCCTATCCAGGTCTTGCTTCTTGGTGGTCAACACATTGTGCACAACCTTCAAGTCTAATCCAAGTCATTCTTTAGAGTCATTCTCCTTGGTCAAATTGGCACCCAAGTGGTTTATCAATTCGGTCTGCTTCTTGCAAGTGTATACGGCTTCGCTCTTCTCACTCCGGAGTTGAGCAATCTCTTTCTCCAACTCTTTGTTGGCTTTTCGTAGCTCTTCTTTCTCTCGGAGCACCTGGTTAAACTTCTGAATATCAACTGTGGTGGGTTCTTTGACCACGGGAGGATATAACGGTTCCACTGTAGGAAATGCATTAGAAACTTGGCGGCTCTTTCTCGGATCCAGGCCACATATGGTTCAAAGGCCTTGTTGTTGCTTTTTCCCAGCAAAACATTTCCTTTTCTATGAATTTTGCTCCAAGCATTCTCTACCTTAATCAAAGTGTCACCCTCAAGCAACCCTGTGAGATACAGAGATTCATGTATCTCTTCCTCTTCAGGAGGACCTCTTAGTGCATACCCAAATTGTCGAACCAGCAAAGAGGGATTATAATTGATACATCCATTCCTTCCGACCAGGGGGACGTTAGGAAAGCTACCGCAACTATGCACAATCCCTTTGCCTAGTAGATCTCTATCAAACCAGGTGATATTGTCAGCAGACAAACCCATCAAATGTGCAGACCAGGGTGAAGTCTCAGCAGAATCAATGAACGGACCCGTTTTAGGAAGATGGTTGGAAAACCACTTATACAGCAAAGGAGTGCAACATGCCACATTCTTCCCCTTTCTGTTTTCATTTTTGTTGTGAACTGAATGATAAACGTCTCTGAGGAGAATGGGCACTGGATTCCCGGAAGCAAATATGTGGCAGGCATCCATGCCTATGAAGTCCGGATGACTTGGGAATAACACGATTCCATAAATGCAAAGGGCTAAGATGGCATTGAATACAGCCCAGCAACCCTTCTTGGCAAACTTTTGGGCCTTCTCCACCAGGAAAGGCAAGGAGAAACCATAAACTCCAATCTTTCTGAACAACATCCCTTTCAACTCTGAGTCATCTAAATGAAGAGCAGTAGCCAACTTACCCAAGTTAGGTTCACCATCAACACGGTAATAAGGCATCTGATTCAACAAAGGTACCCCTAGTAAGTCAGAATACTCTTCCAAGGTCGGAGCTAGGACATAGTCTGGAAAAACGAAGCATCTGAGCTGCGGGTCATAAAACTGCAGAAGAGCGTAGAGGCCGTTCAACTCGTACGTAGAAAGCTTACACACAATACCCAGAAGTCTCCCATAACGCTTTCTGAAATCCTCCATTACTTTCTTATCAACCAAAGAAATCAAAGCCCGTAACTCTCGGATGTCAGGTGTTGGTAGCTTGTAAGCCACAGTTTTCTTCAGAGATGCCATATCATCCATGAGGATCAAGATCACTAGAACTAGGGGAGAAGTATGCACCTGCAACACAAACACACGTTAATGATATGCAAATGAGGATGCAAAATGCAAAATGCAAACATGCAGCAGGAGATCAATATGACTGTGTTGTTGGTTGAGAAGGACCAATATTCTGCTCTATCAAGAAAAAATACATCTCTGATTATAAGAACCCTCTGATACCAACAATATTGATTCACTATTAAGAAAACCAGGTTGTTTGGAAGTTAAGGTTTCCTGCAATAACTGGACCCTGCTCACAGGTATGGACCTAATCACGGACAAGGTTCGGCATCCTATGCGTTTCCCAGCGTCACAGACTTTCACGAAACGATGATACGTTCACCATTTCTGGTTTGGCATCATCACTCCCTGAAAATGCCTCACTTAGCTGAGTCACAAATGATCGATCCCCAGAGTCGACAATCCTCAGATCCAAAATCCCCTCGAGTCCAAAGGACCAATAGGAAGTCATCAAAGAGAATCTCGTCTAAGTGTGGATTACATGGGAACTGATGCAAGCAAAGCAAGCACATCCACCACTAATCCACTTTAATACTAGATTTTCTCTCAAGCCTGGGTCTGGCTTCTCACTCATCAGAATCAGTCCCTCCCACAACAGCACAACAAATAATCATATTACTGAAAGTAAAGTGTAGGAAAGTAAAATGCGATAAATAAACGCAAACCCAACATATAATCACGCAAGCACTAGGATTGACTCGCATAGGGAACCAGAGTCCCCAGTTGTCGCTACCGCGAAAATAAGGTGCCGGCAAAACAGAAGAGTTTCCACCTTTCGTTATTTATCCCACAGAAAGGGAAAGGAAACGATCGGAAAAACATGACGAAAAGGTATAAGACAAGGTCATCGCAACCATGTCTGGGTTCGGGAGTCGGTTACGCAAGGGGAAGGTATTAGCACCCCTCACGTCCGTTGTACTCAACGGGATCCATGCTTGTTGTGTTTATTCGACGGGTTGGTTTATCTATCTACCTATCAAGGCTGGTCTGAAAAGAAAAGAAAATGACTCGGCAAAGCATCGCGCTTCGTGCCTACGTATTATCGTCAGAGAACGAGAAATCAGAGTCAACGTAGTTCGGCTAACTACGGGTAAAAGGATGGGGGAAGGTGGCTCGCCAATACGTCAGTATTGTGCCTACGTACTCTCAACAGATATGAGAGATCAGAGCTTACGTAGTTCGGGATAATACGGATTACAGGTTTAGATTCATCTGTTTTTCCGAGTAGGGTTAACAAACAGTTCCAGCAGTTTGGTGTATGCAGCTTGTTCATCGGAGACTCGTGCGTTACCGTTTGCGGTAGAACTGAGATTTAACGACACTCTTTCTCTGAAAACGTTTTCCTCGAGTTAAGGGCCCACGGGGCAAAAAGAGGTTTGAAGGTTTGTTTTCTGTCTTTTACGGAAGAAGTGTTTTTATGGACGTTCGTAGTTCGTACAGCACTAGAGACTATGACTTGGGAACGAATGCATCGCATATCATCCAAAGGACATATACTAAACACTCTAGACGATTGAGAGGAGACCGCTCAATTATCATTACCCAAGTGGCTTAAGGCTCGTAACGCCCTGTACCAACTTGCCCTTATTATGTATTTTACTGTTGTTTTGGAGATAAAAAGAGAATGAACTCTACAGGGGGAACTGTCAAGCCCTAATGTTGTCATGCCATGGATTCATCCTATGGTTGAGTTTGAAACAGGGAACTCCTATATGTTATCATGCAAAGCTTTCAACCTAAAGTTCTATCATCATTTCCTTATCAAAGAAAGTGAGAGTCCTAGGGGATCATGCCAATGGGAAACAGAGAATAACTGCAAAAATCATTAAAGCAGATAAAACAGCGAAGCCAAACAGTAAAGATGCAAATGCAATGCAGCAATACAAGCAGAGGGAGAGACTCAACCTCTAAGAAATCAAGCAAAGAAAACAATCAAAACATACAAGCAAAGGGAGCTCAGCTCAATCTTTCAATGCAAACACATCAGACACAAAAAGAAAAACAACACACAAGCAAGGGAAGGATCACCTCAACCCTTAATGCAAGCAAGCAGAGGGAGACTCACTCAACCTCTTAATGCAGTCATGCTCCTAGCCTACAATACTCTAAACATGAGACTATCCTAATGCATCAAACAATGTCAAACAAGGGAGAGAAAATGAAACCAAGATGAGCAATGGGGAAGTCATCCCAGGCTACATCAGGTTGGATGTGTGTCAACACAAGAGTCCATCATGGGCTCAACCTCTTGAGGAATGCACAGAATCCAACCAAGGGAAGGATTAGGCTCTCCCAAGAGGGATCCTATGTCAATAGGACAGAAAAGACTGGGTATTAGTCCTAGATGTCAATCTAAGGTATCTGGTTAAAGTGTATCAATACAGAATATCCATCTCAGGTTCAACCTGTTGAGGAATGCACAGAATCCAACCAAGGGAAGGATTAGGCTCTCCCAAGAGGGATCCTAAGAAAGGGACTTGGAGAGGGATGACAGTATAAACCAAGGGAATATACCATGCCAGGAATGTGAATCCAAGGCTCAACCTCTTGAGGAATGCACAGAATCCAACCAAGGGAAGGATTAGGCTCTCCCAAGAGGGCTCCTCATCAAGACTTGAAAGAGAAAGATAGTGAAGACCAAAGGAATGTACTATACTGATGAATGTCAATCCAAGGCTCAACCTCCTGAGGAATGCACAGAATCCAACCAAGGGAAGTATTAGGCTTTCCCAAGAGGGCTCCTCTTCAAGACTTGGAGAAAGAGGATAGGGCAAAGCCCAGGGAAGAAATCACATAGGGGAAAGAAGGCATCATAGCAACTTCTAAGAAACCCTAATGACTAGCTACAAGGATCACCTAAACTAAGGGGATTCAAAAGCTCTATCAAGGCCTAATCAATGTTCTAAAGAGGTATCTACCTAAGTTCTATTCTATCAAGAAGGGATTGAAGCCTAGAATTGGTTAAAGTTCACTTTGAAGGCTAACTCATGAAGTAAGCCTAGTTAGGATCACCTAAACCATAATCAACTTGGAAAATATGGGGAAAATAAGAAATCAATTCTAAAACTCCTGAGAAAAATCGTAGAGCTTCCTAAGGGTGCTAAGGCATCATGGTAGAAAACTCAGGGTCAAAACCTAAATCTAAAGGTCCTAAACAATTTCTACATTTTAAGGTATGCTAAAAGGAAATCATAAGGGGGAAGTCCTAAAAACCTATCTCAAATCCATACTTAGAATCATCTAAAAAATGTAAGAAAAATCATACAAACCTATGAAGGAGTCTATAACAAACATGCAAAAAATCAACACTAAAATCTAATCCAAGAAATAGTACAAAAATCAGAAAGTAAACTAGTCATTTTGAACATTTTTAAACATGTAATAAAAATGGAAAAATAGCACAAAAATGGAAAATTAACCAAAAATGAAATTAAATGCCATACAAAAATCAGGGACATGCCAAAGATTAATCAAGATTTTTTTTTATTTTTCTGACAATTATTTATATTTTTAATGAATTAAAAACCATTAAAACAATAAAAGAAATTCACAAAATGAATTAAAGAAATTAAAATGAATTAAGTGCTGAGAATAAAACACGGCCATTGGATCAGATGACCGGTCCACGCATCTAATGGGAAAAGGGAGCGCCACGTAGCTCATAGATCTTTTAAATGAAACGCATCGTTTCATGAGTGTTCACATGCTTTCCATTGACTAACGTAACACGCTACGTTCTAATCTGGAGCATCCATCCTAAAAGTATAACAATCCAATGCAGATTAACGTGCCACCTCAGCAGTCAAGGTCAACAACTCTCAAGATTGAACCACATGCGTCAGATCCTAATACTAAGTCCATTAAATCAGAATCATCCGACGACTCACACTTCGTCTTCAACCTTTGAATTGGACATGGAAAGGAGGGAAATTCAGGGCGTCCGGAGAAGACTCCGGTCGTCTTCTCCGGCGAGTTCACGGTGGCCAAACCATCAGATGGCACCAAACTCCACAAAAATCTCCAGATCCACTCGTCTTCTCACGAGGATCGTCATGACAACCTTCATTTTTCCATCTTCTCAAAGAATAACCATATACGATCGTGAACAGAAAAATCACATCTAAGTAAATCATCACCAAACTCTACCAAAAGCGCACAGATCTCTTCTACATTTATCATTGATCAAGAATCCACTAATAAAACATACTATCCATCAAGATTAAGCCTAATTCAAATCCCTAAACATTTCATCCATGATCAAGAACCTTCACCAATGGTTTCCAAACCTTGCCTAAATCCACCTATGGTTCATACTCTACCTAACCACATGCAATATTTATCCTAATTCAATCCCAACAGAGCATAATTATGAAAAGAAAGAAACCTGGTATGAGCTTCCACAGAGAGTGATACAGCCTCCAAACCTTGATCAAACTTGTTCAGAAACGATCAGTGATGCTTGCTGAAGATTCTTGGAGCTTCAATTCCCTCTGCAATGGCCTCCAAAATGAAAAACGATTTTCACTTTGTAAATAACTTTTTCAAGTGCTTCTTACCTCATTCAAGCTCTTCCAATCACCAAAATTGTTCTGAAATCCATCATGGCAATATATAGAATTGTTTTGGATCATTATCTGGCCCAGTTATGGCCCAATTCATCAAATTCCATTTTATGATTTTTTCTTCAAAACTCTTTCATGACAGTCACGATTTCCTCTCTGTTTCAGCTTCATTCTCACCCAAATCCATTGCTGGTGTGTTAGTGAGGATGAAGGGCCAGGATTTGTTCCTCGAATCCAACCAATGGTGGATCTTTATTATGTAACTTCAACCTTAAGCAATACTTGAAATGGACATGAACCAAACTTCAACTTGAAAATGTAACAATGCCAATTCACTCCAAATGTCTTTTACCTTCAAAAAATGCACAAACTTGTGATATTTTGCACAAAAATGAATTATTTAAGAATTTTCTCTTTTTATGCCTTTTAATTATTCTTCCATGAAAATTTCTTCCTTCACTTCTCAATTCAATCCATATCAATGAATCTTTGGGTCATGGTTGGACAAATGACACCATTTTGAACAACTTTCAAGTTGATCAAAAGTCCATTTGAGGTGTCTAAGTTGATGAAATAGACCCATAATCAAAATGGCTTATAATTTCAAATTCCCAAAATACCCTTATCTTTCAAAGCTCATAACTTGAGTTCTACAAATCCAATCATGGACTTCTAGTACTTTCCAGAAAGCTAGGAAGATAAGGAACAACATTCATGTTGGCAAAAAGTTAATGAGAATCATAATTATAGGGAAAAAGTGTCATGCAAGTTGGTTGACTTTCAAGCTCCAATTTCACATCCCTCTGATGACCTATAACTTGTCTGGCTCATAACATGAGTTCTATAAACCCTATCAAGGACTTCTAGCACTCAAATTAAATCTATGATCATGATATACAACAATCATGTTGGGGTCAAGGTGAGATACAAATCACATCTTGAGTTATGTGGTCTTGAAGTTAGGCACTAAACCAGGGGATTTTACACTGTCAAGCATAACAACCCTAGCCTAGGAACTCCTCACACTCTTGATTCATGATGAGTTGACCTTGGAATCATCCCTTGGGCATCTTAATACATCAATCCATGATCACATGGCCTTGGAATTAGGTATCAACCTTCTTCAAATCATCAGTTAACCTGGGGTTGATCAGATAAAACCCTAGTTGTGCCAATCTTGGTAGTAACTCCTTATCCTTTGCATATTGACCTGTCTAGGCTTCAAAGTAACCTTCAATACCTCTCATGAGCTCTCTCAAGGCTTCAAGTCCTCTCCCATGGGTTCAAAATCATCTGATGACTTTCCCGCAACCTTCAAGTTAGGAGGCATACACTCTTATATCCAACCCCCTCTCTGAGGATCTTTAACTCCTTTGATGAGGATATCAACCCTTGAATACTTGAATAAGGTTCTTAGATAGCTTCATAACCTTGTGTAGCCATTGGTTGGTAGTCATACCTCTTGATCTCCTGCACACATGTCAATGCAATGCAAATGATAATGCTAAAAATGAATGCAATGAAACACAAGCTAGGTTAAGCAAAGGTTGGGCAAATTTTGGGGTGCAACAATAAGTTACTTACTTTCACAATGTACCTCATTTAGAAACTTTTAAAAGTGAAATTGTTGAAACAGTAGAGCATTTCTCAGTTGACTTTGAGACAGTTTTATTGCCTCAAATTCAACTATCCAAATATCTAAGTCAGACATCAATTATACTCTTTCAGCATATAATTGATGCTTAAGTTGCTCCTACTTTTCTAGCAAACATATTCGTTAAAAATAGAAATATTGAAAAGAAAAAAAAAACATGTCTCGTTATTACTCGTCCATTAGACAACTTGCATAAGATATGTCAATTAGACAATCCTCGTGTCCTAAATCCTAAAAATATCTACTATGGCATGTGTATGATTAAACTAAATAAAACAACAGGCAATAGAAGTATATTTATAAAATAAAACAGGAATTAAAACTTGAAATACAGTATAAGCTAATACAAAAGTTGCTTTGAGAAGACTTTAACAAAAGAACAACAACAACACTGGCAAATAATGAAAATGCAGAAAAATAAAAATAAAAAGTGCAAAAGTATGCTAATATGTAAAAAAAATGACTTCTTGTTTTTCTCATTATCATTTCTACATGGCTTTATATAGGCCCAAACCAATTATGAATGGCTTATATTTGTGTAATGTAACAGCTGAAATAGTCGAAAATTGAAGGGTCATCAAAAATATCAGTTGTCAAAATGGAATTTGAAACTAACCTCCTGATGCATTACGGGTCATAGCACTAGCTACGAGCATTAGCATAGTGCCCTCTGGTCCCTTGTACTCCCTTATATTGACGCTAAAAATAAGAAAGAAAAAATAAGAAGGAAAAAATAAGAAGGAAAGAGGGCTTACACTACGACCATTAATGCCTCTTATAGCCAAACCATATCGGGCTCTGGTTTTTATACCAGAAACTCCTTTCTTGAGCAGTCTTTGTATAATCTATTCTATTTCTACTTCAGTTCATCTTGTTTCGTACTTTTCATTGAAATAAAAAAAATACAAATACAAAATTAAAAATGCACAAAAACAAGATTCAATTGCTTAAAAAAACCTTAGCCTAAATTTTTTTTCAACTTTGTACATTATGACAAACTTTTAAATTGTATTCTTTACTTTAAATTATACTTTCGCAGGTTGATTTATGTCATTCCACAAGCTTATCAATTTTTTTTTTAATTTTTATGTTTGTGAGAGTTTTAAAAATAACAAATTTTTATGTAACTTTTTAGTACTACCTTATAAAACACTTTTGAATTAGAAGGTGTTTCAATGAAACCTAAATTATCTCTCGTGTATTTTTTTTTTATGCCTGTCATACCCTAAATTTGCCCATACCTTTTTGTTAATCAAAGGCATTGGTACAAACCATCAGAGGGTTGTCAAGAAAATTTAAGTTTTTTCATTGGTGTGAGTATGAGGTAGGAGCTTTTTGGGTACCTCAGAGGTCATGGTGGAGTTGGAATGATCACCCAGTTCATCTGCACAATGCCTAGGCAAAAAGGGTGAAATTAGGGTTTTAATTTTAATCAGGATAAATTTTTTTTAAGGGCAAGACTTGTTTCCATGGCTTTCCATGTGTCCTAAGGTGTGTGAGGATGGGAGATTGACCATCAATTTTAATCAGAAGAGCTTCAATTGATCAGTCAATTGAAAATTAGGAGATTTAGGGGAAAAAGTCAACTGTGGTTTGACTTTTGATTTAAATGGTGCTCCAATGGTGGAATCATGGTCCATGACGTTCATATGGCTTAGTGAAGTCTACTCAAGAAGTTTCAAGGCATCGGAAGACCCAGAACATCAATAGTCGACTCGATAGTCATCGATCGATTGTTTCGTTAACCAAAAAGTCAACTCTTCAACCATAAGGAATTTGACCTCAAAGTGTGAAGCAAAAATGTTCCTAATGCCATATTACACCTATCCATGAAGTTTAATGACCATTGGATCAAGGATGGAGAAGTAATCGAGAAATCGAGAATTAGGGTTTTGAAAGGGGCAAGGCCATAACTTCTTAACCACACATCCAATTGAGTTTGTTCAAAGCTCATTGAAAAGCTCTTGACAAACCCTACAAAAGTCCCATAGTGGTCCATGGGCAGAAAAGGCATAGATTTGGAGTTATGACCAAGATCATTACAAGAGGAAAAAACACTTAGAAAAAATCTAAGTTATTGGCCTTTTTAGGCATGATTTTTAGCAACTTTGAGTGGATTTTTGACCTAGTTCCACTTGGAATCTGAAGATCATGAAAACATGAAAGTTGTAGAGCTTCATGAGGGATTTACAAAATGTACTAGAACTCCTCCATAGCCCTTATGAGTTGAGAGTTATGAATCCAACAAGTTGAGGTTTCAACACTTGAGTTCAACATTTTCACTTTTTCACAAACTCACTTTTTGATCACTTGAACCATTCTCAGCCATTGGATCATGTTTCTATCTGATAATTAGAGAGTATGATGAGTTGATATGCATAAAATTGAAGGATTTGATGGATTTGGTAAGTGATGTGCAAGTTGTCATTATTTTAATCAAACAAATGAAGAAAGAGAAACTTTATGGAAGAAATCTTGCAGCTGCAGTTCTTCTACTCCCTAGCCACACTTCAGTCACTTCTATGTCATTCTCACCACTTGATTTATGCCTCATCTTGGGCCAAGAACTTGGATTTGCAGCTGTCTATAATCTTGAACAAAATTGTATTTTACAAAACTCCCTCCAAAATGCCAAAAGACAAATCTGCCCCAAACCATTCCTTGCCTATAAATAGAGGTTTCCTCTATGTTGAAAGGTACACCAGAGAACTCTAAAACCCAAGATAAAACCATTTCTCTCATCTTGCATTTGCTTTGCTTATAAGTGAAGAAAACCATTCCAAAAATACCTCAAAATCTGCCTTGAGCAAAACACATTCCAAAACCATTTTCACTCACTCAAAATCATCACAAACCATCCACACAATCCAAAAATGATGTATGGGAGGTGTTCAAACTCTTAAACCAGTCAAAACCCTCATTTTCCCAAAAGTCAACTTTCAACCAAGCAAAGTTTGACTTCACATACAAAATCTGCCAAATCACTGCTCATACCTGTTTTAATCATTGTAAACCTCCAAACACCTTGGGTTTATGATGTACCAACTGTCCGTAACCTAAAATACCATCATCATCACTTGTTTCAAGTTCTGGTCCAAGATTCACTTGTTTAATTCAAGTGTAAGAAAGGTTGCATTTTCATCAAAGCATTGGTTGGATCTCATTTGGGAGGCTTCAAGGTTTTCCTTTCTATATTAGCTTGCTTGGAGGTCTACAAGAGGTTGGTAGTCACTATCCTCACCTTAAACTATCATGAGTATGTTTAATGTGCATTAGTTGGTTTGAGATTAAATGTAAGTGCAGTCATGTTTGAATTTGTCCTATTTTGCTTGTTTGCTCATTAATGTATATCACTTTCATAATCATCATACCATATTGCTATGTGCTAAACCTTGAGATCCTCTTAAAATGTCATGTATGAACATATGAGGGAATGTTGGCAACTGTTATGAAAGGTTGAGTGCTGTTTTGATTCTGTTTCTGTTTGGAAGATGTTTATTTGCTTTTGTTGCAACAACTCTTTTAGATCTTGACCTGTTTGTTGGTATTTTGAAGTAGAAACCCTTGTGTATTGATTCATGTTATGTTTAACATTGTACCATTTGAAACTATGCTTGATCTGCACATTTCTGTTCTTGCATTTTTCAAAATCATGTGCATTTTCAACTCATAGGTCATTTTCCATGTTAGTATATTTTTGGAGCATATTTGTGTTTGAACTTTGACTATAACATATTTTGAGTATGCTTGTAAGTTGCTTGGTGTTGTTGGACCTAGGATGACTCTTATGGCTTTTTGAAGCTTGTTGATGACCAATACTTGTTTTGCTGTCATAATGCTTGTAATCATCATGCTATATGCCTTGAAATTCTGATACTTGCCACTGTCATGATAAGTGAATATTTGTGATAGCCTGAACTATTGCTTGGTGTTTGGTCTATGTTTGTTAACATGAGATATGTGGTTTTCATGTGCATCTTGTTGGTGGATAGAGTGACTTTATCATTTGTACATCAATTGCTGTCATCACTTAGGCATCATAGTAAGGTTGTGTAGTAATCATGATTTGTCCATATCTTGCTTGCATTTGCCAATTGTGTTTGAGCCTATATGCATTATGTTGATGTTTTGAAAGCATTGTGTGCATTCTGTCTTAAATTGCTTGTAAGCATCTTTGATCATTGTTTTGATTTGTTTGCATCAACATGCCATGCCTATTCTGTTGTAACTCCAAACTGCCTTAGCCCTATTTGATATGAATTGCTAATTGTTATTGGCTTAAGTTGTTTTGTGCATGTAGCACTAGGGCTATCTGTTGATTATGCTAGCATTGTCATGTTAGTGCTCACTATGTTGCTGTCATAATCATTTGATTCGTGAACTTTGTCAAGTTTTGCTGCCATGCCTTGTTTCCAACATTTGCTAGTTTTGCTATTTTGATTTGTTTGTAGACAAAACATGTTGTTTGGTGCCAATTAATATGCATGCAAATTGTCATGTGCATTAGGAGTATTAGGGATAATTGATGATTATGCTAGCATTGCCATGTAAAAATCCATACTTGCTGCATAAACTGTCTAATTTCTTGAACCACTGTTTTGCTGCTATACCTTGTTTCCAATCTTTGCCAATCCGGCCTGTCTTGATTTGTTTGTAAACAGAACATGTAGTTTGATGCTAATATACATGCTTGCATTTGTGGCTGCTAGAAATAGGTTGTTTCTGTTAGAACTTGTTTGTATTCATTACCTTTGGAGTTGTAATTTTCATTGCAAGGCATGTATTGATTGATGTGTGACTTGGTATTGTAATAACCAAAACTAGATGTTGCTTTTGTTGTTATGTTTATTGTGCAAAGCCATTTTAACATGATTAGCTTGTTAGGCTATTGTGCTCAAGGTCAAGTTGTCTTAATATGAAAAACCATATATGTGTGTATGCTGTTTTGACAAGCAAGCTTGCTACCAAGTTCTGTTTCCACCTCATGTGCTGCTATCTTCATAGAGAGTTTTCTTGAAATTTGTGTCTTATTCATGTTTTGATATGTTGTGAATCATCTATGTGTATTATTGCTTTGAAGCCTGTATGTTGCATCATGAACTATCCTTGTTTTCCCAAAACAGCATTTTAACACTTTTGTTCAATTCTTGCAACTTGCATGCCAGATTCTGTTTGGAGTTGTTTGTAACTGATCCTTGCATCTAGAATCATTGATTTATGTATTTGAAACTTGTGCATACCTTCACCTGGCCATAATCACTTCTGTTTTGCATCACAGCCACCATAATGCACATCACAAGCCTTCATTTGCAGCTTGCATATAATTTTTTGTTTGGAGTTGTTTCTGGCTGATCTTTGCATGTAGAATCCATGAATAATGTATTTGAAACTTGTGCATACCTTCACTTGGTCATAATCCTTTCTGTTTTGAGCTGTAGTTTTCAAAATGCACATCCAAGCTTCACCTTGCAGTTGCATTCGAATTTTGATTTGTGTGCCTTATCTTGAAAAACTAATATTGCCATTGTATTCCTTGTTAAATTTCACACAAGTTAGACCTAAATTTTGTCAAAAATGGTTGATTTTTGAATGATTTATGATGTAATCGTTTTCATGTTGTTGCCTTGTTTCTTGCTCATCTTGCCTTGCCCAGAATTACTAGCCTTTTTAGGTACATGTATTATTTGGGGTGGCATAATACTTGGATTTATCTCCATGACCTGGGTTCGATCCGTGTGGAGATCAACCCTTTTGCTTATTTTCCATATTTGCTATGTTTTCACATTTTCTCACTTTTCTTCCTTCCACTTGCACGCGCACGCCTTGGTTGGTTTGGCCAAGTTTTGAGCTGGCAATCTAAAGGTGGTGGGTTCAACACCCACCAAGCGTATTTCCATTTTTTTTATTGCTTGTTTGTTTGATTTTTCCTTTAAAATTCCAAATAACATAACTTCGCCATTTTTTATCATTTGTGAATGATTCTTTTTGCATTGGTCTTGTATTTTTGCATAGTTTCACATGGTATTTTTAATATTCTAGAATTTTCATTTTTGAAAACACTTTGCATTGAAAATTGTCATGTTTCTTTGTTAGGGTTTTTACCCTCCTTTACATTTCAAATTATTGTTTCTTTTGAGTTTAATTTTGCACTTGATGTAGGCTTGATGTTTGTCAACTCCTTTGTGTATGTGATTGTAATTTTTTTTGTTTGTAAGCATCATGATTGTTTCATTTAAAATCCCCATGAAGTTTTTAAACTTCTCACTTACATTTGTTGTGACATTGCGTAGGCCTGACGCCTGTAAGTATACACGTCATCTTGTAAGCCCTATGAAACCTCATCTTTGTTAAGATGCATCTTTGTTAAGATCCCCTTCCATCTTTATTAAGATGCACCCCATTTCTTCGTTAAGATATTGCTTTGGTTTTCATCTTTCATTAAGTTTGGATAGAACCTTCCCCCCTAAAACCTCGGTCCCATACCAATTGTATTTTCAAAACACCTTTCAACAAGAAAATAAATATCTCTTTGTATTGAATTAAAAAGAGAGGATTAAGTGTAGACTTCTTCCTCTCCGAGTGTTGGGATACTCACTGTAGTGTGGGTGGTTTCGACACTCGTCCTTCAATACGAAGACGCTTATACGTTTTCAATCCCTTTTCTCCTAAAAACCTCGGTCTCGTACCGAGTCCATTTTCAAATCTCTTCAATAAGAAAATCAAATTCTCTTTGCATTGAATTAAAGAGAGAGGATTGAGTGTAGACTTCTTCCTCTCCGAGTATCAGGATATTCATTGTAATGTGGGTGGTCTTGATACTCGTCTTTCGATACGAAGACGCGACTTTATCTATCACATATCTCTTTCCACACCTCTTCCCACAACTTCCTTCTGCATCCTTTCTCACCCAAAACCTCGGTCCCATACCGAGTGCATTTTCAAACTTCTTTTCATAACAAAAACTTGAATGGTCGTGGAGTGGTTAGGTGTAGGCCTTCTCCTATCCCGAGTGCTGACGTTTACCGTAGGGTTCTCTGTCGCAAAGCACTTACCATTCAAAACCAAAACATTTTTAATAAGAGAATGAAGTTCTCTTTGCGTTGAATTAAAGAGAGAGGATTAAGTGTAGTCTTCTTCCTCTCTGAGTGTCAGGATACTCACTGTAGTGTGTGTGATCTTGATACTCGTCTTTCAATACGAAGACGCTGCATTCGCCACACCATTTTCATAATAAAAACTTTGAGATAAAGAATTGGGTACTACCAGTAGGGGTTACTATCCGAGGACTTATCTCGCCCCTAAAAGACAATCTCACCAATCAAATGTGACATCTTGCCTCACATGGCGAAAATCTAATCATTTCAAAAAGGATATGTTACGTCTGTTCTACCGCAAACAGGTAACGCTTAAGTCTTCTCACATGCGAGCAGTAAAAACACCTAAACTGCTAGAATGCGCACGATAACATCATCCATAAAAACATTAACAAACCGTAGGTCGAACTACGGCTGCTCTGATTCTTTACTTCTTTTAAGTAAAGATATGTAGGCATAAGGGCCACAATCCTTGCCGAGCATATTCCTCCATATATCCGTAGCACCGAACTACGTCGACTCTGATTTTCTCACATCCGTTGAGAATACGTAGGTCTAGGACTGCGAAGTCCTATCGAGTCTGTTCTTTTTCTTTCCTTCCCCGTTCTCTCTTTTCTCCTAACCTCTCATTTTCCTGTTTCAATCCCTTTGCACTCCCCCTTTGGAACACTCTTTTATAGCATAATATTTAAGCAAATAAATTCACACATCGACAAGCAAATGGTTCCCGTCGAGTACGATGGATGCGAAGGGTGTTAATACCTTCCCTTCGCATAACCGGCTTCTGAACCCGTTCTCGGTCCCGAGACCATCTTATCCATTTCTTTCTTAAGATTTTCTCAATATTTTCTTTTCCCCTCATGGGATAAATAAAGTTCGGTGGCGACTCTTCTGTCTATCTTTTTCGCCTCCCCGTCGTTGCGCGATGCATTTTTCGAGTAGCGACACTGCCCATTCAACTATCATCGACATATTTTTTTTTCTTTTCAAATCAACTTTATATTTTTTAAGTTTGTTTTCTATCCTATATATTTTTTTAGTTATTTTGTAAATTTTTAAAAATATTTTTTTATTTTTAAAAATATATTTCCAGACACATTTTAATACACACATTTTATTTGTTTTTTAGTCAAATTTCAATTTTATAAATACATTTATTTCAAAAATATATCTTCAGAAAAATTTTAAAAATATATTTTTAAAAACAACAATTTTAACTACCTATCATCACTACCTTAAATGCAATTTCAAACAATTCAGCAAAAGCAATTAGGAAACTAACACCTGTTGCACTCATGGAAATGAGGACAATAAAATTCATCATGTTGAGAATCTCTAACACTGCGTCAGTGACCTGCTTTGCTTAGATTGCTTGAAACCACATTTAAGGTACTGATAGCAGATAATTAAAGTTGTTGTTTTTTAAAATATATTTTCAAAAAAATTTAAAATATATTTTCGAAATACATGTATTTATAAAATTAAAATCTGATTCAAAAATAAATAAAATATATATATTAGAATGTGTTCGGAGATAATAAGTTAAATACCAACTGAGAAACTCCATTAGATTAGGATAATGAAAAGGTATATAATCTGAGGCAAAAAGATATCATAAAATAAGTCACCACAATATCCTTAAAAACAAATCCTAGTAGAACGTATATTGAAAGGAGAAAAGAAGAGTGGGAGTGTGGGAGGACCATGACTCACCGTCCAGCTGTTGAGAATTATTGACTTGACCCATTCATTGATCAGCACAGAAAGCTCAAACAAACAAAACGACCAATGTCGTTTAGGGAAGGAATGTCATGTGCATGTGAGCCCCCAATATATATATATATATATATATTATTCCCTCTAATCTTATTTATAAAAAAAAAATTATTTTCTAAATTTACTAAATTACTAATATATTTGGTGTATATATTATATTAATGAATCTAAATAGGTGATGTGGAGATGGGAATAGACCCACACACACGTGCATAAGGAGGTGGTCCATTCTAAAGGAATTTTGTATATGCATGGTAAAGGTCAACATCTTAATCATGGAGCCATTATTAGTATTTGGTTGGAATGAATCATCCTCAACACTTTCACTGCTCAAATATATAATAATAAATATAAATATTAATAATTGTATTAAAAAGTTTTCATCTTTTGCTTTTCGTGACACAAGAGAGAACGTGGCATAAAACAAATGTTTCGCGATCCTACAACATAGAGATCCTTTTCTTTGACAAAATGCTTTTCTACCTTTTATATTAGCCATTCAATTTTCTTGATCAATCCCCTTTCCCCTAAAACATGGATACTCATAGGACAAACATCTTTAAAAGGTGTTCACATTTAAACCGAATCCAAGTGAATTGTATATTCATATAAAAAGTTTAAAATCGCACAAAATGTAATATTACAAAATGTATTTGAATGTAATATTCAGAAACTATGTAAATATTATATCATCTATGCACTTTTAATTTTTCAGATTTATAGAAAAGACATAGTTATTCGGTTTCTCTTGCTAATTTAGATATTAATTTTGACGGATTCATTTTATTTTGGCTCGTTTCAATTGAATAAAAAACAAATTTCGTAATAATTACGATAATTTGTCTTTTTTCAAAAAAAATTATCCATTAAAAAAGTTTTGGTATAGTCTCATCTCATTTTGTGTCCTTTTTTTCTTATTATATATATTTATAATATGGAGTATGCCTTATAATGAAAAGCTACAAATGCATATGGTTGAAATATGTCTTATAACTTGAAGTGATGAAGAGAAATAAAATATATTTTGAGATTGAAAAAAGAATTGAAATTAGTCTGGAAGTCGACAAGGACGAAATAGCAAAGAGTGAGGCCCGTAGTGGAGTTGGCATGACAAGAGGCTAGCAGCGGCGGGATTGAAGGCATGGGTTTGCCGAGCGATTTATCAGAGCTTGGGTTCAATTTTCTCGGTTCATGTGCACTGGACATTGTTGTTTTAATTTGTGGTTTTGTTCGTTAATGGGATAGGTTTTGGACTTGTTATGAATCTGTTGGATTTTAGCAATTATAAATATGTATCTCTTGTATGTTTACTATTACAGCCTACAAAAATTTAGAGTTGATAGAGAGACTAGTTTTTAGAATCGTAGTAGAGATGCAATGGTAAATTTTTAAGAGTGTGTTCTTAGAATTTGGAAAATTCTTGGAGATATCAAATGGAGATTGGAAAACACTTCTAAACACCATGGACTTGTTATTCATATATAGAAAGTTGGAGAGATTGGGAAGCACTTGGGTAGAAAATATTTTTTATTCTTAGAAACTTGGGTGACTATTATCTTGTAACTCATTTTTAATATTTCGTAACAACTATTAGAAGTAAAGTTAATCAAAGAATTATTTTCTTCCCTAGAGTATATTGTTTGATCAAACTGGGTAAACAAGCTATTATGTTTATTTCTACTTAGTTGAATGTGTGACTTATTTTACATATAGTTATTTTGTTGAAGGTCAATTATTTTGATTGCCATTGTTCTTTGTCCCCACACATCAAATTTTATGGTGTGATTGAACTCTGAATAATTTGTATGAAGTGATTTTAATTATTCTATCTATTTCACAACAAATGGCACCCACCATAGAACAAAGGGATTTTATTTACAAGTGAGCACCATAGATTTTAAATGGCAAATTGAGAGGTCTCCACAGATAATAATTTTGAGTTGTGGAAAGTGAAGATGCAAGAAATTTTAACTCAAGAGAAGTGTATTGAAGCTTTGAAGGATGAGGCATCAATTCCTTCAAGCCTAACAGAAGCATATAAGATCGAGTTGGTAGATAAGGTCATAAATGATATTATCTTGTGCCTCTGGGATAAAGTTCTAAGGGAAGTTGCTAGGGACAAGATTATGGCTTCGATGTGGAAAAACCATGAATTATAGTATATGACAAAGTCTTTGACTCACAAGTTATAACGTAAACAACAATTCTACTCATTCCAAATGGTAGAGAACAAATTCATAGTGGAGAAGATGACAAATTTTCATAAGATTATTGATGGTCTTGAGAATATTGAGGTGAAGATTGATGAAGAAGAAAAGCCTTTACTATTGTTAAGCTTATTGCCCAGATCATTTAAGCACTTTAAGGATGCACTTATTTATGGTAAGGAAGGTAATATTACTTTGGATCAAGTCTGGACGACTATGAGATCCAAAGAATTTTCAAAAGTGAAAGATTTGAAGATTGGCGATAGTGGTGAAGGCTTGAGTGTCTCAAGAGGAGAAAGTGAGTGTAAAGGGATGTCTAACACAAAGAATTTTGATAATTCAATGATTAAATATTTATTTGTTAAAAACACCATCACTTTAAGATGGTTTGTCCCTAGAATTGGTGATGAGGATAGTTATCAGAGTGTCAGTGTATTAGTGATTTCCAGTTTGGAGGCTAAAGAGGGTTAGGTCATAGACTCATGTTTCTCTTATCACATGTGTCCAAGAAAGAAATACTTTGAGAATTTGAAGTTGGAGCAAGGTGGACTAGTTCTCCTTAGTGATGATAAGGCTTGAATGGTTCATGGTATTGGTGAGTTTGGACTTAAAATGTTCGATGATTATAAGTTTTTTATTTTACAACATGAGATATGTTCTATATCTCAGGCAAAATTTGTTAACATAAACATGTTTGATAATCTAGGCTACTACACTAGAGTTGAACATGGGGTGTTAAAGATTTCACATGGTGAAATAATCATAGCTAAAGGGTCAAAAATATGTTGTTTATATATTTGAGAAGATTCCAATATTGTTATTAATTCATCATCAATTAGTGAAGATTTTCATGACAAGAACATGTTGTGAGATTTGAGGTCAAGGCATAGTGGATGCTTGGAGGTTGTTTCTTAGCACTTTAATGAGTTTTGTAAAAGACAAAGAATAAAAATGCATGTGACCACAGAACTGTCATTAAGTTTTTTGGGAAAGGATGGTGTCAAAGCAACTTAATTACCTAGTTGGAAGATGTTCATTTACAGGAATAAACTTCCAAATACTTTTGGAAGTTTTTAGTAGGAAAACTATAACCTACTTTGCTTTGAAGTTCTTCAAAACTTTTCTTATTTGATCAAAGCAAGACAATTCAGATTGATGGAATAGTTGTGGTTATGTCTTCAATGTTATCCACGAGGTAGAAAAGGTTATGATTTGTTAGAACTGGAACCTAGAGGATTGAAGCTCATTAATCACAAATGTATTAATTTTAGTTAGTCCTATCATGGGAAGAAGAGTAAAGACCTGAGGATGAAACTTTTAAAACTATGGTAAAGAAGACTTAGTTTGAGATGGAGGTTCTTATTATGGATATTACTAGTAGTGAAGGAATAATTACAGAAGTTTCTGATTATCATTTGACTCGTGATAAGTTAAGGAGGGAGATTGTACCATCTCAAAGGGATAGCTATGCAAGCCTTGGGTGTTATACTTTGAATGTGGATGAAGGATTGCAAAACATAGAAACATGGACCTTTAGGGAGGTATTCAAAAGTATTGGATTCAAATATGGTTGAAGAACCATACTTTTGGGCTTGTTAGGCTACTAGAGTAAAAAAGGTGGTAGAGAGGAAATGGATGCAAATGGTAGGATCAAGGTTCAAGCGAGGCTTGAACTTGATAAAAAAAATATCAATATATTTTAAATTGGAATAGATAATTTAGCATCATCACGGTTTCAAGTCAAGGTGGACATTTTTGAAGTATGCCTTAAAACCTTAAGTGATGAATAGAAAGAAAACATATTTCGAAATTGAAGAAGCCATATATCAACGTGGAAGTCAATAAAGACAACATAGCGTAGAGTGGGGCTCATGGTGGAGCCGACATGGAGGGGGATAGTGGTGGGACCCTTCTAGGTGGCGTAATACAAGTTTTAGGTATGATGGGTTGTTAAGTTTGAGGAGCTCGGGACTGGTTTCCTTGGTTTGCGTGTATTAGGATTTATTGTTTTAGTTTGTGGATCTGTTTATTTATGGGTTACGTTTTGGGCTTGTTATAGATCCGTTTAGTTTTAGCAATTATAAATATGTATCTCTTACATACTTGCTATCACAACCTTCAGAATTTTATAGTTGAAGTCAAAGAGAAGGTTTTGGGAATCTTAGGATTAATCTTAAAGAGGCAAGGGTAAAGATGGTAGAAAATAATACATAAATAAACAATGGTTTCTTTTTGTAAATAAGGGACATTTGTGTGTTTATAGAAGAAACAGACGTTTCTTTTTGTGAATAGAGAATGTTTTAAGTTTTGATGTTGGAAAAATATTATTTTAAAAAAAATTAAAAAAATTAAAGTTGGCCAACTACATGTATTTCTTTAGACCAAATAGTTTCATAAAACCAGCTTCAGATCTTTGGTGTGAATGGTTTTAAATGGTTCAATATGGTTTTTCCAAATTTACACTATTTTTAGCCCATCAGAGGTTTTGCATGGGTGACCGAACTAGAATAAACTTTGGTTCACAGTCCAATAAGTTGAACACATTAGCCATGTCTATTGGTATAACATTTTTCTTGGTTGGGGAGACAGTTCTTCTTCAGCTTAATGTACTTGCATTTTATCATTATTATCTTATGGATTATCCTCCCAAAATTGCAATCCACCATACACTTTGATTATCATATTTTTCTTCTAAAAATGATTATCATATTTGATTCCTAGTTTCCATGTAAACATTTTCCTTAGAAGTACGTAAGAATGGCCTACTTAAGATGATAGAAACTTCAGCTCCCTTTTCAATGTCGACAATCACAAAACAATAGTGTATATGAATCTTTCAATTTTCACTAATACATCCTCCAATATTATCTCGTGCAAAACAATAGATTACTTATCTTCTAATGTTAGTGTCATATCTGTGGACCTTTCTTTTCCTCCTAATCTTTCCATCATGAATCAAACTAACGATGCCCTTAAATCTCATAATGCACTTGAAATTTTTAATTGGCATATAGTTCAAGGTTCGTTGAAACTCAATGGATTTGGTTGCTTTAGTGGAAGTTTCAGTTGGATGATTGCATTATATCCTTCTAAAAAATTTATTTTTTTATTTGATTTACTTCTTCTCCGTTAAGAGTTTTTCAATACTTATAACATACGTAAAAATATTTTGAAGTGCTTCTGAGAACGGTATGGTCACTTGTAAACTATTGAATAATGTGAGAAATTTTATGTATTACCTGAATATTTCTTCTAAAGAGGTGGATATGATAATGGTTTATGGGCTACAATCTTTTTCCTTTATTTTTCTCTCCCATACTCTTTTTTTTTCACAGCTCTCTTCCTATATGCTCCAACCTATATCCATTCCAATTCATTTTTTCCGATTATAATATCCTATAATGCTTAGGTTTTAAAATCTTAACAAATCTACTCCTTTTAACACTCACAACTTATCATCTTTCATTATTCTTGGGGTTTTCAATTGTATTTCTTTCACAATAGTTGGTAGATTCAGATGTCTATTGTTTTGAAAGTTGCATAGTTCATGTCTCTAAGTTTGTGATAGATTATTTGAGGTTCTTGCTATAAATATTTTGATCAATCTGCAATTTTTTGAAATTATTTGATGATTTTTGTATGAACTCATTGAATTTTTGCTCCATTTGAGAAGTTATTATCCCCTTATTAGGTTGTTGATTGAATTATTTATGTGGAACTATGGGCTTGCTTGTATAACCAAGAAATAACCAAAGCTCAACAAGATAAGCTTGACCCTAATAACTTCATGATTTTATGGCGATAATACCTGAAGTTGTAACAACTATCAAAGTGATGACAACAACGCATGAAGAAAAGAAAGCACTAAAGCTAGCGGTCAAAGACGCATAAGATGGTTGACCAAGCTATTCTTCTGAATCAAGCCAAGGGATTAAGGTTTTATGATTACCAGTGATATCCTCTGATGATGTCGTCTGACTTGATATCTCAAACCTCATCCACAAGAGTATTCAAATGAAATGCTCATAATATTGGTATATTTGGCAAAAAAAACTTTAAGCTTTAGAGTGTGAAAGAGAGGAAGTGTGAAAGCTCGTCTGATTGTGTCTATTTAAGTGGTCAGTGTTTTGTAAGAATACAAGGGAGTTTTTGGAAAGAATTATGGATAAATCTCACACATACTAAAACTATTTGTGAAACCTTTTTTTTATAAATAAAATCACCTAAAATGTTTTTGGTGTCTAGCCAAATGAATTGATAACTATTAGATTGATCAGGACAAGTTGTGAATTGTCTAATCGAATACAACAAATTCCTAATTGATTAGATCAGATAAAATCAATTTTATAATCAATTATGACAACGTATTCATGAATGGTAATTGTTCTCTATCAAAACCTTTCAAATTTGGAAGCAACAATCTATTATCATATGTTCCTAATCGATTAGCTAATCATTTAAGTCATTTCTTTTTCTCATGGATGGTTTTTTAATTTAACCATTCTTTTTCTCGGGACCTAATCGATTAGATAAGTTCAAAATTCAAAATTCAAAATTTTACACACCTACATGCATTAAATGACATAATCAATTAGGCCGTTAATATAAATCGGTATGTGTTATCTTATTTTTCATCTCATCCCACCATCTCTTGTGTTCATTATTTTATTATTTGTTTGTTGAGATTTTTCAGCTCATCATCGTCACCACATTGGCACCTAAAAGAGCTCGCACCACCACACCTGCATCCTCCTGCTACACTGAAAATTTTACAACTTAAGAACAAGAAATGAACTACAATTGCTACAATGCCGATAGAGAAATATTTGAATCTCGCTACTTGGATAACTAACTCTTCAAATAGTACAATTTTGTTAAAGCATTCGAAGAGTAGTTTTAGATTATCATAAGACTTTTGAAAATACTAAGAGATGTGAAAATGATTTCACCTTTTCGGTTGTCACCACATGGGCCATGATATATACAAGCCCAATACTTCTTAATTCTATTAATTTTCTTCCTTGTCTTTTTTTCAAGAAACAGTGGGTCTCACATAAGAGTGGAAAGTGAAAAGGTATTTGTAAAATTGTAATTCAGTTTCTATGTGACATGCAATTTATCCTAATTTCTAAAAATATGGTGTGCCTTTTTGTTATGACTTAAAGAAAAGAATCTTCTAACGCCAATAAGAAAGGTATTCCGGCCACTGACTATGTTGGGGATTTTAGTGGTCTTTGGCTCAAATTAGATCAGTATCAAAATTTGATGATGGAGTGAATTCAAAATAGTGCCACTCTAAATGCTATAATTAAGAGGCATAAGAAATTTGATTTCTTGGTAGGCCTGGATGTTGAATTCGACTGCATCCAGGTGCGTTCATAGTGATGAGACTCGTTGGCATGATATGTTTACCAATAATTAGAGGTGTTTATAGTATAATTTAGTGAGAAAATCGAACTGAACAAAATTAAATTTTATAGTAAAAATTTATCTGAATTGAACTAAACCGTTTCAATTTATTCATAACTGAACCGAATCAAAATAATTGGTTTAGTATACCGTTTAAAAATTCCGAACCATACCAAACTATTTGTCAAAGAACCGAACCATTAAACTATTTTTCAATTTAAAAAAAAATTAAATTAAAACTTGTTTTTAGAATTATTCATTTTCAGTTTTAATTTGGTTCGAGTTTGGTTCGGTTTCAGTTTTGATTAAGTTCTAGAACAGTTTTGTACAATATAATTTGATTCACTGCCCGAACATAACGGTTTAGTTATTTTAACTTCAATTCGGTTCAATTTGACAGTTGAATTCATTTCATGATTTTTTTATCAGCCCTACCAATAATACTTAAGAATGTTTGGATTAATGACTATGGTGTTACCAATAATATGACATTTGATTCTATACTATTATCCTTTTATAATTTGATGTTTGGGGATCTCTATAATATTTTTGGTGCAAATGATTTGTTCGTAATGAGTTTACTCGTGTAACTTGGATCTTTTGGATGAATACTAAATTATAAGTATCATAATTATTTATTTAATTTTTTAATATGATATAAACACAAATTTAAAAAAGACATAAAAATAATTTGATCTTGTAAAGAGTCTATAATGTTTTTCCAATTTGACCAGTAACTATGGCATTATTCATGAATTTACGTGTTATGTGTGTCAACACTCCTTAATAAAACAATGTTTCAAAAAAAAAAACTTGTCATTTATTTGAGTTATTCAATCTTTCCTATTTTAAATGTATATTCCCAACTCTTATTAAGTGGAGACATTTCTTAATGGTGTTTATATGATTAAGTTGGTCTTCTTTCGGCTCTTAAGTAATATTAGTTTTGTTCAGTTTATTCTCTCGAAATCAAAATTATGCTTGAATTATGTTGAACTTCTGATGTGGTGTTGTAAGTCTTCGATGCGGTGGAACACAGGGATGGACCTGTAAAGTTAGAGCTCCAATAGTCAAGCCAATTAATGGGTCTAAAAATATGATACATTAAAGTATGAAAAGTGTGTGTACCTTAGGTCATACGTGTGTAGAAGTATTTACACTCTTAGATCAAACAGTCATTGGGCTTTCTTTGTAGTAATAAAGGGCCTTGTTTTATTAGACCTTTAATCGGCCAAGAACAGTTCCTATATTATAGAACCTTGAATCTCTTGTATTTCTTTGTGTTTCATTTTTTCAGGTTCATGAACAATATCGAAACAAAATAGGGTACTGTTCTGGCCTGGGCCCAGCCTCACCTCGCGGCCCAGCCCAATAACGCACAGCCAAGTCCCAGTGTGATTTGAGTAGGCTGGCCGGGCACGCGACTCCCACGACGGGCAGGACATGATCCCGCCGAACAGGACGGCGTGCTTCCAAACGCCCCCGGCGCTCTTCCCTAGTCGGGCAGAATCCCCATACCAACAAGTAGGACGATATGTCTCCCCCGCCCTTGTGTGCTCTCCTCCGCGGGCAGAACAACGTGCTCTCGGGGGACCTCGCGAGCTCCCCTCCGCGGGGAGAACAACGTGTCATGCGCACGTTCTCCACGTGCTCCCCTCCGCGGGAACACGTCATCCCCCAACTGCCCACCTCCGAAAGAGCAGGTCAAACCCACTTTCCGGATACCACGGGACAGTTGGACTAGGGCGAAGACCACGTCCTGGTCTTCACTACGCCACGTAAGCCCTAGCAGTCACCTGGGTTGGGTCTGGCCATCCAGCCCAACACAAGTGACCGTTGGCCCAGCGTTGGGGTCTCTCTATAAATACCCTCTTCCTAAAGAGGGTCAGGTAATTCACTTCTTACCCCATTTCTGTACTTTGCTCTCACTCTGCCTAATTCCTTACTTTGGCATCGAAGTGTCTTGCAAGTACACCCCCCCTTTTTTTCCTCCTCAGCACCGGTGAACAGGTAGCAGTCCAACAGCGTGTGGTCAGCCCGTGATCCCCTTCTGATCAGGTCAGATCAAGTACAAATGTTATTATCCTCCTAATTATAAAATTTTGGTTTTCAAAGGTGAAAATATGTCATACTTCACTTATTCTCAATAAATGACCTAGAGGTCATGTTCCTGAACCTTGGTGTTAACTTCCATATAGCACCTATAGATGATCTCACTCATGTACATGAGTTGTTGCCTATCTAAAGTGATAGTACTAGCTCAACCCATGAACCCAAGTCTAATTATTTCTAGTTTAATGGTTAAACTTGAACATGAGTTTGTTTCTGATCATCCAGTGTCTTCTATCTTATAGGAATCATTACCTTTAGCACCAACTTTAGTTTACTAAGAATCAGTGTCTTCTATTTTTTGTTTTTGCAAGATGGGCCTAAAGACGCATGAATTACAACGTTAATCCTCGTTTCCATCTACAAGGGTATCGAAATGCACTGGACCACAGGCAAGAAAAAGACGAGTTTGAAACCATAGAACCTACTTGTTGCATATACTTCTTAATTGTATTATAATTTTTTTTAATATGTGACAGTTTATATGAAGGCCGTACATTCAATTCCTGGTGCCCAATCTTAGAGATAGCCAGATCTGGAGTGCTACGACTTCTCTTATTTGTTTCTATATTGTTGAAATGCATTAGACAAATAGGATAAAACTCCAGTTCTGGTTTGAACAACAAATCACTTCTCCACCAAGGTGTCTAAGGGAACACCACACAATGACGATGAAAAAAGTCCAAAAAGTTCATTGGTGAGAATTAAACAAAGAGGAGGTGAAAAAATGGAAACATAGAAGATATTTGATTTTGCAGGGGGGCGCGGTAGTTGGTGAACGCAAGTCAAGCCAAGAGTATTTAAATTGGTTTCGTGCAATTCCGTATGTGCATATTGCTCCAGACCAATTTTTGACCGACCCTCGCGTGCAAGGTTCGTCATCAACACAATCAACTGCCGCACCAATGCATCAGGATGTGCCACCAACATACACATCTCAATTTGGGGGACGCGCATCTTCATCCGCTCAACATACATACCAACGCACACAGACCACCTAACAACACATATTTTATGCACCCTCATCCCAACACCAAACTCCCTACACTCCACTCCCTCAACAAAACTACCACTACAACTACAACCAACAATATCAACATCAATCCAACCTTCAACCACCCTTACAGTTCACTCCAGTTCCTCTGCAAAAACAAGGCACTTTCATCTTTCATAGAAAATATGTACTACTTGATCTTTTGTAGAATGCAAACTAGCAAGTGTTCCATTGAAAAAAAAATCATTGGATAAGCCTGGAAGAGAAAAGCATCAAGACCGACAAGGGTCACTATCAGAGATTAGTGAAAAAATTGATTTACCTGAGGAGAAAAGTATCAAAGCTGACAAGAGTCAATATCAGAGATTAGTGAAAAAATTGATTTTCTTGGCACAAGCTTTTGGCATATGCAGACAATGTAGTCAGCCATTTAGGCGTTATCTCAAAATGAGACACTTTCCAGTTGTAGAACTTGTTCTACAATATTTCAAAGTCACTCTATGAAAAGAATCATGAGTAGGGCTGACAATGAACCGAACCAACTCGAAAATAATTCAAAATTCGATTTGACAATTAAACCGTTGAACTAGGTTCATGAACCAAATGAGTTGAGTATGAGCGAAAAATTAAGTTCGTCAACTAAATGAGCTGAACTTGAACTATATATAGTTCGACTCGTTAGGTTCATGAGTCAACTCGATTACATATGAGAAGAATTATACTGTCTTTAAGATTAGGTTTAAATATTTACTTCAAATCTTAGACAAACTTAATCTTCAATTTAGTAGTTTTTGAATTAGACTCTCAAATATATCTCTTGAAAGTTGTGTAGGTTTTGAATTAGTAGATTTCAAAAATAAAGTTAAATTTCAATATGATAACTTTTATTTTATTTTAATATTTTATTTTTAAAAATATTTTTATTTAAAATGTCAAATATACTAAAATATATATATATATATATATTTAAAAAAATAGTTTTTAAGTCCGTGAATCATGTGAGTTGAACCTAATGAGATGAACCTAACGAGTTGAACTGAACTGTTCGTGAACTTATAACGAGTCGAGTTTGAGCTTAAAAAAAAGTTCGTGTCGAACTCGAACTCGAACAATTCTTAACGATTCGAACCGAGCTGAGGTGAGTTCGACTCGACTCGATTCATTTCCAGCCCTAATCATGAGCTATAAAAATAAGGCAAAACAGTGGTTGCAGCACTAGTGGCGCCTTTGTAGAAACAACTCCACGCTACAGTTCCTGAATATGCATCTAACAGATTCTAAAAGACAATGAAACTGGACTATTAAGAATCATTTCACTATTTCTAGAGAGAGAAAGAGGGGAGGGGCTTGATTCCTATTATTTCTATTACAGAATGATAATATTCTATCGGTAAAAGAAACTAACAATGAATACTTTATTACAAGAAGAACTCATTCAGAAGGCTCAACATACGTCTAATCTAGTATAGTGTTTGTGGAATTGGTCTATGATATCTGGATAAACTTTCTATGGCATAATACAACAAGTTTACTTCCATTTCATGATTTGGAATGATCCATATACAAATGAACAGATATACATCCAGAAACAACAAAAAAGATACGAAAAAGAATGAATCGCCTCCTCCGTCCTATTGCGCATTCCATCTTTTAACTGAACTTTTCGCCACTCTTGGGTGGTTCATATTCAACTCTTCGATTCACATAAATCCTCTAACAGGCTGCTACTGTTAGTCTCTCCTGTCTCTGATGCATTGAAAAACACATGAGAATCCGTATGAACAATCTGAGAAGATTTCAAAATGAATCCATATTCTGAGAAACCCCCGAGGTAATAAAGGGAGTCACAGTTGTTTCGAAATTTGACCTTCGTGTTATATGAACAATCTTTGTCACTCTCAAAATGCATATGTACATGATAATTCATTAGTCACTTCCACTGTTATGTCTATCTGAAAGCAATAGATTAAGGGAGGGAATTAAATTATGGACTCGTATAACTCAAGGCATCAAATGGATATTATAAATGAGGAAGAGTTTATCAAAAACCTGATGTTCGTTTCCCTTCCATGGCTTCTTTCTTTTCTTGGCAACTTGAGCATAGGAAAGGTCCATCCCAGGGGCGCGGTTTCCCTTGGTTAAGCGCACCCTCGTGTACTGAAATACCCTCCCCGGGTTTCATCTCTACTTGACATACTGCACACATGAATAACTTGAACATGTTGCAGAGTGGATATTTTGTTTCGAACCTGCAGCTCAGACAAAGACGTTTCCATGTCAAGAGAGACAACTAGAGAGCCAGCTGCAAACATTAATGACACTAAAAACAAAACCATACCTTTCTGAAAGCATGGCAGATCCTTCTTCGTATAATTCCCGAACTATATCTGGCTCAACGTATTCTTTTTCAATATATGATGGCTCAGAGGACTTTTTGCGAAAAATGGCCTTCAACATTCCTTTTACCGGTCTTTTTTGTGTTGGTGCAGAAGTAGGTGGCTTCTCCTGGGGTAATATATCAACCACGATGCAGGTTGTGTCATCCCTAAGTCCCTTTGCTTGCACAGATTCCTGCAGAAAGAAAAATGACAGGAATAAATGGTAGAAATAAGCTAACCCACAAAGTGACAAGGTGAAATTAAAACATTCAAAAATTATTTAAAAGATGTCTGTTGAGCATACTTTTATAATATGTGGTGCTGCAGCCTCCGCTGACATGCCACGACAACAATCAAGGACCGTTTCTGCAGATAGAGCATCCCAGACTCCATCACTGCAGATAATAAGTCTTCCTCCTGAAGTGGATATCTTGATAAACCAAAACAAGAGGGGGAAACAAGGAATTAGAACAATCAAGACAAAAAATGTCTTGTGAATTCCATACAAGAAAATGGTTTAAAAGTAATTAGTACATCCTATCAAATATTAAATCACGTTTACACAGCTACTTCATTTTCCATTACAATACTTCCATTTTTATTTCATCAATTACTGTTCAAGGGTACTCATATTTTTTCGGAAAACAAAAGGCCTTTTTAAAAGGAATTAGTTAATCTTATGAAAAACCAGGTGCTCTTTTTTAAAGGGTAGAAAACCATGCTGTGGAGAAGCTATATGTGCCTTAGATATAGACATTAAAACAATATAAAAATGAACTTAAGTAGATGGAATAATAATATACACTAAAGTAAAATTCAGAAACAGCATAGGCCCAATATTGCTGCATATGCAAGGGATAGCATTGACTAACCTTCACTTGCTTTACATACGGTACAGGGACAATAAATTCACCAACATCCATATCACCGATGGATCGAGAAAGACACAGGCCACCAGGCCAACATCTCAACGGGCCAACCTATGCAAACCATTAACCTAGTCAGGCAAATAAGTTTGACACAAATACAAATTACTGCTAAAAAAAATACTAATGAATCACAATAGAAGATAATCTAAATATTATCAAATATAGTAAGTACAATACAACATTAAAAGCATAATACGTTTTCTTAATATATCGTAAAATTTAATGACTAAGACCTATGTTATGAGTACTTTTAAGTGAAAAGACATGATCCTACGACTAGCAGCATAGCAGCATCAATCACTTTCCTCTTGATTCTCCATAGTACGATTAACCTAATTTCCTTATGAATCGCTTTTTATGTAGTTTATATCTTTTAAAGCATCTTATGCAACAGAAATAAGAAATAGTATTTACTATAAGGCATCAAATCCATTCTTGGGGGATTAGTCTTGATTGAAGCCCTATATAGGTAGGTAGTCAATACTACCAGATAATAATAGATAAAGTTTAATGGAAATGTACCTCCGCACCTCCACCTGTATTTAGCCGACCAACTTCACCCCCACATGAAGTGATGCGCGCCCTCCTGATTAACGAAAAAGAAAGGATGAGACTTCACTACAATGTAATGGAGCAATTCCAGACAGTTCTTCATAAAAAATTCCAGTAAAAACTTACTCCTCTTCATTGGTGTCTAGTCGATGATCTGCTGACAAGTAATGAATCCCACCTTCAGAAGGTTCAAGTATGCAACGGGAATCACCAACTGATGCCACTGTTATAACCCATCCTTCTATAATCACAAAGGTTACGGTTGTTCCTGATGTTTTTGCTGTACAAGTGAAGATAATATATGCATATCAACAAACACCTCAAGAAAAAAATAAGGATAAAAATTTTATAATTCAGAAGTACAAGAATTGTTAATCATGGCTCATTTGGTATATTAAGCTCAAGCTGCAAGAAACGAAATCACTATTTATTTTTATTTTGACATGTGGAATTAGACAGATAAAAAAGAACACTGCGAATAGTAGTCTACCAATAGAGGTTAGAAAATTATAACATAGGTTTTAAAATACTTCCATTCAGTATGCATAGCTGTTTTTTGTCCCTTTATTCTTTAACTTTTTTACTCTGAGAATTGGGTACAAGTTACTTTGATAATATTGTTAAGTTACCCATAAGAAGCCATTCTGTTCAGAATTCAGTAGCCAAGAACAAACAACATGTAATTACTCATACCTTTCTGTTGAAAATCTTTATCAGTTTTTACAAAGCCAGCAACCAAAGCCCTTGGCAATGCTGCTACCCACTCATCTCTGTTGAGATCTGGGGGAATGGCACTTAAAACGTTGTTCAGAAGATTCTCCTTGGTATAAATAGCAGCAGCAGATCCATTGTGTCCATCAAATAGCTGTAAATTTTCTGCATCAGAAAATGGAAATGCAAAAAGGAAAACAACAATCGAAACCAAGAAAACCATGGTATCACTGAGTCATATTATTTGCATTCGCCACATAAAAGGCTACCACTATTCTTGATATCCAGCTAAAAAAGTGAATTAGGAAGAAAACAAAGTTCGTTTGCTTTCAAATACACCCAAACAGAACGCATTCAGAAAACAAAACTATAACATAAAAACCATTGCTTGGAGGGGGTTGTTAGGCACTGAGCAAATAAGACAGCAATATCATCCTTCGTGTAGATAGAGGTATAATATTCAATTTGCTAAACTATTTCCTGTTTAAACATGCCATGAACTAAAAGGCAAAGTTCTATACGAACTGGCGCAACACAGGAATTGTTGACAACCAGCAGGATATGAACCTCAGACCTTGAGAGGAGCACACTCTCAGAAACCCAAGCATTCACCAACAGGCCAACCCTTTGTTACTCAACAACAAGTTTGACAGATTCACACAGATTATGACAAAATAAAACTATGCTTTGGAGCGTCATCAAAATCATAGTGCCCGTGTGCCACCGTGGTTTTACCAAACTCAGCCAATCCAAACATGCACAACATAGTTCAGCAGCTTTTTTTTCCACCCAAATCATTTACTTTTCTCAATCATCATTTCATGCAAAGATCATATGCAAAATAAGACCCAAAAAACACATGACATTTTGATGCCTCTGAATAACATACAAAATCAATATAAAACAATCCATCAAATTATAATTCAAAAAGCAAAAACATACCCCAAAAACAGAATAGGTAGAAACCCCATCTGCAACGACTCTTTGTCGTTCGGTCTTTATCAACGTGAAATCCTCTCCTTTCTTGTTCTCGCTAGCTTGGCTATACACAACAACCAAATCCGGTTTCTCGATTTTCTCGTTCGCCAATTCCCGCTTCAAGAGCACTGCAAGAGGAACGGTATGGTGTTGGTGTTGGTGTTGGCGATGGTGTTCATTCCGACCAGACATTGTTCCCTCTAATCAACCTTAATTTCTTCAAATACACACAACCAATATCAAACACAAGAACAATCTCTGCTTCAATTTAACAATCCTCCACCTTGGTAGGTTACAACAAAAATCCTAAATTAGAAAAACAAGTCAACAATCATAAACAGAAATTAACTAGCATTATGCAAAAATAGATCGCAATGGAGATAATTAAAATACGGTTATGGAAATTAATCAGTTAGTTAGTTAAATTGAATATGGAAAAGGAAAATTACTTGAAAATGGAAGAAAAAGTGAGTAGCAATCAGGCGCGAAAGTATTGAGATACGTTGAAATGCAGTTGTCGAAAAACGTGGATCCCGGCGTTCTGCAAAACTTGCATCGTAGAGAGAGATGAATGAATGAATCAATGAAGGAAAGAGAAAACCGTTCATTTTTTCTTGCCCCAAAAAACGTAAATAAAGTAAGAGAATGAGTTGGCCAAAACGCAGCGTTTCATAGCTCGGCGCAAGCTATTTTTTGGAGGCAGCAAGTTACCGTAGGGCCCGGTCAATATCAATGTTTTTATTTTATTTTTTTCATTTTTCTACACTAAAGTAGATGATTTAATTTCGAATTTTAATACTTTTATTAACAGTAATTTTTTACCTACAGTGGTGGTAACATCGAATATCTAAAATCGCCAACAATGAGACAATTAATTGGTCCTACATTTTCCTTTTGGTTTTGCCTTATCCATACAACGAGGTGATTGTCTCATCATCTCAGATAAATTGTTAGGGAAAGGCTAAGAAAGTGATTATGTTAGTGACAATTTGGGTTGATTAACGGTTTATTAGCAGTAATTTTTTATTATTATTCCGACCAAAACCTAGTTGATTTGTAGTACCCGCAATCATCGGTTACTGTCAAAGACAAACCAGTGTCGTACCGCTTTCATATGGGCGTGTCCACACTCCACGCCATCGTCAAAATGAACAGCGGGGATCAGACCTAGTGTGTACAGATGTTTATTATGAATATGTTTTAACATTTAATTTTTTTCTTGTATTTATTTCTATTTATATTCATCAATATTTATACACATAATAAATATATTTTGGCTGGCTTTTGTCGCATATTTTTGGATTTATAGTTTACTAGCGTCCAGACGGTCACTTGCTCCACTTTTTTATTTCACACATATAAACATAAATGTTATATTTTTATTTAATCTTAATTTTATACGGAAATTATGTGGGAAGTTATTAGTAAGGAGTTATATGAAAGATGATAGTAGTAGTTCAATTGAAGTTATTGTGTAAGTTATATATTTTAAAATAAGGATAAATTTGGTATAAAGAAAAAGTTACACCAAAAATCAAGTATTGTCTTTATATATGTTATAGATTATAGATAAATTTATAAGACAAATAAAAGACTTATTCGATAATGATTTTTTTATTATGAATTATAATTTATTTTACTAATATTTTTCAGATGTTATTTTAATTATGTTTTATTTTATATCTTATTTTTATTATTTAAATTAATACTCAATTTTTATTTTTATAATTTATTTTAATATAAAATTAAATAATTATGTATTAAATGTAAAGAATATCACATAATTATGTTATTTTATATTTATCAATTAGTTGAGCCGTTAATTTATCAAACATTTCAATTAGTTTATCAGCCATCAGTCATCAGTCATCAATTATAAATTATAAATTATTAGTCGTCGGTCATCGATTATAAATTATCAACTAACTTTTTTAACCAATCAACCTTAATTTTTATTTGATATAAAAATTAAGTATTATAAAATCAATCATAGAATACATAAGAATTTTTGTCAAAATACAATGTCGGCACTGAATTTTTCTTGGATCAAGGTGAACAAGTTTTTGCATCTGGGTTCAGATGAGTTTAAAGCTTATTTTTAAAGGGAGATTTTTAAATGCATCTTATATATTACTTAGACACCACGTGAAATACTAAAATGTCTTCAAATTTTAGAAATGTTTCTTCGGACGCACTCCAAAATACATTAAATATATGCGTAAGTGAATCACACTTTTATTTTTATAAAAAAAATAGTCTGAAAACACATTTCTAGAACTTTTAATCCATGTCAGGGTATTTGTTAGTCACAGTGAGAAGTAGAGGTGATAATAATGGAACCCATGACACTTTACGGAGATACATCTTCGCATTTCAAGGATGTATCTCCAGGCAGTTGTTTAGGCAAAATAGAGGTGTCTCACCTACAACGTCTTTGTTTGTGTGATTTTAGATCCGTTCGAAGATGTATCTCTGAAATTTGTGGGGCATTTTAAAATTTTTAAACGGTATTTTTCAACCCCATAATGTGCGCTTATAAATTTTCATTTTTAAATTAAATGGGATCCCTCATTATCACCATAATCGAAAGAGATTTTTGACCAAGTAATGACAATTAAGTGTAAGAAAATGCTCTTTCCGCTTTTAGGGATACGCCCCACACCTCTAAAAATTTAAAAATACTTTTCATGCATCTTCGGACGCATCTAAAATCACATTAGTCTTCGCCTTTCTAAGATTCAACCCATTTTGAAAAAATATGATATGGAGATGCATTTTTGTATATCATTTTGATTGTTCCTAAAATGCATCTCTGAAATACTATATGTGTATTGAGATGTTTGATTAACGACTCAGTGATGTTTCCGGAGATTTATATCCGTAAAGTTCACCTCAAATCCATTCGAACGCATCAAGTGTATTTGTTGGCTATAAAAAACACAATATTTTGTTCAGGTTTATTTGAAACTGAGATGTCTTATACCAGAGGCATCATTGGAGTGGATGACACATTTCATACAAGATGTTGAAACTTGGCCGAATCACTTTCTAGAAAAGATAGAAGAGTTCCTCAGGTTAAGCGACATTGAAAAAGAAACAAATAAGAAAAGCTCAAAGAAGGAACCTCCAATAGAATTTAGGTAGTGACACAAATTTTGATACATTTTTGTTTTAATCTAACAATGTAACTCGTTTTTATATGTAATGTTGTCCATCATTTTATAAAATTTAATGGTAATTTTTGGAAATTTTTGGTTTTTCTAAACTATGCATTGCATAATACACTAGTTTTGTATGAACAGTGGTTTCGGTGGGTCCGAGCATCTCCGAACAAACCTTTTAATTATTAAAAAAATATAGGGGATCATACAGATGTGCATCTCTGTAAATACCCTAATTTTTGAAGAAAAAAAATAGGGTGTATCCGGATATGCATCTCCTAAATATGTCCTAATGAGAGGATAGGGTTTATAAGGTCCTAATTTATATACGACTTACATAAATAAAGTTTCTCATTCCATTTTCTTTACAAAAACTAGAATGATATCTTGCCTTTGCGTATTTCAATGGCACAAATCCCCTGCTTCAATTTAGGCTCTTTCGAAAACATATTTCTCGTCGATCTAAAATCCAAACTAAATACTCTTTAGGGATATCCATAAAATCGGAGAGTTGTCAAGCTCGAGTACCGTTCACTCTCGATTGACAATAAATGGAAGATACAATTCACCTTGCTTGAACTGAAAGTTATAAGGATGTTGCAACATCCTGAACCACCTGTTTGTAATGACGTGTAACGTTAAATTTATGTTAAAGTTAACAATTATCTATGGATTGTTTATTTTGATGTTAATTTATGTTGTTTTTCTATTTTTCCATTGTTTCTAGTTTGTACTAACATGGCATATTCCGAAGATAGACCTCCGAAAAACTCACTGAATAAGGAGTTTAGGGATGTTACGGAGATGCGTCTCCGAATTAACCTTGTATGCTTACGGAGATGAATCTTTGAACTAAATTTTAATAAAATAGGGGTTTCTTAAAAATTTTATCTGAGGTGTGTGTGAAAAAGGTGCGTCTGGAGAAATTATTCTCCTTTGATCCTCTTAAGATCCCTATCATTTTTTTAAAAATATAAAATTCTTGAATATGAAGTGAAGTTTATTTTAAAGTGTTTGAAATCTAAGATTTAAAGGTGTTATGAACACATGAAACAATTATTGAACATAAACACTTCATTAAATTAAATTAAATTCAACAACGTACTACATTAACAACAATTTATTCATATAAATTAAAAATATCGATTAAACACAAGCAAGATTATGGAAGAGACTAATTATTTATTTCACTAGATTTAACCATGCGTGTCTTGATTTTATTAAATATTTTGGGAAGAATCAAGCTTAAAAAAATCAAGGTAATTAACTAGATAAGTCCTAAAGAACTATATTTATAGATATTAAGAATAAGATTCTCACATCATCGTCATGAAGTTGTATATTGGTGAACCAAACACATCCCTCAAAGTAGATTTGTGGATGACAACACTCAAACATGAGCATCTCTCTTGTGTCGTGGTGATTGAGACAACAATTTAGTTGGTCTTTCATATCAAACAATGTAACATCGGCATTGATCATAAAAAAATGGGCATGAGTCCCCTTATTGTAGTAAATTTCGGCTAGTTTAGTGTTTATTTTAATTGGGTTTGGGTAAAAGTTTAATGTTTTGCATTGTAAACTACAATGAACTAAACATATCAAATTATACAAGTTTTTATACATTATAGTTTATAGAAATGATCGGTGTGATCTAGATCATACATTAGAAAATCGTATATACTTAAGGTTCATATTCTATAATTTAAACTAATTATTGAATTTTTTTACTGAGGTTCAAAATCTATAATCTAAACATGTAAAATACCTTATCAGTCTATGTTCGAATTCTACAATTTGAACATGTGTTTTGTTGACTTTTAAAATATTAATTTACAGAAAAATTAACAATAACCATAACATGAAAATATAAATTAATATTTGATACTAAACTAATCTAAAAGAATAAGAAATATAACATGTCATTCGGAATACATAATATCAAAAAATCCTAAACAAAATACATAATATAAAATACATTATACTACATCACACTCAAAATATCCCCCTTCTTTCTCGACCTCTTGTGTTGCCAAGCATTCTTAACCTCTCTTAAAATTTGATGCACAACATCGTGAACTACGATGCTCTATTATGCATTTCCACCAGATAGTATCCCAAATACATATCAAGTATTAGATATGCGCATTGTAACACCCTAAAACATGACACCCTTTATTTATGAAAATGAAACATATAATTTTTTCTCAACATCGGTGTTACACATTCTTAACATGTATCTTTCTCAAATTTATAACATAAAACAGCAACGGAGCTCAAAAACACATTGAAAACATTTATTTGTCTCAAACACAAAATACTTCATACTAGAAATCAAACTCTCATAGCACAAAAGTAACAAAGTAACTCATCCCAGTGTTACATATCAGAGCGACAACTAAAATAACTCAAAAACGGTAAAATAATGAAGAAAGCCTATACGTCATCCTCGGCTCAATAATAGTTGGTGCTCCTCTACCTGAGTATTTGTACCACAAGTGTACATAACACCACAAACAAAACAACCAGGGGTGAAAATACATCAAAAATGTTAGTGGTTCATAAAAAAATGAAGGATAGCATAATTTATAACAATCACCAATCATATGAATCATTCACAACAGTTACTCAAACACAATGCAGATATGTATGCAATGCATCAACTCCTCTATTCCAATGTATGTGGTACTAAATCTGGAAATTAGATTTCTATTACTGATTCATGCACTCACCGATGGTTCTTCTCTGAACCCATCCTTGTCACCGGTCTCCTTTTCTAAACCAACAACTCGCCCCTGAACGGAAGTGCGTCATCAGACTCGTTACTAATCCTCTCTTCTAAACTAACAACTCATCTCTAGACCAAAGTTCGTACAATCATCTCCAATATACATGATGTCACTACTATAAAAAGTATATACAACAACGCTCATGTCACCACAGATATTCAACAATCGAAGTAATAGATGATATTTAGGCGCCTGCATTTTTTTATTTTATTAAAAGCATTTTCACTACGGTCCTTAATAATAATCGTGGTGAAAGTAAGAAGACATCACTTTTAACCACGATTGGAATTTTAACCGTGGTGAAAAGTGGCGTCTGGTCATGGGTTCAAATCTCTGCACCAACATTTTTGGTATTTTACTTAGACCATCTCCAACGGTGGTTTTTCAAATTGGTTTGCCAACTTGGCATTGAAATTGTCAACAAAAAGTTGTTCCAGCTGGTGAACGTTCCTTGCATAAGCAATGGTTCTTCATTTTTTTATTATTAAAATAATTATTTAACTTGTTGGTTTTATTTTATTTTTTTAACTTTTTTTATTTATTATAAATATAAGTTTGTTGCAAAAATTTATAACAATCCTATTTTCTCTCACTTTTAGTTACTCTTTAATTTTAAATTTCTCACAATTTCATCATTTTATTCATAAATTATTATTTTCAATTTTATGTTTAATTTTAATTTTATGTTTAGTTTATATTTATAGTAATTAAAATTTTAATATTTAAATTATAATTTTAAATAAAATAAATTTAATATAAATAATATATTTAAGTCAAGTAGTGAGACCCAATATGGGTTCTTTGAAGTTGCACCATTGGAGTGAAAATTGAATAAGTTATTTTAGAAGAGTGGGTCCCACAAAGAACCTAAAAATGGGTTGCACCATTGGAGGTGCTCTTACTTTTAAGCCATTTTTCACCACTGTTGGAAGTCTAATTGTGGTTAAAAATGGCGTCTAGTCATCGGTTCGAATACCACCACCAACATTTTTTAATTTTTACTTATTTTTAAGCCACTTTCACCATGGTTGGAATTCCAACCGTGGTAAAAAATTGCGCTTTCTTTTTTTTTTTTAAGATATATTAGCGCTCTAAGTTCATCCTTTTTTTCCCTAACATATTCATACAAACTTCATCTTCTTCCTCCAAACTTCTTCCTTTTAGAAAACATTATTCTGCTACTAAACAAAACTTGAAAACATCATTTCTTCCATAAACGAAACTCAAAAATATTTCTTCCTTTAACGAGTTTCAGAACTCCATCTCATCTCTAAATTGAAAGAGGCATGAAAAACATGGATTCAATTTAGAAATGTTAGTTGTTGTTGTTGTGTTAGGAAATTTTTTCTTATTTAATGATTTTATTTATTTATTTTGTTTTTGTTATTGTCGTTGTTGTTCTTATTATTGTTGTTGTTATTGTTTTTCTTACTGTTGTTGTTGTTCTTTTTCTTCTTGTTCTTGTTATTATTGTTCTTGCTATTGTTCTTATTGTTGTTCTTGTTGTTGTTATTGTGGTTTTTACTGTTCTTGTTGTTCTTGTTATTATTCTCGTTGTTGTTGTTGTTGTTGTTCTAATTGTTGTTGTTGTTGTTGTTGTTCTAATTGTTGTTCTTGTTATGTTCAAAATATTTAATATTACATATTGCAATTAGAGTTATCAATGTAGTCAGGCAAAACATGAGGCAAAATTTAAAAATATATTGCCATATCGCCCCCAGGCGGGACGTATGCTAAACACTCTAGACGAACGAGAGGAGACCCCTCACTCATTATTTCCCACATACTTAAGGATCGTGGCGCATAATGTTCATCGTCTTTATTAAGTGTGTTAGAATTGTTTTGAGATGAGAAGAGAGAAAGATGCACAGAAGGTCTAAGGGAACTCGGTTCTAACGTTGTCATGCAAAGTGACCCTAAGATCGGGATGCGAAAGGAAATTATATCCTAATGTTAGCATGCAAAAGATGGACCTAAGGTTGAGGTTAAAAGGGACTAACCTACTCGTTATCATGCATGGATTAAACTCCTAATGTCTATCCTACTCCAAGCTTAATTAAAAATAAAGTTGGACTAGAAGGCCTTAAGGGAGCATGCAAGAAAAATTCAAAAACAAGAGAACACAAGTAAAAACAGCTGCTACAACAACGCTTCCTACATAAAACAAAAATAAAATCTAGCAAGGCATCACAATAGCATTCAACAGCTACTAATTCAGCATAAAAAAACAGGTGTAAAAGGCAGGCAGCAAGCAGGGCAACACACAACAACATGTAAATTTAGAATAGAACAGTTGTAGAAAACAGGGCAACAAGCATGTTTTACCACAATCAACATGAACAAGCATCAATCATGAACAAGTATCTAGCAAGGACGAACATGCATTAACAATTAAACACAAGTGTTCAACAATATTACATCATCAAGAATTCAACAAAAAACAACATGCTTTACATCAACTAAAAAATTCAATCGATTATACGACAAATGGAATCAGAAGCAAATACGAACATACATCACAAGTTCAGCAAGATAATCATCAACAATCATCAATGGACATGATACAAATGAGCAAAACAAATTATCCTCTCATCAAGCAACAACATAAGCATTTCAAGCATTTACCAACGTAAACCAAAAGTTGCGCGTTGAAGAATCGTAATCAAACAATCAAGCATGATGAAACAAGTCAAAACCAGTCCACACAAATGAATCATATCAATCCATGAAGGTTAAAGGTGGAAAGAAATCAAAACATGCTTGAAAACAACCAAAAATCACATTCTGGTCTAGTGTTAATCGATTAACCATTTGCAGTGCAAATATGGTTAATCAATTAACCACTTGAAAAAGGCTGAAAATACACTGGTTAATCGATTAACCAGTTTTGTACTATAACTGGTTAATCGATTAACATTGCACCAGAAGCAAAAAAACAGTATTTTTAAAAGCACTTCCAGCAATTAATCAATTATTCAATCATCAAAATGATCATGTAATCAATTATGCATGAATTTAACACCAAAAATCAGTGATCAAACATCAATCAAACTTATCTGAACTTTGAGATCACAAATCACATAGATCAAATCATCAAAATCAATTAAAATTGAGGATCTACATTTTGATTATCCAAATAAGCTCAAAACAGAGTGGATCTAGAATTAACCAACCTTCAAAGCTGAGATTTGCTATGGTAAGGGTTGTTTTACTACAAAATGATAGATCCAAGCTAGAAACCCAAAAAAACTTCAAGATCCAAGAGCTTTCTTGCAAGAGAAGTGAAGCATGAGCCAAATTAAGCCAAAATTGATCCAATAATCACTTATAAGCTTACTTCCAAAACCAGATCCAGATTCAAACGAAAATCAAATGATGAATTCAAGTTGATGGAGATGAATGATGAAGGTTAAGCTCTAGAATTCAAGGATTCCAATGAAGAATCAAAGAATTCAAGTGAAAGAGCTCTAATGGAGTTTTTGAGTGTGAGGGAATTGAGATAAAGTTGAGAGAATTTGGGAGCATATTCTGAAAAATGAAGGGTGAAAGTGAGTCTCCCCCTTGAGGTTTGGAGTGTATTAGCTTAAATAAGCTATTGGTTAGGAGTGAAATTGTGGTTTGGAGTGAGGGTTTGAAAATTGAAATGGGATTAGGAATGAGAATTTGGAGGGAAATTAGATTGGTTTTGAAAATGAATCAAAATTAGAGTGATTATAGATCCTTCTACTGGTGTAAAAACCAATTCACAAATGATCAAAATGGACCCCAAAAGTGGCAACACTGAAAATGAACGTATTTGGGCAAAATTTACTTTGGTTAATCGATTAACCATTTGCTAGTGCAAATTGGTTAGTCGATTAACCATTTGCTAGTGCAAATTGGTTAATCGATTAACCCTTCAAAATTTTGAAAATTTTCGGCATTTTGAGAGAAACTTGCATACTCGTCTGTCTCCACCAGTTCTAAGCTCCGTTAAGCCTCTGAAACTTGCCTTTTGACACGGCACCTGTAAAAATGCCTGAGATAACCGATGAACTATCTTCTGTGCTAAAAATAACTTATTGAATAAAATAAAATTGGGCACTCGATTGATAGGCAACATAAATGATGAAGCCTCTGACGCTCGTTGTTTGAAACCTCACAATAAAAGAAGACCTTGAGCTATAGAAACACCTTGATCCCATGTCTCAAGAACCAATGCCGTGATATACAGAAATGCAAAATGTAGAGAAACAAAAGTCAGTTATGATCAAAACGAAATGACAAATTTTAGGGGTGCTACAGCTGCCCCTATTCAATCGACTTGAACCTGAAAGGGATGATAGCAACGACTTTCAGGAATTCAAGGTACATGGTGGTTGAATACCAAAAAAACCCGGGAATTTGTAATCTATGGGGATATAAGATAGCGGATACCACCCAAAAGTTGGGATGAAGCAAAGAATACCAACCAAAAGTTGGGATAAAGCAGCGAATACCAACTAAAAGTTGGGATAAAAACTCCAAGACTACCAACCAAAAGTTGAAATGAAACAAATTCTACCAACCAAGAGTTGGGATTGCTGGAACGCCGAGCGAAGGCGACCTTGTGAGAAAAAATACCAACCAAAAGTCAGGATAGAGGAAAGTTTACCAAGAAGATGGTGACCTCACTAGGGAAAGTACCAACCAAAAGTTGGAACAACCCAAAGATTGTCAACCAAGAGTTGTAATAAAACTAAAGAACACCAACCAAAAGTTGGAACAAAGGCTACTAACCAAAAGTTAGGATCGCCGGAACGCCAAACAAAGGTGAGTCCACAAATGAAGACTGCCAACCAAAAGTTGGGATGGTCAACAAGAAATAGAAACCAAAAGTTGGGATGGAACCAAGATTACCAACCAAAAGTTAGAATGAAACAAATATTACCAACCAAAAGTTGGAATAAAACAAAGGCTACCAACCAAGAGTTGGATGACCCAAAGATTACCAACCAAAAGTTGGAATACAGGCTACTAACCAAAATATAGGATCGTCGGAACACCGACCGAAGTCGAATTCACAAATGAAGACTACCAACCAAAAGTTGGGATGAAGACTTCGCAGGGGAGAATACCAACCAAAAGTTGGGATATCAACGAAAGGTACCAACCAAAAGTTGGGATAACGCTGGAGACTACCAACCAAAAGTTGGTATGATCAATAGAAGGGATACTAATCAAAAGTTAGAATAACCACAAGGGACACCAACCAAAAGTTGGGATACAACCCATAAAAGATACCAACCAAAAGTTGGGATAACAACAGGTACTAACCAAAAGTTAGGAAAATCGAGACACCGACTGAAGGCGAATTCAAGATGAAAGATACCAACCAAAAGTTGGGATACAAGGCTACTAACCAAAAGTTAGGATCACCACAAGGGACACCAACCAAAAGTTAGAATACAGCCCACAAAAGATACCAACCAAAAGTTAGGATAACACAAGAGATACCAACCAAAAGTTGGGATAAAACCAAAGGTACCAACCTAAAGTTGGGATAACAACCAGGATAGACAAGAAGTAGAGCCAACGGACTTACAACCTAAAAAAAACTCTGCGGGGAAAAAGAGAGGTTTAAATAAACGACTATGCTAGGGAGTATAAGTAAGATGAACACGTCCATCAACGATTTCTGATGGAGATAAAGCAACACAAAATCTTCTGAATTATGCCATTATCTGCTGGAGAAACAACTGGAAAAAACAATATCAAACCTAGCTTATGCTTTGAATGCATATGTTTGAATATGGCGTAATGCTCCATAGAAAATGAAAATGCTACACATTTGAGAGGATGCAATGCAAAAGTGCAAATGAAAAACACCACCACCAGGAGAAGTGCTGAGAAGATCAACGAGCAAGCTCCACTGAGGAAGACATTATTGAATGGCCTTCCTAAATAATAACCTCTGTTGAAAACTCCACTCTGAGGGGAATCCCACTCTACTGGGAATTAAGAGTAATCTCTGTTGGGAGATCGTCCCAAAAACCTGATTCTGAAAGATGCCAATGATCATTAGACTTTGCTAGAGATATTAACCTGCCGTTGATTTACCTGTCGAGGGAATCAACACCAAACTTTGCCTAGGGAGAGAAGTCAAGGATGTCAATCCTATTGGGGCATAACACTTAGTCACCCTACTACTGAGGAAATTTCCTTCAACCTTACCCTACTAAGGATAAATGTACATCGTTGCTGGTGAAAATACTTCTGGTCTAATAACAACACTCTGTGGGGAAGACAAAATCTCTACTACAAGAATATCGAGAGCCTGCTGCTGAACAAATGCCTGACTGTATAACAACATCATCCTGCTCGGAGTAGTCAACCTATGAACACTCGCTGGGGAGTACAAATCAAATCTAGCTGGGGAATACAACCTTCTAAACTCCTGCTAGGGAGGAATGATTCACCATGCGCTGCTGATACTGTTAGAACTTCACCGTTAGGGAAAAAAGCTCTACTGGGGAGAGATCATGTCATCCTACAAACAAACAATAAGCAATAGAATGTGTTACATGCCAAATGGCTACCTCAGTTACCATTCATGACACCTATTGTTCAAGTAAATTCATTGTTTTCAGTATGCTCTGTAAAGCCTTATGTTTTCACATGTAATATTCATAAAAATTTCGGACGTTTTTGCAAACAAAACAGAAAAGAAAAGCTCTTTGAGTGAAATGAATACTTTATTGATGAAAGGCCTGTAAATAAGCAAGTTACAATTTGGATGCAATTCCTGGAAAGAGGTAATTGCGCAAAAAGTAAAAGAAATATACAAATGTCGGCAATGTAGGAACAAATATCCATCATGTGTCGATTCAACTGTGACCTGTATGTCTTTGATTTTCACTGATGCTTCGCCTTCTGAAAAGACTGACTGAACTGATTCCTTTCCTTCGGGATAACCATGTATCAAGATGAATCATAGATAGAATGCAGACTGTAGTCGTTTGCTTTCAGATCCCTAAATTTTGCCTAGATCGCACTTTCGGGTTTTTAATCCACCGGGATACCCATTTTTGCCAAAGTTGCCCTTTCGGGTTTTCAACTTTGCGGGTTTATTCCTTTTTCTCTTTTATCCCTAATTTTTGCCCGAACCTTTTCTTTTTATGGTCCGCCAGGATGCTCATTTTTTCCTGGACTTTTCTTTTTGTTGACCAGCAGGTCACTTTTAAGCAAAGTATTTTTTAATTACGTCTACGTTCACAGGGGACATAAAGTCTTCGCCATCCATAGTAGATAGTAATAAGGCTCCACCAGAGAAAACATTTCTTACCACATGCAAACCTTCATAATTTGGAGTCCATTTACCCCTGTGATCTGTTTGAAGAGGAAGGATCCTTTTCAAAACCAAACCACCTATCTGGAAGCACCAAGGACACATTTTTTGATCAAAGGCTTTCTTCATCCTACTCTGGTACAATCGGCCATGAGCAATGGATGCCAATCTCTTCTCGTCAATAAGATTCAATTGATTCAACCTAGCCTGCACCCACTCAGCTTCGTCAAGCTTCACATTAGCCAACACTCTTAAATAAGTAATATCCACTTCTAATGGTAGGTCTGCTTCTGTATCATACACTAGTGAGAAAGGAGTTGCCCCGGTTAATGTAAGCATCGAAGTGCGATAACCGTGTAAAGCAAAGGACAACATCTCGTGCCAATCCTTGTAGGTCACTACTATCTTCTGCACAATCTTCTTAATATTCTTGTTCGTTGCCTCAACAACACCATTCATCTTCAGACGATATGGGGAAGAATTGTGATGTTCAATCTTGAAACTCTGGCATAGTTCCTTCATCATCTTGTTGTTCAAATTTGAACCATTATCAGTAATGATTCGCTCTGGGACTCCATAACGACAGATGATGTCTTTCTTTATGAATCGGGTGACTACCTGCTTCGTGACATTAGCAAATGAGGCTGCTTCCACCCACTTCGTAAAGTAATCAATGGCAACTAGAATGAAATGATGTCTATTAAAAATAGTCGGCTTGATCTTTTCGATCATATAAATTCCCCACATAGCAAAGGGCCAAGGAGTTGTCAACATGTTCACCTTATTAGCATAAATCTGGCATTTATAACACTTTCTGGCGTATCTGAAACAATCGAATTCCATAGTCATCCAATAATACCCAACTCTCAACAACTTTCTAGCCATTGCATGTCCACCGGCATGAGTACCAAATGAACCTTTGTGAACTTCCTCCACCAACAGGCTTGCTTCTTGCTCATCAACACAACGCAACAAGACCATGTCAGCGTTTCTCCTATACAACACATCATCCTTGTTCAGATAGAAATCATTCGCAAGCCTTCTCAGAGTCTTCTTATCCTTGCTAGATGCCCTAGATGGGTATTCCTGAGTCTTGAGAAAGCTTCATATCATGATACCATGGCTTTCCATCTGATGCCTCTTCAAATGCAAACACAAAGGCAGGTCTGTCGAGACGCATAATGGTGATAGCTGGAGCTTCATTCCAGAAATTTACTTTGTACATTGACGCTAACGTGGCCAATACATCTACCATCTGATTCTCAATCCTAGGCATATTATGGAACTCAACTTTGTCAAAGAAAGGTAGCAATCTTTTGGCATAATTCTTGTACGACACCAAGTTTTCTTGATGAGTTTCCCATTCTCTTTTAATCGGATTAACAACCAGCACTGAATCGCCATATACATCAAGATTCTCGATTCTCTGATCAATGGCCTCTTCTAAACACATAATGCACGCTTCGTATTTTGCTTCATTATTGGTGCTAGAGAACGTCAATTGGGCAGTGAACGATATGTGAGAATCGTGAAAAGTTGTAATGATTGCCCTGATTTCGTTCCCATATGAATTGACAGGACCGACGAAAACCAAACTCCACTGAGATCCAATCTCATAACCCTCGTCAAGTAAAGGCTCATCACAATCTTTCATCTTCAGAAATAACATATCTTCATCCGAAAATTCAAACTTCATCGGCTGATAGTCTTGAATTGGTTGTTCAGCAAGATATTCTGACAGAACACTTCCCTTAATGGCTTTTTGGGAAACATACTGGATATCATACTGTGTCAAAACCATTTGCCATCAGGCAATCCTTCTGGAGAGCGCTTGTTTCTTAAACATGTACTTGATCGGATCCATTTTTTATATCAACAGGGTTGTATGGTTTAACATGTACAGTCTCAAACACTTAGCCGCCCAAGCGAGTGCACAATGTGTTTTTTCTAGCATCGAGTACCTCGACTCACAATCAGTGAACTTCTTACTTAGGTAATAGATAGCGTGTTCTTTTCTACTTGTCTCGTCGTGTTGACCGATCACACATCCCATTTAATTCTCAAGAACCGTAAGATACATGATCAAAGGTCTCCCTGCTACTGGAGGCATGAATATTGGAGGTTCCTGCAAATATTCTTTTATTTTTTCAAACGCCTTTTGGCAATTTTTGTTCCACCTGACCGCTTGATCTTTTCTTAACAATTTGAATATTGGCTCGCATGTGGTTGTAAGATGAGAAATGAACCTTGCAATGTAGTTCAGTCTCCCGAGAAAACAATGAACCTCTTTTTCTGTCCTCGACTCAGGCATTTCTTGAATAGCTTTTAGTTTGGCAGGATCTACAATACCCCTTTCACTGACAATGAAACCCAACAGCTTTCCAGATCTCACCCCGAAGGTGCACTTATTAGGATTCAACCTCAACTTGAATTTCCTCAACCTTTCAAACAGCTTCAGAAGATTAACTAAATATCCTTCCTCCACCTGTGACTTCGCAATCATGTCATCAACATGGACTTTGATCTCTTGACGAATCATATCGTGAAAGAGAGTCACCATCGCCCACTGATAGATTTCCCCAACATTCTTCAATCCAAAGGGCATCACCTTATAGCAAAAAGTCCCCCACGGTGTTATGGAAGTAATTTTCTCCATGTTCTCTGGGGCCATTTTAATTTGGTTATACCCAGAGAAGCCATCCATAAAGGAAACCACAGAATATTGAGCGATGTTATCAACCAACACGTTAATATGAGGGAGTGGGAAATCATCTTTAGGGTTTACTCTGTTCAGGTCTCTATAATCAATACACATCTTGACCTTTCCATCTTTTTTAGGTACAGGAGCAATGTTAGAAACCCGCGGAGGATATTTTGTGACAGCAAGAAAACCATCGTCCAACTGCTTTTAAACCTCTTCCTTAATCTTGATTGCTATGTCAGGCCTCGCCCTTCTCAACTTTTGTTTCATTGGCGGACATTCGTCTTTAAGAGGCAATCGATGTACCACAATGTCTATATCCAGCCCGGGCATGTCTTGATAAGACCAAGCGAAGATATCCTTATACTCACGGAGCATTTCAACCAATCTTCTCTTGACACTGTCTTCCAAAATATCCCCAATTTTGACCTCTTTCTTATCGTCCTCGGTACCCAGATTAATGACTTCAACATCCTCCTGATGAGGCAAAATGACCATTTCCTCCTGCTTTAGAAGTCTGGCTAACTCTTCGGATAGTTCACAGTCTTCATCAGTCTCTTTTTCAGCTTGAAAAATGGGATTATCAAAGTCATATTGAGCCATAGCTGAATCAGAATCGATGGTATCTGAAATAAAAGACCTGCATGATTGATGTTTATGTTTATTATGAAATGCAACAAACAAAAACACATTGCCATTTTTCTGTTAATAAAAATTCAAAAAAACAAAAAAGGAACAACAGGGATCAAAATATTTAAATGCGAAAAACGTCATTTATTTATAATGTTAATGCAAATAAATGAAGAGGCCCCACAGATGTGTCACTACGTCTTAGGAAGAATGTAGGACCGAACATAATAAAAAACAATGAGAATTACTCTTCAAGGATGATCTGAATGACAGCCTCAGTAGTCCAATTGCATAACCTCTGGCCGGGAATACAAGGACGGATCCAAGCATCCATATCGCAATCATTATCCCCTTCGTCATCTTCAATAGCATGAATTCTGTCAAAAATGAATCCACCACTGCTGAATCTAACAGGTCCTCTATACTTCAGAGGGTTTTATGATAAACTGGAGGGCTTGTATCCTAGACCAAACTTGTCTTGCTTGACAGGAATATTTAAAACCTGGCCCCATCTTTGAGAGTCGTTGGATTCCACAATTGCATGTGCTTCCTTGAACGAAGACATTGAAACCTCTAGACCTTTAACCTCAACAAGAGGCTTCTCTTGAATTTGCACAACTTCAAAGGCTTGACAGAGAGTTTCGTAAATTTTCCCATCCACTTCCACATACTTGAACGTTGATAGATGACTGATCACGATATCCTCCTCTCCACAAATAGTGACTACCTTTCTCTCCATCTTATACTTTAGCTTTTGATGTAGAGTTGATGTTACTACCCCTACATCATGTATCCAAGGTCAGCCTAGCAGACAACTATATATTGGTTGAATGTCCATTATATAAAATGTAGTATCAAAATTTTCAGGCCCCACATGAATTGGCATGGTTATCTCCCCAAACACCAACCTTTTGGAACCATCAAACGCTCGTACCACAAGATCACTTAGTGTACAGATTAAGCATTGAGTATCCAACTTCATTAATGTCTTCTTCGACAACATGTTGAGTGTAGATCCTGTATCAACCAGGACATGCGGCAATAATGCTCATCTATAATCCATAGAAAGTTGTGATTCCTCTTAGCAGAAGTCGAGTCAAAATTAGTGAAGTCCAAACCATTGCCAGCATTAACGTGTGCCACTACCCTTTCCAACTGATTAACAGAGATTTCCTGAGGCACATAGGTTGAATTCAAAATCCTCAATAAAGCATTGCGGTGTGCTTCAGAACACAACAACAAAGATAAGATGGAAATTTTTGAAGGAGTTTGATTCAAGTGGTCTACAATCTTATAGTCACTATTGCAGATTAGTCTCATGAACTCTCCAACATCATTAGAAAAGGAATTATCACCACCAGCCTGTTGCTGCACAATATCTTCAACAACTGCTTTCCCTTTACCTTTATCTGACTTGTCAACATTAACCCCAGGCGGAGAAAAGACTCTTCCACTGCAAGTAATCCCTCAGGCACCAACTATATTATCAACATTAGAAACCATATTCGAAGAACCAATCAATTCTTATTTTTGTCCGTTATAGAACACCTCAGTGCTATAGTTCCATGGGATGGCTTTGGTACTTTCATAGGGCACTGATCCTAGCGTAGTGATGATTATAGGTGTTGGTCTTGCTGGCGCTGAAATATTAATAGTCCTGTAAGGAATCGAGATCGTAGCGATATCGTTTCCATCATCACTAACCGTGTCGTTAACATCTTCCACAACTCTATCAAACTGCGTATAACCATCACCAATCATTTTCTGAACACTTCTTTTCAGAAGACAACAACCTTCGGGTCTCGATTCACACTCTTGACAATCAACAGAATAACCTGGGAATACACACGCTTTTAACAATCAGTCTTTCACAAAACTCAACGGAGTCTTCAATTCATCAACATCAGTCATTAAATTCAGCCTTTCCCTACCAACAATAGCATTTGTTCTGGCTACTCCATGGTTCGACATGGGATTCTGAATAACATTGGGACCCTCATTGGTAAAATTGATAGCTTTGGAATCTAGAAGAACTTGAAATTTATGCTTAAAAGCTTTGTAATTATCAATGTTATACCCAGGAGCACCAGAATGGAATTCACATCTAGCATTCGCATCATACCCGGGTGGAGGATTTTCGGTAAAAGGCGCCAGAGTCCTCTTCTAAATTAATTGTAGCTGAAGCAAATGCTGTAATAACTAGGAGTATGGCATAGGTGAAGTTTCAAACTGTCTACTTGCCATTCTTTACCTATCAGGCTAACGACGAGGAGCATTAGCCTCTTGCTGAGGTGCAGCCAAAATGGCTACAGTAGCAACTTGCTGATTGTAGTGTAATTGTGCTCTGCCTTTACCTCTATAAGAAGAGATAGAATTAGAATCCCCCTCTAACTTCTTCGAGTTTCCTGTGTACGACTTCTTCACTTCTCTAGATGAGGAACCACTTTCGCTCTGAATCTTTCTGGTCTTAATACCGCTCTTAACTCTTTCACCGGCCATTACTAGGCCTGAAAAACCCATTGACATGCAATCGAACAAATTCTCGTAGTACGTCCCAGGCAACATAGCCATAAACATTTCTATTAGTTTCCTCTCTAACATTGGGGGTTGCAGCCTTGTAGCCAAATCACGCCATCTCTGGGCATACTCTTTAAAAATTTCATTATTCTTCTGCGACAAATTCTGTAACTGCATCCTGTTTGGCGCCATGTCACTATTGCATTGGTAATGACGGACAAAGGCCTCCGTAAGATATCTCCAACTTCTAACTTGAGTTCTCTCCAGCTCCATGTGCCACTCCAACAAAGGTTCTGCCAAACTATCCTGAAAGAAGTGAATTATGAGCTTCTCATCATCAGAATACGCATACATCTTCCTGTAGTATGCACAAATATGAGTTTTGGGACAAGTAGTCCCCTTGTACTTGTCAAAGTCCGACACTTTAAACTTTGGAGAGATACTGACCCTTGGGGCCAAACCAGGGTCTGACATGTCAAGGCCTAATGAGTTTTGATTCTCATACGCCTTCATCTTCTCTTCAATCAGCTTGAACCTTTTGTCAGCTTCCGACGAAAGACCAACATCTATATCATGCATAGAGAAGATGTCCTCTTGACGACCTTCATCCTAATGTGGGCTAGCAACCTCATGCACTGCGCATACACTTACTCCGCCAGCACCACTACCAGGATCATTAACAACGCCTCCGCCCAGAGGTACAACAACAGTAGGCCCGTTATCACCTTTAGGACCTGAATCACTTTTAGGAGGAGAGACCAAACCAATTCCACCATGCAAAACACCAGCTTCATCAACTTGTGCAATAAGAGGTTGGACCAGAGTCCTAAACTGTTCCTGTCCGTTAGCTACGTTTTGCATTAGTTCTATAAATTGTGTCATCTGTGTCCTGACCTCCTTGAAGCTCATCTTGTACTTGATCCATGACTCTCTGTTGATTCCCTCGAGTTTAATATCTATGAAAACTGAATTCCTCAATCCTACTTTTGAGAGAAAGCCAAGCAGAGATAAGAATAAAGCCATTGAGAACACCTGCAATGCAAATGATTATGCTAATGCAAAATGCAAACATGTTTCTATATTTCAGGGAGATCTCCCCCTTGATTCGAGTTTCATAAATAAACAAACAATAGAGATAGACAGAAAATCAAAAGCTCTGCTCATAAATAAAATGAGGATAATAAGTCAGTACATACAATCCACAAATAAGAAAGATAACTGAATACAAGAGCCAATGATCTCAACCAACAAGTCTGGTGATAATCAAACACAAGAAAGAAAAGAGCTACTGAGACATATTATCAACTGAATATAATCCTCCTCAATCGTTATGCTCTTTGCTCCAGGTTTGGACTTCTTTGAGCAACTTCTTCGTGTCTGGATGCTCTGGTCTTGCAATCAACTCCTGAATAAGGATACCTCTTCTATGTATAACATCTTTCAGATACTGATAGTAATCTTCCCAAGCATCATCTCCAAAGACATCTTCAAGCCTAGGTTTCTCAATTCTTGGTTTTTTCAACTCTTCCCGAATCTTGAGCTCTTCAAAAGCTGACAAGGTTTCTTATAGTTTCTGCTCACCTGCGTATCTGCGAGATGATTCTATCATAACTTCTCTCTCTTTGACCCTGAGTTACGCCTTCAACTTATCAATCTGATCATGAAGCTCATTTTCCCTGTTCTTGTTGGCAGTTACTGTAGCATTCCACTGATCATTGAATTTGGATATCTCCATATACGCTCTGTCCAAATCCTTGTTTCTATGCTTCAAGAGGCTACTAGTACTCTTCAGATCAATGCCAATTTTCTCTCTCATCCTGATCTCATCAGAAAACTCCTACTCCTTCTTGGTCAATGCTTCTGTCTTCACCTTGGCCAAGTAGACAACTTCATTTTTATCATGCTTCAGCTGACCGATTTCCTTTTTCAAGTCCTCATTCTCTTTGCGCAGTTCTTCTTTGTCTGCCCAGAGCTTGTTGTATCTCAGGATACCAATCATCGTAGGCTGCTCAATGACCACTGGATACAAAGGTTCTTCAATAGAGAAAAGAAATAGTACTTCCTCAACCTTTTTCTGGATCTAGATCCATTCCACATAAGGATCATAAGCTCTACAATCACCTTTACCCAAGGAAAGCTTCCCCTTCTTATGAATTTTACCCCATGCATCAGTAACTCTCTTCAGAATATCAGGGTCAGCCATACCAGTGAAGTATAAAGACTTTTGAACATAATCATTTTTTGGTGGTCCCCTCAAAGCATATCCAAATTGTCTGACGGCGAGAGAAGGGTTGTAGTTAATACCCCCTTTCCTTTCTACGAAAGGTACATTAGGGAAGCTACCACAACTAAAAATGATGTCTTTGCCAAGCAGATCTCGGTTAAACCAGAAAATATCTTTGGCAGTTAAACCCATTAGACTTTTTGACCATTCATAGGAATTCCTGGAATCAATGAAGGCTCTAGAACAAGGAAGATGATCTATAATCCACTTGTGGAAAAGTGGTGCACAACAAGAAACTATCTTTCCTCTTCTCTTCTCGTTCTTGTAATGCATAGAATGGTATAGATCTCCTAAGAGTGTCGGCACATTATTCTTTGACACAAAGAGGCGAATAACACTCATATCTACAAAGTCTGGTGCATTGGGAAACAACACAATGCTATAAACATACAAAGCCAATATGACATTGAAAACAACCCAGAAACCCTCACTAGCATATTTCTGAGCTTCCTCCACCAAGAAGGCCAAGGCATATCCTGAGACTCCACCTTTATTGACAATGTTATCCACTAACACATACCTACTCAAATAAAGAGCAGTAACAAGCTTGTCAAAATCTGGGCTCTCCTCCGAATAAAAGAAGGGTGCTTCATCCTGGACAGGGATTCCTAAGATATGAGCATACTCCTCTAAAGTAGGAACCAATAAATAGTCTGGAAAGGTGAAACAATATAGAGGAGGGTCATAAAACTGCAACAGAGTGTGAATGACTCTATACTCATAGTCTGAGACGTTGCGAACGAAATCTAGAATCCTCCCATAATCTTTTCTAAAGACTTCAAGAATACTGAGATCGGCCATAACAATCAGATCAAAAAGAGGTCCCAACTCTAGCGACGGGAACTTGTACACAATGATATTATTTATATCAATCTCCATATCTATAGAAAACCAGATAACCGGAATCAAAGGTGAGACAAGAACCTAAAAGTACATAAACATACAATGTTAAGATGTAGAATGATTATGCAGATGCACACAAGGGATCAAGGTATCCAATGCTCAAGGTAAGCTGTTATGTTGTTGTCTGAACAGAACCAGAACTCCGCTCTAATAAGAAACCCTGAATACCAAAACACTGAGGTGGTAGAAAACCAGAACTTCTAAGATCAAAAGTCCACACTAACGAGAAAACTAGAAAACCGGGTTGGTTGAAAGTCAAGGTTTCCTGCAAAAACCCATCCCCTCTCATATGTGGGTTCTAGTCTTAGACGACATGGAAATCCTAATAGGTTATCAATATCATAGACTCTCAGGTCTAAAAGCGATGATACATTTACCATTTCTGGTTTAGCATCATCACCAATCAAGGAGGTCTCAACTGACTTCCCAATGAACGGTCTCCAGAGTCATAAGCTTTCTAGGTCAATACCCTATCATCTGCCCCAGACGCACAAGATATAGTATCTCCAAAGAAACCTTCGTCTGGATGTGAATTTTGTGTCAAATATACATGGCCAGACGCCACGTAAGCTACACTATTCTCCACTCTGATCCTAGGTGTATACTCAAGTCTGGGTAGTGGGCTTATCTCTCATGGAACAATCCTACCCAACAACACAACAACAACAACATAATATGATAACAATAATATGCAACAGTAAAATGAAAATGCAATAATATACAACAATTAATGTACATAAAAGCAAATAACTGCACAAAAGTAAACACCCAATGAAACAGATACAAACAAGCGCTAGGATTGACTCACATAGGGAACCAGAAGTCCTCAGCAGAGTCGCTAGTTGTCGCAACTGCGAAAAACAACCAGCGGAAACAAACAAAAGAGTCACCACCGAACGTTATTTATCCCAAAGAAAGGAAAGGAAACAATCGAATAAAACCTAAAAAAAGGAGAAGACAAGGTCATCACAACCAAATCTTGGGTTCAGGTGTCGATTACGCAAGGTGAAGGTATTATCACCCCTCACGTCCATTGTACTCAATGGGATCCATGCTTGTTGTCTAATTAAAGGATGAGTTATCTAAAAGCTACTGCTAAGCAGAAACGGGAAACGAGAAAAGAAAAAGGAGACTCGATAGGACATCGCTGCCATATGCCTACGTATTCTCTCGTGCAATGGGAAAGTTAGAGTCAACATGTTTCGGAAAACTACAGGTGAAGGGGGGAAGGTTGCTCGCCAAGACATCGTTGTCTTGTGCCTACATATTCTCATCTTGTATGAGAAATCAGCACAAACATAGTTCGGGTAATGAAACTACAGGTCAGTTAAATGTTTTTATGAGAGACGTTAAGTTCCCAATCCAGCAGTTAGGGTCGATGCCGGTTTGCAGTAGAACGGAAAAGTAACGTACTCTTTTTTGAAAATGAGTTTGAAAACAAATCCCGAAAGATAAAAAGGTTTGAATTTTGTTCGTGAGTTTTAATGAAGTGAATTAATTTGCTTTGTGATTCACATTGCACTAAATACTATGATATAAGAACAAATGCGTCGCATATCGCCCCTAGACGAAACATACACTAAACACTCTAGACGAACGAGAGGAGACCCATCACTCATCATTTCCCACATACTTAAGGCCCGGGGCGCACAATGTTCACCGTCTTTATAAAGTGTGTTAGAATTTTTTTGAGATGAGAAGAGAGAAATATGCACAAAAGATCTAAGGGAACTCAGTCCTAACGTTGTCATGCAATGTGGCCCTAAGGCCGGGATACGAAAGGAAATTCTATCCTAACGTTAGCATGCAAAAGATGGACTTAATATTGAGGTTCAAAGATACTAACCTACTTCTTATCATGAAGGGATTAAACTCCTAATGTCTATCCTACTCCAATCTTAATCAGAAATTAAGTTGGACTAGGAGGCCTTAAGGGAGCATGCAAGAAAAAGAAGAAGAAAAAAAAGAGAAAACAAGTAAAAACAGCAGCTACAACAAGGCTTCCTACACAAAACAGCAATAAAATCCAGCAAGGCAGCATAACAACATTTAACATCTACTAATTCAGCATAAAAAACAGGTGTAAAAGGCAGGCAGCAAGCAGGGAAACATACAACAACATGTAAATTTAGAATAGAACAGTTGTAGAAAACAGGGCAACAAGCATGTTTTAACACAATCAACATGAACAAGCATCAATCATGAACAAGTATCTAGCAAGGACGAACATGCATTAACAATTAAACACAAGTGTTCAACAATATTGCATCATCAAGAACTCAACATGAACAACATGTTTTACATCAATTAAACAATTCAATCGATTATGTGACAAACAGAATCGGAAGCAAATATGAACATGCATCAAAAGTACAACAAGATAATCATCAACAATCATCAATTAACATGATACAAATGAGAAAAAATGTTCCTCTCATCAAGCAACAACATAAGCATTTCAAGCATTTACCAACAGAAACCAAAAGTCGCGCGTCGAAGAACCACAATCAAACAATCAAGCATGATGAAACAGGTCAAAAACACTCCACACAAATGCATATATCAATCTATGAAGGTTAGAGGAGGAAAGAAATCAAAACATGCTTGAAAAAAAACCAAAAATCACATTTTGGTCCAGTGTTAATCGATTAATCATTTGCAGTGAAAATGTGGTTAATCGGTTAACCACTTAAAAAAGGCTGAAAATACACTGGTTAATTGATTAACCAGTTTTGTACTGCAACTGGTTAATCGATTAACACTGCACCCGAAGCAGAAAACAACAATTTAAAAGTACTTCCAGCAATTAATCAATTATGCAATCATCCAAATGATCATGTAATCAATTATGCACGGATTTAACACCAAAAATCAGTGATCAAATATCAATCGAGCTTATCCAAGCATTGAGATCACAAATCACATAGATCAAATCATCAAAATCAATTAAAATTGAGGATCTACATTTTGATTATCCAAATAAGCTCAAAACGTAAGTGGATCTAGAATTAACCAACCATCAAAGCTAAGATTTGCTTTGATAAGTGTTGTTCTACTGCAAAATGATAGATGCAAGCTAGAAACTCAAGAAAACTTCAAGATTCAAGAGCTTTCTTGCAAGAGAAGTGAAGAATGAGCCAAATTAAGCCAACATTGATCCAAGAATCACTTATAAGCTTGCTTCCAAAACCAGATCCAGATCCAAACAAAAATCAAATGATAAATTCAAGTTGATGGAGATGAATGATGGAGGTTAAGCTCTAGAATTCAAGGATTCCAATGAAGAATCAAAGAATTCAAGTGAAAGATCCCTAATGGAGTTTTGGAGTGTGAGAGAATTGAGAGAAATTTGAGAGAATTTGGGAGTAAATTCTGAAAAATAAAGGGTGAAAATGTGTCTCCCCCTTGAGGTTTGAAGTGGATTAGCTTAAATAAGCTCTTGGTTAGGAGTGAAATTATAGTTTGGAGTGAGGGTTTGAAAATTGGAATGGGATTAGGAATGATAATTTGGAGGGAAATTGGATTGGTTTTGAAAATGAATCAAAATTAGAGTGATCCTAGATCCTTCTACTGGTGTAAAAACCAATTCACAAATGATCAAAATGGACCCAAAAGTGGCAGCATTGAAAATGCATGTATCTGGGCAAAATCTGCTTTGGTTAATCGATTAACCATTTGCTAGTGCAAATTGGTTAATCGATTAATCCTTCAAAAATTTGAAAAATTGCGCCATTTGGAGGGAAACTTGCATACTCGTCCATTTCCACCAGTTCTAAGCCCCGTTGAGCCTCTGAAACTTTCCTTTTGACATGACATTTGTAAAAATGTCTGAGATTACCAGTGAACTGCCTCCTGTGCTAAAAATAACCTGCTATATAAAATAAAATCGGGCACTCAATTTCTGAGCAACATAAATGCCGAAGCCTCTGACGTTCACTGTTTGAAACCTCGCAATAAAAGAAGACCTTGAGCCATAGAAACACCTTGATCCCATGTCTCAAGAACCAATGACATGATATGCAAAAATGAAAAATGCAGAGAAACAAAAGTAGGTTACGGTCAAAACAAAAGGGCAAATTTTGGGGTGCTACATGGAGTTCTTCTAGCTATGGTTGCCTCTTCCGCTCCAAATTATCACTTTCTCCCAACTTTCACGTACTGCCACTTCTTTTTCCCTATTTTTCTATTTTAAAATAAATAAAATCTAATTTTATTTTCATTATTTTCACTTCTTCATCTAACTCTTAGTAATTCCCTCCTCACCACACTAATTACATTAATATTTATTTTCCTCCCAAAATCCTCATTCCTCATACTATAATTAATTAAAATTAATAATAACTCTAAGAAAATTCTATCCACCATCACTAAACCTAATAAAACACACAAGTACTCAAACAAATTAATCATAAGCATTTTAAATCCAAATAAAATAAAATAAACTCAAATTAGAGTGTTACAATTCTCCCCTACTTAAAGAATTTTTGCCCTCGAAAACCTAAAAGAAGCAACTCCAAATAAGACTCTCTCATATGACTCTCCAGCTCCCAAATCACACTTCCTATAGAAAGTCCTTCCTACACTACTTTCACCCAAAGCGGTCTCTTTATGTCTCAAGTTTTTCACTTTTTGATCCTTAATCCGCAAGGGTGATACCTCAATAGCCAAGTTCTCTCTCACTTGCACATCATCTATTTATATCACATGAAATGGATCAGGAATATACTTATGAAGTTGAGACATATGAAAAACATCACGAAGATTCGAAAGATACGGTGGTAAGGCAACTCTATAAGCCATTTCTCCTACTCTCTAAAGGATCTGATACATACCAATAAAATAAGGTGTGGGCTTTCGAGACTTCAACGTATGACCAACACTAGTCATCAGAGTGACCTTCAAGAACACATGATCTCCTTCTTGAAACTCAAGTGTCTTACTTCTCTTATCATGATAGTCTTTTGTCTACTCTACAACACCTCCATCTTCTTCCGAATCATCTTAACCTTTTCACTAGTTTTCTGAACAATCTCTTGTCCAAGGGCAACACTTTCACATGATTCATACCAACATAAATGTGATACATCTTATACCATACAAAATTTCAAAAGGTTTCATTTTAATAATAGAATGGAAATTTTTGTTATAGGTAAACTCAATCAACGACAATTAATTATCCCAATTGCTTCCTTAATCTAAAACACAAGCTCTTAACAGATCTTCCAAAGAATGGATAATTTTTTCTATATGATCGTCCATGTGTGGATGTTAAGCAGAATTCAACCTCAACTTGGTTCCTCGGGTTTCTTGCAAACTCTCATAAGACTTTGACGTGAACCTCATATCTCTATTCGACTCAATACTCAAAGGAATACCGTGTAGCTTCACAATCTCACTGAAGTAGATCTCTGCCAACTTCTGCAATGGGTAATTGATCTTTATCAGAAGAAAATGAAATAACTTAGTCAGTCTATACACAGCAACCCAAATTGAGTCAATTCCTTTCACAATATTTGGAAAACCCACCATAAAATCCATATATATGATATCCCATTTCCACTCAGGAATACTCAAAGGTTGCATCAATCTAGACAGCTTCCGACGCTCGATCTTCGACTTTTAACAAGTCAAATAATATACACAAACTTGACAATGTTCTTCTCTATACCTAGCCACCAAAACATCTTCATAATATCTTGATACATCTTAGTAGCTCCAGGATGAATACTCAAACTACTTCTGTGACTCTCCTCAAGAATTCTCTTCTTAAGCTCTGAAAAATTTGGCACACAAACTTTGTCTCAAAATCTCATAACTCCATTTTCATCTATTATGAAGTCTACTTCTTTACCTTGATTAATTAACGCAAACCGTTTAATCAATCCCAAGTCCAACTTCTGGCCTTCTTTTATCTCTTCCAACACACTACTAGTCAACTTCAACATACCTAACTTTGAAGGTGAGAAAAACACAAGAAGGGGGTTGGATTGTGTTGGCTATTTCTTTCTTTATAATATCTTACATTAGATACTAAATACAAGGTAGTAAAATCTGATTGAGTCAAACGTAGACAGCGGATATAAAATCCAAGAAATTAGAATAATACCTAGAGTTATCATGGTTCGTCTCACAACTCGAGAGTAATCCAGTCCCCTTGTACTTATAAGAGACTTTCATTATAATCACACAAGATTACAATTTGCTTAAAAATACAAGCAAGAGAATTACTTTGCTCAATCACACAAGTAAGAGGCTTCCTTTGCTTAAGCACACAAGCAAGAGACTTCCTTTGCTCAAACACACAAGTAAGAGACTTCCATGCTTAAGCACACAAGCTAGAAGCTTCATTTTCTCAAACACACAAGTAAGAGACTTCTTTGCTCAAACACTTAGTAAGAGACTTATAACAATCTACCTAGTAATAAATTATTATTGAGAAAGTATACTTGATATACAATTAAAGTTGTATAAAGAATACACAACAAATAGACTCTTTAAGACTTAAGGATTTCTAAGATATATAAGGATAAGAAATCCTAACTTTCAACTTGTGCTTTTCTATAACATAGTAACTTCTCTTTTGATGTCAATTGGTATATGTTGGCGTCATTTTCTTCAAGTCCTTTTAGCTCCTTAAATAAAGAAGAAAAGATTTGTTGAAGATGGACCACAGTAGAGTCCTTTAAACAGCTTCAAAAAAGAGATGTTGGGATGTTTCACCAAGTTGTTAGGTTAGGTGAAAGCTAATTTGATAAGCCTTTGCTATAAAAGGAATTAGAAGTTGAATCCCAGTTGATTCCATGAAGAAAATAGAGCTGATGTCTTCATGTGAAAAATTATGTTTAGAGATGAACACTGACCTATCAGTGTCACCTTGGTCCTTGTGCTTTGACTGACTCAGGTTCTGATCATCAGAGGCACACTTCTTCAAAATCTAACCTTCAGAGGCATACTTCTTCAAACTATGATCTTTGTACTTTGACCTCTTCAGGATTTGACTTCTTCATTGTCTAGTCTTCGACTTCTGATCCATCAAAATTTGATTTTCACACTTATCATTGAGTGTTCATAGTCAGAACTAATACTTGGATTCTATATGAAATTTTTAGTATATGCCCCTGCACATTAGAACAAATATTATTATATCCAATTGTTCTTTAAATATTTTGTTATCATCAAAACCTAAGGGACATGGGACAAACCAATTTTGTTCCAAAAATCTCCCCATTTTTTATGATGACAAACATAAGTATTTAAGAACAATGGTTAATAATTTAATTAACTAGTTGAATTTAGGGTCTGAGGTTTGTAAACTCCCCCTGAGTATAATAGTCCATAAGGTGAGGTTTGTAAGGTCTCCCTAAGTTCTATCCAGGTTAATTAATTTAAACATGTAAGGAACATATATAAATCTTCGGAATTTAAGCAAGATAATAATTTTCATGTTACAGGTGCTTAAATAGCTCTATATCTACTCCCTCTTTTGTCACCAACAAAATTAATATTTAAAGGAGAATAAAAAACATACTGAAGAGAAAGATTTTTTATATAACCAAAGAAAAGTTAAATGTTAGAAAACATATGCAAAAATATTTGAAAAGATAAAATAAAATGGTGTTCTAAATCCTAAAGTCTAATGTTTTTATCGCAGAAGCTCAATGATAACCTTTAGATCAAAACCCATTTCATCTTGTCTTGTAACAAAGGTCTTTAACTGTACATCCATTTCTACCTATTTAGTAGCAATGAAGTTAGCTTCTTCTCAAAGTGGTCAAGCTTCTAACTAGAAAAAACTATTGACTCAAATGAGAAGGACTTCATATTCTTCATAATTGTCCACAGAGTTTCTGAGAGAGTCCCACTTAGCTGTATATGCTATGGGATCTGATGTTATGAGCCTCTCAGCAACTAAATTTTAAACTCTATAAAAAGTAACAATTTTAAATTCTTCCATTTGGTAGTTTATATGTGGTGGAAGGATTAATTCTAGGTTAAAAGAATGGTGAGGAGTAAAGGACTATATAGAGGCACAATGTTATATTCTGAAACAACATCTTCTTCCCTAGAAGGTGAGCTGGGATGAATAGATGGTTCAAAATAGTGGACAGGTTGTGGTTCAGTATAGAGTGGTCAGTTGGGAAATTTATGGAGGTTAAGTTAAATTTATTTGTTCAACCTCATTCTGAGTATCAATTGTAGGTTGTGATTAAACAAGATTAGGTTGAGGTTCAGGACTAGTGTGAGTTGAATTTTCTTGTATAACTTGTTCAAATTCAAATTGAAAAGAAAAGTCAGTTGATTAGTGCATCTTTATGCATATTCTCCTATATTTTTACATAGAAATTTATTTATTTTATTTTGATTATTCTTATGTTTTATTATGTTTTTATATTTTATTTTATTTTTTGTTTAATTTGATTTTCGCACTTTATTTTTCAGCTTTAGCAGTCAGCACGAAAACGATCATAACTGGAGTTCCGGGAATCTGTTTGAGGCGTTTTAAAAATCGCCGGAAGTCAGATTCGGAGCATATTTTCCCAGAATATTCATTGAAGTTACAACATTAGGAATTTGTTTTAGTTTTGGGTCATGTTTTGGGCCTGGGTGATGTTTTCGACCCAGTTGGGTTATGAACTTGTTTTTCTTTTTAGGGGAAACTCGTGTTACTATTCAGGCATTCACTATTCACGAAAAAAGTTGAAGTTTTGTAAGAATCTTATGGAGAACTAATCACTCTGAGTCGGTCTACCGTAATTCAGGTTCCAACACTTGAGATTGTTATAATATTATTATTTGTCTAATTCCGTTCAATGATTTTATACTCTTGTATGCTTAATTCAATTGCATGAAATTTATTGATTTAATTTGGTTGATTGTATGATCCTAACATAGACACTTTTACATTTGCTTAATTCATTTTTGTGTCTGAATAATCATGTTTGCTTAATTCATGAAGATTTATACCGTTTGTTTAATTCGGACAATAGGTTCATAAATCTTGCAACCTTATCGCGCTTGTCGTTGAGTTTGTATCCAGATAGGAATGAACGCTTAGAATATTAAAATTATAACAATCAATGATAGTAGGAACCGAGTCGGTAGATTGACTTATTTCATAATCATTTTTTTACAACAGCTTATTTCGAAAATCACTTTTGTTAATCACTCTTTCTCAATCGAACACAACCAACCCCCCCTTTTTATTCGATTAGTAATAATCAAGAATCCTTGAGAACGATATTTCGAGTTACTAGCACGGTACTGCATTTTTCAAACTACTCGTTTTGATCCGCGTGCGACAGCGGATCATCAGTCTGAACAAGGTTTGGTTGAGGAGGGGCAACACAAGTTATGGTTTCCATATGGATGGATTGGAGAGGTGTGATGTTGAGAGGAATCGAGTCTGATGAACATGAATCATAACTTGAGTTAGTGCTAGAGGACTTAGCACTAGAAATTTCAATGGCTGGTTCAAGCATAACATTGATGGATGATGGTTGTTACGAATCAGAAGTACAAGTTAGTTGGTTATGATTAGAAGATAATTCACAAGCTAAATAATTCGTTAAATCCTTTAGAAAAGATGATGTAGGGACATTTTCTTGTTGATATAAGTCACTTAGCATCTGAGCTATGTTAATAAAATATGATTCGGGAGTTGTTGAGGAGATGAAGTGACATGACCCATAGATGAGTCATGTTGTGGTGAAGGGGTGTGTTCTGATAAGGGTTTTGGTGATTTAGGTGATGTTGGTGTTGTTGATTTAGTCATTAGAGGTGAATTGGAAGAATTTAAAATATTATTTGAGATAGAATTTAGATGAATACCTGTGTTTACAGTATCTACAACATTTAAAGTAAGTAGAACATCCTTCTCAGTGGCCTCACAAGTTTGAGCAACAATTTCTTCTGCCATATCAGAAGTACCAACAACAGAAGTGTTAGTTCCATGGTTTTATGATTGGATAAATTTTGGTAAAGCATGGTTCTATACTGATGTTGAGCAAGATATAATAACATCTTCATTAACTGTCATGACAATACTACTGTCACGTGTTTCAATCAGATGTCATGACATCTTGTTCTGGTACAACAGGCACTGCTGTTTTATATCTCTTGACAGAGTTGGTCTGACTTGATGAGATCCTTTTTGGATATACCTCATTATTATGCGTAGGTTAAGGAGATTTATTAGGAACAAAGTGCAGATTTAATTGGATTTCATAAAAAGGATCTTTGAGAGTTTTTAGGAAACTATAAAAGATTTGTTCTTATTTTTGTGGAGAAGATTCTGCGTAAGATTTACAACGTGAAGATTGGATCCGATTGAAGAGTCCAAGCCCATACTACAAGAGTCTATAAATAAGGACTTGCTAGACCTGAAAGAGCAAGCATTCACAATAAGAAAATCGTGGGTGGAACATAAAGGTTTAGGGTTTTAAGAGTCTCTTGTGCGTGACTTTGTAAGTCACTCTTTGTATTTTTTGATGCATCGTGGTAGACATATTTACGGTGTATTTTGTTCTCACTCGAAGCTTTGAAGCAAGAGTTAAGTATTGTTCTTGGTTGAAGCTTTTATGCAAAACCGAGTATTGTTTATGGTCAAGAGTCTTGACCTTGTATTGTTCTAAAAAGAAAGAGGGTATAACTTTCTTTTTTGTTTCTTGTGGCATTCTCTGGGATTGAGAGTGTTTGTTTATCACTACGGTGATTGGGAGTAAGATGGTAATTTCTCATATCTAGGAGGTCTTAGGTAGAAGTTACACTGGTTAGGAATTAAGTGAGGGGTTGTAAATATGGGAGTTTAGCTCTGAATTGATACTACTGATAGTGGATTTCCTTTTTGATTTGGTAGTCCCTAGATGTAGGTGATGTTGCACCGAACTGGGTTAACAATTACTGTGTGTTCATTTATTTTCTACAATTTTTATTGTGCCCTCCTTCTTGTCATTGTGTTTAAGCAGAGATCAATGTCTCGATATCTGTTGGAACATCTAAGATCTGCATACCAGAATTTTAAGAAGGACCGTCATCTTCCATACCTTCTTCTACAACCTCAGCTTCTACTTGCTTCTGAATAGCTTCATCAATAAAATGCTTATTCATTGCCTTATTGAGCAAAGCAGTAGCAATCAGTCTTCCTCCTTCTTGAACATTTTCTAAAGGAATGTTCAGAGCATCCTTATTTATAACCTTTGGCCTTCTTATTAACGGTTGTTCACCTTCTTCTTCTTCATCAACAATTGGAAACACCATCTTCCTCAACTTCTTTTTCTTAACAGGTAGTTTAGAAGTGGTTGTCTTATGAGGAATCTTGCTTATGGCTCTAGTCTTAGTCTTGGTAGGCATCAAGACAATTATGGAGACCACTTCTTTAACTTCCTTCAGAACTTTTGCTAGTTGGAAAACCTTCCTCTTAGGTGGTTTTTGAAAGACCTTTTCATATTCAGAAGCAACTTTCTTCCTCTTCCTTAAAGTCCTGTACGCACTATCTTCAGAAGCTTCAAGAATGTCATCCATGGTAAGAGTTACTCCAGTCTCATTTTGAACCAACTTGATGTATTTCGGAATAACTTATGTATTATCCATCTTGGAGATGGATGGAAAATCATTAATATATTCAATGTTGTCATTCCTGATCCCGAGGCTTAAAGTGGGGTGAATCACATCTTTCTTCTTGATAATGTTCATATTTCCCAGCACACCAGTTGAGAGAATATTTCCATATATGATTTCCATATCTTCATTAGCATATAAGCTCATCAGAGTCTCAACCAACTTACTCTGATGAAACAATTCAAATGGAAGTCTCGCATAAGGAACATTCTTCTTATGGTGTTTAATGCTTTCTTTGATATCTTCACACAAGTGATGAAAGATGTAAGCAGGAAGGTTGATCCTCTCATGGTTAACCAAAAACCATATGAAGTGCATGTGATCCCAAGAGATCTAATCAATGATTCCTTATCTTGGAATCAGGCAGCCAATTAGTATTTCGAACAAGAGCTTGTAATCAACATGCATGTTCTTCACCTTCCCAAAATCTTCATATTTGATGAATAATTGTTGCTTAATCACACCAAATACAGGACTATTTTCTTTGGTGTTCAAAGCAAATCTTCCAATGTTATCCGTATTTAGAAGTTTTGCAATGTGAATTCGAGTGATAGTCACATTAACCCCCTTAATAGCTAATCTTATTTCCACTTCTTTGAAATAATCTAAACCCATTTCAACTCTTGTCTTCCCTTTGATTTCTTCATTCTCTACAATCTTCTAAGTCTTTTCAAAAGCAGTAACCCTTTCATCATACATTTCAACCCTAACACAGAAATCCTTAATCAAGTAAGGAAAAGTAGAACAATTCAACATCTCAAAATAATTTATCCATCCTTGAGCTTCAAAACAGGCCTTTAATGGAAACCAATTAACCCTAAAAGATTCAAAGTCGACAATATACTCAACAATCAACTTTAGATCTTCTTCTCTAAGCGTCAAGGTTCTGGGCTTGATTTCGAGAGACTTGCCAGAGTTTACTACCATTAGAATAGAATTTGAAGAAGATGTCATTATAATGGAGTTTAGGGCTTTAGAGAGGGTTTTTAAAAATGGTTGTTTTTCTGAGAAATCTAGACAACGAAAGTGTTGATAGTGAAGAGAGAAAATATGTGTGAGTAATAAAACATTTAAGTACCTTTGAGTGTAAAAAGACTTTCGTTTGAAAGACACAAACATTAATGAAAAATGGGAGCTTAAAACAGTATTCAAAAAAAATTTCATCATAAACCAATTGTTATTATCCAACAAACAAGAAACCAAGAGTTACTAAACCTTTCAGATTCATGACACGTAAGTGGACAAATGTCAAATATACATTTCATTTACATGTTATAAAAAATAATTAACAAAATTTTGAGTATCAAAGGATGCGTTTCTCAAATGCTACTATTCATCATAAGCTTGTTTGGAGCTTCTGACCACAATAACTTCTAATCATCATCAAACTCTAATGCTCTATTTCAGAAGCAAACACTAAACTTTGACAAAATGCATGTTCGAAATCTTTTTGATAAATTTAAATCTTTCGATACTAAGAGGCTTGGTAAACATATCAGCCCATTGATGATCTGTATCAACAAATTGTATATCTATCACACCCTTTTAAACAAAGTCTCTAATAAAATGATGTTCAATTTCTATGTGCTTAATTCTAGAATGTTGAATAGGATTCTTTGTCAAATAGATAACAACAATATTATCATAAAAGATTGGAATACTACTTCCACTTATCTGATAGTCTTCCAATCGATATTTCATCCAGAGTAGTTGTGCAACAACTTGCAGCTGAGATGTCACTTTTTATGCATAAATACATTGAGTGGATTGTATATGTTGAAAGTGACAATAAATGTGGTTTTCAAGATGTTTCGAGTTCGCTCGGCAAAAAAGAGAACCACCAGTTCATCTGCCATCAACTTATACAAGGGTTGATGACATATATGCAAATCATACACATTGATATGCGAAAAAACAATTACGATGTAATTCTCAATGCTCTTGTTTCTTGTGTTGATAGCTCCACACCGTTTGAAAATTGGATGTGCTTATCTGAAATTGGACATCTTATAGCAAGTGTTTATGATATGATGTGTATTGATATGACAAGATATGGTCTCTAAAAAAAACTATTTTGGAGTAGGTCACCTCAAAATCCATCTGTACGCATCATGTGTACTCGGTGGCTTTCAAAAACACAACATTTTATTCAAGTTTATTTGAAATTAGGGTGTCTTATACCAAAGACATCACCGAAGTGAACGACACATTTCACAAAAGAGGCTTAAACTTGGCCTGATCACTTTCTAGAAAGGATGTAAGAGTTCACCAAGTTGAGCGAGATTGAAAGAGAATCAAATAAGGAAAAGTCAAAAGTGGCACCACCAATGAAACTAGATTTAAGTGATGACACATATTTTGATGCTTTTTTAGTTTTTATCTAACTATGTATTTAGATTATGAGTTGTTTTTTGTATGTAGTATTGACACGACCTCGATACATATGTAATGTATATCCAACATTAATTGTATAACAATTGGGGTCAATTACGTTTTGTTTCAACCAATTTGAAGAAAATATTTTGTTTCTCCCTGCATAAAACAAGTTCTGCATAACACTTTCGGGGATGCACTTTCGAAATAATCCCATGTTAACTGAAAAATATCAAACATAGGGTATTTCGAAGATACATCTCCGTAGAAACTCTTAAGTTGGAAAAAAAGTAGGGTGATTTTGGATATGCAAATCCGGGATATCCTTTATGACAAAATAATTTTTTTTTTTAACATCAATAATAATTTAAAACTTGTATAAATATGTGGTATCTCATCTCATGTTGTTTACAAAAACACACCACACCAAAATGAGCATACATTGCCATGTCTCATTTGTCTACTTCAACGACGCGAAACACTCACTTGAATTTAAGATCATAGAGTACACCTATCTTATAAATCTGAAATCTATATTGAATAATCTCCTACAATACTCAAACAATCAAAGAGTTGCAAAGCTCGAGTACCATTCACCCTTGATTGACAGCAAAGGGAATATTCAGTTCTGCAACTTTGAGTTGAAGACGAATGAAGATTAAGGTTTATTGGAGTACACCTTACTGTTACAAAACAAAATGTTTGATTCCGATTGAGCTGGATGCGAAAATTGTGAGATCAACCTAATATATTATAAAAATGTTGCAATGTCATGCTGAAATATAATGTTAAATTTATATTACGTATTTAGGTTTTGAATATCTATGTAATGTGACATATTTTAATATTAATTTATGCTTTTATTCAACTTTCTGCATCCATCTGTTACTTGGTTTAAGCTAACAGAATGTATTCCGAAGATGCATAACCTTAAACTTGTTTGAGTTTTGAAATAAGAGTTACTTGGTTTAAGCTAACAGAGTGTATTTTGAAGATGCATAACCTTAAACAATTTGAGTTTTAAAATAAGAGTTGTCACGAAAATGTACCTCTGAATTAACCCTAATATGATTGCAAAGATGTATCTCTAAAAATATTTTTGGACAACATAGAGTGACTCACTCACAAAAATGTTAGGTGCGTGTAAAGTGTGTCTGAAGATGTATCTTTAAAATTTAGAGGTACTTTTGACTTTTCACCGTGGTGAATTAACTCACAAAATTACTTACCCATTATCTAACTCATACAAAAATATCATAATATCCATGAAGTTATGATCTACATAATATCCATGAAGTTATGATCTACATCTAATTATATCAATTTTTTTAATGCTGTCGAAGATGATAACATTCGTGACGAAATAAGATTTTTTTTGTTTTCACAACACAAAAATAAACAATTAGATATAAGGACATATTTACTTATGTATAACCTAATCAGCACTGCAAATCAATAATATAAAAACATGCTACTGGAAGCGAGTGGCTGCTACCATGAAAACGTATGAGATGAGATGCTACATATTTTTGCAAGCTGTACCTGACACTTCTAAGCAAGTGTTGCTATCAAAATATTATACAACCAATTTCAAATACGCGTCTAGCCCCCATCACATGTGCTATTTTGAGCAATCATGGCCATAATCAATAATGGATTGTTTTCCTATAACAGTTTAGTTATTATACTTGTCATCCAAGAATATACTAGCTTCCAATTTCAATTAAGGAAGGTAAATCTGTTTGTAAGTGATATTGTCAAAAGGGTACAAAAATCATCAATGATTGTATGATTTATCTACCCAACTTAGGAATTTCAATTGAATTGTAGAAAGCACATGATCGTGACGCGTTATTGACCCATATACCCCATGTGCTCCCAGGCTGATTTTTCTGTGGTATGTGCTCCTGGTTTTGCCAGAAACTGGGGCAAAGCCAGCTAGATTTTTTTTGAAGTCAACACAAGACTATATTAACCACTCAAATTCTGATTTTCAAACTAAAGAAATATTTAAGATCATAAGGGATAGCTCTGATTTTCAAACTAAAGAAATATTTAAGATCATAAGGGATAGCTCTAATCATTAATTTATACATATGCATAAGAGTTCATTTCACATGTAGGACCTCAAAATAGGTGATAGAAAAACACAAATTAGACACCAAACTATTACACCAAAAACAGAATCCTAGACAGCATATTAGAACCGCAAAACAAGAAAAATAAATAAATAACGGCATTTAGGATAGAGCTCCAAATAAATGTTGCACTCCCATGCTACTCTGGCAGTATTCCAGAAGAAATCTGGAATTAAACTATAACCAAAACATGAAGTTTCATAACTTCAAGACGCGGATAAGAACATAGATAATGACAAAACGGAACCAACTATCAATTTGAAACCCCACAACAATACCCACATGTCTCTTTAAGACTACACATATGTTCATATGACATATTCTTTCAACCGCATAGCAAGAAGACCGGAAAGTTGGAATGAAGCCAGACTATTTTAGTGTGTGTTTAACCTAACACTATGCCTCAGAAGCAACCAAGAAACTCAAGGATTTCTAATAATGAAAATGCATTTGTTGTTGTAATGTACACCAAAAAAGTAATACCTAGATTACTGTTACCATCTCCGACTGCAATTTCACTCAAGCTGTTTACCCTCTGAATGAAGGACCATTCACTCTAATAATGTACACCTGAAAGAAAAGTTTAGCAACCACATTATTAAATGATTAACATATCTGGAATAGCAAGATTGCTAACTATATAAATTCCAGTTTCAGAAAGCATAGTTAAATTTCATTAGCATTATAATCTATAATTTTTATTTTCATCAAATATATTTTTAACGTTGAATGGGAGCCATTAACAAAGACAGATAAGTGACTACATGGTCTTGGTCTTGCCAATGAACGTCGTAAAAATACTTACCAAGTCACTACATGGTCTTGGTCTTGCCAATGAACGTCGTAAAAATACTTACCAAGTATTTTAACAATTGTTAAAATTACAACATTTCATACATTTTTAAAAAAATTTGTTCTTCCAATTTAAATTTTTTAATAACAACCATCATAACATTTGAAATAACTATAATTGTGTATGTATACTGATTAGTAACAGCAGCACACAGCACATGGGCTGAAAAATGAAACATATATTATAAATGTTAAAAAAGGTGTCAAGAACTCCATTATTAGCCACATGCATATAACATTCATCTTTCTTTTCTTGTTTCTTTAACACTCATGAACGGTCTCGTGAAGTCCATTAGCATGAATAAAATAATAAATATGGTGGTGAATGTGTTAAACACCAAGGCATGAATGAGCAAACAAATCAAAATTTAATCACCTTGAATGCAGTGCGTTTAACTAATTCGAAAATTAAAGCGTCCCCGTCAGCAAGTTTATGAGCAATAGCAAAACCTCTCCATCCAGCGCTAAGTCCTGTTTTTTGAGCCAAATATGTAGCTGGAGACTCATTTTCATCCTCATCAATCAAAGTCATCACTTCGTCCCGTTTGGGAAGGTTTTTCTTGCAGAAATGAACGGGAAGACCCTGTTGTCAAGAATTACCAAAATGATTAACCAACTATGAACTGTGGCAGTAGAATTTAATTTGAAAGTTAGTTGTTTGTCAGTGATATTGAATTGAAAGGGATAATTTAATTAGCTTGTACCAGGCTCTGGGCTAATCTACAATCTACAGCATTTAACAGAGACAAACAACTATATTAATTAACTTGAAATGAATAGGGTTTGTTTTGGGTACTATAGTACCCGCCCGCATACCCGAAGTTTAAAAAAATTCTCCTACCCGAGTCCATATCCGTGTGGACACCAACATGTGTATCTGTACCCGAACTCTATGGATAGCTAAGTATCCATACCCGTACTCGTTTACCCGCATTTCTAATAAAACATTATCGATCAATTATAATTTATCATATCATTTATAAGATTTTGGCGACATTAAAAAAATTCAAGGATATAGATGTTGAGATAAGAAATAAGCAAACACTTACATTGAAATGCGTACAAGTTTAATATAGATGTATTCAATAAAATTGATAATCATACATGTGTTTATAATAATAAAAATAAAAATATATAATATATAATGCTGGTATGGGGCAAGTTGGATATTAAGGTACCTGTACCCACTCCCATGCTTGTGTATTTTAGTGGATAATTGTCCGTACCCATGTCTATACCCATTTTGCGGGTTTTTACATTATCCGTTGTGGGTAATTTTTGTGAGTATCCTATGGAGATGAGTCAAATTATCATTCCCTATTTATGGATGAAAGTGTGTGTGTGATTTCTTATGTAAGAGAGCCTCTATAAGTTATCCTTAAATTACATTCATCCTTAAATTAATATTATCACTAAAATACATTCAATCGATTCACATTACTTTCATTCATCCTTAAATTAATATTATCACTTTTACTGGCTATTTTTAATGAGGTATCCAATTTGTATCAAAGGAACTTGAAAAAAAAAAAGTATTGGTTGATGTGTAACATTCAAAGAGAGAATATGTTCACATTGAGTAAAAAAAAGCATAAGCTTAAATTAATAACCTGAGGTGAAGCTACCCAAAAACTTCCATTGATTAGCATTAAAAACAATAACTAAACCAATAGTTATATTATACATACAAAAATGAAAAGGTGTGTTCAATCAAGCAAAACCCCATGTTGTGAAAGGACGTAGTAACTTAAAGTGCACGTACACTTACATGAACATAAGCAACACAATTCACACACACCTCTTTCTGAATAACCTTGCAATAAATTGTAAATTTGCAATGACACAAGTGCAATGCAACACCATTTTCAAAAGAGAAATCAAGAGCCACAGTTTAAGGAATCAACCAGACTTTCAGATTAAATTGTGATTAAGTAGGGCTCTATTTGTTTTGTTATAGTTAACATATGGCTAACCTAGACATGATCTTCAAAAACCTGAGACTGACAAAAGCACACAAAATATAAAATGACATAACAGAATGAATATATACCAGCCAGAATCCACCAGTGACATGAGATTGAAGCATTGTCTTGATAAAAATCGGATGCGGCGAGTTTAATTCGGACTGCAACTTCTCCGCCTTGTCCAATGCTTCCACTCGATCTTCATCGGAAGCATATACACGCTTCGAATAATCCCTGTACTTATCATAACTACCTCCACTGAAAAAAAAATTACAAATATGAATTCAGCGAAGAATATTATATTCCGTACATAAAGTTCAGGAGAAAAAAAAAACCTTGAAGTTCTACTTCTAGGTATTATAACGCGATCAATAAGAATCTGTGAGAAAAATGAAATTAGGTTAGATAGTGAGATTGATGGAAGAAAAGAAGGAATGAAGGTAGGTAGTTAGGGTTAGTTACTTCTTTGTAAACGGGAGCAGGCTGGTTGGCGACACGGCCGGATCTTCTGACAACAACAAGCTGTTTCTCGGTGGTGCGAGGTTTGGACGGCGAGGGTTTCGAAATGGGAGAAGATGATTTGTGAAGTGATTGAGAGAGCTGAGTGAGATTGAGAGCCTCCATCCTCTTCCGATTCTCTTCCATTCTTTTCCGGCGACTCTCTTCATACGACGTTGCCACCATTTTGATTTCACAAGATTGAAATTCTCAGCTTACGTTTGTCTGTGCTCTCTCAGTAGTCTCTGCTCAGAGCAGAAACGAAATGGCGTTGTTTTGCTCGTCGACCGTTGCGTTTCGAATCGCACTCACCGCTATTTATAGTGAAAACTTAAGTGCTTGAAATTATTTGAAAATATTCTAGTATTATATAGTATTATTGTAATTTTGTGTTAAAAAGTTATTTTTATAATTTTAAACTATAAAATGCATAATTAAAAAAGTTATTCAAAAACGCATGGAGGACAATCGAAAGTTAGTCAAGTATATAAAAATGATGTATCGAACAAAAAGATATTTGAATGTTGAAAGACTGATATTTTTGTAACATTATAAATAAGAATTTTAGGGTTATGATTCGAGGTGACAAAAATCATTATAAATTTCAATATACACTCAAAGTACATGTACATAAGAGAATAACAATTTTTCTTTCTATTTAAGTTACTTTTACTTGCTTTTACTTACCATTCAAATAATTAATTTTTACCTAGTCGAAATAAGTTGTTGTACTTTCAAAAAGTCATTATTTTTCAAAGATAATAATAAACATTTGATGCAAACAATCTGACAACATTAAATGCACACTTTCCTTTCTCAAAAACTTCGCACGAAGTTGCCCCAAGATTTATTAGTTTGGTCTTTCAAGCAATAAATCTAAAATTAAGTGATTGTTTACCAAAAATACCGGTGAACAAACTAACACGCCCGATAGAACATGTTTGTGCATTTTTTTGATTTGTTTCTATAAACGGTGTTTGCGTTTTTGTTATGTCTGATTTTTCTTGCATTTGAATAATGTTTTCTACATCTAAATCATATGCATTTCAGTAGGGGTAAAAGTTTGGTCGAAATGGTTCGTCCTAAGAATACGTCACTTCCCTAAAATAATGCTCCAGATACTGAACAACCAGTTGTAAGTTGTAATTGCGCCTAAGAGGGGGGAGGGTGAATTAGGTTCTGAAAATTTATTTGTAATCTTGTATGGTTCCTTGTTTTTTTTCCCGGTTATTAGTTGAAAGTAAAGGCAGGAAAGAAAAAGAGACACATGAAATTATAGTGGTTCCCCTCACACTCCGAGAGTACTCCACTCCCCCTTCAACACGAAAGGGATTTCACTATAGTTCAGAATTATTGCAAATTCTAATCACACTAAAGATAATGCTTACTATCTAAACCTATAGGTAGTCCAAGTGAATAAAGAACAATCCTCTTCAAGACACTTCACTTGTTTCCAACAGTCTTGGATAACAAGGTAATACAAAAAATGTTCTTTGAGAAATATTTGATAGAAAGTTGTTATCAATCTCCACGATTTAATCTTCTTCTCGAAACAAATGTTACTCAGATAAATATACAAGTGTTCTTGTGAAAGAAGACTGTGAGAGTGTGAAAGTTAAATCAATGGCTTCTTTAAAAAATGGTTTGAACACTTAGAATGAAAATTTAAGATTGAAGAATGTGAGTAATTTGAGAGATTTTGTTTCTTGAAGGTGAAATGTAATTTTGAAATGAAGAACAATTTATATGCATAAAACACCTGTTCAAAAGGGTGTGTTTTTGGGACAACAAAAATAATCAGTAAGAAGAATGGTAAACAATGCAATTTTCCATGAACAGTTGTCATTTTTGCTTGCTGCTTCAGTGTTAATCGGTTAACCAAATGGGTTAATCGATTAACACCTTACAACGTTCAAAAATATTTGAAATTTACATGTGTTAATCGGTTAACCCATAGGTTAATCGGTTAACACTGTTATAAAATCCCAAAACACATGATTTTAAAGTGTGTTAATCGGTTAACCAAAGTGTTAATCGATTAACACTGAAGGATTTTCAGAAATTGATTTAATTTAAAACAAAATGAGTATTTTAAAATGGTTTTGAAGTGTTAGTGATAATTGTGAACTAAAAAGTGATTTTTAAGAACACTTGTATAAATATTCTTAAGTAAAATATGTTATACCGTTCCTTTGAATCATCATCATCACTTGTAGCTTGTAGACAAAGCTTTGTTCCATAGAGTCATACACGAGGGTACTTGCTTGACTTTGATGTTTTTGTTTGATTGCTTGCGTCTCTTACTTTTTGCAAAGAATATCTTGTGTACCAAGCCTGTATTAGTTGTCTTCATCAAAACATAAAGGCCTTGAAGCTTGCTTCTACAATCTCCCCCTTTTTGATGATGACAACCGATTCTTGAAAATGTGCTTTGATACTTGGTTCTCTACAAATCTCCCCCTAAGTTAGAGCTCCCCCTAAATACAAGAGAGATAAAACTTTTCTGCATATGGAAATGTTAGAGACCAATCCTTCTCTGAAGGTGAGAAAATACTTAGAAGGGGGGGTTGAATAAGTATGACAGAAAATAATCAAAGATAAAAACTCAAGTATTTTTATCCTGGTTCGTTGAACTCAACTACTCCAGTCCACCCTTTTCAAGAGTGATTTGCCTTTCTCAACAAGGACTTAATCCACTATTCAAATCAACTGATTACAAATAGCAACACCTAAGAACAACTGTTCTTAGTCTTCTCAAGAGCTACTGATCTAACCTAGATCCTCTTAAGGAAAACAACACCTAAGAACAACTGTTCTTAGTCTTCTCAAGAGCTACTGATCTAACCTAGATCCTCTTAAGGAAAACTTCCTTTACAAATTAATGTAATACAATGTAAGAGTAATAAAATGCTTCTATGAAAGCTATAAACACAACTGTGTTATTTCTCTAAGTTTAGAACAAAGTATGAACTAGAAAGAATATGAGAGCTTGAGAGTTTTTCGCGTGAGAGTGTTCTTGCAATGATTTTCGTCACTTGAAGAATGAGCTATGATTTCCTTTATATAGCCACTTGAATATTGGAGAGAATATTTTACCGTTGGAGAAGATATTTCCAATATCAAAAAGGTACAGTCCTTTGTACTATTGCAGCAGAGAGACGGCGCACAAATAGTGGGTGTAGCAATTGTCTGCTGAGCTGTGATTATACCATATATGGAATGTATCAGAGGAATAATATTCTTGCAGAGAATTTTGTCTATCCCAATTAAGGAAGGATTTGCTGGCATATTCCAACGGATATATTAAAATAATCTTCTTCAAATAATTCTTCAGATAGTTCAGATCAACAATCAATATCAGAGTCTCCAGTCTTCAGAATCTTCTGGAAACTTCAGAGCCTAAGATGTTCTTCAGATGTTGCTGAATCAGAGTCTGGTGCAGCTGTGTGCTTGAAGCGTAACATGCTCTTAGATCAGAGTCTTCACTCAGATCAGAGTCTTCTCTCATTCAGAGTCTCTTCACTCAGAGTCTTCTTTCATTCAGATTCTTGATAATATATGCAGCGTGTTGTATCTTCAGAATCTTGATGACTAAGCTCTTATACTTCAGATTCTTCTAATCTTCAGATGCTCTTGAGCCATTCAGAATTTATTGTTCACATCAAATTTGCTCTTTAAGATTAAAATCTTTTGTGCCTGTAGAAAACAGTTTAGAACAAATTTAGAGAGTATAATTCTTGTATACAAATTATCATTAATGTTATCATCAAAACATAGAGATATTACTAAGACACAATCTGTGCTCTTACAATCTCCCCCTTTTTGATGATGACAAAACATGAGAAATTTGTTCAATAAAAATATGAATTAAAATTACTCCCCCTGAGATTAACAATCTCCCCCTGAAATGAATACTCTAATGGAATTAGATACTTCCCTTTCTGGTTGAGTACATTTCAGATTCAGAGCCTGATTGAAGCCTGGTTGACATATGTTTGACTTCTAGAGTCAAAGCTTGATGCCATATTAAAGCTTGATGCCAGATGAACAACTTCAGAACACCTGGTTGTTTATCTTGCCATTTCCTGTCTTGAGTTATCTTTTAGATCATAGTACTCAAGGTTAGATATCAGAGTCTGGTCTACTCAGATTTAGCTATTTTTGATCAGGTTCTGAAAAGATAGATCTCAGGAAAAACTTCAATGAAATTTGTCAGATTTTTTAATAATATCTGGGACACTTAAATTCAAAGAATGTTAGTAACATGTCTGACTTAGTTCAGATAATTGCTTATAGATTTGAACAATCAGATTCTATTTTGTTTCTCCCCCTTTTTGTCATAATCAAAAAGAATTTTAAAAGACAGTAAAGATGCAGAAGAAACACATATCCAGATAAGCAAAAAGATCAAAGTCATTAAGTCAAGAGAACATCCAGATTCAGATAAAAGCATACAAAACATATCAGAAGAAAATCAAAACAAAGCAAAACATGAAAAACTTGTGCAAAACATCAAGTAGGTTTAGCAGATGAGGCTTGTTGAGAAGCAATGAGTTGCAGCAGTGCTGTAATCCTTTCTGAATTTTCATCTTGCTTAGCCATCCAAGTTTTCATTTCTTCATTTGTTTTCTTTTGATCAACCATAAAATCCTTAAGTTCTTTGACATCCTTCTGAAGATCTGTAGATTCTGAAACAGTAGATTCTGAAACAGGCTGAGTAACATCAGGTGCAGAAATTTCTGAAGGTGGAGGAGCTTCTAGAAGAAGAATAGGAGGAGTGTTTCTCTTAATCCGTTTTTGATAAGCAGCAAACCTTACTTTTGACAATCTAAGACATTGAGTCCTGATTTTCAAAGCCTCCCTATTCAGTTTGTAAAGATATTTCTTCCAAACAGCGTCAGCAGCCTCTTTGTCCATAGTAGTCATGCAAACATCCATAATGTCAGCAAAGTCTGAGACATTATCCTTATCAAAATCTTTTAACAGAGTATAAACACGTGATCCCAATTCTGCTTCATCAGGGATTCTGGGTTTTCTTGGTTGGGTTAGTTGTGTTTGTGGTGTTTGTTCAGAAGGTTGAGGTTGTGAAGATGGATGTTCAGATTTTTGTGGTTCAGAAGGTTGAGGATTGATTTGTGGTTCAGATGTTGGTTGGTTGGTTTGTGGTTCAGATGTTTGTTGGTCAGAATGTTGTGGTTGAGGTATTGAGGGAATTGGTTGGGTTTCTGTTGGTTGTGGAGTGTTTTGGATTTCAAGAGGTTGTGGAGTGAGAGTTTGAGTTGGGGAATTTTGTGGAGAAGGTGGATGTTCAGAAGTTGGAGATTTAAACAGCTGTTTCCAAACACTCTCAGAACGAGGTTGTTTGAGATCATTCAAGCATTCATTAATGTAACCAGATGATTCATCATCAGATGATGCATCAGAGTGGTTAGATTTTTCAGAAGTTGAAGATAAATTGACAGACTGGTTTAAAGGTGTGACATCTAATATCTCATCAGGATCAATGAGATATTCAGGTTGGTCAGAGTGTTCAGGGTGAACATCCTCTGGAATGGTATATTCTGGGATAGTGTTTTGTGGTTGTGGTGTTGTTTGTTGAGTTTGTTGTGGAATTTCTGTTTGTATGTTTGTTGGTTGCTTGGATTGTGGTGTATGAGGGGGGACAGAAGATGGTTTAGAGATAAATGTTTTAGAAGGTCTGGATCTTCTAAATCTAAGTGGGGAGTCAGAGGGTGTGGGGGTATCAGAATGATGAACAGGATTAGAATCAGTGTTAAATACCTGTTTCAGAGTATCTCTAATTTCTTCAAAAGTTGCTGCAGGAGGATTTGGTTGAACCTTCTTCAGCTTCTTCCTTTTCTTCTTCTTTTCAGCATCTGAATGCTTCCTTTTCTTCTGATGACCTTCACTATCAATTTTTCTCTTACGTCTTCTTTCCCTTGTCAAATCAGGAAGAACTTGGCCTTCCTTCTGCAAAAGATTGGCAGGAATCTCATCACCATCTCTTAGGCAGCGAGCAACATACTCAGCAATAATTTCTCTAGGTTCATCTGAGGTGAATAAAGGAAAATCCTTAACAGGAATCCTTCTTCCCCTAACTTCTTCAGAGTTAGTTTTCCTTGGTTTCTCAGATAAATCATCAACCAGTTTCATCCTTCTCAAAGTTAAACCGTTTATTTCAGAGCCAATGATATAAGTCAGATCTTCTGTCAACCCAGCCTCTTGCAGATGCGCCACAAGTTGGTTTTCTATCAGAATATCTGAAATCAGCCTTCCCATAGGGATCCATGTTCTGACTTTTCCAGATTTATCTCTGGCTGTTTCCCTTGTTTCCTTGACGTGAGACACCAGATGATTAAACAACAAATATGGAAGATCAATCTGAATGTTTTGGTGTAAACAATACATGAAGTAAAGTTGTTCATCATTAACATAATCAGAAGAGTTTGAAGAGGGTCTGTGAAAGATGGTGTTCATGAAAATCTTAGCCCATATCTTGTAAGTGGGTTTCAAGAACTTAACCTTCTTACAAGGTTCACCAGTAGTACAGATTTCTTGACATACATCTTTCAGGTCTTCACGCGCAGAAGACAGAGAGGTTACTCCATCAGTTGCCTTAAAACCTATGAGTTTCCTTATCAGGTTTTCAGTGATAACTATCTTTTTTCCCAGCACAGAGGAGTGAATGAACTTTGGAGTAGCAAATGCATGGATCCAGAACTCCTTCACTAACGTTGGATACACAGGACCCATAAGCCTGTCAAAGTAACCGTCCCAGCCTTGTGCTTTGATTGAAGAAATCAGATCAAACCCATTTTCAGCAAGATCTTTTAAGTCCACGAAACTTTCACACAGTACTTCTAGTGAATCAACAGCAGTTAGGAGAGTGCGTACTGGTTCTTCGACAGTGGTAGCATTCTTGGTAGTAACAGCGTTTGAAGTAGATGCCATTGTTGACGATGATGAAGAAGATGAAGGTTTCTGAGTTCTTTTAGGGTTTGCAAAGAGAGAGAACAGCAAACAAAAGCGCATATGTGTTTGAGAATGTGAAAAGTGTGAATGTGTTATGAGAGTGGTTTATATAGACAAATAAAGCAAGCATGGGAAACACAACAGACACACATAGGACACATACGCACGTTTGCATTAAATGAAAAGTAATCATTTTTAATTAAGATATGACATTTGGGGGAAAATCAAGACAGATTGAGATTTTCAAAGCAATACCTTAAACGTCATAATCAGTAGGTGTACTCCATCTTTTCAGATTCTGAGTGACACGTGTTTGCTTGCATGTGATTCTATAACTCTTAAGAAATGAAACGTTTTCAACTTTCAGATCCTCTGAGATGGTCAGTTCAGAGTTTCACACAAAAAAATAATTCACAGATAAATTAAACAAGCAAGACAGATGAAATACTTCAGAGTGTTAAACACTTAGCATCTGAGAAGTTGACTCTGAGAAATATTACTCTGGACAAAAATCCATACAAATATTTTTCAGAATAAACTTAAACCTATCTTCAGCAAGGGGTTTTGTGAAAATATCTGCCCATTGATGATCTGTATCAACAAAGGCTAAATTTATTAGACCCTTCTGAACATAGTCTCTGATGAAATGATGTTTAATCTCTATATGTTTGGCCTTAGAGTGTAAAATTGGATTTTTGGATAAACATATAGCAGAAGTATTATCACAGAAGATAGAAAGATTACTCTCATAGATTTGATAATCTTCTAGTTGACTCTTCATCCAGAGCATCTGAGTGGAACATCCAGCAGCAGCAATGTATTCAGCCTCTGTGGTTGATAGTGCAATTGTTGGTTGCTTCTTGCTGTACCACGAGATCAGATGACTTCCAAGAAACTGACAGCTTCCAGAAGTACTTTTGCGCTCAACTCTATCTCCAGCATAGTCAGCATCACAGAATCCAACTAGTGAATATTCGTCAGATCTTCTGTAACACAAACCAACATTAGCAGTACCTTTCAGATACCTTAGAATCCTCTTAACAGCAGTTAAGTGTGATTCTCTAGGATCTGATTGGAATCTAGCACATAAACAAACACTAAACAGAATGTCTGGTCTAGAAGCAGTCAAATAAAGAAGAGATCCTATCATACCTCTGTAGAGTTTCTGATCTACCTTCTTACTTACCTCTTCCTTACCTAGAGTGCTTGTAGGATGCATTGGAGTCTTTGCCATTTTGCTATCCAGCATGTTAAACTTCTTCAGAAGCTCTTTAACATACTTGGTCTGATGTATGTAGGTGCACTCTGGAGTCTGATTTACTTGGATTCCCAGAAAGAATCTCAGTTCTCCCATCATGCTCATCTCAAATTCTGCCTGCATACATTTAGCAAACTCCTTTCCAAGCATAATATTTGTTGATCCAAAAATAATATCATCTACATAAATTTGACAAATCAACAAATCTTTCTTAATGGTTTTACAAAATAGTGTGGTATCCACTTTTCCTCTGATGAAATTTTTCTTCAGAAGAAAATTACTCAACCTCTCATACCAAGCTCTGGGAGCTTGTTTTAGTCCATAAAGAGATTTTTTCAGTTTGTAAACATGATCTGGAAAATTTTCATTTTCAAAACCAGGAGGTTGGTGGACATACACTTCCTCTTCTATAATTCCATTAAGAAAAGCACTTTTAACATCCATCTGATAAAGAGTGATGTTATGTTGTGCAGCAAATGAAATAAGCAAGCGTATAGACTCTAACCTTGCAACAGGAGCATATGTTTCTGTGTAGTCTATGCCTTCTTGTTGACTGTAGCCTTGAGCAACCAGTCTTGCTTTGTTCCTTTCAACTTCTCCTTTCTCATTAAGTTTATTTCTGAAAACCCATTTTGTTCCAATGACATTGAAACCTTTAGGTCTTGGAACCAGATCCCAGACTTCATTCCTTGTGAATTGATTCAGCTCCTCTTGCATAGCTAAAATCCATTCATTATCTTCCAGAGCCTCATCAACAGATGTTGGTTCTATAATTGACACTAAGCCACAGAAGGAAGATTCAGAAGTTCTGAGAAATGCTCTTGTCCTTATTGGATCATCTTTCTTTCCAATTATCACATCCTCTGGATGAGAAGCTTTCATTCTGGAAGAAGATCCTCTGACTGTTGGTCTTTCAGAAATATGCAAATTGTCAAGTTGGGAAGTTAGAGGCGTAGCATCTGGGTTTGCTTCAGAGTCTTTGTCTTCAGTCTTGTCTGCCTCTGAGCCTTCAGAGTCTGTGAGAATAACTTCTCTATCTGCAGAACTTTCAACTTGCTTTGGCTTTTCAGAGCCAAGCTTATCATCAAATCTAACATGAATAGATTCTTCCACAATCTGTGTTTCAGTATTGAATACTCTGTAGCCTTTAGAGCGTTCAGAATAACCAAGCATGAAACACTTCTGTGCTTTGGAATCAAACTTGTTCAGATGATCTTTAGTGTTAAGCATATAACAAATACATCCAAATGGATGAAAATAAGCAATGTTGGGCTTTCTGTTTCTCCACAATTCATAGGGAGTCTTTTCCAGAAGAGGTCTTACAGACACTCTGTTCTGAATATAACATGCTGTATTTATTGCTTCTGCCCAAAAGTATTTTGCCAGATTTGTCTCGTTGATCATGGTTCTGGCCATTTCTTGCAATGTTCTATTTTTCCTCTCTACAACTCCATTTTGTTGTGGAGTTCTAGGACAGGAGAAATCATGTGCAATTCCTTTTTCAGAAAAATATTTTTCAAAATATTTGTTTTCAAATTCACCACCATGATCACTTCTGACTTTAATAATTTTGCATTCTTTTTCAGTCTGGACTTGATTGCAGAAGTCAATGAACACAGAATGAGACTCATCCTTGTGTTTTAGAAACTTTACCCATGTCCATCTGCTGTAGTCATCTACAATGACTAACCCATACTTCTTGCCTCTGATGGATGCAGTTTTCACTGGTCCAAACAGATCAATATGAAGTAATTCCAATGGTCTAGAAGTGGAAACAACATTTTTTGGTTTAAAATGAGATTTTGAAAATTTACCCTTTTGACATGCGCCACACAGAGCATCTGAATTGAACTTCAGATTAGGGAGTCCTCTGACCAGATTGAGTTTATTAATCTGAGATATACGTCTCATATTAATATGTCCCAATCTTCTATGCCAGACCTATTGCTCATCATTCACAGATAAAAGGCATTTTACATTTTGAACTTTAAGTTCTGAAAGGTTAATTTTGTAAATGTTGTTTTTCCTCTTTCCACTGAATAGGATTGAACCATTCTTTTGACATACAGCTTTGCAACATTTTTGATTAAAGATGATATCATAACCATTGTCACTTAATTGACTTATGGACAATAGATTATGTTTCAATCCTTCAACTAACAGAACATTAGAAATAGAGGGTAGGTTACCATTACCTATTGTACCAGAGCCAATGATCTTGCCCTTCTGGTTCCCTCCAAATTTCACGTCCCCTCCAGATCTAAGTTCCAGGCTTTGGAACATAGACCTTTCGCCCGTCATATGTCGTGAGCATCCAGAGTCCAGGTACCATGATTGGTGTCTGGATTTTGCTGCTAAGAACATCTGCAACAGGTATTATTTTACTTTTAGGTACCCAGATCTTCTTGGGTCCTTTGGGGTTAGATGTTCTGTGGTTTTGCCTAAACTTCTGTTTTTCAACATAGTGTTTATTCTGGCTAGCCCTTGGCTTAAACACATAAGTACTCTTTTCAGAGCTTGTATGTTTAATATCATTCAGATGACCAAACTTAAAATGAGAATACAGAGGAGTCTTCTTGATGAAGAGTTTATCAACAGATTTTGGATTGCTTCCAGAGGAAGATTCACATCCAATGCCTCTTCTGTTGTTCCCACTAACACCATAGATCATAGAAGCCATTTTGCTTCTGTCTATGCTTTTAGTGAGGAATCTTTTAAAACTGGAGTCATATTTTTCTAAAATATTTTCACTTGACTCTGTTTCAGTATCAGATTCTTGTTGAGTTGTTTCTAAATCATTTTTGAGTTTTAAATTTATTTCTTTCTGCTCAACAAGTTCTGTTCTCAGAAGATCAATCTCAGATTCAAGATTGCTTTTCAGCTTCTTGTATTTGAGTTTAATCTTGCTGTAGCTTTCCAACATGTCAGATAAACTTTCAACAAGTTCAGCTCTGGAGAGTTCAGAAAATACCTCTTCAGAGTCAGAGTCTGATTCTGACTCAGATTCATATGATGACGTTCCTTCATCTTGATCATTTGTGTTGGCCATCAGTGCAACATTTGCACATTCTTCCTCAGATTCAGAAGATGATTCAGATTCATCTGAGTCATCCCATGTAGCCATCAGAACCTTTTTCTTTTTATCAAACTTCCTTTTGGGTTTTTCCTTTTGAAGTTTGGGACATTCACTCTTGTAGTGTCCAGGTTCTTTACATTCATAGCAAGTGGCCTCTTTCTTGCCAGATCTTCTGTGTCCAGAAGATTCTCTCTTTTGATCAGATCTTCTGAAGTTGTTGAACTTCTTCCCTTTGTGCTTCCAGAGTTTGTTGATCCTTCTGGACAGCATGGATAGTTCATCTTCTTCTTCAGAAGAAGATTCCTCAGAGCTTTCTTCATTTACCTGCAAAGCTTTAACAGATTTGTTAGATTTAAAAGCTAAGGATTTACCTTTATCTTTCTTCTGGGGTTCATCTTCCTCCAGCTCAATCTCATGACTTCTCAAAGAACTGATGAGTTCTTCTAATGAGATTTTGTTCAGATCCTTGGCCAGCTTCAATGCAGTCACCATAGGTCTCCATCTGGTAGGAAGACTTCTGATGATCTTCTTGACATGATCAGATGTTGAGTAGCCCTTGTCCAGAACTTTCAACCCAGCTGTTAGAATCTGAAATCTGGAAAACATAGTCTCAATGTTCTCAGATTCTTCCATCTTGAACGCTTCATACTTCTGTATCAGCGCCAGAGCCTTTGTTTCTTTCACCTGAGAGTTTCCCTCATGAGTCATTTTGAGAGACTCAAATATATCATGAGCAGTGTCTCTGTTGGTAATCTTCTCATACTCTGTATGAGAGATTGCATTAAGAAGTATGGTTCTGGCTTTGTGATGATTCTTGAATTCTTTCTTCTGCTCCTCAGTCATTGATTTTCTATCAATCTTTTTGCCATCCTTAGTAGGATGTTCATATCCATCAATGACTAAATCCCAGAGATCAGCATCATACCCCAAGAAAAAACTTTCAAGTCTATCTTTCCAATAATCAAATTTTTCTCCATCAAACATTGGAGGTTTGGTGCTGATTCTGTCTCCTTCATATTTGTTGCTTGATGTAGGAATATCACCCATATTAGCAACCAAATAAATAACAGAGTATTCTTCTCACTGGATCTTTATCTGTCACGGTTAAGTGAATGCACACGCAGAACCGGAGCTCTGATGCCAACTGAAGGTGAGAAAATACTTAGAAGGGGGGGTTGAATAAGTATGACAGAAAATAATCAAAGATAAAAACTCAAGTATTTTTATCCTGGTTCGTTGAACTCAACTACTCCAGTCCACCCTTTTCAAGAGTGATTTGCCTTTCTCAACAAGGACTTAATCCACTATTCAAATCAACTGATTACAAATAGCAACACCTAAGAACAACTGTTCTTAGTCTTCTCAAGAGCTACTGATCTAACCTAGATCCTCTTAAGGAAAACAACACCTAAGAACAACTGTTCTTAGTCTTCTCAAGAGCTACTGATCTAACCTAGATCCTCTTAAGGAAAACTTCCTTTACAAATTAATGTAATACAATGTAAGAGTAATAAAATGCTTCTATGAAAGCTATAAACACAACTGTGTTATTTCTCTAAGTTTAGAACAAAGTATGAACTATAAAGAATATGAGAGCTTGAGAGTTTTTCGCGTGAGAGTGTTCTTGCAATGATTTTCGTCACTTGAAGAATGAGCTATGATTTCCTTTATATAGCCACTTGAATATTGGAGAGAATATTTTACCGTTGGAGAAGATATTTCCAATATCAAAAAGGTACAGTCCTTTGTACTATTGCAGCAGAGAGACGGCGCACAAATAGTGGGTGTAGCAATTGTCTGCTGAGCTGTGATTATACCATATATGGAATGTATCAGAGGAATAATATTCTTGCAGAGAATTTTGTCTATCCCAATTAAGGAAGGATTTGCTGGCATATTCCAACGGATATATTAAAATAATCTTCTTCAAATAATTCTTCAGATAGTTCAGATCAACAATCAATATCAGAGTCTTCAGTCTTCAGAATCTTCTGGAAACTTCAGAGCCTAAGATGTTCTTCAGATGTTGCTGAATCAGAGTCTGGTGCAGCTGTGTGCTTGAAGCGTAACATGCTCTTAGATCAGAGTCTTCACTCAGATCAGAGTCTTCTCTCATTCAGAGTCTCTTCACTCAGAGTCTTCTTTCATTCAGATTCTTGATAATATATGCAGCGTGTTGTATCTTCAGAATCTTGATGACTAAGCTCTTATACTTCAGATTCTTCTAATCTTCAGATGCTCTTGAGCCATTCAGAATTTATTGTTCACATCAAATTTGCTCTTTAAGATTAAAATCTTTTGTGCCTGTAGAAAACAGTTTAGAACAAATTTAGAGAGTATAATTCTTGTATACAAATTATCATTAATGTTATCATCAAAACATAGAGATATTACTAAGACACAATCTGTGCTCTTACATTCTCCCCCTTTGTCATTAGCAAAAACGAAGAGGGGCAAGAAGAGTGAAAGTAAACAAGCACACATAGTAAACATAATCACACACACTTAACACATAAAAACAGAACTTTGTTGATACGAAACAAAATATACGCACATTGTACGAGTACTAATACAAATACGAAACATAAAACTTAAACTTAAACAAATTCTAGAGAGCAACAACAAACATAAGCAAGTGCTTTTCAAATGTCATCATCCGACATACCCTCATTTTCATCTTCGTCCTTTTCACTACCGTCCTCATCTTCATTGTATCCGACATTGGAATTTTGAGAGTTGATCACAAGTTTTCGGAGAGAGTTAATCGCCCAAGTGGTTTCTCTATGTTGGTTCATCATAGTAATATAGGGAAATTCATTTGTGATGCCACCTTCCAGAATGGTATAAGGATGGTTGGTGGAGGAAGAACCGTCTTTTGCATATTTGTATGTTCCATCAGAATCTTTCACTATGCCAGTATTTTTGATGATTGTGATTTTGTTAATTTCATTTGCCATCGGTTTCAGGGTAATTGAAGGTTCTCAGTTCAAATCTAAATCAGTTAACTCGAGAATTCTTGAGATTAGCCGCGTATATGGAAGCCGAGTGGACAAGGTGAGTTGTTGCTGAAAGTGGTACGTCATGGTTAAAATCCAATTGGCTTTAATTCTATTCTTGATAGCAAACATCAATTGCATCTCCAAATCATTGATCTGAGAATGATTCGAGTCTTTCGGAATTAAAACATAACAGATAATATAATGTAACATTCGGTCATTGACGGACAGATTCTTGACATAACAAAGTGTGCGAGCAGTCTATTGACCCTCAATGACAGCTTCTCCGAGAAACCTGCAGATACGATAATAATATTCCATTTTATCGTAATTTGCCTAGGGTCCTTCCACATGGTTGACACCTTTTCGGAGAAAAAATCCTGTGTATGGTATTTTTAGGGTTGCAGCAATGTCTGAAAGATCTTCATTCAACACACAATCCCGAACCGTAGTAACCAACATGTGTTGTTCATTCTCATTGAAATGAATTGATAATTTGTTCATGAACGAGACTAAATCTGGATAGCAACGTCCGTTATCAGAGATAAAATTATCGATCTTTTGGTATTTCAACAAAGCTGGGAAATCGAAAGTAGGAGCAGGAAAAGCTTTAAGGTTCACGTATTTTACCGAAAATAGTTGACGAACCCGGACTTTGAAATCCATTCTCCTCTTTTTCGTTGATTCCATTGGATCAAAGTCTTCATCAGCCGCAGAGCTGCTCTCAGATAGCTTTCCCTTTCCCTTGTTGTTTGGAGCCATGGATGTGAGAGTATGAGAATCTGAGGGTTGAAGGTTCTTCTGGAGTTTTAGGGTTTGAGTGTGATGAGGAAGGTAACAATAGGAGAGGATGATTTAGTGGGTATTTAAGAGAGAGTGATGAGTGGGTAGATGTTGGAAGGGTGTATAAACTTGGAGTCAACAAGAAGAAGATGTTTCCAAGGATAGTTTGATGATAATAAATATTAAGCACATGCACCACACATAAAAAACACTTAAAACACATTTAACAAAATTTTGACCAATTTTCGTTTCTGATTTTTGAAAAACGAACAGTGTTAATTGGTTAACCGTGGGGGTTAATCGATTAACGCATTTAAAAATTAATTTTTAAAATAAAAATTAACAGTGTTAATCGGTTAACCATGGAGGTTAATCGGCTAACACATTAAAAAATTAATTCAGAAACAAAAATTAATAGTGTTAATCGGTTAATCCTGGGGGTTAATCAGTTAACACCTTTGAAATTTCAAAAAAAAAATGGTTAAAAACAGTAAGAGAAAAGTTGGAAAACATAGATTCTACACACATTAACTTATGAAGAGTTTAAATGTCACCTTCATCGAGAATTCTGAGTTCTCGTCAAATCTTGAAGAATGGTTCTTTTGCGAGTGGCTTCGTGAATATGTCGGCGAGTTGGTTATGTGTATTCACAAAAGTGACTTCGACATCTCCTTTAAGCACGTGATCACGGAGGAAATGATGCCGAATGTTAATGTGTTTGGTTCTTGAGTGCATGACCGGATTTTTTGTGATGTTAATCACACTTGTGTTGTCGCATCGGAGAGGAACGCATCCAAGATTAATTTCATAGTCGCTTAATTGTTGCTTTAGCCACAGATTTTGTGCACAACAACTTCCCATTGCTATGTATTCTGCTTCAGCCGTACTAAGAGCAACACATGCTTGTTTCTTACATGACCATGAAACCAATGCATTTCCAAAATGTGACAAGTTCCACTCGTGCTTTTTTGATCAGTTTTACAGCCTGCATAATCCGCGTCAGAATAACCAATTTAAAGTACAAACACTACCTTTCGGATACCATAAGCCGACGTTCGATGTTCCCTTGAGATATTTCATGATTCTTTTGACTGCCGTGAGATGTGTCTCCTTTGGATTTGCTTGGAAGCGAGCACATAAACACACACTAAACATTATGTCAGGACGACTTGCCGTCAAATATAATAAAGAACCAATCATACCTCGATACTTTGTAATATCAATTAATTTTCCCGATTCATCTTGATTGACGTAGGTTCTAGATCCCATTGGTGTTGACATAGCTTTGCATTCATCCATATCAAATCTCTTTAACAACTCTTTGCAATACTTTGATTGGTTGATAAAAATCCCGTCTTTTAGTTGCTTGATTTGCAATCCAAGAAAGTAGTTCATCTTTCCCATGATAGACATTTCGAACTCGCCTTGCATCATTGAGGAAAATTCTTCACATAATTCCTTGTTTGTTGAACCAAAGATGATGTCGTCCACATAGAATTGAACTAGTAAGGTATTATCCTTCATCTTTTTAATAGATAAAGTTTTGTCTACCTTGCCTTTTTCAAAACCTTTTTTGCATAAGAAATTACTCAGACGATCATACCATGCCCTTGGTGCTTGCTTTAGACCATAGAGATCTTTCTTCAATTTGTATACATGTGAAGGATGCTTGAAGTATTCAAATCCCAGGGGTTGTTTGACATAGACTTCTTTGTTGATGTATCCGTTCAAAAAGTCGCTTTTGACGTCCATTTGAAATAGTTGAAAATTCATTGAACATGCATAAGCAAATAATAAACGAATAACTTCTAACCTTGCAACTGGAGCGAATGTTTCTTCAAAGTCAATTCCTTCCTCTTGATTGTACCCTTGAGCCACCAATCTTGCTTTGTTTCTGTCACACCCTAATTTTTGACCTTAAGACCCCACCCCCATCGTGCATTTTTTTTGTGTTTTATCTTTTACTGTTGTACGTATGTTTATTATAGCTAACGAGTGTGTGCAGGTATATTAAATTTGAGTGGAGATGACATTCATGATCCAATCGTTCCGGGCTTGGCCGTTTGATTCTTATTCAAGTTGATCTTTGGGTTTCAATTTGAGTTGTACCACTTTCATAATTATTTCTCGTTTTGGGCCGTCCTAGGATCAACACCATAAAGCTCTTCATGGTTGCAAGCCTATCATACAAGTTTAAATCCAAAATGGCAAGGTTATGCTTATGGAGATTTCATCATTCAAGCAGTCAAGGTTCAAGAGGCAAGGAAATCTTCATGTGGTTTTATCAAATATTGATTCAAATTACAAGAAGCTAATTTTTATCAAAGTCCATAACAAAGTTCACAAGCTGGATTGGATTCGAATTGTTTTATTTGGCTTCAAAGATTAAAAGAAAGTCTAAAATAATATGATGACATGTTTAAGATAATTCAAGCTCTTCAAGTCACAAGTGATTTTAATGCGGTCCAAGAGCTAGTTGTGTTGCAATTTGATTTAAGACCAAAGGAAAATACATTAGATTTTACAAAGAATCTTATTATAAATGGCAACCCCTCACGCCCGTGATAACTAAGTGAAAACCGGTAGGATATGTCATGATATTTACGGTATGCTGGAACCTGAAGAACTCTGTGGAAATAATAATGACAAGTTGGATAAGTAACATTATAAGCATGTTGTTAAGTTGATAAATTACTAAAATCAAGCTGGCATGAATTACAAATCCAGAATTACAACATGTTTTGCCCATGTTCAAATTTACAGTATGTTACAAGGATATTATTTATAAAGCATGCTGTTGTGGATCAGGAAGAGCAATTTAGAGACAGGAATCCTTGAACCCTCCAACTTGCGACATTACACTCAGTAAAGCTCCATCTGATAAAGACTCTCGAAATATGTAAGCATACACACGGGCTGCTGTTCTTTTTCACAAGGGGAGATCTAGCCTGTATAGAGGAAGCACCAAATGAGGGCATAGTTTGTGTTACGACACTAGACTCCGGCACATCTCTCCTGCTAGATTTTCTCGATCCTGCAGTACATGAGGATTTGCTTAGAAGTTATGCAAGAATGCAGTTATAGTCATAAATGCACATTTCAAGTTTTTATAGTCAATATATACCTTGCCACCCTTGTCTAAGAAGGTATAGATGGAAAATTTCACATTAACTCACCTACCGTCCGACAGCTCAGAGGAATTTGCGGTTGACACTCGAAACTTCCATCCCCTGCATAAAAGGACTTAGTCATAAAATATAGTTCGAAGCAAATAAGAGGATGATGTCCTTTAAACATCAGTTCAAACGAGGAATTTAAATAAAAGAAGAAAGACCATGTATGAGCAGTGCATTATCACCAATGTCGGATAGTATGAACAGACCTTGTCCACTATTTACGGTTGCCGCAAGTTTCCGCAACACAACCAAACCAATGCAATGTCAAATCTGTTTCGCCTATAGTCCATCTAATTCTGACTTTTGTGCCAACTACTTGAAACAGCCTGCAGTATCACCATGCCCTTTTATTTTGTTTGCAGACCAAAACTCACGTCAATTCTTTTCATCATCATCAACATCATTTCAAAAGAGCATCAACATCCGCATCTGCAAGCAGCAGCAGAACATCAGCCGCCGGCATCATCTGCAAACACAAACAACAACATCACCGCATGATACACACATTGAGAGAGAAGGGGTAGAAAAACATGATAAAATCACAACAGAGCTCATAACACGAAGGGATTTTCAAGCTATTCTCACCTAAGCATTCACAACAAAAAGAATTCACAAAGGCCGACACTGCAAATCAGCTCTCCTTAAGCAATTTACTGGCTCTAGCTGGGGATAATCCAGCTAGTTCCTTGACAGCAGAGAAGCTACTTTCTTCTAGTGAATCTGTTACTACAACAATAGTTGTAGCTACATTCTCAAGCAACTGTTCTTACGGCAACCGCAGCAGACCCTATTTATATCAGACAATGTTAATAAGGAGGAAGTCAAAACATAACAAAGTTATAACAGCAACTCATAATTGATTCCAACACCAATCTCCATCACCAATGCAACTTCAAGGCTATGTCGAATCCGCAACCTTTATGTGATACTTTTAGAATGCTGGGACATCATCATTAAACTGGCAGGCAGACGTACTTGCTACCCGCTGCCATGGAACCATTGGGTTTACTTAGCATAAACGATAGCACTCGCGAAACCTTCATACAAAACCGCCAACCGAAGCGCTTCGCATTGGTTCGTAGCCAAGATTTTACTTCAGTACTACATTTGAATAATATTACAGAGTTCCCGTTAGTACTTTTTCTCCAGCAAAAGCAATTTAGAAAGAGATAAAGGAAAACCGTTCAAAACATTTAAGAACCAGCCACAGACCTATACCAGCTTGCTGATCAGCATATCCTCGTCGCCAAAGCACCAGCAGCCCACCTGCGTATGTCAGCAGATTGATGATGAACAGAAAGAGATTTCTTGATATCATGTCACAACGCTTGCGATGACTCGTTACGTTTTCCAAGTTTTCCCCACCTGCAAGTGTAATTCGTGAAGCAGGAGTGTACAAAGATGGACAACGACGACTTTGCGAAGTTGGATGACTCCTGCAAGCCACCAGTATTATTCAGCAAACTGCACGAATGCTCAAAGACAAGATTCTCGGAATGTTGGCTGCACCGAAAGTAACGCAACTCAACTGACAGCAAAACCTTCAAAATAGAAGTTAGAACCACCATGAGAACTATTGGCAAGCAAATTCACTTACTGTAACCAAAATCCAAACTTCTGCCACATTTCAGGAGCTCATTACAAATCCTAAATGATGAACATGTTAAAAACACTACACATATGCCGTTCTCAGCTGGGAAGCCGTCTTACAATGCTACCTCTGCCGTCCTCTAAGCAACGTCAATTGAGCTGCAAAAGTTGAAGAATAAGAGTAACGCTCTTGTGACCACAGGGTAAGCCTTTAAAAGAAACAAAGAAGTAACATCGTAATGGCATACCAATTGTCGGCCTAATTCGTTCTTGCCCATAGCTGTCATCACCAAAACAATGCTTCGAAGGGGTTGATTTAAGTAGGTGAAGTCCACCGCCAAGTACAAAGAGAAGAAAACCTGAGATCCTAGTCAGCGGAGTCGCTTCCAATGACGCCATCCGCACTTCACCGACCGTAAGTTAGAACCTGCCGCATCCAGCATGAACAGAATTAAATTGAAACCTTGTTATTCATTTTCTTTCTAGAAACAGAATTCACGAAGAGCATAAAAAAGAGTTAGAGATGGCAAAGTGTACCTCATTTATTCAATCACTAGAACGCCGACCCATGACTCACAACACAGACCATTAACCTGACTTCTTGAAGTTACTTATGAACCTTCAATCCATCACTGCCGCAACACAAAATTTGAGCTAGTAAGACACTTTTTTTCTTTCTGCAAATGCCAACAGAGTAATGCTTGGGAGGCTCTCCAGTTCGGATACCGTAACCGGAATCTAGTGCTACAAGGGAAAATCATAATATGCCATTAACAGAAATACAATATAAGAAGTTAAGAAAAGACAAGAAGTCCATCAGTAAAACCCTTCACCCTTATGCTACTGCGAATAGACTCATATGTCAGAGTTCATGCATGATGAAGCCTCATACCAATGCGACCATGTACTGGCGCGAGGGATGTTTCTCGTACTTCACCTAGACCATCTAGAGCTACCCTGGGCTAACAACTTGGCATCCAAAAACACATCATACGAGCAGTTTTCTTTCCCCAATTAAGCTTTACACGAAATCTAGAAGTAAAGATACAACCCACGCTTTGGTTAGAAAAAAATCGCATTGAATCAAGCATTTACTACCTTTCCAAAATAGTCAACAAGATTAAATCAAAAAGGATCCCATTCCTTCCTAACATACAAGAACATGTCCCCAACACGTTCAAGACAAACTTGGAAATATCATTCATGACTTGCCAAATAAACTCATTGCAAAATTGGAAGGAATTTATAAAGAGTTACTCAGAAGAGAGATCGTACAACTATAAAAGGAGGAAAAATCCACGAGAAAAGGGATGATTCAAAAAAATCCCAAGTTAACCCTAACTTCGTAAATCAAGAATGATAAGAAACTTATCTCCGCAAAATCCTTGCGCCACTGAGTCCTCAATCATTGCCAGAAATCGCTTTTTCACCAAGAATCTACAGCAGCTGTGGGTAAATCTCGCTCCTGGTCCGAGGCGTCGCTTGCGACAATCTCTCCATTGATTTTCTATGCTCGGTTTGCATTCCGATTTCGTCTTGGGGTTGGGGTTTCTTTAATTTGGGGATTGTAAGGGTATCTGTGTTCTTGTTGTTGCTGTTTGCCTTTGTTGGTGTTTTCTCTTTTTTGTTTTGCAGAAGGATAAAAGCAGGAAGAAGGGAAAATCAAAGGCGGAAGGAGAAGAACGAATCGTTGAGAGATGGAAGAAGAAATCGAGAAAGGGAGAAGCGGAAGAAGAAGAATGCCGAGATAACGATGAAGAAGGCGAAGAAAGGAAGAAAAATCAAGGGAATCGCGATCGGAGAAAGGGAGAAAAAAGGGGATTCGGGGGGCCTTAGGGTTTCTGTTTTTAATTTTATTATGTAATCACATACGTCACACACACACTAGTTATGATGCACCCTCACTCAACACCCACTGGATCTCCAATGGATCCACATCCTACGCACCCCAACGCAGCTCACCGTACTCCCTCACTGACTATCCTCACCCAACCACACGCTTAACCCTTAATTATTCTTTTAATCCAGATAATTAACCAATTAATCATTAATCTGCCATTAATAATTAATTTACTCACTAATTAATTCAATTAATCTTTAATATAATAATTAACCAATTAATTAACTAATCTTTTTTTCCTATCTTTTCTTTTAATGTTTTGATTAAACCTTTTTTACTCACTTAATATTTTCTCTTATATATTTTCTTTTATTCAAAAATGATTTAAACTTTTTTTAATAATAACCAAGCATTATTTAATAAGGAATAACCAAAACCCTTTTTTAAAAAAAATATATTTCTTTTATATTTAAATTAATTGTATTTAACCAAACAAATAAAACTAAGAAACTATTTTTATAACTAGCTTTTTTGTAATAATCATTAAAACCTTTTTCTAATTAAATTAAGTTTAGTAGTAACCTTTATTTTACAATAATAATTAAAACTATTTTATCTCTCCATAAAATCAATCTCACTAAAAATAATTTAACTTTTTTCTTAAAACCAGTTTCACCCGAATATAACTCTTTTTTTCTTCTTAAATCAATTTCACCTTAGGAACAAATCAATCCCCTTAAAACCTCTCACAATTCAACATCACCTAAAATCAATTTGACTAAAAAATGAATCAACATCGTAAAACTCAATCCAATCGTGCACGCTTACGCCTTCACTCCGTCCTCGCACTTCACAATTCATACACTTAGCGCTTTCATGCGTATGTGCGTTTTATCTTTTATCTTATCCACAACTCACACCTGCACTTAGCGCTTTCATGCGTTTGTGTATGTTTTACATTACCCGCAATTTATCTTCCGCAATTTTCATTTACCGCAATTTATATTATCGCATTACATTTCGTCCAAAGGAAAAACCTACACATGAGTCAACACTTGTGTGTAGTGCACATCATTTGCATCATTCTCCCCTACGATCCTTGATCCCATTCAAGTCGATCTTTTAGGACAGATCCTACCCCATAGGAGGACCTTTGCCGTTATCTTTTACAACTTAGATACAAACAAACAACACTACAAATATTCAAACACAATAGAGAAATAAATGTTAATCATCTTAAGCGAGATAGAATCTCCACCCCACATCAATTACAATCAATACCGTAAGAACTTTGCCTTAAGAGAGATAGAGGCGTACATCGTCGATCTATATCCGAGTACTTGAGCCCTTCTCTTAAGACGATGCAAAGACTATTTTCCTACAAATTGTGGCGGTTAAATCTCCCTTAAAATGATAACACATCTCTTCTCCTAAAATCAATCAATCAACTACCCTAAACCCGTAGGAACTTTGACCACAGTCAAAGAACTCCTCAAACCCTTTAGGGGAACTACATATACTCTGATTCCACTCCCGTAAGGATATGTAGGCATAAGATGCGATATCTTATCGAGTATACTTAGATATAAACCACTAGGTCTTTACCCTTAAGCAGATAAACCTTTAGCAATAAACAACATAAAATAAGAGGTTCTTGTAGAGTACTACAGAAACTTAGGATGCTAGTACCTTCCCTAAGTTTAACTAACCCCCGAACCTATAACTCTCTAAACCTTGCATTTGCATTGCATTGTGGGAATTTCGATCTTTATCCCTTCCTTTGGACAAATCAAAGTTCGGTTGCAAATGAATAAGATTCAAACTAATCAATAGTTTGGCATCCAAATTTCACCGCGACAGAAATGGCGACTTCACTGGGGATGCTCTTAGTGGGTTTCCCTATCTTGTTTTTGTTTTATATATTTGCTTATTTGTTTACTTATGTACTTGTTTGTTTATTACCTTTGGGTTGATACTCTTGAGTGGTGAGACAAAGTCCTACACCCGGACTTGAGTGAACTTAAGATAGGATAATGATATGTTCGACGAGACTTATAGGGAGTTGAATCTCGACCAAGTTGACTTGAAAATCACGCTCAGTTGAGACCCTTTCAAAAATGGTTCGGTTGAACGAGTAATCGTGAATACTTTTACTATTTTCGATTAGAGTCTATGATATTAAGGACCATAGTTACCTTAACCCCACTTTGGCCTTTATTAGGATGTAGTGCGGGACTATGAGGGAGTACTCTCGAAATAGTGCTACGCGATGCTACACTCAAACGAAGTCCTCTTGAGAATATTATTAATCACCGAGTAATTGGGAAGTTGATAATATCCAAAAGATGGGTTAGTGACTTTGGGAACCTCTTTAGAACCTTGTTCTATAGGTACAAATAACCTTTAGTCCACATCCTTTGGGAATGGGTATACCCTTTACTCCATGCTCGTTGTAAACCTGGGGTCGCCCTTGTTTGTTTATCCTTGTTTATCTATGTGCTTATTTGTGCTTGTTGCATCCATATAGCATCATGTTGCATTAGGTTTCATGGGATTCCTAGTTTATTTATAAACATTATAGAAACCAATATGGATTACAAAAAGAAAAATATTTTGAAATATTCTTTTAAGAGTCCTAACTTGGATGGCCTAAGGAAGTAGGAGCTCAGAAGACCAATATGAAAGACTTCCCTTATTATCAAAGAACAAGTGAAGTTCAAAAGGCTCTCATTATCATTGAAGATCCAAGTGAACAAGGGGTTCCCCCTTACTTCCAACAAGAACAAAAGAAGAGATGGAGGATTTATTTTCCTCCATCAAACTAATCTTTAGACGTTGATCATGGACAACTTATATTCAAGAAGATCCAAGTGGAAGAACAAATCAACAAGCACGATGAAGGACTTTCTTAGGACTTTACTAGCTTTTATTTAGCTATTACGCTAGGACTCTTATAAGAATATTTATTTGTAATCGATATTAATAATAAATGAATTTTCTTTGGCAATCTATAACATTTATAAATACTTGAGTTCCATGAAACCTGTCATTTTCTGCATTCTGCATTCTCGCATTAGCATCCTTCATTTAGCATTTTGCATATGCATATGTCTCTCCTCTGCGTCCTCATCCAGTCTTCTGTCTTTGTCTATCAGCTGACATCTCGACCATCTGACCAAGCTCGAAGTATTACCGAAGGATAGTAAAGAGAACAAGGATATCGATTCCATGACTGACTTTAGAGTGAGGACTAATCCGTTATTTGATCTTCCCTCTGATAATGTTCAACAAGTGGATGTTTATACACAACCTCAGCCTGTGCAAGATAACTTGGTTGTTCAAGTTGATGAAAGAGTTTCCTAGTTTCTACAAAGTATACCGAATCCTCCGAATGTTCATGCTAAGATGAAGGTGAATAACCCCAGATTTGTAGAAATGGAGAAAGAATTTCGTGATTTTAAAGAACAATTGAAGAGATGAAAGAAGCTAATGCATCTGATCTTGATGCTCGTGACTTATGTCTGGTTCCGGGTGTAATCATTCCTCCGAAGTTCAAGATGCCTGTATTTGAAGTGTACAAGGGTGTAAGTTGTCCAAGATACCATTTGACGATGTTCTGTCGAAAGATGGCTGCTTATGTTGACAATGACGAATTGATGATTCACTGCTTTCAAGAAAGCTTGAGTGGGGCATCCCTGATGTGGTATATGAAGCTACAATGGAACTGTATTCAATCTTGGAGAAACTTAGCTGATGATTTCGTGAAGCAATACAATTATAATTTGGACGTGGCTCCAGACAGTGATCAACTAATGAGTATGAGTAAGAATAACGATGAATCTTTCAGGGAGTATGCCCAACGATGGAAAGAGTTAGCATCTCAAATTCATTCACCACTTCAAGAGAAAGAATTAAGCAAGATGTTTCTAAGAACGCTGTCAGACTCTTATTACAATAGGATGGTAGGAGTTGTGCCATTGGATTTCTTCAAAATTGTGGAAGTTGGAGTAAACATCGAGAATGCGCTCAAAAGTGGAAGAATTCAGGATAACTTGAATGACCAAGCTAATGAAGAAATTTTAGTTGATGATTCCCTAGAGGAAAGAAGCGTTCATGTTAATGCAGTTTGGGATCCCTCTCAAATCTTGTCAGGCCCAGTTCCAATACCTTACCCTCAACATCAGTACGCAACTTCTGCTCATTACAAGCAACGAATACCTCATAAACGAAGATTAACTTCTCCAGATCAGCATCAGAATCGACAGGTTCGAAGACAGTGTCAGAATCAGAAGACACCTCTGGGTGTTCCGAAAGAAGAAACTCGCTGGTTTGATCTTATCCCAATGGCTTACAGTCAGCTATGGCCTTATTTTGCTAGAAACTCAGTGATGACACCTAGAAAGACTAGAATCATGAAGTCTCACCCACCGTGGTTCAACCTAAACACCAGCTGTGAATTCCATGATGGGGTGTTGGGGCATTCGATTGAAGAATGCAAAGTTTTTCAAGAGAAAGTCCAAGATATGATAGATAATGAAGAGCTAACCTTCAAAAGAGAAAGACCAATCGTGAATGGAACACCGTTATGCTGATCACCCATTTATTTTTCATTTGCTTATGTGTTTCATTTCTTCGATTAAAAGCATAATTGGCATGTAAGAACATGTTATTTTGAATAAAGTAGTGCAATAAGTGTTTGTCTTGAAGAAATCCATTCGTTTCACTCTTAAAATTTTCTTCATAATTTTATAATGCCAACTTTTACCCAATCCTTCCTCACTTCGGTGAAGAATTGGAAGGAGGATGACGAAGTAAAACGCAAGGTCTCTTGATGTATGCTTTTGAGTAAAACCTACTGATGATGTAAGGCATTGTTTCAAACCTCCTAAACACCCAAGACATAAGGAAGTTAAATCCTTTTTAACCCTTTTCAACCTCATTTTTATCCTGGGGGCATTTTTTTTAATCAGCTTGATTGAACATTTGAACTTTTCCACAAAAGAAAATGAACATCTTTCAAAATGGGCGGGTACATAAGCTTTGACCCTTATTCCTTTGTTTTACAAATCGTAAACTAAACTGATACACCTTTCGAAAGTCCTAATTGAAGTGATGTTTAATTCGAAAGCATACTCAGTGAGATAATGTTTCCTGACTCTTGTAAACTATGCTCAAATTCGGTATTGGCTTTATAAAATAAATGTATATCCTAACTAGTGATTTCGGTCACAAGTTATTGATATCTCTTTTCAAAAACTTCAAGACAAACGTGTGTTGCATTAATAATTTCAAAATTAACATTTCTGACTTTCTAAATTCGCTTGACATCTTAGAAAGATTACATAGCGGACATTGATGATGAAATCTGAAGACTCTGCTGACCTGGGGCAACTATGTTTCTAAGTGGTTTGTTCTGTGCAAATTTGACTTCCTAAGGGCTATTTTTTTGGAGACTCATTCATAATACCGACAATCAGGGCCAGTTACGTCGAGATTCGGCGAATCTCTACAAGAGTTTGAAAATAGTGGGGCATTTGGACGCCATGTTTTCTGTAAAATCCTCTTAGAACAACTCCTTCTCATAACCATTTGACTTGGGGCATCCGAGAAGCGAAGATTATTTTATCCGTTTACAACAAACTATTATTCAAATGGCGACTACCATGCAGTCTTCAATACAATTTTTCAACAATCCTCATGTCCCCGATAAATTTTATTTTTGGTGGTCATGACAATTCTTCGACAAAGCTTTTTGATGCAGAATTCTCAGTGATCTATTTAACTTCACTTCCCCAATGAAGTGGATGACATTTTTAATCCTCAGTGATGTGCTTCTCCAACTTCACCTTTCTAGTGAAGTGGACGTATTCTACTCCTCAGTGAATCTTCTACAATGCCAGTTTTCCCTAGCAAAGCGGATGTTTATATCATCCCCATTGGAGTTTCGACTACAACGCGTTCGACAACTATTTTACCCAAGTTTCCCCAACTTGAAGAGGATATTTATTTTATCCCCTGTGAAACTTCAGTTTGGGTATCTCTATCTACAACTCCAGTAGGAATCTCTCCAGTGAAATGGATATCCATGAAGTTCCTCAAATTATGAGATTGATCCACCTCTGGTAGATCTTTATTCTCGTCTTCAACAAGACTTCTCAAGATATTATGCCCCCAAGTGGAATGTTCTCTATTCCCCATATGAGTTTTAAGACCTTGAAGCAGGATTGTGATCCCATATTTGGTTCTCCACATATCCCTAGTGGTACTTCCATCTTCGAAGATTGGTCGGATGATTTCGAGATATTTGTTTTCTCTCCGGTTTCTCCTGTCCGTTGTTTTGCCAGCATAAGCATACACATAGCATATAGATAGATAGCATGGCATGAGCATTTTGCATCTTTTTGTTTTTTTGCTCTGTCGCTTTGGTCGTGTTTATCTCCGAGTGACTGGGTGTGTCTTCTCCTTCCAAGTAGAGTTGTCAGCCCTAAAACAAAAAAGAGTGCAATATTTCTATTTCCCCACAGAGTTCAATCCTCGTGGAAGGCGGTTGCTTTAGTTAAATCCCATTTGAGTTCATACCTCAATGGTCGAGTCTTATTTGACAGTTTCTTGTCAGATATTTCCTGAATTGAATTTCGGTCCTTGGCAATCACATTTTTGGACATCTCCGACCTTTGAACCTGGATTCAATGTGCATTTATTTTGCACTTTACTCACCAAGTAGGAATCTCTATGAAGATCACCATTGAAGACAAGTTACTTCTTCAATAATATTACAAGATTCCTCAACAGTCTATATCTAGATTGCAAGCAATCTCTTTATTTGAGCAACTAGTTTTGACCAAGATCTTATTCAAGACGGCAATTGACAGTCTCCTCAAGACAGTTTGTCCATCCCCAGTGGTTACCGACTTGGTAAATGGAAAACCTTGCAGACATTTCTCTTTATTTGAGAATTCACACATTTTGCAATGGCTAGGATGCTCCTCAGGAATGTATTCCCAAGCGAGTTCATCACACAAGTTTATTAGGAGACATCTCCCCAGAGAAGTCGAGGAAGCTTATTACATTAGTCTCTCTTTATTTGAGAATACATACTTTACAATTCAATCGGCTCACATCTATCCCGAAGATCCCCGGTGAAATTTTACAAACTCTCAGTACATTATGGCTTACAGCCGGAGTTCCACAATCCACAAAGTTCTACAATAACATCTACGATGATTCTACAATCTACAAAAATTTTCAATCCCTTGTGAAGATGCTCTCATGAGTTTTCATCATTTCAGGAAGAAACTGAGACCAACTCATGGCAAACACACATGACGCTCGAGGATGTTTTACATCAGAAGACTGAGACCCGTTCGTGGCAAACAAACCATGAGGCGTGGGGAAGTTATTTCAAGAAACTGAAACCAGCTCATGGCATCCAGACCATGACGCTAGGGGAGGTTTGTTGCGGTGAGAATCGTGATACCAAGCTATTGATTAACTTGAATCTTTAATTCTTATATTACAACTGGACTTTAATTTATCCAAAGGAAAGGTCTAAAGAAAGAAAAACCCTTTTCGCGATGTAACAACAACGCTAAGAGATTCGGGGATCGGGGGTTGGTTATGCATAGGGTAGGTATTTCACATCCTAAACATCTGTAGTACCCTACAGGAACCTTTTGTTTGTTTGCATGCTAAGTTTGTAAATGTTTGCTAAGGTTTGGGGTTGGGCAAAGGTGAAGGTTAAAACCTAAAGATAGTTTCTAAGTTTGCTCGCAAAGACATCGCGTCCTCTGCCTACGTATCCTAACTAGAATAGAATCAGAGCAATCGTAGTTCACCTCACAAGGGATAAAGAACACTTGATTATGATCAAGGTTCAAGGGGAACAAACATGACAATGTTTGTGTGGAGTTTGGCAAAACTCCCTAATCTAAGTTGTAATATTCAAAAGGGAAAGTAAGAAATCATGACGATGATTCTTACACAGAGTTGACGAACTTTTTCCTAGGGTTCTAGTTGAAGAACACTCCTAGTACAGGTGGGTCTCTTAGACTCAAAGAAAAGTCTAATGGTTTCTAAGCTAAGGCTAAAATGACTTAACAAAGTCAAGGGAGGGTGAATGAATTATTCTTGACATGAGGGTCAAGTGGGCAGACCTTCCTTTGGAGGGAGACTGGGGAAATTGGTGACTGGATGAAAGCTAACAAGCTTCATCACTTGGGGAAAGAAAAATAAAAGGGAAGGGTAATAACATAACAAGACATTCTTCATGGTAACAACCAATTAAACAAATATATGCAATAATAAGGATAAAAGCATATTGATAATGATTAACACAGATGAAAAATGACGAGAACTGTAACGACAGATCGCATTCAAATACAGTCAACAGGTGGGATGAGATGAACATAGTTATAACTCAAAATAAAAATCCTAGCATGTTAACTAACATGTATGGACATGAATACAAACAAATCCAAGTGGAACCAAATAAAAATTCATCTGCAAATGCGTAAACGGACGCGAAACGCACTTAAATCGTACACAGTCAAAAGGGGTGATAAAATAGGAAAACATGAAAATAAAATACATGGCATGAAATTAGATACAAAGATGAGCATGATGAAAAAAGAATGGGCGAAAAACGATAAAAAATGAGAGAGATACGATTTTTTGAAGTTTGAATGAAAAATAGCAAAAAAATACAAAAGAGTTACCCTCCTCAGGGGTCAAACTCAGGAACATGGGGTGAAAGGCGCTTTGGGCAATATGGGCTTACCACTGGGGTGGCTATACATCCTTTGATTGATGCCACCCCTTTAATTAATAAGGGTAACTTTCTTGTTGGCTGGGCAAAAATAACACACAAACAATGGATTTACGTTTTGACGCGTAACTCTTCCGTCGCTCAACCAAATGAAGCAAACTTTATATGCATCTCAACCAGAAAAACATGAGGAACATGATGGTGGTGTTAATTTTCTAAAATTCTTTTTCATTTGAAAAAATCGATAGCAGCTGCATGTTGATGTCATGTGATGCATTTTGATGTGTGCAACTTGTTTCAATCCATTTTAATTCAAACCAAACATACACACAGACCACATGAGTGATGATGAATGATTCTAACACTTCAAATATGTTCAATGCCAACAGTTTGTGAAAGTAGTATGTTAAATGCACAGTTTTTTGTGAAAATGCATATTGAAGTGAGAAACATGAGACAATCAGTTTTGAATCCAAATGGTGATGCTCACAGCTCCTAAATGCTTGATATGAGGTGTTAGAAAGGTGGTTTTGAGGAGAAACATTTTTATGCAAAAAGTGGCATATGAGGTTAATGGTGTGTTTTGAAGAAAAAAAAGTGCATTTTGAACTATGATGCTTACTCCAAATCATTCTCAATCCAAAACAAAACTGCTAACAACTCATATACATGATGAAGAATAGTTATAACACTCAAAATAGGTTAAATGCAAACAGATTCTGAAAATGGTATGTCAAGAGCAAAGTTTTCACAAATGTGTATTTTGGAATGAGATGCTTATGATAGTCTGTTTCTAAGCCAGAGATTTGTGCCAACAGTTTTCAAATAACCAATATGAAGCATTCCAATGTGAATTTGATGCAAAATGAGTTTGTGTGAAAAAATGACATTTGACTTGATTGATTATTTTCAAGGATGCTTTGAAAATGTGTGAATCTTGTGACAGTTTGTTGATCAGGTTTAAGGCAGGTAGACAAGCACATACACATCATTAAGTGAATTTGAACATAAAGCAAGGTCTCATGTTGACTGTTTGTGAACTGTGGCATTTAATGTGCAAATGTCATGAGTTTGGTGCATGATAAGTGTAAATCCAAGTTGTAGACAGTTTCAGTCCAATACAAACATGCAGACATTTTGAAAATGTACTTTTGATTGTGTGTGTGCACCTCATAGATTTGAAAACAAGCTGTCACAAAAAAGTGTCACGTGAGTTGTAAGATGTATGTGAAGTGAACATGAAAAATGTGTGGATCAAGTTTTGTGCACCAACAAGCCAAAGTAAATACATACACACTTTTCAAATAGGCAATCAAGCATGTCCAAGTAATAAGAATCAGCTTTCCAAAACCTGTACTAAAAATGACCCTCAATACCTTTGATCCTTCTTTTGACAACAATGTTATAGCACACTAATTAAGGTAATGCAGGGGCTGGAATTGGTCTGCTCACAACTAGATGATGTCTTAAGGCTATGACAGTTGCAAGACAGGTTTTTGATGCAAATTCAAAGTTTAAAATCTCAGTCAATCTATGTTCAAGCCAAACAGAAACTAGTACCTACTTCATATGCATGATTCATGAAGTACAAGCTTAATGAGGACTCCAAAACCAAGTCCAGTCAGAATACAACACATGAACTATAACTATTGTACCAATTGCTACACAAGATGTTTAATTCAAACATGATTCATACCAAACTTCAACAACCAGCCTTTATATAAAGAACAAACATGATAGCCATTTACAATACCAAAATAACATTGACAGCACCAACATAAACTCAAACAGCAACATCATTCATGTTATTTGCAAAGATGATTTCAAAGGTGTTCATAATACAAATAAAAGCAACTTTGGTATTTTGAGGCAAGAAGCAATTTGACATGACAGGGTGCTGCAAATATTTGGAAATGATACAATTTCATGCATACTTATGACAGACTTGATACTAATGGTACTCAAAGTAACAAAGCAATATTGACATATGCACCAAGATAGTGAAAAACAAACTTCATGGCCAAAAACTTTAATGCAGTTTCATAGCTTGGTAATGGATGAGATGAGTTTCAAATGAGACATACCTTTAGCAAGCAAGTTTAAGCCAACAAAGAACAAGAAAATCCAGAGATTCCTCCTCAACTCCTAGTTTTGAGTTTTTTCTTCTTTTTGAAGCAAAACACAACTTCTATGACAGTTGAAGAAATAAACTTCCCCTGTCACTTATAATGCTTTGAACAGCTGAGGAACAATATATAATAGGTGTTTGAATGTTTAAAACCTCAAGGAAGTGCCTAGAACAAGACTTGGTGGAATTTGTGGCTTTTGGTCAAAGTAACTTAGTGAACAAGTTGACTTTTTGATTTGTGAAGTTTTTGGGTGATTCAATGGTCTAGACACCTTCTATACCATATTTGGAGAGTGTGTTGATGGTTGTTGGGGTGTTGGAATGTAGGGAAATGGTTTTGGCAGCCCTTGCACCAAGACCGATTTTTGGTGATTTTGGTGACTTTTCTTCACTTACAAGCAAGAAGGGAAAGAAGGAGAACTATATGATCATGATGCTTGGGATATTTCTGGTGTGAAAAATAGAGTGTGGAGAAACCTCTATTTATAGGCCATGAGGAGCTTGGGGCAGACTTGGTTTTTCACCACTTTTGGAGGGAGATTTGAGATTTTCAAGTGAATCTTGCCAAATCTTTGTAGCAGCTCCAACACATCAGCTCCATGGACCAATGCTGAGCCAATATCAGCTGAGATGGGAAGGATGGGATGGCTATGGAGATAGGGGACATCAGCTGCCCAACTTTAGAGAAAAAGTTTCTCTTTCATGGTTTTAATGATTATTTTAATATCCACTTGTTACCAACTTGCCATGCTCATCAAACTAACTCCTTTTCTGGATTTCTCCTCATCCACACCTCACATTATCAGTTTGAATTACAACCCAAGGGTTGAGGATAGTCCAAGTTATGAAAAACTGATTTTGAGAAGTTTAGCTAAAGTAAATTCAAGTGTGACAGGCCCAACTTCCATGTACCATAACTCTTAGCTCACAAATCCTCCTGAGGAGTTCTTGTACTTTTTAGAAAGCCCTCATGTAGCTCTACAACTTTCATGTTTTGGGAATTTCCAAATTCTTGATGCAACTAGGTTGAAAAACCCTTCAAAGTTCTGAAAAAGTGGTTTGTATGGCCAAAATTTGTGAAATTTCACTAAGTCCTTTACCTTTGAAAAATAATTTTTGCTATAACTCCAATTCCATGCATTTTTTGAATATAGACCACTGTTGGACTTTTGTAGGGTTTGTCAAGACCTTTCAAAGAAGCTTAGAACCACTTCAATTGGATGTGTGGTTGAGGAGTTATGGTTTTACCCCTTTCGAAACCCTTATTCCCGATTTTTGCAATTACTTCCTAACCCTTGATCCAATGGTCATGAAATTTTATGGGGAGGTGTAATATGATATAAGGAACATTTTTCATTCACACCTTGAAGTCAAATTCTTTATTGTTGGAGAGTTGACTTTTTGGTCAACTTTTCGATCGATCGGTGTCTACCGAGTCGCCCGTTGGTGATCCGAACATCCTGAGGACTTGAAACTCTTTGGATGGACTTTACTAAGCCATAGGAGCTTAATGGACCTTGATCCCATCATTGAAATACTCTTTAAATCAAAAGTCAAACTATAGTTGACTTTTTCTAGTCAAAAACCCTAATCGGGTGTCTCAAATTGCACTGTTCTCGAACCCCGGGTGACCACCTCAAATTGCACTCATTCTTGGTCCAATGTATCATCCTTGATCTTGTTTGAAGTTGTATCAATCCAAAACATTGATTGATCAAACCCTCAAAGTTTCGGTTTTGACGGTATGGAACCCTGATTCATCTGCATCTTGACAAAGATAAACTTAAAATGGGTTAAGGTTAGTTAATCAAATGAATATGATCCTAAAATGATGATGAGGATCTAAGGGGTCAAAATTTGGGGTGCAACAGTTGCCCCTATTTAAATATCTTCACTAGATGGCAATGGGAGATGACAATCCTCATAGAATCTTAGTGGAAGGTATTTAAATATAGCAAACCAGAAATTTTGTCCCTTAAATCCGATGGTATGCAAAAGGACAAATGCTGAAATGAAAATGAGTATAAATGATGCTTTATGATGCTTGAATGCAAGACAAATGCAGACACACGAGCAAATATAAAAGAACGACAATACGACGAATAACCACTCACAAGGGACCCGACACACTGAGGAAAGATTCAAGGCAAAGTGAGCAAGATAGTTCAAACATGACTAACGATGCTGTTCAAGGGAATCTTTCACACAGGGGACACGGATTCCACCAGGGATGACACATCTTCACTGGGGAAAAAGAGACACACCGCCGGGGAAGAAGACAAATCTTCACTGGGGATACGAAAGAAAAGAAGCGCAAACTTCACTGGGGAAGAAACCCACTGGGGACTAATTCCACAGGGGAAACACATCTTCACCGAGGAAAAGACGGAACGGAGACACGAATCTCAACGGGAATAACCAGATGAGAAATTTCCTATAATGAAGAGTTCAAACGGGATCTTCAGGAAAAGGTTAGAAACAAGACCGGACGCGTTGGGGAAGCTAATATCCACTAGTTCTCCGAGACTCGACTAGGAAAGCAAAAGTTTCAACGGGAAAACTGGTGACGAACAGAACAAAAAACAGTCTCAAACAGTGCTAGTTTCCGCTAGACTTGTTGGGGATATGGTGACGATCAAAACAATAACGATTTCCAAGAAGTGTTAAATATTACTAGACTTCCTGGGGATATGGGGACGACCAAATCGAAGTTCCAATTACAATTGGGGAATTCCAAGCAATGTTGTTAAAACAACAGGACTCTGGTTGGGGAAGTTGGTAACAATCAACTTTCAATACTAATAACGATTAGTTTTCAAGCAATGGCAGTAACCACTTGTCTCAGAGGAGACTGGTGATGACCAAATTAGGATATACCAATAACAATTGGTTCTGGACAATGCTAGTAACCACTAGACTTAACTGGGAATTTTGGTGACGACCGAGTCCAGGGAGACCAATGACCATTGGTTCTTTTTTCAAAAAGTTTGGTAACGACCAGAGGATAACAATCTGCTTTAAGCGATGCCAACAACTATTGGACTTAGGTCAATTGGGGACGACCAAACTAGGTATACCAATAACAATTGGTTCTAGATAGTGCTAGTAACCACTAGATTTTCCAAACAAGGCTAGTGACCACTAGACTTATAGAAATTGGTACTAAACGAATCAAAGGGTACCAATAACAATTGGGTCTGAGGGTAAGACTAGTAATGACTAGGTTTTCCAAACAGGGCTAGTGACCACTAGACTTATAGAGATTGGTAATAACTAAATCAAGGGGTACCAATAACAATTGGATTTGAAGGTGATGCCAATAATCATTGGACTTTTAGGGAATTTTGGTGACGACCAACTCCAATGTCAACGATCATTGGTTTTTTAGAGGGCAATACTAGTAACCACTAGATTTTTAGCCAAATTGGTGAAAACCGAATCAAAGGGACTCCAATAACAATTGGTTTGCTTTATAACAGAATCAGTATCAACTGGGTTTGAAAAATAATTGGTGACGACCGAATCACGGTACCGAACGTAATTAGTTCTGAACATGTGCTAGTGACCACTAGTCTTTCAAAGTTTGTTGGTGACGACCAAATTGAAGATGAAAATTGGTAACAACCCTCTATTGGTGTAAATTGGATATTGTTAGTCACCACTAGCTTCCCCACGAAAATAAGGAACCCCAGGATGTCGACTTTGAAGCGAACTTTGTAATAACAGGTCAAAGATAAAGGTAATGACCGAAGGATCTCAATGGCAGGAATGCAAACAAATGCGTATGTTGGCATGATGCTGTATGCAAGACGCAGACCGTCCCGTAGGAACAAAGGAAAACAAAACAAAGAGAGAACTCGTCACGCTGAGTTTCAAAATGCCTTAAGTCAGGCGACGCTTCCTTCTTTAGTGTAAATAACTATCTCTTCTCAATACTATCTTCGTAATTCTGCAGAGGAAAAGTCTTAGCTTAAGAGCTAGAATCGCTGTCAGATACCTCTAGCTTGGTCAAAGGTAACAACAACTTCCACAACTTCGGGAACTGTGTAATATCATCATATTACCTCTAGAATTCTTCAAACATTTTGTCAAATCATATTTTCCTTTTTTACAAAACAAAACTTTAAGCTTTTCAAAACACTTTGCTTTCATGAAAAATTTTATTAACAAATAAGTGAAATTGCATAACAAAAATAGCGGATCATCACAATGATTTGGCCAAAATCTGATTTTATTGATAGACAAGAGCTTTACAAAAGGCAAAGCCTTGGGAACTTTATAAGTTTGAAAAAATGTCAACATAAAAGGTTACAGAATCCCATAATAATCCGGTCCTTCCGACTGCCAGTTCACTTGCTTTGCTTCTTCTGACGAGAACAACAGGCGTTGACCTTTCTCCTAATATCCTGCACAGGACTCTGCCCCAGCGTCTGCCAGCTTTCAAACATTGGGCTTTCATCTTGACGAGACACTGAAATCCTCCTTCTATGTATTTCGTTTCAGGCGTAGTATTTTCTTACTGCGCCTGAGTTGATGGGATACTTGAGTGGTTCGCCATCCATAGTTTCGAGAATCAGAGATCCTCCGGAGAAAATAGTCTTCACAACGAAAGGGCCGTCATAGTTGGGCATCCACTTGCCACGCATATATTTTTGCGTTGGTAGGATTTTTCTAAGCACAAGCTCTCCTTCCCTATACTCTTTGGGACGAACCTTCTTGTTGAACGCTCGGGCCATCCTCTGTTGATAGATTTGACTTTCAGTCCTCAAGCCTTTTCTAAGTATCAACTTATTCTTTCTTCCTCAAGCCTCAGCTCTTCAGTCAATTCCACTTTCAGGCTTCAACCCTAATATCAAGTATCAACTTGGCTCCCTCAGACTCTCAGTGCATCAACATAAGTATCAACTTCCTTTATTCCTCAAGCCTCAGCTCTCCACTCAATCTCAATTTAATCTTCTTCACAAGTGTCAACTTGGTCTTCAAGCTTCAGCTCTCTCCTCTTTACCAGTATCAACTAGTTCCTCTTCATTTACAAGCTTCAGCTTCTCAGAATAATCTTCAAACACAAAGAAGTATCAACTTCATCCTTCAATCTTCTTCAAGCAAGGAACTCCTTCCTCTAACAAGGGAGAAAGATGCATCCATCAAGAGCAAAGTTGGGGTGATTGGTAGCAGAGTGAAGACCAAAGGTCACCACTAAGCCTCCTATCATCAGAGAAAGGGACCCTCAAAGGTTCTACCAACTTGTAAAGAGCCACACATCCTACCAAAGGAGGGATTAGGCCTTTACAAGGGGACCTTACATCATAGGGAAGAATGGAAGTGATCAACATCGTCCATGTTTATGAAGGAAGAGAATCTATCTAGAAGCTTTGCCTACAAAACCCTAATCTTAACACCTAATCAATACTACACCAAAAGAAGGGAAGATCCTCACATCCAAGCCTCTTCAAGCAATCCAATGCATCTTCAACTTGTCTTCATCATCATCCAAGAACAAGCAAAGCAACACCCTAATCTAAGGGAACTAAAGAAGTCAATCTAGTTGAATTAGTGCCTCAGAATCATCTAAAACTAGCATCTAAACTAAAATCAAGCAAAAATAGAAAATTACATTGAAAATTCCTACAAAAATTCCTAAGGGACCTTAATTCAAGCATGAATCTACCTTACAAAAATCAAAGGTTGAATCATCCACCAAGTTCTAAAAATAAAATCCAAACCACAAGGTATCAACCATAAACCCTAAAAATGGAGCTCTTAAAGTTTCAACCTAAAACTACCACTTACATTCATCACAAAAATGTGAGAAAAATCTATGGGGAGCATGCATATCTATGCTAGCTACACACAAAAAATCAAGGCCAAAATCATCATCACATGATCAAACCAAATTCACCAATATCAAGCATCAAACATGATTATTTTAATGTCAATTAAAATGTAAAAAATCCCATAAAATCAGAAAATGCATGGAATAATAATATTTTTTATCTAAAAAATAATAGATTCAATCATGAATTCAATCCAAGAAGAATGGGATTAATTGCATCATTTTTCAATTTTTTATGAATTAATCAATAACCAAGGATAAAATGAAAAATAATAGAAAATCCAAATAAAAATGATAAGCGCGCGGTGTAGATAGTAAAAGAAATCAGTTCATTCTAGCAATTGGGCCAAAAGGGGGGGTGTGGTTATCAATTCTGACCTAAGCCCAAAACCACAACTTAAATGAAACGCTGCGTTTCATTTACTTCAGAAATGCTTCACAAATTTCATGCACGTGTGGCCGGTGGATGAGGTCCTCAGTCCAAGTCAAACTATGATCCAATGGCCCTGGGATCATCTTCCCCAATTCAAACCTCTGAAACTCAGGTCACCTGCGCGCCAAAGTCACCGCCGGTGACATTTTCCGGTCATCATCTCACAACCCTAGCTTGCTATAGAATCCACCATAGGCCACGACTCCTTGATGAATCTTGTCCCAAATCTCACAAGGAGTCCATTCATGCCCTTAATTCAACCTAAAACCTCAAGATTCGCAAGAACCATATCTCACCCGAAAATGGTAACAACCCTAATTGGTCACTAATTCTCAAATTAATGATCTGAAAACCTTCCCACACCATTCTGCTATGCATCTAACAACCTAATTCCTCTTAATTCTACCTAATTCAAGTTGGAGATTGAAAGTTACTAACCTGAGAATTTCGTGTGCACAGAGGTTGTAAACCTTCAAATCAAGCTCTCAAATACTCCAGACTCCTTCAGTGAATCAATTCCAAGCTTCTGTATGCAATGAAATGGATGGAAATGCTCTGGAATTCTTAAACCAATTCTGAGTTGCAGGTGACAAAATCTGAGATCAAGAACACCAATCAGCCACGAATTTGCCTTGATTATGATCTGGAATCATTCACTAGCATCCATGGAAGTGATTGCAATCAAGAAAATGGATGGAAAGTGAGGAAAATGGTGTAACCGAATTCAGTTGCAAGCAAGAAAAAGTCAATCTCAATCTCTATTCTCTCCTTCAATTATCACCAAGCTTGGCCTTGTATCACCTCTATTCAAATAGGCCATGTATGGATGATCTAGAAAGCTCTAGATCCTTCTAATGAGAAATTCAACTTCTCATGTCATGAAGATTTCAATCTCATGCCATGGTATGCACAATTCTGCTAGCAGCTTGTATTCACCCTCATTCCCTTCCAATTTCTCCCATAATGATATTTTGGATGTGTTTGGATTGAAAGGGACCTTGGTCATGCCTTGAATTTTGGTTTGGCAAATGTTACTTATGATGTAAGTAACTACTTTTCAAAGCAAGTCCACAAATTAAACTTTAATTCAAAATTGTGGCAAAACCAATGTTCTTAAAATGTGTTTTAGAATCAAAATGACATATTACATGCCTTGATTTGGACATGTAGATCAAAAATACCAATTTCCATCTTTGGTTCATTTGAAAATCATCCTTATTTTAAGCCATTTTTGTGATTTTGATATACAAGCAATTCCAACCTCTCATGACCTCTTGACTAGCCTTAAAACATCATTTTAAACAAGTTTGATGTTGAACATTTTCCCATTTGAAGCTTGGAAATAGGAGTTATGGCCTTATGCTTGAAATGACCTATAATCTCCAAATGACCAAAATGCCCTTGACTTGTCAAAGCCATAACTTGGGTTCTACAACTCCTACCAAGGACTTATAGTACTCTCTAAGGAACAACATTCATGTTGACCAAAAGTTCATAGGAATCATCCTTCTAGGGAAAAAGTTTCATGCAAGTTGGACAACTTTCAAGCTCCAAATTCACATGCCTCAGATGACCTGTAACTTGTCAAAGTCATAACTTGAGTTCTACAAATCCTATCAAGGACTTCTAGCACTCAAATTAAAGCTAAGACCATGCTCTACAACATTTATTTTGTGGGAAAGATGAGATGACAATCACATCTTGAGTTAAATTGCCTTGAAGATAGGGTCAAACTAGGGGATTTTACACTGTCAAGCCTTAGAAACCCTAGCTTGAAACTTCTCAAACTCTTCAATCATGATGAGTTGACCTTGGAATCATCTTTATAGCATCTCAATGCATCAATCCATGATCACATGGCTCTTGGATTAGGTCTCAACCTTCTCCAAATCATCAGTTGACCTGGGGTTGACCCAGTCAAACCCTAACTGCACCAATCATGGATGAGTCTTCTTAAACATGCACAATGACATGTCTAGGCCTCAAAGTGATCTTCAAAACTTCTCATGAGCTCTCTCAAGAACTCAAGTCTAACTTCATGGCTTCAGAATCATCTGAAGACTTCCCACAACTCTCAAGTTAGGAGACACACACACTTGGTTTCAACCACTCTCTCTGAGGATCTTTTAATTTATCTGACAAGGATATCAACCCTTGAACACCTGAATAAGCCTCTTAGCTAGCTTCAAAGTCTTGTGTAGCCCTTGATTGGTAATCATACCTCTTGATCTCCTGCACACATGTCAATGAAATGCAAATGATAATGCTAATGTGAATGAAATGAAACACAAGCTAGGTAAAGAAAAGTTGGGCAAATTTTAGGGTGCAACAGCTGCCCCTATTCAAACGGCTTGGACCTGACTGGGTGAGAAGAGAACGGCTCTTAAACAATCAAGGTAAAAGACGGTTGAATACCAACAAACCCGGAAATTTGCCAACTGCACAAGTACACGGTACTCTGATGGGGACAAATCTTCGGAAACTGAGACAGTAGCTGCACGACAACTAGCTGGGGGATTGGTCCCACAGTAACCGGTGATACATGGTCGATCATGCCGTCAGGTATCAGGATCCTCAGGACTCATCAGGTCAACAATCAAGTTAATCATGCCATCGGGCATTCAAAGAAATTTTTGGGCGTCAGCCGAACTTCATCACTAAGTCGGGAATAGAATTCTCAGTCAATCATGAACCAATTGGGGATATCCAAACTTCTGCCATCAGGCACTCCGCATCAGCTGAGAGAACTGCTTCGTTAATACAGTTGGACTTCAATCATCAAGTCTTCAAGGGAAGTTTCGACTTCGCTGTTCAGAAACCTGCTGGGGATTCTGGAGAACTATCAAGTAACTCTGCTTCGGGGATCCAGAAATCATTCTGGGGGAATCAACTCTGCTAAGGACTTCAAGAATCATCTTGGACAAGTAACTCCGCCGGGGACTTCAAGAATCGTTCTGAACCGATAACTCTGCTGGAGATTTCAGGAATCATCTTGAGCAAACACTCTGCCGGGGACCCTAAGCATCAACTTGAGCGACCCTCTCTGGCGACTTCACAGGGGATTTTAAGAATCATCTTAAACAAACGCCTTCGCTGGAGACTTCAAGAAACATCTTGGGCAAGCGACATTGCTGGGGGAATTCAAGAATTATCCTGAGCCACACCACTCTTCTGAGATTTCAGGAATCATCCTGAGCAAACACCATGTCTGGGAACACCTGCAAAACAAGAACGGTAACAACCTAGCTCATGTTTCATATGCATATGTTTGACAATGGAGCAATGCTCCACACGGTGGAAATGCTACGCGTTTTTAGGGTAAATGCTATGCAATCATGCAAAATGCTACGACCCCATCAGCAAAATAAATGCTGAAGGGAAAAGTCTGCTGTCAAGGAGAGAGAACCACTCTGGTGGGGGAAGGACTCATCCCGCCAAGGAGAAGAAGTCACGCCAATCTTAATTGGACTCCGCTTGGGGAAACGAACTTCAGTCGACTGCTGCGGGGGAATAAAGCTCTACGAGAACCTGAACCTGCTCATCTGGGTATTCAAACCACAACTACTGAGGAAAACGATGTCAATCGCAGAAATAAACTGCACGGCCTTCGCGGCTAAACCTTCCTGGAGATAACGACTCCGGTGGGGAAATGCAGCGTCAGCTATTCAACACTCTACTGGGGAAAACCAATCATGGCCCGAGCACTCTCCAAGGACTCGGCTCCCTTGGGGTTTGACTACTTGGTTGGGGAAGAAGAAATCATCCTACTTACAGGGGAGAGTACGACTCTGTGGGGAACTTCAATTCTCCCGGAGACTTCAGTCTGTACTATCGCGTGCTGTACACTTCAGTATATGACTCAGCTGGGGAGACGATGATCCTTCGGGGTACATCTGGTTGGAGAGAGAATCTTCTCTGCTTGGGGAGACATATCAATGCCTACGATCTCATGTGCAGACTCCGTGGGGAGATGCTGCTGAACTTGCGGGAGAAGAAGGAATCATCCGGCTTGGGGACGCATACGGCGTACTGCCTGGAGTATGCTACACCTGCAACAACACAAACAAACAGACAAGATACCCTTCTCAAAGGGACCTGTCAAGGTTATCATCTGGTGACAATGTTCAAGTAATTCATTGTTTCAACAATCAGTGGCCTAGGCCAGTAAGTTTATGTATGCGCATTTTATCAAAAACATCGACGTTCTTTTTCGTAAACAAAACAGATAAGTGCTAAACAAACAAACAGAATTGCTGAATAGTATACATTTTATTGATAACGAACCCCTGAATGGGTAAAAATGTTTTACAACAGATGCAAGCTCCTGGAATGAGGAAGCTGCGCAAAAATAAAACATAAATATACATCAGTATATACACAAATGTCGGCAATGAGGCGTAGACGAACACCATGAGTTGATCCCTCTATGACTCACTCGACTTCGATACTTCTCCGACGCTTTAGCTTCAGAAGAGATTGATTCAGATAAACGGCCCTCAGGTCTTCCAAACCACCAAACAAATACAGTCCACACGCGGAATGCAGTTATTTGCTTTTTCAAATCCCTAACTTTTGCCTGAATCGCCCTTTCGGGTTTTTAATTCACCGGGATACCCTTTTTTGCCAAAGTCGCCCTTCCGAGTTTTCGACTTTGCGGGTGTACATTCTTTTCTTTTATATCCCTAATTTTTGCCCGAACCTTTTCCCTTTTTTATGGTTCGCCGGGATGCCCCATTTTTGCCTGGATATTCTTTTTCTTTCCAGCGGGTCATTTTTAAGCAAAGTATTTTTTAACTGCGTCCGCGTTCACCGGGGATGCAAAATCTTCGCCATCCATCGTGGATAGCAACAAGGATCCTCCCGAGAAGACCTTGCTGACGACGTACGGACCTTCGTAATTAGAAGTCCACTTGCCCCGGTGATCGGAGTGTGGAGGAAGAATCTTCTTCAGGACGAGATCACCCGTCTGAAAGCTTCTAGGACACACCTTCTTATCATAGACTTTCTTCATTCGGCTCTGGTACAAACAACCATATGCAATCGATGCTAACCTCTTCTCGTCCATCAAGCTGAGTTGGTTTAGTCGGTTCTTAATCCATTCTGCCTCATCGAGTTTCACGTCAACCAAAACTCGTAAAGAAGGAATCTCAACTTCCAACGGTAGGACAGCTTCCATACTGTACACCAGTGAGAAAGGAGTTGCCCCGGTTGATGTACGTATCGTTGTACGATAACCGTGCAATGCGAATGGCAACATCTCGTGCCAATCTTTGTAGGTCACAACCATCTTCTGTACAATCTTCTTGATGTTCTTATTGGCCGCTTCAACGGCGCCATTCATCTTCGGCCGGTAAGGAGATGAGTTGTGATGTTCAATCTTGAAACTCTGGCACAGCTCCTTCATCATCTTGTTATTCAGATTCGAACCATTATCAGTAATGATCCGCTCGGGAATTCCGTATCGACAGATGATGTCCCTCTTTAAGAATTTAGCCACCACTTGCCTGGTCACATTAGCGTATGAGGCTGCCTTCACCCACTTGGTGAAGTAGTCGATGGCTACTAAAATGAAGCGATGACCGTTAGAAGCAGTGGGCTCGATCTTGCCTATCATGTCAATGCCCCACATGGAGAACGGCCACGGGGAGGACATGACATTCAACGGACACGGCGACACATGAATCCTATCAGCATAAATCTGGCATTTATGACATCTCTTCGCGAATTTAAAGCAATCCGACTCCATCGTCAGCCAGTAGTATCCTGATCTCAGGATCTTTCTTGTCATAGCATGCCCGCCGGCATGCGTACCAAATGTGCCTTCATGGACTTCTTCCATGAGCATACTCGCTTCTTTCTCATCTACACATCTGAGTAGCACGAGATCGTGGTTTCTTTTATACAAAACTCCATCAGGATTGAGATAAAAATTTCCAGATAGCTTCCTCAGAGTCTTCTTATCCTGGGTTGATGCTCCCACAGGATACTCCTTAGTCATAAGGAAGGTCTGGATATCATGGAACCATGGCTTGCCGTCGGAGGCTTCCTCGATTGCAAAGACGAATGCAGGTCTATCAAGACGAGAAAGGACAATCCTTGGAGCTTCATTCCAAAAATTGACTTTATACATCGAAGCCAATGTGGCCAAGGCATCAGCCATCTGATTCTCGGCCCTGGGCACATGATAGAGTTCCACTCGATTAAAGAACGGAAGCAGCCTTCTGGCATAATTCATGTACGGCACCAAATTCGATTGACGAGTCTCCCACTCCCCTTTAATCTGGTTAATCACAAGTGCCGAATCACCATACACATCTAGGTTCTTGATTCTCAAATCAATCGCTTCTTCTAGACCCATGATGCATGTTTCGTACTCCGCTTCATTATTGGTGACCGAAAACGTCAGTCTCGCCGTGAACGGGATGTAGGATCCATGGGGAGTCGTGATGATCGCTCCAATGCCACTTCCGTAAGAATTAACCGCCCCGTCAAATATCAATTTCCATTGGGATTTCCTGTCTGGCCCCTTGTCGGGCAACGATTCGTCACAATCCTTCGCTTTAAGAAACATGATATCCTCATCAGGGAATTCAAATTTCATCGGCTGATAATCCTCGATCGGCTGTTCGGCCAGGTATTCAGATAATACGCTCCCCTTGATGGCCTTCTTGGAAACGTACTGAATGTCATATTCCATCAACACCATTTGCCATCTGGCAATCCTGCCCGAAAGCGCTTGCTTCTCGAAGACGTACTTGATCGGGTCCATCTTCGAAATTAGCATGGTGGTGTGATTGAGCATGTACTGTCGTAAACGTTTGGCAGCCTAGGCTAGTGCACAACACGTCTTCTCCAGCATTGAGTAACGAGATTCACAATCTGTGAACTTTTTACTCAAATAGTAAATGGCATGCTCCTTTCTGCCTGTCTCGTCGTGCTGATCGAGAACACACCTCATACTATTCTCAATAACTGTCAAGTACATGATTAAAGGTCGTCCAGCCACTGGGGGTATCAAGATCGGAGGTTCCTGCAGATACTGTTTTATCTTATCAAATGCCTTCTGGCAATCCTCGTTCCAGATAATCGCCTGATCTTTCTTTAACAGTTTGAACATCGGTTCACACGTGGCCATGAGCTGAGAAATAAACCTCGCAATGTAGTTTATTCTGCCCAGGAAACCACGAACTTCTTTTTCGGTTTTTGGCGCGGGCATTTCTTGTATCGCTTTTATCTTCGCAGGATCAACCTCAATGCCTCTTTCGCTCACGATAAACCCCAATAGCTTTCCGGACCGTACTCCGAAAGTACACTTGTTAGGATTCAGCCTCAACCTGAACTTCCTAAGCCTCTCAAAAAGCTTCAGCAAATTGACCAGATGCCCCTCCTCTGTTTGGGACTTCGCAATCATGTCATCAACATAGACTTCAATCTCATGATGAATCATGTCATGAAACAAAGTAACCATTGCTCGTTGGTAAGTGGCCCCTGCATTCTTCAAACCGAAAGGCATTACCTTGTAGCAAAACGTTCCCCAAGGGGTGATAAACGTAGTTTTCTCCATGTCCTCCGGCGCCATCTTGATCTGATTGTAACCGGAGAAGCCATCCATGAACGAAAACACGGAGAACTGAGCTGTATTGTCGACCAACACATCAATATGAGGCAGCGAGAAATCATCTTTAGGGCTTGCCCTATTCAAATCCCGGTAATCGACGCACATCCGCACCTTACCGTCCTTCTTCGGTACAGGCACTATGTTGGCGACCCACAGAGGGTAAGTGGTGACCGCTAAGAAGCCAGCATCCAGCTGCTTTTGCACTTCTTCTTTGATCTTAACGGTCATATCTGGTCGTGTCCTTCTAAGCTTCTGCTTAACGGGAGGACAATCTTCTCGCAGCGGCAAGTGGTGGACCACAATGTCAGTATCAAGTCCGGGCATATCTTTGTATGACCAAGCAAAGACGTCACTATACTCTCTTAGCATCTCGACCAATCTCTGCTTGACATCACTCTGCAATGCGGCCCCTATCCTGACGTTCCTGACCAGTTCTTCAGAACCCAGATTCACAATCTCAATCTCTTCCTCGTGAGGCAGAATAACTTTCTCTTCTTGTTTCAACAAGCGGGCCAACTCTTTGGGAAGGTCTTCGTCTTCATCAATCTCTTCCTCAGCTTGATAGATCGGGAAATCGAAGTCGAAGTGAGTCGTAGAGGGTCCAGAGTCGATGTCATCTGCTATGTGGATCCTGCAATAACAAGGGTTAAGCTTAAAACAAGGATATGCAAGTTAGCACAAACCCCATTGCCATTTTGTTATTTTTCAAAACAAATATAAAACAGGAATAACAGAGATCACAATATTTGAATACAAAGAAAAACGCCTTTTGATTTATTGGTAAAATGCATGTACATAATCAAACAAGGCCCTGACAATAAAACCACTATGCCCCGGGTAGGACATAGGGTTGTACAATGATTGGAAAAAGTAAATCATTACTCTTTGCCTGCCACTTGGATGATATCCCTGATGGACCAGTTGTTGAGGCTCTCGCCTGGTTTGCTTGGCTGTATCCAAGAGTCCAGATCGCAGTCACTGTCTTCGCCGTCTTCAGACACTGTGTTGACGCTTTCAAATATCACCCCACCACTGGTAATCTGGATCGGCCCTTTACCTCGCGACGCACTGCTAGAAGAGGAGGCTTCAGCCGCAGGGGAATACCCCAACCCAAACTTGTCTTGCTTGTTAGGTATCTCTAGAATTCGCCCCCAGCCTGGGGTAGATCCGGCTTGAACAACGGCCCGGGCTTCCTTGAAGGAAGAGAGAGTCATCTCTGACTTCTCAGTGATTGCAGGAGCTACGTTCTTGACTTTGACGGCTTCGAACGCCTGGCATAGGGTTTCGTGGATTTCCCCATCCATCTCAACGTACTTGAAGGACGACAAATGGCTCACCATTATATCTTCCTCGCCACATACAGTCACGATGCTACCTCCAACGACATACTTGAGCTTCTGGTGCAACGTGGAGGTCACGACACCCGCAGAATGGATCCATGGACGGCCCAAGAGACAATTGTAGGCAGGCATGATGTCCATAATGTAAAAGACCGCGTCAAATGTTTCTGGCCCCACTTGGATTGGAAGCGTCACCTCCCCGAAAACATGACGTTTGGTTCCATCGAATGCTTTCACAACCAGATCACTGGGTGTGCAAATCAATCCACGAGTATCTAACTTCATCAATGCTTTCTTCGGAAGAACATTCAGCGATGACCCTGTGTCCACCAACACATGAGACATAATCGTTCCCCTACACTCTATCGAGATGTGCAGGGCGCTATTATGGTTCCTCCCCTTCGGCGTCAGTTCCAGGTCAGTGAACCCTAACCCATTTCCAACATTCACGTGGGCTACGACCCCTTCCAACTGGTTGACCGATATTTCCTGTGGTACATACGTGGCATTCAACACCTTCAGCAGCGCGTTGCGATGTGACTCAGAACACAGCAGCAGATTCAGGATGGAAATTTTCGAGGGCGTTTGATGGAGATAATCCACGATCTTGTAGTCACTCTTTTTAATCAACCTCATAAATTCTTCAGCGTCTTTAACAAGTAAGTCTTTTTCTACCCCACGAGGGATCTCTTCAACGACTTTACTCTTCCCTTTATCAGTTGCGTCAGCTCTGTCCGCTTTGTCCGCTACGACCTCAGGTGGTGCAAACACTCTCCCGCTACGGGTAATTCCGCTAACGCCCACTAGGTTCTCCGCACATGACCCTGAGGGTTCTAGTTCCAACTTCTGTCCGTTGCAGTAGACATCTGCCCCATAATGCCATGGGACAGTGTTGGTGCTTTCGAAAGGTATCGGCCCAGCTTTGGTGATGGTAATCGTGGGCGGCCTAGGTGCAGAAATAGTTATCGTCCGGCGAGGGATGGTGATGGTGGCAACCTCATCATCTTGCATCAGCATTACCTCTCCCGATCCGCTTTTGGCCCTTCGGCTAAACTGCAGGATTCCTTCGGTCATCAGACTTTGAATCCCCTCTATCAACTGTTCACATCCATCAGGACTTGTCGCACATCCCATACACAGCTCTCCACAACCTGGAAAGAAACCTCTTTTCATCAGCTTAGCTTTAACGAAGCTAAGCGGTGTCTTTAGATCCTTGACGTCAGTCAACAAATCCAAGTTCCCGTCTTCAATAATGGCATTTACTCCACCTCCCCTATGATTCGGCATAGGGTTCTTCGTGACATTTGGCACATTATCTGAGAAGTTGATGATCTTAGCGTCCACCATATCCTGCACCTTGTGCTTGAAGGCTTTGCAATTCTCTATTGTGTGGCCTGGTGCCCCTGAGTGAAACTCACAAGTCGCATTCGCGTCATAACCTGGCGGAGGTGCCACTGTCAAGGGAGCCAGGGTTCTCTTCTGGATCAGCTGTAATTGAAGCAGAGTCTGTAACAGCTGAGCGTAGGACATGGGCGGTGTCTCAAGGTGACGGCTCGACAGAGGTGCCCGGTTCTGATACTTTCTGTACCCTTGTTGATTCGGCTGCTGCTACTGCTACTGCTGTGGCTGGGGTTGTTGGACAGCGGGGATAATTATACTGGCCACCTGCTGATGAGGGCCTTTACCCTTCCTTCGAGCGTTGGACACAGCGCTCGTCTCTCCTTCCCTCCTTTTGCCACCATAAGGTTTCTTTCCTCCTCCAGCTGAGGACAAATCACCTTGAATTTTCCCCAGTTTGATCCCATTTTCGACGTGCTCACCCGTGATAATAAGATCTGAGAAGCTTCCAGACATACTGCTGACCAATTTCTCATAGTAAACCCCTGGGAGGGTGGCTACGAACATTTCCACAAGCTCGCGTTCAACCATCGGCGACTGAACCTTGGTTGCCAGTTCACGCCACCGCTGGGCGTATTCCTTGAACCCTTCATTGTTCCTTTGCGATAGATTCTGCAGTTGGACTCGGTTCGGGGCCAAGTCACTGTTATATTGGTAGTGGTGCACGAATGCTTCAGCAAGTTCCTTCCACGTGCGCACACTGGTAGGTTCCAGACTCATGTACCATTCGAGGGAGGGCCCGGACAGACTGTCCTGAAAGAAGTGCATCAATAACTTCTCGTCCTCAGAATGAGCGGACATTTTCCGGTAATATGATCTCAGGTGGACGCGAGGGCAAGTGGTGCCCTTGTACTTTTCAAAGTCAGGTACCTTGAACTTGGGAGGCACCTTGAAATCAACAATCAGTCCCAACATGGACATGTCAACACCCATGGTGTTCTGGTTCTCGAAATTCCTCATCTTGTCCTCGAGTGCCTTGAACCTTAACCGTGCTTCAGCAGTCAGCTCCCCCTCAGCACCTCTCTGGGAGAACACATCGTCTTGACGGTCTTCTAACCACGGCTGAGGCCCGAACAGATTTCCCACACCTGTGTTGCCGTTGCCCAGCCCAACATTGACATTAGCTTCAAAATTCCCATTACCGACGCCAGTCGTATTACCATTGAGTCCCATGTTAGCGATTACATTGCCGTTGGCACTGCCATTCCCCCCGGTCACGGGGACGCCATTCTGAGGAGTTTCAACTGGCGGAGGGGTAGGCACAGTCCCACCATGGAGTACACCATTGCTGTCGACCCTTGAAATCAGAGGCTGAACCAAGGTTCTGAGCTGATCCTGGCCGTTGGCGACCGCTTGCATGAGCTCCATGAAGCGGTCCATCCTTTCTCAGAGTTCTTGAACGTCAGTTTGCATTTGCTCCATAACTCGGGCTTGATTTGCTCTGGTCAGATAGTGGTGGATAGGTTTCTGATCAATCCTAGAACAACCTGAAACAACCTGTATACACAAAAGGGTTAGAAAAACAACAAAGTGTTCGTTATGCAAATGCTTCATGCAAATGCAAACGTGTGTCTGTGCGTTAGGGAGATTCCCCCCCCCCCCCCGATCCTAGTGCCTGAGTGCCAGTGCCGATAATAAGAAGTCCGAGTCCAATCATGGAAATAACATCTCATATATAAAGAAAGCCCATCAAGGCGGTACACAACGTCACTGAGTACAAGCAGAATCAATAGCATGACCTCGACCAACAAGCCTGGTGATGGTCAGCATACAACAACGATCAAAACAAAAGGAATACAAATAGTCAAGCACGGCCACGGGCGCGAAACTCTTCTAACAACCCCTTCGTTTCTGGATGATCAGGCCGAGTGAGCAACCCTTCGACGAGTAACTCCCTCTGCATAATGGTGTACTGAAGACCTTCAACCAAATCTTCCCATGCTCCTTCGCCGAAACAATCTTCTAACTTCCGCTTCTTGGATTCAAACATCAGTTTGCGCTCCATCAGGTTAGCAAGAGCCTTGTTGAGCTGGCCTTCAGCGGCATATCTGTGAGCGGTTTCTTCATCAAACCTCTTCTCACTAGCCTTCACCTGGGCTTTCAGCTTGGAGATCTGTTGCTTCAGCTTATCCTCCCGTTCTTTGCCGTTAGCTAGGGTGGCCTTCCAGTGCTAGTTAAACTTGGATATCCTCCGGTACGCTTCATCCAAGTGCTGCTTCTTAGTGGCCAGTACATCGTTGACAACTTTGAAGTCTCGACCCATGCGCTCGCGCTCAGCTATCTACTTAGTCAAATCTGTCCCCAGCTGGTTTACCAGCTCTATCTGCCTCTTGAAGGAATGAACGGCCTCGCTTCTCTCGCTCCTGAGCTGAGCCAATTCTTTCTCCAGTTCTTCATTTGCCTTCTTCAGCTCATCTTTCTCAGCTAACACCTGATTATGCTGCTGAATAGGCACGGTGGTAGGCTCTTCAATCACTGGAGGGCTTTCTGGCTTGGCAGGAGGAAACGGCATCCCTATAGCATCTGCTCTGGCTCTGATCCAAGTCACATATGGAGCGTAGGCCTGGCTATTACTTTTTCCCAGCAATGGTTTTCCCCGCTTACTGATACCATTCCAAGCGTGCTGAAGCTTAGATAACATATCCCCCTCTAGAAGACCAGTGAGGTACAGAGATTCCTGCACCTCTTCATCCTTCGGCGGAGCTCTCAAAGCATAAGCAAACTGTCGGACCAGCAGAGATGGATTATAGTTTATACAGCCCTTCCTGCCTATCAAAGGCACGTTTGGAAACCCACTGCAGCTGAAGATGATCTCAGTATCCAATCTATCTCTGTCAAACCAGGTAATATCCTCCGCTGACAAACTCATCAGACGCTCGGGCCACTCAGCTGTGGCTGCAGACGAAGCAAAGGGACCCTTCTTGGGTAGATGACTATCAAGCCATCTATAGAGCAGTGACACATAACACGAGACATTCTTACCCCTTCTGTTCTCGTTTTTGTAGTGGACGGAATGGTAGACATCTCCTATCAAGGTAGGGACTGGATTCCCTGAAGCAAAGATGTGGAAGGCGTCGAAGTCTACAAAGTCGGGCATATTGGGGAACAGAATGATGCCATATATGCACAGAGCGAGAATGGCGTTGAACACGACCCAACATCCGTCTTTGGCGCATTGCTGAGCTTTTCCAACTAGACAAAACCAACTCGGAGGCATCCAGATAAAGGGAGGGAGCTAGACTAGCCAGATTAGGCTCAGCATCCATATGAACAAAGGGCATCTGACTCTTGATAGGCACACCTAACAAATCAACATACTCCTCTAGTGTGGGTGCGAGAACGAAGTCCCGGAAAGTAAAGCATCTCAACGGAGGATCGTAGAACTGCAGCAGGGCGTGCAACCCATTCAACTCAAACATAGAGGGTTTACGAACCAAACTGAGCAGTTTACCGTAAGACTTTCTGAATTCATCTTTCACAGAATCATCTGCTAAAGCTATCAAACCAGTCAGCTGAACAACATCCGGAGTGGGGAGCTTGTAAGCCACGGTCTTCCTCAGAGAACCCATAATAACACAATAGAAGGCAAGAAATCCTGAATCGGGGGAAACAGTACCTGCAACACAGACACACGTTAATGAAATGCAAATGAGTATGCAAAGCAATGTAAAATGCAATCATGCAGCAGGAGATCAAGGCAACTGTGCTGTTGAAGATGTGAAGGTTTTGTGTCAACAAAACCACAACACTGCTCTGTCAAGAACAACCACTATCTCTGATAAGAAGAAAACCCTGGTATCGGTCCATAAATCTGCTTTGTCAAGAACAAACACACATCTGAAGACAAGGACTTCTGATACAGGACCCCAAATCTGCTTTGTCAAGAACAAACATCTGATAATAAGGACCTCTGATACATGACCCCAAATCTGCTCTGTCAAGAACAAACATCTGATAATAAGGACCTCTGATACAGGACCCCAAATATGCTCTCTCAAGAACAAACATCTGATAATAAGGACCTCTGATACAGAACCAAAACTCTGCTCTATCAAGAACAAACATCTGATAATAAGGACCTCTGATACAGGACCAAAACTCTGCTCTGTCAAGAACAATCATACATCTATGAAAATAAGGTCCTCTGATACAGGACCACAACTCTATTCTGTCAAGAACAAATACACATCTGATGATGAGACCCTCTGATACCAACAAAACTGATTCACTATCAAGAAAACCAGGTAGTCTGAAGGTTAAGGCTTCCTGCAACAAACCCAACCCTGCTCACAGGTATGGACCTATACTGACACAAGTTCGGCATCCTATGCGGTCATCAGCGTCACAGACATTCAAGAGGGGTGATACGATACCCAGAAGGTGTGGCATCACCATCTCCTGAAGCGGCCTCACTCAGCTGAATTCCAAATGATCGGTCCCCAGAGTCGACAATCCTCCAAACCAACAACCCCCTCAACCCAAAGGGTTGAAAAAGAAGTCAACCGGGAGAACCTCGTCTGAGCGTGGATTCCATGAGACACTAGTGCCTGCAAAGCAAGCACGCGCCCACTAATTTCCACAACTAATGCTAGGTACACTCAAACCTGGGTCTGGCTTCTCACTCATCAGAATGCCCCTCCCACAACAGCACAGATAATCATATCATACTGAAAATAAAATGCGGGAAGTAAAATGCGATAAATAAACACAACCCAACAAGTAATCATACAAGCGCTAGGATTGACTCTCGTAGGGGACATTGGATCCCCAAACTGACTCGCATACGGGACGTTGGATCCCAGGAAACCATCAAGTCCCCAACAGAGTCGCCAGCTGTCGCTACCGCAAAAATAAGGTGCCGACAAAACAGAAGAGTCGCACCTTTCGTTATTTATCCCTTAGAGCGGGAAAGGAAATGATCGGAAAAACCTGACGAAAAGGTATAAGACAAGGTCGTCGCAACCGTTGTCTGGGTTCGGGAGTCGGTTACGCAAGGGGAAGGTATTAGCACCCCTCACGTCCATCGTACTTGATGGGATCCATGCTTGTTGTGTTTATTTGACGGGTTGGTTTTATCTATCTACCTATCAAGGCTGGTCTGAAAAGAAAAGAAAATGACTCGGCAAAGCGTCGCGCTTTATGCCTACGTATTCTCATCAGAGAATGAGAAATCAGAGTCAACGTAGTTCGACTAACTACGGGTTACGGGGAAGGTGGCTCGCCAATACGTCAGTATTGTGCCTACGTACTCTCAACAGGTATGAGAGATCAGAGCTTACGTAGTTCGGGATAATACGGATTACGGGAATTCAGATTCATCTGTTTTTATCGAGTAGGGTTAACAAACAGTTCCAGCAGTTTGGTGTATGCAGCTCGACCCTTGGAGACTTAGGCGTTACCGTTTGCGGTAGAACTGAGAGTTAACGACACTCTTTCCTTCAGAAAAGCTTCCTTTGAATTATGGGCCCACGGGGCAAAAAAGTTTTAAGTTTGTTTTCTGTCTTTTACGGAAGAACTGTTTTTTTATGGATGTTTACAACTAATATCGCACTAGAGACTATGACCTGAGAGTGAATGTGTCGCATGTCACCCAAAGGGTGCCATACTAAACATCCAGACTGTTGAAAAGAAACTCTCCAACAATCCTTTCTTTGATAGCTTAAGGCTCGTAACGTACGACGTCAGTTAACCTTTATTACTGTATTTTAATTTGTTTTGAGATGAGAAGAGAACGAACAGGTTCAACTAAGAGGGAGACTATCAAGTCCTAATGTTGTCATGCTAAGGATTCATCCTATGGTTGAGGTTTGAAACAGGGAACTCCTAGAAGTTATCATGTATAGGTTTCAACCTAAAGTTCTAATCATCACTTCCTTATCAAAGGAAGTGAAATTCCTAGGGGATCATGTCAATGATAAACAGATAAAGATAAAGCATCAGCTTAAACAGTAAGCAGTAAACGACTGTAAAATGCATGCAATGCAAGTGAGGGAGGAAATGTGTGTGGGGCATCAGCCTCCACAAGCTCATCTCAACCTCAAGCCAGATATGAATAACTGCAATCATACAAAAGAAGTAACATGCTATCAAGCAAACACAAACCACATAGGCAAGGGAGCTGGGCTCTACCGAATACCCGCAACAAAGCCATGCAGTAAAAATACAAGCAGAGGGAGCAACTTAACCTCTAGTGCAATCATGCTCCTAGTTCAAGTCAATCTAGATATGAACTTATTCTAATGCATCAAGCAAATCAAACAAGTCACATCAATACAGTTGCACAGAAAGAAAACAGACAGGAAAGAAAACAGATCAATAGCTCCCACAACTTCTCAGCAAAGCAACCTTCTGACAGCAGTCCAGTCTTCAGACCTCAACTACCCTTCAAGGCTATCATCTTCAATAGCAAGTGTCAACTTGCTTCTCTGAGCTTCTAAACTACCAAACATAAGTATCAACTTATTCTTTCTTCCTCAAGCCTCAGCTCTTCAGTCAATTCCACTTTCAGGCTTCAACCCTAATATCAAGTATCAACTTGGCTCCCTCAGACTCTCAGTGCATCAACATAAGTATCAACTTCCTTTATTCCTCAAGCCTCAGCTCTCCACTCAATCTCAATTTAATCTTCTTCACAAGTGTCAACTTGGTCTTCAAGCTTCAACTCTCTCCTCTTTACCAGTATCAACTAGTTCCTCTTCATTTACAAGCTTCAGCTTCTCAGAATAATCTTCAAACACAAAGAAGTATCAACTTCATCCTTCAATCTTCTTCAAGCAAGGAACTCCTTCCTCTAACAAGGGAGAAAGATGCATCCATCAAGAGCAAAGTTGGGGTGATTGGTAGCAGAGTGAAGACCAAAGGTCACCACTAAGCCTCCTATCATCAGAGAAAGGGACCCTCAAAGGTTCTACCAACTTGTAAAGATCCACACATCCTACCAAAGGAGGGATGAGGCCTTTACAAGGGGACCTTACATCATAGGGAAGAATGGAAGTGATCAACATCGTCCATGTTTATGAAGGAAGAGAATCTATCTAGAAGCTTTGCCTACAAAACCCTAATTTTAACACCTAATCAATACTACACCAAAAGAAGGGAAGATCCTCACATCCAAGCCTCTTCAAGCAATCCAATGCATCTTCAACTTGTCTTCATCATCATCCAAGAACAAGCAAAGCAACACCCTAATCTAAGGGAACTAAAGAAGTCAATCTAGTTGAATTAGTGCCTCGGAATCATCTAAAACTAGCATCTAAACTAAAATCAAGAAAAAATAGAAAATTACATTGAAAATTCCTACAAAAATTCCTAAGGGACCTTAATTTAAGCATGAATCTACCTTACAAAAATCAGAGGTTGAATCATCCACCAAGTTCTAAAAATAAAATCCAAACCACAAGGTATCAACCATAAACCCTAAAAAGGGAGCTCTTAAAGTTTCAACCTAAAACTACCACTTACATTCATCACAAAAATGTGAGAAAAATCTATGGGGAGCATGCATATCTATGCTAGCTACACACAAAAAATCAAGGCCAAAATCATCATCACATGATCAAACCAAATTCACCAATATCAAGCATCAAACATGATTATTTTAATGTCAATTAAAATGTAAAAAATCCCATAAAATCAGAAAATGCATGGAATAATAATATTTTTTATCTAAAAAATACTAGATTCAATCATGAATTCAATGCAAGAAGAATGGGATTAATTGCATCATTTTTCAATTTTTTATGAATTAATCAATAACCAAGGATAAAATGAAAAATAATAGAAAATCCAAATAAAAATGATAAGCGCGCGGTGTAGATAGTAAAAGAAATCAGTTCATTCTAGCAATTGGGCTAAAAGGGGGGGGGGTGGTTATCAATTCTGACCTAAGCCCAAAACCACAACTTAAATGAAACGCTGCATTTCATTTACTTCAGAAATGCTTCACAAATTTCATGCACGCGTGGCCATTGAATGAGGTCCTCAGTCCAAGTCAAACTATGATCCAATCGCCCTGGGATCATCTTCCCCAATTCAAACCTCTGAAACTCAGGTCACCTGCGCGCCAAAGTCACCGTCGGTGAAATTTTCCGGTCATCATCTCACAACCCTAGCTTGCTATAGAATCCACCATAGGCCACGACTCCTTGATGAATCTTGTCCCAAATCTCACAAGGAGTCCATTCATGCCCTTAATTCAACCTAAAACCTCAAGATTCGCAAGAACCATATCTCACCCGAAAATGGTAACAACCCTAATTGGTCACTAATTCTCAAATTAATGATCTGAAAACCTTCCTACACCATTCTACTATGAATCTAACAACCTAATTCCTCTTAATTCTACCTAATTCAAGCTGGAGATTGAAAGTTACTAACCTGAGAATTTCGTGTGCACAGAGGTAGTAAACCTTCAAATCAAGCTCTCAAATGCTCCAGACTCCTTCAGTGAATCAATTCCAAGCTTCTGTATGCAATGAAATGGATGGAAATTCTCTGGAATTCTTGAACCAATTCTGAGTTGCAGGTGACAAAATCTGAGATCAAGAACACCAATCAGCCACGAATTTGCCTTGATTATGATCTGGAATCATTCACTAGCATCCATGGAAGTGATTGCAATCAAGAAAATGGATGGAAAGTGAGGAAAATGGTGTAACCGAATTCAGTTGCAAGCAAGAAAAATTCAATCTCAATCACTATTCTCTCCTTCAATTATCACCAACCTTGGCCTTGGATCACCTCTATTCAATATATAGGCCATGTATGGATGATCTAGAAAGCTCTAGATCCTTCTAATGAGAAATTCAATTTCTCATGTCATGAAGATTTCAATCTCATGCCATGGTATGCACAATTCTGCTAGCAGCTTGTATTCACCCTCATTCCCTTCCAATTTCTCCCATAATGATATTTTGGATGTGTTTGGATTGAAAGGGACCTTGGTCATGCCTTGAATTTTGGTTTGGCAAATGTTACTTATGATGTAAGTAACTACTTTTCAAAGCAAGTCCACAAATTAAACTTCAATTCAAAATTGTGGCAAAACCAATGTTCTTAAAATGTGTTTTAGAATCAAAATGACATATTACATGCCTTGGTTTGGACATGTAGATCAAAAATACCAATTTCCATCTTTGGTTCATTTGAAATCCATTTTTGTGATTTTGAGATACAAGCAATTACAACCTCTCATGACCTCTTAACCAGCCTTAAAACATCATTTTGAACAAGTTTGATGTTGAACATTTTCCCATTTGAAGCTTGGAAATAGGAGTTATGGCCTTATGCTTGAAATGACCTATAATCTCCAAATGACCAAAATGCCCTTGACTTGTCAAAGCCATAACTTGGGTTCTACAACTCCTATCAAGGACTTCTAGTACTATATAGAAAGCTAAGAGGATAAGGAACAACATTCATGTTGACCAAAAGTTCATAGGAATCATCCTTCTAGGGCAAAGGTTTCATGCAAGTTGGACAACTTTCAAGCTCCAAATTCACATGCCTCAGATGACCTGTAACTTGTCAAAGTCATAACTTGAGTTCTACAAATCCTATCAAGGACTTCTAGCACTAAAATTAAAGATAAGACCATGATCTACAACATTCATGTTGGGGGCAAGATGAGATGACAATCACATCTTGAGTTAAATTGCCTTGAAGATAGGGGTCAAACTAGGGGATTTTACACTGTCAAGCCTTAGAAACCCTAGCTTGAAACTTCTCAAAATCTTCAATCATGATGAGTTGACCTTGGAATCATCCTTATAGCATCTCAATGCATCAATCCATGATCACATGGCTCTTGGATTAGGTCTCAACCTTCTCCAAATCATCAGTTGACCTGGGGTTGACCCAGTCAAACCCTAACTGCACCAATCATGGCTGAATCTTATTAAACTTGCACAATGACATGTCTAGGGCTCAAAGTGATCTTCAACACTTCTCATGAGCTCTCTCAAGACCTCAAGTCTAACTTCATGGCTTCGGAATCATCTGAGGACTTCCCACAACTCTCAAGTTAGGAGACACACACACTTGGTTTCAACCACTCTCTCTGAGGATCTTTTAATTTCTCTGACAAGGATATCAACCCTTGAACACCTGAATAAGCCTCTTAGCTAGCTTCAAAGTCTTGTGTAGCCCTTGGTTGGTAATCATACCTCTTGATCTCCTACACACATGTCAATGAAATTCAAATGATAATGCTAATGTGAATGAAATGAAACACAAGCTAGGTAAAGAAAAGTTGGGCAAATTTTAGGGTGCAACATAAGTGTACTTCAAAGTTTTCTTTCTTTCACTGTTCATGACGACCTCTGATGTTTACAAACAACAAAGTATGAGTTCCATGAAACCATATGATGATATGATGACATGATGATATGAATGCACAAACACAAGCAATATGCATATGCACACAACACAAGCTTAGGTTTAAGGAAAATCATGAGTCCAAGGGTCTACCCATCCCCAAAGATTTGTACTATGGATTGATTGTACCTGCCGAACGGGTTCTACAGAGTTCCCAAAGTCATCAATCCATCCTTCAGATATTATCAACTTCCCAAATTACTTGGTAATCGATAATATTCTCAAGAGAATCTCGTCTGAGTGTAGTATCGCGTATCAACTATTTCGGAAATACTTCCTTATAGTCATCGTACTACGTCCTAATAAGGCCAAAGTGGGGTAAAGTGTAATCTAAAAGTCCACAGTGTCATGGGGTCCTTCATTGAAAGTAGCATTGTTTTCACGACTACTCGATCAACAATACTAACTTTTAAGAGGGCCTACACTGAGCGGTGGTTTCTCAAGTTAGCTTGGTCGGGAATCAACTCCCTATAAGCCTTCTTGAATATACCACCATCCTATCATAAGCGCGCTCAAGTCCGGGTATAGGACCATCTCACCACTCAAACACCCAATATCCGCAATTAAACAAATATATTGACAAATATACATGTTTAAGCAAATATTTACAAATATAGCATGCAATTAAACAAAATAGGCTAAACCCTCAAGTTAAGTCGTCCCCAGTGAAGTCGCCATTTCTGTTGCAGTGAGAATCGTGATACCAAGCTATTGATTAACTTGAATCTTTAATTCTTAGATTACAACCGGACTTTAATTTATCCAAAGGAAAGGTCTAAAGAAAGAAAAACCCTTTTCGCGATGTAACAACAACGCTAAGAGATTCGGGGATCGGGGGTTGGTTATGCATAGGGTAGGTATTTCACATCCTAAACATCTGTAGTACCCTACAGGAACCTTTTGTTTATTTGCATGCTAAGTTTGTAAATGTTTGCTAAGGTTTGGGGTTGGGCAAAGGTGAAGGTTAAAACCTAAAAATAGTTTCTAAGTTTGCTCGCAAAGATATCGCGTCCTCTGCCTACGTATCCTAACTAGGATAGAATCAGAGCAATTGTAGTTCACCTCACAAGGGATAAAGAACACTTGATTATGATCAAGGTTCAAGAGGAACAAACATGACAATGTTTGTGTGGAGTTTGACTAAACTCCCTAATCTAAGTTGTAATATTCAAAAGGGAAAGTAAGAAATCATGACGATGATTCTTACACAGAGTTGACGAACTCTTTCCTAGGGTTCTAGTTGAAGAACACTCCTAGTACAGGTGGGTCTCTTAGACTCAAAGAAAAGTCTAATGGTTTCTAAGCTAAGTTTAAAATGACTTAACAAAGTCAAGGGAGGGCGAATGAATTATTCTTGACATGAGGGTCAAGTGGGCAGACCTTCCTTTGGAGGGAGACTGGGGAAATTGGTGACTGGATGAAAGCTAACAAGCTTCATCACTTGGGGAAAGAAAAATAAAAGGTAAGGGTAATAACATAACAAGACATTCTTCATGGTAACAACCAATTAAACAAATATATGCAATAATAAGGATAAAAGCACATTGATAATGATTAACACAGATGAAAAAAGACGAGAACTGTAACGACATATCGCATTCAAATACAGTCAACAGGTGGGATGAGATGAACATAGTTATAACTCAAAATAAAAATCCTAGCATGTTAACTAACATGTATGGACATGAATACAAACAAATTTCACAAACAAATCCAAGTGGAACCACATAAAAATTCATCTGCAAATGCGTAAACGGACGCGAACCGCACTTAAATCGTACACAGTCAAAAGGGGTGATAAAATAGGAAAACATGAAAATAAAATACATGGCATGAAATTAGATACAAATATGAACACTATGAAAAAAGAACAGGCGAAAAACGATAAAAAATGAGAGAGATACGATTTTTTGAAGTTTGAATGAAAATAGCAAAAAAATACAAAAGAGTTGCCTTCCTCAGGGGTCGAACTCAGGAACATGGGGTGAAAGGCGCTTTGGGCAATATGGGATTACCACTGGGGTGGCTATACATCCGTTGATTGATGCCACCCCTTTAATTAATAAGGGTAACTTTCTTGTTGGCTGGGCAAAAATAACACACAAACAATGGATTTACGTTTTGACGCGTAACTCTTCCGTCGCTCAACCAAATGAAGCAAACTTTATATGCATCTCAACCAGAAAAACATGAGGAACATGATGGTGGTGTTAATTTTCTGAAATTCTTTTGCATTTGAAAAACTCGATAGCAGCTGCATGTTGATGTCATGTGATGCATTTTGATGTGTGCAACTTGTTTCAATCCATTTTAATTCAAACCAAACATACACACAGACCACATGAGTGATGATGAATGATTCTAACACTTCAAATATGTTCAATGCCAACAGTTTGTGAAAGTAGTATGTTAAATGCACAGTTTTTTGTGAAAATGCATATTGAAGTGAGAAACATGAGACAGTCAGTTTTGAATCCAAATGATGATGCTCACAACTCATAAATGCTTGATATGAGGTGTTAGAAAGGTGGTTTTGAGGAGAAACATTTTTATGCAAAAAGTGGCATATGAGGTTAATGGTGTGTTTTGAAGAAAAAAAAGTGCATTTTGAACTATGATGCTTACTCCAAATCATTCTCAATCCAAAACAAAACTGCTAACAACTCATATACATGATGAAGAATAGTTATAACACTCAAAATAGGTTAAATGCAAACAGATTCTAAAAATGGTATGTCAAGAGCAAAGTTTTCACAAATGTGTATTTTGGAATGAGATGCTTATGATAGTCTGTTTCTAAGCCAGAGATTTGTGCCAACAGTTTTCAAATAACCAATATGAAGCATTCCAATGTGAATTTGATGCAAAATGAGTTTGTGTGAAAAAATGACATTTAACTTGATTGATTATTTTGAAGGATGCTTTGAAAATGTGTGAATCTTGTGATCAGGTTTAAGGCAGGTAGACAAGCACATACACATCACATATACACATCATTGAGTGAATTTGAACATAAAGCAAGGTCTCATGTTGACTGTTTGTGAACTGTGGCATTTAATGTGAAAATGTCATGAGTTTGGTGCATGATAAGTGTAAATCCAAGTTGTAGACAGTTTCAGTCCAATACAAACATGCAGACATTTTGAAAATGTACTTTTGATTGTGTGTGTGCACCTCATAGATTTGAAAACAAGCTGTCACAAAAAAGTGTCATGTGAGTTGTAAGATGTATGTGAAGTGAACATGAAAAATGTGTGGATCAAGTTTTGTGCACTAACAAGCCAAAGTAAATACATACACACTTTTCAAATAGGCAATCAAGCATGTCCAAGTAATAAGAATCAACTTTCCACAACCTGTACTAAAAATGACCCTCAATACCTTTGATCCTTCTTTTGACAGCAATGTTATAGCACACTAATTAAGGTAATGCAGGGGCTGGAATTGGTCTGCTCACAACTAGATGATGTCTTAAGGCTATGACAGTTGCAAGACAGGTTTTTGATGCAAATTCAAAGTTTAAAATCTCAGTCAATCTATGTTCAGGCCAAACAGAAACTAGTACCTACTTCATATGCATGATTCATGAAGTACAAGCTTAATGAGGACTCCAAAACCAAGTCCAGTCAGAATACAGCACATGAACTATAACTATTGTACCAATTGCTACACAAGATGTTTAATTCAAACATGATTCATACCAAACTTCAACAGCCAGCCTTTATATAAAGAACAGACATGATAGTCATTTACAATACCAAAATAACATTGACATCACCAACATAAACTCAAACAACAACATCATTCATGGTATTTGCAAAGATGATTTCAAAGGTGTTCATAATACAAATAAGAGCAACTTTGGTATTTTGAGGCAAGAAGCAATTTGACATGACAGGGTGCTGCAAATATTTGGAAATGATACAATTTCATGCATACTTATGACAGACTTGATACTAATGGTACTCAAAGTAACAAAGCAATATTGACATATGCACCAAGATAGTGAAAAACAAACTTCATGGCCAAACACTTTAATGCATTTTCATAGCTTGGTAATGGATGAGATGAGTTTCAAATGAGACATACCTTTAGCAAGCAAGTTTAAGCCAACAAAGAACAAGAAAATCCAGAGATTCCTCCTCAACTCCTAGTTTTGAGCTTTTTCTTCTTTTTGAAGCAAAACACAACTTCTATGACAGTTGAAGAAATAAACTTCCCCTGTCACTTCTAATGCTTTGAACAGCTGAGGAACAATATATAAGAGGTGTTTGAATGTTTAAAACCTCAAGGAAGTGCCTAGAACAAGACTTGGTGGAATTTGTGGCTTTTGGTCAAAGTAACTTAGTGAACAAGTTGACTTTTTGATTTGTGAAGTTTTTGGGTGAGTCAATGGTCTAGATACCTTCCATACCATATTTGGAGAGTGTGTGGATGGTTGTTGGGGTGTTGGAATGTAGGGAAATGGTTTTGGAAGCCCTTGCACCAAGACAGATTTTTGGTGATTTTGGTGACTTTTCTTCACTTACAAGCAAGAAGGGAAAGAAAGAGAACTATATGATCTTGATGCTTGGGATAGTTCTGGTGTGAAAAATAGAGTGTGGAGAAACCTCTATTTATAGGCCATGAGGAGCTTGGGGCAGACTTGGTTTTTCACCACTTTTGGAGGGAGATTTGAGATTTTCAAGTGAATCTTGCCAAATCTTTGTAGCAGCTCCAACACATCAGCTCCATGGACCAATGCTAAGCCAATATCAGCTGAGATGGGAAGGATGGGATGGCTATGGAGATAGGGGACTGCAGCTGCCTAACTTTGGAGAAAAAGTTTCTCTTTCATGGTTTTAATGATTATTTTAATATCCACTTGTTACCAACTTGCCATGCTCATCAAACTAACTCCTTTTCTGGCTTTCTCCTCATCCACACCTCACATTATCAGTTTGAATTACAATCCAAGGGTTGAGGATAGTCCAAGTTATGAAAAACTGATTTTGAGAAGTTTAGCTAAAGTAAATTCAAGTGTGACAGGCCCAACTTCCATGTACCATAACTCTTAGCTCACAAATCCTCCTGAGGAGTTCTTGTACTTTTTAGAAAGCCCTCATATAGATCTACAACTTTCATGTTTTGGGAATTTCCAAATTCTTGATGGAACTAGGTTGAAAAACCCTTCAAAATTCTGAAAAAGTGGTTTGTATGGCCAGAATTTGTGAAATTTCACCAAGTCCTTTACCTTTGAAAAATGATTTTTGCTATAACTCCAATTCCATGCATTTTTTGAATATGGACCACTGTGGGACTTTTGTAGGGTTTGTCAAGACCTTTCAAACAAGCTTAGAACCACTTCAATTGGATGTGTGGTTGAGGAGTTATGGTTTTGCCCCTTTCGAAACCCTAATTCTCGATTTTTGCAATTACTTCCTAACCCTTGATCCAATGGTCATGAAGTTTTATGGGGAGGTGTAATATGATATAAGGAACACTTTTCATTCACACCTTGAAGTCAAATTCTTTATTGTTGGAGAGTTAACGTTTTGGTCAACTTTTCGATCGATCGGTGTCTATCGAGTCGCCCGTTGGTGATCCGAACATCCTGAGGACTTGAAACTCTTTGGATGGACTTTACTAAGCCATATGAGCTTAATGGACCTTGATCCCATCATTTAAATACTCTTTAAATCAAAAGTCAAACTACAGTTGACTTTTTCTAGTCAAAAACCCTAATCGGGTGTCTCAAATTGCATTGTTCTCGAACCCCGGGTGACCACCTCAAATTGCACTCATTCTTCGTCCAATGTATCATCCTTGATATTGTTTGAAGTTGGATCAATCCAAAACATTGATTGATCAAACCCTCGAACTTTCGGTTTTGACGGTATGGAACCCTGATTCATCTGCATCTTGACAAAGATAAACTTGAAATGGGTTAAGGTTAGTTAATCAAATGAATATGATCCTAAAATGATGATGAGGATCTAAGGGGTTAAAATTTGGGGTGCAACAAGGTTTATTCAAACATATTTCATTTCCTGGCTAATCTCGGCAATAGATTACAGTAGACCTCGGCAGTAGGTACTTATATTTCTATCTTATTTTCTGGCTAATCTCGGCAGCAGATTCCCAGAAGACCTCGGCAGTAGGTATTTCTATTTCATTTCCTGGCTAATCTCGGCATTAGATTACCAGTAGACCTCGGTAGTAGGTACTTATATTTCTATCTTATTTCCTGGCTAATCTCGGCAGCAGATTCCCAGAAGACCTCGGCAGTAGGTATTTCTATTTCATTTCCTGGCTAATCTCGGCAGTAGATTTCCAGAAGACCTCGGCAGTAGGTATTGCTATCTCATTTCTTGGTAAATCTCGGCAGTAGATTTCCAGAGGACTTCGTCAGAAGTATATCTCCAACAACTTCAACATAGAATCTCGGCAGTATATTCCTTACAAATTCTAACAGTATATACGTAGGCAAAGTATTCTCAATTAAAGTTACAAGTCTCGACAGCAGACTCCTAGATGATATCTTGAATCAATTGCATTTGACCTATACAACAGGTTCTTCAAGTGGATTTTCTCGCAAGTGCTTTACAACATATTTACAGACACTTTGCGATTGTCAATCTTTCCTCGTGGAGTCTCCTTTGTTGAGCCTGTCCTTCCCGTGTGTCGTATTTTCTTCCCCTGTGGCATCTCTTCTCCACAGGACCCTCTGTCTTGCATTATCATATCATTGCATATCATATGCATTCGGTGGCTTCTTAGGGCCAAAAATTCGTGCAATGTTTGTATTTAAGTCCCTCCTATCTCGTCGAGACGAAGATTTCAATCTCCATATCTCCGGATAAAAGTAACTTAAATAGGGGCATCTGTCACACCCTAATTTTTGACCTTAAGACCCCACCTCCATCGTGCATTTTTTTTGTGTTTTATCTTTTACTGTTGTACGTATGTTTATTATAACTAACGAGTGTGTGCAGGTATATTAAATTCGAGTGGAGATGACATTCATGATCCAATCGTTCCGGGCTTGGCCGTTTGATTCTTATTCAAGTTGATCTTAGGGTTTCAATTTGAGTTGTACCACTTTCATAATTATTTCTCGTTTTGGGCCATCCTAGGATCAACACCATAAAGCTTTTCATGGTTGCAAGCCTATCATACAAGTTTAAATCCAAAATGGCAAGGTTATGCTTATGGAGATTTCATCATTCAAGTAGTCAAGGTTCAAGAGGCAAGGAGATCTTCATGTGGTTTTATCAAATATTGATTCAAATTACAAGAAGCTAATTTTTACCAAAGTCCATAACAAAGTTCACAAGCTGGATTGGATTCAAATTGTTTTATTTGGCTTCAAAGATCAAAAGAAAGTCTAAAATAATATGATGACATGTTTAAGATAATTCAAGCTCTTCAAGTCACAAGTGATTTTAATGCGGTCCAGGAGCTAGTTGTGTTGCAATTTGATTCAAGACCAAAGGAAAATACATTAGATTTTACAAAGAATCTTATTATAAATGGCAACCCCTCATGCCTGTGATAACTAAGTGAAGACCGGTAGGATATGTCATGATATTTACGGTATGCTGGAACCTGAAGAATTCTGTGGAAATAATAATGACAAGTTGGATAAGTAACATTATAAGCATGTTGTTAAGTTGATAAATTACTAAAATCAAGCTGGCGTGAATTACAAATCCAGAATTACAACATGTTTTGCCCATGTTCAAACTTACAGTATGTTACAAGGATATTATTTATAAAGCATGCTGCTGTGGATCAGGAAGAGCAATTTAGAGACATGAATCCTTGAACCCTCCGACTTGCGACATTACACTCAGTAAAGCTCCATCTGATAAAGACTCTCGAAATATGTAAGCATACACACGGGATGCTGTTCTTTTTCACAAGGGGAGATCTAGCCTGTATAGAGGAAGCACCAAATGAGGGCATAGTTTGTGTTACGACACTAGACTCCGACACATCTCTCCTGCTAGATTTTCTCGATCCTGCAGTACATGAGGATTTGCTTAGAAGTTATACAAGAATGCAGTTATAGTCATAAATGCACATTTCAAGTTTTTACAGTCAATATATACCTTGCCACCCTTGTCTATGAAGGTATAGATGGACAATTTCACATTAACTCACCTACCGTCTGACAGCTCGGAGGAATTTGCGGTTGGCACTCAAAACTTCCATCCCCTGCATAAAAGGACTTAGTCATAAAATATAGTTTGAAGCAAATAAGAGGATGATGTCCTTTAAACAGCAGTTCAAACGAGGAATTTAAATAAAAGAAGAAAGACCATGTATGAGCAGTGCATTATCACCAATGTCGGATAGTATGAACAGACCTTGTCCACTATTTACGGTTGCTGAAAGTTTCCGCAACACAACCAAACCAATGCAATGTCAAATCTGTTTCGCCTATAGTCCATCTAATTCTGACTTTTGTGCCAACTACTTGAAACAGCCTGCAGTATCACCATGCCCTTTTATTTCGTTTGCAGACCAAAACTCACGTCAATTCTTTTCATCATCCTCAACATCATTTCAAAAGAGCATCAACATCCGCATCTGCAAGCAGCAGCAGAACATCAGCCGCCGGCATCATCTGCAAACACAAACACCAACATCACCGCATGATACACACAATGAGAAAGAAGGGGTAGAAAAACATGATAAAATCACAACAGAGCTCATAACACGAAGGGATTTTCAACCTATTCTCACCTAAGCATTCACAACAAAAAGAATTCACAAAGGCCGACACTGCAAATCAGCTCTCCTTAAGCAATTTACTGGCTCTAGCTGGGGATAACCCAGCTAGTTCCTTGACAGCAGAGAAGCTACTTTCTTCTGGTGAATCTGTTACTACAACAATATTTGTTGCAGCTGCATTCTCAAGCAGCTGTTCTTACGGCAACTGCAGCAGACCCTATTTATATCAGACAATGTTAATAAGGAGGAAGTCAAAATACAACAAAGTTATAACAGCAACTCAGAATTGATTCCAACACCAATCTCCATCGCCAATGCAACTTCAAGGCTATGTCGAATCCGCAACCTTTATGTGATACTTTTAGAATGCTGGGACATCATCATTAAACTGACAGGCAGACGTACTTGCTGATAACACGAAATCATATAGATATTTTTATGCATAATTCAACTAAAGTTTAACCGTTTTCGATCCGATTGCGGGTTATTTCCGTGTTATTTGTCTGATGTTTTGCAGGTTTTAAACGATCACGTCTAAACAAGGCAACATGAAGAAAATAAGCAATCTCAGATGAAATATGGACGAAATAGGAGTGAAAACACAATGAAAAGCGCAGGAAGCTCTTTTTGCTGATGTGACGACCGTCACAGCTCCATGACGGGCGTCACACGGGTGACGACCGTCATGCAGGCAAAAACGCCCCACTTCAATTACACGTTAAAGAATCAGTTCCAATTCCCACAGAGTGGACCATGACTCCCTAAATTATCTGCCTCAAAGTCCATCATCTCCAAGGATAACTGTTGGAATTCCACTTCTATAAAAAGGGAAGAAAGGGACCTCAGAAGGGGTGCTGCATTCATACAATGAAGTGCTGCCAAATTTATTTTCCAGAGCATATTTTCCAGCAATATTCTTATTTGTTTCTCTTTACCTTTCCTGTATTCCATTTTTCATTCTTCTATAATTTCTACTTGTACTGTACGATCAAATTGGCATTAGAGATCAGAATCCTGCCAACATCTGTGGAGGATCTGCCCAAAGGCCAATTGGAATATTTACAGGTTTCTCATTTCAATCGATTCCAGTTTTATTATAATGCAAATCATTATTTTTTACTTTTATTTATATTTTATCTTTCCCAAATCCATGTCTAGCTAAACTTAGGTAATCGATATGTAGTAATAATTCGAATGGGATTTGATAACAACTGGTTGAAAAACCTTCTTTTCAAAAGTAACTTATGGTCTGAGTGTTTAAAATTGATTTACTGAATAAACTTCGTCGCGAAAGCGAGAACTTATTTAAAAGTAGTTTTGCCACGAAAGTGGGAAATTAATTAAGATACGAACCAACAAGCGAAAGCTACGGTAAGGTCAGATAGTAAACACTGGTCATTCATTTTAATAACAGCGAAAGCACTTTAAAATGAATTAGAACTTAGAGATTTCCAAAAAATAATTTTAACCCCGAACGGGATGCGAAAGTGTACGTTTGGCCCTTAGGATTATGATTAGCGTCAATAACCATCATGAGGCGAGAGTCTTCAAATCACCATTTTCTGCTTAAATAGACTTTGAAAATTATTTCATACACCAATAACTTATCAAATCCCTGAAGAACACAATTACTACGTATCGATTCAATCATTTATAATCTAAATAGTATTCTTAGTTCCCTTTTAGTGACAATCTTATTCCCTTAAATATATTCTACCTAGCTAAACATAGTAACTCCCGAGAACACTAGTTTGATTACGAGTCCCTGTGGGATCGATATCTATTATTACTACGCGATAGACTGTGCACTTGCAGTTAGGTTGTATTAGACATAGAAAGTTACGATCAAGTTTTTGGCGCCGTTTCCGGGGACCCGTTTAGTCAATAGTGTAACCTTTTGTTATGCCGTATAGACTAGGTTAACAATTTTCATTTTTCCTTTACTAGTTCTGTCGATTGTATGCCAAGAAATCGCCCGCAAGGCGATATCGTAAAACCTTCAGTCGCAGAACTAGCACGCTTCTTACATTTAAGAAGTAGAATCATTGAGTACCAACTCAAACAACTCAAACATAACACTCCCGAACCTCTCACTCCCATTCCCAAATCGGAAGAAGAAGAAGAACCAGAGATGGCTGAAGGACCTCCAAACAAACCGCTGAAGGCATACGCTACACCATCCCAGATGGAGCCTAGAAGTAGCATTGCTGCCCCAGCTATTACCCGAAATGATTTTGAGCTGAAACCATCATTGCTGTCGGCTGTACAACAAAACCAATTCTCAGGAAACGCAACTGAGGATCCGAACGAACATCTAACGAAGTTTGTACAATATGCGGACACAGTGAAAGCAAATGGAGTAACTCCAGACGCGACAAGACTTCGTCTTTTCCCATTCTCTCTTAGAGACAGAGCGTGGACATGGCTACAATCGTTACCATCCAACTCCGTTACGACGTGGGAGCAATTGAAGAACGTCTTCTTAGCGAGATATTTTCCGCCAAGCAAAACTGCCATGCTTAGAGCTCAAATCAACGGATTTCGACAGAAAGATACTGAATCTCTTTACGAAGCATGGGAACGATTCAAAGATATGATGAGAACATGTCCTCACCACGGTCTAGAAGACTGGGTGACAATCCATACTTTCTATAATGGGCTTCTATAAAATACTAGATTGACAATAGACGCTGCCGCGGGCGGTGCACTTATGGATAAGCCATACGATGAAGCCTATCAATTAATAGAAAACATGTCACAAAACCATTGCCAATGGGGAGGTGAACGCACTCCAACTGAGAAAACCACAGCGAAAGGTGGGATGTACGAGATCAGCAGCCTTGAAAAGTTCAACGCTAAAGTAGATGCTCTAGCACAGAAGATCGATAGTCTGACCGTTAACCCCACTGCAACTGTCGCTGCAGTAACTCCAAATTGCGATTTATGCGGAAGCACCACTCATAATGCACCCGAATGCCCATTGCTAGCCGGAATCCCACCAGACCAGGTAAATTATGCTCAAGGAAATCCCTACGCAAATACCTACAACCCAGGTTGGCGAAATCATCCAAACTTTTCTTACAAAAGCGAAAATGCATTGCAAATGCCTACTGCTCCGCCAGGATATCAGAAACCAGTTGCTCAGGATGCACCTAGGAAATTGAACCTCGAATTGATGATGGAAAAGTTCATAGCTACTCAAGCTCAAACAAACAAAGAATTCCTGAATCAAAACATACACACTAGCGAGCAAATTAAACAGTTGACAGGAAAAGTAGACGCTTTAGCCACCCACAACAAAATGTTAGAAACTCAGATATCACAAGTGGCTCAACAGCAAGCATCTGCTGCCGCACCTGCTGGCACATTTCCTGGACAACCCGAACAGAATCCAAAAGGCCAAGCAAATGCTGTAATACTAAGAAGTGGAAAAGAATTGGACGAACCGATCGATCCGAGGACCGAAAACTCAGTCATGCAACAAAAACCAACTGAACAAGCAGAAAAGGAATCCGAGTTAGAGAAGAAGGAAGACAACGAGAAGGAGGATACCGTAAGTGAAAAAACTCAAGCACCTCCAGCGCCATATAAACCACCTATTCCTTACCCTCAAAGACTAATAAACTCCAAAACTTCAGGACAGTTTAAGAAATTTGTAGAGCTCCTTAAATAGCTGAATATTACTATTCCATTTACAGAAGCGATAACTCAAATGCCGTCATACGCTAAATTTCTCAAAGAAATCCTGTCGAATAAAAGAAAGATCGAGGATAATGAAACAGTTATGAAGGTGAGATAATACTTAGAAGGGGGGGGGGGGGGGTTGAATAAGTATGGAAAATTAATACTTGAAAATAATCACACAATTATTTTTATCCTGGTTCGTTAAACAACTACTCCAGTCCACCCTTCCAGAGTGATTTGCCTTTCTCAACAAGGACTTAATCCACTATTAAATCAAACTGATTACAATAGTATCACCTAAGAACTACAGTTCTTAGTCTTCTCAAGAGCTACTGATTCACACTGAATCCTCTTAAGGAATTTCCTTTACAAACAATGTAAATTAAATACAAGAGTTTTTAATGCTTCTATAAAGCTATAATCACAATAGTGATTTTTCTCTTAAGTTTTAAGTACAATAAGATTCTATGATGAATAAGAATGAGAGCTTATAGAATATTGTGATTTCTTTTCAGCAAGCGTGTAACTAAAGAATGAAGTGAGGAACTCCTTTTATAGGCAGCTGAATCAAGCACGTTGAAAAGAGAGTCCAAAAGGTCTGAGCCTTTTTGTCTTCACATGTACTGACCTTTCCTTGAAATAGATGGCACAGATAAATCCTTTTTGTCTGTGTAAGTGTGTCTAGCACAAATAAGGAAAGAGACGTTGAATAGTTCCAACGGATATATTCTTGAAAACACTTCTTCAGTTTCAGCAAGTTCTTCAGAGTCTGAATGGATCAGAGTCTTCTGATGAGTTTCAGAACTATGCTGTATCAGAGTCTTCTGCAGCGTGTGTGCTTCTAGCGTGTTGATCATCAGAGCATTTTGACACAGAACTTCAGTACTTGGCAGCGTAAGTACATTCAGAAACTTCTGTAGACTAATGCTTTGAAAAACTCTTCAATCAATATTCTTCTATACTTCTGATGCTTCAGCTTCAGATGCTTCTGATTATCTTCAGATGCTTCTGACTATCTTCAGATGCCTCTGACTCAGAATGTTCTGGAGCTTCTTGCTTCAGATCCTTCTGGAGACTACGCTCAGGATCTTCTGTAAGGAGCAAGCAGATTCTTCTGTAAGGTGCATCTGGCGCTTCAGAGTCAGAATAGCTTCTTGTATTCAAGGCAGATTTGCTTCTAGAGAGTTAATATAATTTTAATCTGCAGTAAAACTCTCAAACAAATTTTAGAGTATATAATTCTTAAATATAAATTTCCTAACAGTTATCATCAAAACAAAGAGTAATTATTAAGAACCAATCTGTGTTCTAACAATCTCCCCCTTTTTGATGATGACAAAAAGTATCAGAAATTTTATTTAATTGAACATAAAGAATTATAACTCCCCCTGAGATGATGAATCTCTCCCTGAGTTGAATAAGAAAGAGGAATAGAAACTTCCCTTTTTATTTAGAGTAATCTTCAGAGTCAGATCTTGTTTGTCTTGTAATAATCAAGGGTCAGACTGTCTTGCAGATATAAGATTCAGAGTTTGATAAAAAGTTAAATGATCTGAGAAACTCAGAGATTCTTTATAGAGTGTTCTTATCAAAAGTTCTGAAATAGTCAATTTAGATATTAGAAAGAATAGATATGTCTGAAGATTCATTCTAGTGAAATTATATTAAATAGTTCAGATCTTTATTTTCTCCCCCTTTTTTGTCATAAGCAAAAAGTAAAAACTTTGAATAAAGACAATTAAAAGGAATAATAGCAGATATTTCAATGGAGAATAACAAACTGTTTCATTTAATCATAACAGAGCAAAAGTACATCAGAAGATATAACAAAAACATTCAGATGCAAAAACAACAGATGCACAAACATGAGAAAAAAATCTAAGTGTGTTTTGACAAAAGCATCTTCAATAGGTCTGTGATCTCAGATTGTGATTGCTCTTGCTTTGACATGAACTTAGTTATTGTCTCATTCTTCTCATCTTGTTTAGACATCCACTCCGACATGTCCTCAGATTTCTTGTCTTGCTTCGCCATCCAAGATCTTATTTCAGATTGACTAGCTTCCAGAGCAGCAATCTTGTTTGCCAAATCTGGATTTTCTGTCTTGATCTCTGATGATGGAGGTTCTGTATCCTGAACAGAGTCAATTGCCATATGTTCTGGAGATCCTGAAGAGGGTTCTACCAGAGTCATAGTTAATGCAGTGGCAGTTGGTTCTGGTGGAGGAGGAGGTGGAGGAGCATCCAAACACAGCAGAGGTTCAGTCTTGTTAACAATCCAGAATTGAGTTCTTTCAGCTCTGAGCTTTGCATCATCAGAACAGATGTTCTTCAGATTAGAAGCCACAGTGTTGAATCTATTGAGAAATACTTTCCAGATGATGTCAGTCTCATTTGCATCCATAGTTTCAGAACATCTTTTCTGAACAGTACCTAAAGACATCTGTATTTCTTGCAAAAACGTTTGAAATAAATGTTCAATATTAAGTCTGGGTGGAGGTTTAAGCAAGGTTTCCAGAGTCATCTGTTTAGGCTTTGGAGTGGGTGGTATCAGTGATTTTGGAATGGAAATCAGAGGAGGGGGAACATATGGAAAGAATGGAATTTCTGGTTTCTGAGGAAGGGATCTGTTTAAAGCATTAAGCAGATTTGGTTGAGGTCTGGTGCATGGGTAAACAACATCAAAGAATGCATTAGAGTATGGTACGAAAGCAGAGTTTGATGATTTATCAGAAGCAACTGTGTTATCAGATGCAGGATGCAGAGCTGAAACAACAGCTTTACCAGATGTAGCAGAAATGGGGGCTAAATATCCTTCATTTTCCATAGATTTAATATATGAAAGGATTACAGATGGAAGGGTTGGTTTGAGTTTAGGTCTCAGAGGTTGCAAGGGTTCAGAAGGCTCAACTCTATCATAAAAATCTTTCAGTTTGAAACCATAAGATAAGTTATGATAAAGAGAAGACACTTGAGCACAAGATATTCCAGATGATGATGGATTGGAAGAAGGAACAATCATCTCAGATGAAGGTGCAGGTGGAGGCATAGGTTCTGGAATGGTAGTTTTGGTAGGTAAAGATGATTCAGGTTCAGGTTCATGAACAGGGTATTTGTCAGATGGATTAATCAGAAAGTCAGGATGAATTTCTGATTCAGATGAATTTGAAGATGTTTCAGGTGTACAAGAGGTAGAAGAAACTTGAAACACTGTTTTTAATGGAGTGATATCAAGAACTTCTGTCTCAGGGATATGAGATGGTTCTGAAGGGGTATCAGATTGAGTAGGTGGTTCAGATGAAACAGGAGCAGGAGTTACTTTAATGGGTTCAGAAGTAACAGTTGCTACAGGTTCAGAAGATGGAATTTCTGGTGGTGGAATGACAGATTCTTTTTGTGGTTGATCTTCTGTGGTTTGTTTTTCTGGATGATCAGAAGTTATTGGTTGAGTTTCTGTTGTTGGTTGAGCAGATTTTTGTTTATCAGAATTTTGTGATAGTTCTGATGGTTGTGGTTCTGTTTGTTGTTGGACTGTTGGTGATGGAACTGATGGTGATGGAACTGATGGTGATGGACGTGGAGTGAAATGTTTGATGTGTAATTTAGGTTGAGGTGGTTTTGATACAGAAGCAGTAGGTTGTTTCTGAGGTGATACAGAACTGGGGGCTGCAACAGATGTTGTTTGAGTGACAGGGGGTTTGGGAACAGACTTAATAGATGAATCATTTAAAACAACATTTTTAGAAGTAACAGAAGCTTTAGTACCTTTGAGTTTAATCCTCTTTGCAGAGACAGCTTCTCCAGAATCTTTTCTCTTCAGAAGATCCTTGGGATTCTCAGCAATCTTAGCCTTCTTCTGGACAGGTTCAGATTCTGCTGCAAGTTGAGGTCTTTTCCTCTAAAGTGGAACTTCTGCTTCTTCTTCTTCTTCTCCTGCATCTGGCAGGGGTTGCTTGACAAGTTGAAACACATTGGCAGGAACAGGCACTCCTTCCCTTTTACATTCCTCTATATACATCAGAACAATGTGTCTAGGTTCTTCAGCAAAGAATAGAGGGAAGTCTGATACTGGAATCCTTTTATTCAGATCAGACATGTTTAACTTCTTTGGAGCAGTGGTAAGTTCATCTACAATCTTGAGTCTCAGAAGGCTCTTAGCATTCAGAGGCTTTCCCATAATGAACTCTAGTTCCTCTGTAACACCAGCATCATACAGAGCAGCCACTAAACCATTTTCAGTGAGAAGATCTGAGAGCAGCCTTCCAAAAGGTATCTAATTCCTGATCTTCTGGTTCTTTTCTTTCACAGATTCTCTGGATGCATTTATGTGATTCCACAGATGCATAAACAAAATGTAAGGCAGATCTACCTTGTTGCTCTGACTCAGGCAGTACATAAAATAGATCTGTTCATTGTTGACATAATCTGGGGAATTTGTTGACTTTCTGTGATGTATGCATCCCATGAAGATCTTGGCCCAGATCTTGTAGTCTGGCTTCAGATCTTTGAATCTATTAGAGGCTTGTCCAGCAGTCATAACCTCCTCATAAACTTCATCCATATCAACACGCCCAACTGACAGATGTGAAACACCATCTGTTTCTTCATAACCAATCAGTCTTCTAATCAGATCCTCTGTGATGATGATTTCCTTTCCCAGCACAGATGATAGAATAAACTTTGGATACACAGATGCATGAATCCAGAATTCCTTAACAAGCAGAGGGTAAACTGGTCCAAATAGTCTATCAAAGTATTTCACCCAACCTTGAGCTCTAACAATGGAGCGAAAATCAAACCCATTGTCAGCCAATGAATCAAACTCAACCATGGATTCACACAACACTTCTAACTTTTCAACAGGTGTGAGAAGAGTTCTCTGTGGAGGAATATATGGAGTAGCACCTAGATTATCTGAAGTTACAGCAGCCATTGTTGATTGAAACTGAGCAGTTGTTGATGAAGAGGACGCCATTGAAGAATGCTTTTTAGAACACTTAGGTTTTGAGTTTTTGTGAAGAGAGAACAAAAGATGAAAATGCATATAAATTCTGAGAGTGAAAAGTGTGAAAGTGAATACACAACAGGTATTTATACTAATCACATAGGCACACCAAAAGACAGAAATAACGCACGTTTGAGCAGCATTAAATGAAGAGAATAAAATCATTTCAAATAATAAATGCTTCTGACAGATTTTGGGGGAAAACCAAGATATTCACTATTCAAATTTCACCTCAAACGTCTTTTCAGTTGTGCACACGCCACCTCATCAGATTTTGTGGGACACGTGTTTGCTTGCATGCTGTTCTGAATTCTCTCAAGAAATGAAACGTTAGCCATGTTCAGATCTTCTAAAGATGGTTAGTTCAGATTTTCAAATCAGAAATAATAATCAGAATAGAATAAATGAACAGAAGAAATACTTCAGATCATTAAACATTTTGCATCTGAGAGGTTGCCTCTGATAAATATTACTCTGGACAAAAATCCATACAAATATTTTTCAGAATGAACTTAAATCTATCTTCAGCAAGGGGTTTTGTGAAAATATCAGCCCATTGATGATCTGTATCAACAAAAGCTAAATTAATTACACCCTTCTGAACATAGTCTCTGATGAAGTGATGTTTAATTTCTATATGTTTTGCCTTAGAATGCAAGATTGGATTTTTTGACAAACATATAGCAGAAGTATTATCACAAAAGATAGAAAGATTACTCTCATAGATTTGATAATCTTCTAATTGACTCTTCATCCAGAGCATTTGAGTACAACATCCAGCAGCAGCAATGTATTCTGCCTCTGTAGTTGATAGTGCAATGGTAGGTTGCTTCTTGTTGTACCATGAGATCAGATGACTTCCAAGAAACTGACAGCTTCCAGAAGTGCTTTTACGTTCAACTCTGTCTCCAGCATAGTCAGCATCACAGAATCCAACTAATGAAAATTCATCAGATCTTCTGTAACACAAACCCATGTTAGCAGTACCTTTCAGATACCTTAGAATCCTCTTAACAGCTGTTAAGTGTGATTCTCTAGGATCTGATTGGAATCTAGCACATAAGCAGACACTAAACAGAATATCTGGTCTAGAAGCAGTCAAGTATAGAAGAGATCCTATCATACCTCTGTAGAGTTTTTGATCTACCTTCTTACTTACCTCTTCCTTACGTAGAGTGCTTGTAGGATGCATTGGAGTCTTTGCCATTTTGCTATCAACCATGTTGAACTTCTTTAGAAGCTCTTTAACATATTTGGTTTGATGTATGTAGGTGCATTCTGGAGTCTGATTGACTTGGATTCCCAAGAAGAATCTCAATTCTCCCATCATGCTCATTTCAAATTCTTCCTGCATACATTTAGCAAACTCCTTTCCAAGCGTAATATTTGTTGATCCAAAAATAATGTCATCTACATAAATTTGACAAATCAACAGATCTTTCTTAACAGTTTTACAGAATAGAGTTGTATCCACTTTTCCTCTGATAAAATTTTTCTTCAGAAGAAAGTTGCTCAACCTCTCATACCAAGCTCTGGGAGCTTGTTTTAATCCATAAAGGGATTTCTTTAATTTGAAAACATGATCTGGAAAATTTTCATTTTCAAAACCAGGAGGTTGGTGGACATATACTTCTTCTTCTATAATACCATTAAGAAAAGCACTTTTAACATCCATCTGATACAGAGTGATGTTATTCTGTGCAGCAAAAGAAATAAGAAGACGTATGGATTCTAACCTTGCCACTGGAGCATATGTCTCAGTGTAATCAATACCTTCTTGCTGACTGTATCCTTGAGCAACCAGTCTTGCCTTATTCCTTTCTACTTCTCCCTTTTCATTCAGCTTATTTCTGAATACCCATTTTGTTCCAATAATATTGAATCCTTTAGGTCTAGGAACCAGATCCCATACTTCATTTCTGGTGAATTGATTCAGCTCTTCTTGCATAGCTATAATCCATTCATTATCTTCCAGAGCCTCATCTACAGATGTTGGTTCTATTATTGACACTAAGCCAAATAAAGAAGATTCAGAAGTTCTGAGAAATGATCTTGTCCTTATTGGATCATCTTTCTTTCCAATTATCACATCTTCTGGATGAGAGGATTTGATTCTGGAAGAGGATCCTCTGACAGTTGGTCTTTCAGAAATTTGCAAGTTGTTTAGTTGGGAAGTCAAAGGTGTAGCATCTGGAGTTGCTTCAGATTCTTTGATATTTGCCTTTTCTGCCTCTGATCCTTCAGAGTCTGTGAGAATCACTTCTCTATCTGCAGAACTTTCAAACTGCTTTGGCTTTTCAGAGCCAAGCTTATCATCAAATCTAACATGAATAGATTCTTCAACAATCTGTGTTTCAGTATTGAATACTCTGTAGCCTTTAGAGCGTTCAGAATAACCAAGCATGAAACACTTCTGTGCTTTGGAATCAAACTTGTTCAGATTATCTTTAGTATTAAGCATATAACAAATACATCCAAAAGGATGAAAATAAGAAATGTTAGGCTTTCTGTTTCTCCACAATTCATAGGGAGTCTTTTCCAGAAGAGGTCTTACAGACACTCTGTTCTGAATATAACAAGCTGTGTTAATTGCTTCTGCCCAAAAATGTTTTGCCAGATTTGTCTCATTGATCATGGTTCTGGCCATCTCTTGCAATGTTCTATTTTTCCTCTCTACAACTCCATTTTGTTGTGGAGTTCTAGGGCAGGAGAAATCATGTGCAATGCCTTTTTCAGAAAAATATTTTTCAAAATGTTTATTTTCAAATTCTCCACCATGATCACTTCTGACTTTAATAATTTTGGAATCTTTTTCAGTCTGGACTTGATTGCAGAAGTCAAAGAACACAGAATGAGACTCATCCTTGTGTTTTAGAAACTTTACCCATGTCCATCTACTGTAGTCATCTACAATGACTAACCCATACTTCTTTCCTCTGATGGATGCAGTTTTCACTGGTCCAAACAGATCAATGTGAAGTAATTCCAATGGTCTGGAGGTAGACACAACATTTTTTTATTTAAAATGAGATTTTGAAAATTTACCTCTTTGACATGCTTCACACAGAGCATCTGAGTTGAACTTCAACTTAGGAAGTCCTCTGACCAGATTGAGTTTATTAATCTGAGATATACGTCTCATATTAATATTCCCCAATCTTCTATGCCAGACCCATTGCTCATCATTCACAGATAAGAGGCATTTTACATTTTGAACTTTAAGTTCTGAAAGGTTAATTTTATAAATGTTGTGTTTCCTCTTTCCACTGAATAGGATAGAGCCATCCTTTTGACATACAGCTTTGCAACATTTTTGATTAAAGATTATATCATAACCATTGTCACTTAATTGACTTATGGACAATAGATTATGTTTCAATCCTTCAACTAACAGAACATTAGTAATAGAGGGAAGCTTACCATTTCCAATAGTGCCAGATCCAATGATCTTGCCCTTCTGGTTCCCTCCAAACTTCACGTCCCCTCCAGATCTAAGTTCCGGGCTTTGGAACATAGACCTTTCTCCTGTCATGTGTCGTGAGCATCCAGAGTCCAGGTACCATGATTGGTGTCCTGACTTTGCTGCTAAGAACATCTGCAACAGGAATTATTTTGTCTTTAGGTACCCAGATCTTCTTGGGTCCTTTGGGGTTAGTTGGTTTGCAGGTTTGTCTAAACTTCTGTTTTGCAACATAATGTTTATTCTGACTTGCCTTTGGTTTAAACACATAAGTACTCTTCTCAGAGCTTGTGTGTTTAATGTCATTCAAGTGACCAAATTTGAATTGAGAGTACAGAGGTGTCTTCCTGATGAAAAGTTTGTCAACAGGTTTTGGATTGCTTCCAGATGAAGACTCATATCCAATGCCTCTTCTGTTGTTTCCACTAACACCATAGATCATGGAAGCCATCTTGCTTCTGTCTATGCTCTTAGTGAGAAACCTCTGAAAACTAGAGTCATATTTTTCTAAAATATTTTCACAAGACTTAGTTTCAGAATCAGATTCTTGTTGAGTTCTATCAAAGTCATTTTTGATTTTTAAATTTATTTCTTTCTGCTCAACAAGTTCTGTTTTCAGAAGATCAATCTCAGATTCAAGATTGCTTTTCAGCTTCTTGTATTTGAGTTTGATGTTGTTGTAACTTTTAAGAACTTCTGTTAAAACTTTAATGAGTTCTTCTTTGGTAAGTTTAGCCATTACCTCTTCTGCATCATCATCAGATTCTGATTCTGATTCATATCCAGAGGTACCTTCCTCTTGATCCTCTGTCCTGGCCATCAGTGCAACGTTTGCACATTCTTCTTCTGATTCAGAAGATGACTCACACTCATCTGAGTCATCCCATGTTGCCATCAGAACCTTTTTCTTCTTGTTGAACTTCTTCTTAGGTTTTTCTTTCAGAAGTTTAGGGCAGTCATTCTTGTAGTGCCCAGGTTCTTTGCACTCATAGCACACCACTTCTTTCTTGGCAGATCTTCTGTGACTAGAAGATTCCTTTCTGTTGTCAGATCTTCTGAAGTTGTTAAACTTCTTTCCCTTGTGCTTCCAGAGTTTGTTAATCCTTCTGGACAGCATGGACAACTCATCTTCTTCTTCAGAAGAAGATTCTTCAGAGCTTTCTTGAATAAGCTGCAAAGCTTTAGCAGTTTTGTTAGATTTTAAAGCTATGGATTTACCTTTATCTTTCTTCTGGGGTTCATCTTCCTCCAGCTCAATTTCATGGCTTCTCAAAGAACTGATAAGTTCTTCTAAGGAGATCTTGTTCAGATCTTTTGCCATCTTCAATGCAGTCACCATTGGTCTCCATCTGGTGGGAAGACTTCTGATGATTTTCTTGACATGATCTGACGTTGAGTAGCCCTTGTCCAGAACTTTCAGACCAGCTGTAAGAATCTGAAATCTAGAAAACATAGTTTCTACATTTTCAGAATCTTCCATTTTAAATGCCTCATACTTCTGTATGAGCGCCAGAGCCTTTGTCTCTTTAACCTGAGAGTTTCCCTCATGAGTCATTTTGAGTGATTCAAACATGTCATGAGCAGTATCTCTGTTAGTAATCTTCTCATACTCAGTATGAGAGATTGCATTAAGCAATATAGTTCTGGCTTTGTGGTGATTCTTGAAGTCTCTTTTCTGTACTTCAGTCATTGATTTTCTATCAATCTTTTTGCCATCCTCTCCAATAGGATGTTCATATCCATCAATGACCAAATCCCAAAGATCAGCATCATACCTAAGAAAAAAACTTTCTATTCTATCTTTCCAATAGTCAAATTTTTCTCCATCAAACATTGGAGGTTTGGTACTGATCCTATCCCTCTCTTCATATTTATTATTGATATTTGACATTGAATTATCAGCCATGATAACAAATAAATATATTGATCAAAGTATATCTCCTCTGGATCTTTACTGACACTGTTAAGTGATAGCACACTCAGAACCGGAGCTCTGATGCCAACTGAAGGTGAGATAATACTTAGAAGGGGGGGGGGGGGGGGGGGGTTGAATAAGTATGGAAAATTAATACTTGAGAATAATCACACAATTATTTTTATCCTGGTTCGTTAAACAACTACTCCAGTCCACCCTTCCAGAGTGATTTGCCTTTCTCAACAAGGACTTAATCCACTATTAAATCAAACTGATTACAATAGTATCACCTAAGAACTACAGTTCTTAGTCTTCTCAAGAGCTACTGATTCACACTGAATCCTCTTAAGGAATTTCCTTTACAAACAATGTAAATTAAGTACAAGAGTTTTTAATGCTTCTATAAAGCTATAATCACAACAGTGATTTTTCTCTTAAGTTTTAAGTACAATAAGATTCTATGATGAATAAGAATGAGAGCTTATAGAATATTGTGATTTCTTTTCAGCAAGCGTGTAACTGAAGAATGAAGTGAGGAACTCCTTTTATAGGCAGCTGAATCAAGCACGTTGAAAAGAGAGTCCAAAAGGTCTGAGCCTTTTTGTCTTCACATGTACTGACCATTCCTTGAAATAGATGGCACAGATAAATCCTTTTTGTCTGTGTAAGTGTGTCTAGCACAAATAAGGAAAGAGACATTGAATAGTTCCAACGGATATATTCTTGAAAACACTTCTTCAGTTTCAGCAAGTTCTTCAGAGTCTGAATGGATCAGAGTCTTCTGATGAGTTTCAGAACTATGCTGTATCAGAGTCTTCTGCAACGTGTGTGCTTCTAGCGTGTTGATCATCAGAGCATTTTGACACAGAACTTCAGTACTTGGCAGCGTAAGTACATTCAGAAACTTCCGTAGACTAATGCTTTGAAAAACTCTTCAATCAATATTCTTCTATACTTCTGATGCTTCAGCTTCAGATGCTTCTGATTATCTTCAGATGCTTCTGACTATCTTCAGATGCCTCTGACTCAGAATGTTCTGGAGCTTCTTGCTTCAGATCCTTCTGGAGACTACGCTCAGGATCTTCTGTAAGGAGCAAGCAGATTCTTCTGTAAGGTGCATCTGGCGCTTCAGAGTCAGAATAGCTTCTTGTATTCAAGGCAGATTTGCTTCTAGAGAGTTAATATAATTTTAATCTGCAGTAAAACTCTCAAACAAATTTTAGAGTATATAATTCTTAAATATAAATTTCCTAACAGTTATCATCAAAACAAAGAGTAATTATTAAGAACCAATCTGTGTTCTAACAAGTTACACTTACTGCAGAGTGTAGCGCTATTATTCAAAACCACATGCCTCCTAAATTAAAAGACCCAGGTAGTTTCTCCATACCCTGCGTCATAGGAAAGTTCGTAATAGACAAAGCTCTATGCGATTTAGGAGCCAGTATCAGTGTTATGCCCTTATCTATATGCAAAAAGCTGAATATGGGAGACCTCAGACCAACCAAAATGTCCGTACAATTAGCTGACAGATCAGTAAAATACCCAGTCGGAATACTGGAAAACGTTCCAGTACGCATAGGACAATTCTACATTCCAACCGACTTCATAATCATGGACATCAAGGAGGACACTGTAACCCCAATTATCCTAGGAAGACCATTCCTAGCTACAGCCGGAGCGATTATAGACGTGAAGAAAGGAAGGCTAACATTCGAAGTAGGAGAAGAAAAGATAGAGTTCATTCTCACCAAGTTCTTACAAGCACCAGCAATAGACGATACCTGCTATTTAGTGGACGAAATTGACGAATGCATAAGAGAACTTGAAAATGAAGAGACCACGTATTCAGAAATAATAAAGATTCAAATACCCGATATTTCTGAAGACGATAATTGGCGTAAACCGTATAAAGACGACAGCCTAAGCGAAAGCTTAGCACTGACCCCAAACCATATGCCAGGTCCGAAAAACCCATCTTTAGAACTTAAAACACTACCCAAAAACTTTAGATATGAATTTCTAAACGATGAACTAAAAAGACCAGTGATAGTCAACGCCGACTTAGGACAACCAGAAACTGAAAAGCTATTAGAAGTCCTAAAGAAGTACCCCACCGCGTTAGGCTATAACATAAGTGATCTAAAAGGTATAAGCCCTTCGATCTGTATGCATCGAATTACAATAGAGGAAGACTCTAAAACCTCTCGAGAGAATCAGAGGAGACTGAACCCCATCCTGAGCACTGTAGTCAGAGATGAAGTAAAGAAATTGCTAGATGCAGGAATCATCTATCCGATCTCCGATAGTGAATGGGTCAGCCCAGTTCATGTCGTACCAAAGAAAGGAGGAGTCACAGTAGTTAAAAACAAAAAAGGCGAATCAATAACAAAAAGAGTCGTGACTGGAAGCAGGATGTGCATTGACTATAGAAAGCTTAACAAGGCTACACGCAAAGATCACTTTCCGTTACCCTTCATAGACCAAATGTTGGAAAGATTAGCCAAACATTCATATTTCTGCTATCTAGATGGTTACTCAGGATTCTTCCAAATTCCCATCCATCCTGATGACCAAGAAAAGACTACATTCACCTGTCCTTATGGTACTTTTGCTTACCGCCGAATGCCATTCGGACTCTGTAATGCTCCAGCAACCTTCCAAAGATGCATGATGACAATCTTCGCAGATTTCATAGACAACATCATGGAAGTATTTATGGACGATTTCTCGGTATATGGACAAAGTTTCGAAGGATGCCTACAAAACTTAGAAATGGTACTAGAACGTTGTGTAAAAGTAAACCTCGTCCTAAATTGGAAGAAATGCCATTTTATGGTCCGACAAGGAATAGTTCTAGGACACGTCATATCAGATAGAGGAATTGAGGTAGACAAAGCTAAAATAGAGATTATAAAAGATCTCCAACCTCCAAAATCCGTACGAGAAATACGGAGTTTTCTAGGACATGTCGGTTTCTACAGAAGATTTATAAAAGATTTTTCGAAAATCACAAAACCTCTGACCGGCCTGTTGATGAAAGATGTTGAGTTCGTCTTCGACGACGAATGTCTAAAAGCATTCGAAACATTGAAATCAGCCCTTATCACCGCACTAATCATGCAACCACCCGATTGGCGACTACCGTTCGAAATCATGTACGATGCGAGTGATTATGCTGTAGGCGCAGTTCTAGGACAAAGGAAGGACAAGAAACTCCATGCTATCTACTACGCCAGTAGAACCTTAGATCCTGCCCAAATGAACTACGCTACCACAGAAAAGGAACTTCTAGCAGTTATATTTGCGCTTGACAAATTCCGTTCTTACTTAGTAGGAGCAAAAATTATCATATACACAGACCACGCTGCCATAAGGTGCCTAATAAGCAAAAAGGATGCCAAACCAAGACTATTGAGATGGATCCTGTTATTACAAGAGTTTGACTTAGAAATCAAAGATAAGAAAGGAACTGAGAACGTTGTTGCAGATCACTTATCCCGAATAGAAGGCATCAAACACGAAGCAGTACCGATAAATGACGATTTCCCGTACGAACGTCTGATAGCCAAATTAGAAAGTGACACACCCAATTCAATCTCGGAAGATCCAGAATTCAAAAAAGCCGTAGAAGCCGTCTATGCCCAAGTCACATTACCTTGGTATGCTGACATCGTTAATTACCTCGCTGCGGGCGTGCTTCCACCGGATCTTACTTATCAGCAAAAGAAGAAATTCTTCCATGATCTGAAACACTATTATTGGGACGAACCTCTACTCTTCAAGAAAGGGGCCGACAACATATATCGTCGCTGTGTCCCAGAGGAAGAAATAGAAAATATTATTTCCCAATGCCACTCAGCACCATACGGTGGTCATGCTAGTACATCCAAGACATGCGCTAAGATTCTCCAAGCCGGCTTATTCTGGCCTAATCTCTGGAAAGACGTTCACATCGCTGTGCAAAAGTGCGATCGATGCCAACGAGCTGGCAACATCTCACGACGCGATGAAATGCCTCAGAAAGGAATCTTAGAGGTAGAAATCTTCGACGTCTGGGGAATAGATTTCATGGGACCTTTTCCACCTTCTTTTGGTAATAACTACATACTCGTCGTTGTCGATTACGTGTCTAAATGGATAGAAGCCATAGCTGCTCCAACAAACGACGCACGAGTAGTAATCAAACTCTTCAAAAACACAATCTTTCCTAGATTCGGTGTACCGAGACTCGTCATTAGTGACGGCAGATCTCACTTCATATCGCGAATATTCGATAAACTTCTCTCTAAATATGGAGTCCGACACCGAGTAGCTACGCCTTATCATCCGCAAACTAGCGGACAAGTAGAGGTCTCGAACAGAGAAATAAAACAGATCTTGGAAAAGACCGTCGCTACCTCAAGGAAAGATTGGTCGTCAAAGCTACAAGAAGCTTTATGGGCTTATAGGACCGCATTTAAGACACCAATAGGTACTACCTGTTGCACCCTAAAATTTGCCCAACCTCATTCACTTAGTTTATGTTTCATTATCATTAGCATTTGCATATAGAGTCATGTACATAGACTAACCATCTGCATAGCATGAGCATAGCAAGTCATTCAACAGGGGACCAATCATTATTCTCATCTCTAGAGGCCTATCAAGAGGTTATTATCCTAATTCTATCTCATTCAAGTCATCAGGAAAGAATTTGAAAGCAAAGAGTTCAGCAGATCAAGCCTTGAGTCCATCTCCTAGCTGAGGGTATCTGAGGGTCAACAAGAGGGTTGTGAGCTGTGGATTGAAGGCATGGAGAGCATCTAGACCTTATGAGAGACTTAGAAAGTCATTTGGAGAAGGAGAAAAGTCATTGATGAGAGCACAAGAGCTACAATTGAAGACAGTCAACTAGGGTTTCATCTGGGTCAACCCTAGGTCAACCCTAGGTCAATTGACTGACTTAAGAGGGCATTCAAGTCTAGTGGAGAGATGTGGGGATCAACATTGGACATATGAAGAAGGATATGGAGATATGACAAGGAGAATTCAAGAGAAATCAAGGAGAAGAGGAGTTTCTAAATTAGGGTTTCTGTGTAAAATCCCCTAGTTTAGGTCAAATTTCCAAGCAAGATAAGTCAAAATTCTAGCTTCAAATGGCTCCTTGGCCAACATGAAACTTGTAGAGGATCTCAAGACCTTTAATTTGAGTGGTGGAAGACCTCAAGGAGATTTATAGAACTCAAGTTATGGTCCTTACAAGTTACAGGTCATCTGGGGTATCTGAATTTTTGTCTGTGAAAGTGACTTGACTTCCAAGCAATTTTTACCCCTCAAGGAGATTTCAAATGAATTCTTGGTCAACATAAGAATTGTTCCTCATTGTCTTATCTTTCTAGAATGGTGTGGCATGCCTTCATATGATGTGTAGAACTCAACTTATGGTCTTGGCAAGCAAAGGGTATTTTGGGCATTTGTGAATTACAGGTCATTTTAACCTATACCCAAAACTCATACAAGGAGGCCTCAAATGGAAAAACTTACAACATCAAACTTGCTCCAAATGGGATTTTAAGTCTAGAAAGAAGGTCACAAATTGTTGGAGAAGCTCATAGCATGGAGTTGAATAATTGGTCAAAATATGAACTAAAATGGCTTATAAAGTGAATAAATTCAAGATGGAAAATGGTTTGGGAGATTTCTAAGTCCAAATGGAGACTTCCAATATATGATTTTGAATGGAAAAACAATTCTAAGAACAATGGTTCAAACACTTTTTTGAGTTTAGAAGGAAAAAAAGAAGTTATCTTTGGTTACTTGTAATTGAAGAAACATGACCAAAATGGATCAAAGTTGGAAAACAAGGGAATGTGCAAGATGGATCTAGAATGTACCATTGGGGTCTATATATTCATGAAATGAGAATTTGGCAAGGGTTGGCTTCATTTGCACCAAGAATTCCACAAATTTCTCTCATACTTTTTCATTGAAGTTTTCATTCCAATCTCACAAAACCTTCACCAATTCTCATCTACATCAATTCAATCTTGTTCAATCATCATCATAGATCATCATCCAATCAAGGATCAAGTGATTATCATCCATTTTCGAGCATCTTTTTCATCAACATCAAAATCACAATCTCAAGTGGACAGCATAATTCAAGCAAAGAATCAACAAGGAATTGCATACAGAATCACATACATCAAGGATTGATCAAGATCCAACACCTAGAAGCCTCAGATCCTCAATCTCCATAGCTGTTTTCAAGGTTTCACACTAGGTAAGTTTTCATTCAAACTGCTTGATCTAGTTAGTTTGGCATGTTGTTGTTAGTGTAGATGCAATCTAGGTGGTTAGGAGAACAAGTAGGATGAATTTGGAGAGGTTTGGTGATGGTTGTTAACAGGTGCAACAAACTGTTAGTGCTTGAATCTCTTGGATTAATGCATTAGAATGTTAGTTTGATTGATCAGATTAATCACCATTAGTTGTAGGTTAGTTTAGGTTAAGTTTGATGGAGAATTATCATGATGCATATCAGTGTATATCCATGGTGACCAGACCTTGGCTTGATCAGATTTGTTGTTGTGATGAGTTTCAAGGCAAGTCAGTGCCATAGACGTGTAGAGGGAGAGTTGTAGAATAATTTTCATGTTCACATCGTGGGGATTCATTGCGTGTAGAGTGAGAGCAGCTTGGTGTAATCCTGCTCGTGCATGGAGGTGTAATGGCGAAACCCTAAGTTCAGTTGAATAGAGGAAGAAGACGAAATCGTGGCCTTCCATTTTGAGTAGGACCTTTGACTATTAGGGTGATCGTGTGGTTCACATTCAATCTGATTTATGGAGGGAATTGACCTGGGTGCCAAAACGCACCGTTTCATTAATTGAAACGGGCGGGCCTCAGGATGTTATGCTATCCCCACCCCCAGCTTTCAGGCCCAAACCAATTGCAACGTGATTTCCATTCTATTCTCACCCCCCAGCGTATGTTTTTATTGTCCCTAATTCTGAGTAATTCTGGGCCTTGTCCAAAACGCTACCAACACCCCCTTTTGTTGGCCCATTGTGATTTTTAACTGCGCGTGGTTACTATTCTAACCCCCCTCCCTCATTTTAATTCATTTAATTTTCTTAATTCATTTTAATTTTTACCAATTTTCATTAATTCATAATAAATTCATAGAAAATGCTTTTTATTCATTCTTTTTACATCTTTTTCATTAAAATGTCTAGAAAATTTTCATCAAATAAAATTTCATTTTTATTTTTATTTCATATTTTCTTCATATTTTCTAAATAAATGTCATATTAAATAGATTCATTTCATGCATCATTTTAATGATTTTTGTTCTCTTACATGCTTTAATATTTTTTGTTCATTCTTTTTATATTGTTTAGATGAGATATTCAACTTATAGAAATGTTTTAGTTCCCATTTTTAGAGATTAATTTTAGGTGATTAAAATAGGTTTGAACATCATGAACAAAACTAGGGTTTTAGGTGACAACTTAAGAAGTTTGATTTCATTTCTCTTAGGACTTAGGGTTTGAATAGATTAGTTATGGGACTATAGGGGCTATGGGTAGTTATCAGATCCCTTAGAAAAAAGTTAGGATTCCCCTACTGCTATTAATACTGTCTGTATATCTGTTGTCTGGTGTGGTGTGCCCTCTGGGGATTACTGCTTGCTTGTTTGGGTATTGGGTTTGTCTGGGGCCCTGGGGAAGCTGAAGATTTGTGAAGATGAAGACCATTGGAGATCCAGAGATTGAAGATCAACTGTCAGAGTTGAGGAGGAGTTTTTTGCTAGCAGCTGCTGAGGAGGCTAGGGTTTAGGAGCTAGGCAGAGCTCTAGACTAGAAAGATTGTTTCTCAAACATGGACTGCCTTGTCTGCATCCATCCTTCTCTGTGATTCAGAGTCTCTCTAAGACACTCACCCCCTTCCCTTGGAAGGCTTGGTGATAGTGTCTATGAGATAGAACTCTTGAGAGAAAATGTCTCTTGTGTTAGAAGCAGTTTGCTCACCACCTTTGGTAGTCGACTGATTGCTTAACACCCAATTCACTCTTGTGACTGATCCCTCATCCTGGAGGTTTGAGCTTGAAGAAAAGCCATTGCAGATAGAAGACTGATGATCAAAGCCCTTACCTGAAGGCCATGAAGATGGATTGATGCTTGTTGAAGCCTGTAACTGATTGGAGATTACTTGAAGCCAGATGTTGATTCAGAGCTGCTGATGCTGTTTCTTTTGCTGTTGTATTTCATTTCTGATGTATTGATTGGTTTTCTGGACTGTATTGTTTGCCGTTTACCCTGCTGGGTTGAAAGTGAAGTCTGTTCACTTTTGCCTATTATTTTCTAGGTTCGAGGTTGAGTGGGACTCCCTTGCCTCGCTTGTGCTGTTGCATCCATGCATTTTACTGCTTTATTATATCTGGTATTATTTCTGTTTCTGCCTATCCCGTAGGATCTCTGTTTCTCTCTGTGCAAGAGAGGAGCATGATAGACATTAGGTCTTAACCCATGCATGATAACATTAGGTTAGTCTGTTTCCCTTCGCAACCGTAGGTTAGAGTTCTGTCTCTTCTTTCTCAAAACAAACAGAAAATACAATAAAATTTCAAACACAATAAAAGACACTTCTTCCGTAAAAGAATGTAAACTCATCAAGACGTCATTTTTGTCCGCCGGGACTGTTAATCAGAAAAACCTTTTTCAGAAGGAATAAAATCAATCAAGACAGACTTGTGTCGTACGTGGCCCGAACTACGTTTGCTCTGATCTTCCATGCTGTGTGGAAGTACGTAGGCATAGGATGCGATATCCTAGCGAGCAACCTTCCCCTCCTTTCCCGTAGGTAGGCGAACTACGTTGACTCTGATTTCTCGTTCCAGACGGGAATACGTAGGCATAAAGTGCGATACTTTGCCGAGTCATTTTTATTTTCATTTTATTTTCTTTTTAACCCCAGACCTTTAGCGTAGATAGAATAACAATCCATACCCGAAAACAAGCGTGGATCCCGTCGAGTACGACGGACGTGAGGGGTGTTAATACCTTCCCCTTGCGTAACCGACTCCCGAACCCAGGCTATGGTTGCGATGACCATACCTTTCCCGTGTTGTGCGAGGTTTACTCTGAGCGTTTCCTTTCCCTCCCGTGGGATAAATAACGCACGGTGGCGACTCTTCTGTTCAGCCGGCGCCGATTTTCGCAGTAGCGACAGCTGGCGACTCTGCTGGGGATCCAACGTCCCCTGGCTGCTAAGGACTGCGATGGTTCTTATGCATTTGGGATCCAACGTCCCTTGAGAGAGTCAATCCTAACGCTTGTTTTCCCGTCGAGGATTTTGTATGGAGTTATTGTATATTTCTAACCTTGTATTTTCAGCTTTATATATTGATTATTATTGCCGTATTGGGGTGTGACGGGTGTTCTGATATTGAGTGAGAAGCCGGACCTGGGCTTGAGTGCACCTAGAATTAGAGTAGAAATTAGTGGGCGCCCGCTTGCTTTGCTTGCTTTGGTGTCCCATGAAATCTACACTCAGACGAGGTTCCTCTGGTTGGCCTCCTACCCCTTCCTTTGGTTGGCGTGGGTTGCTGGTTAGTTGGATTGTCGACTCTGGGGACCGATCATTTGGAAGTTGGCTAAGTGAGGCCTCTTCAGGAATTGATGATGCCACTCCTTCTGGGAATCGTATCATCAACCCTGAAAGTCTGTGACGCCGACGACCGCATAGGATGCCGTACCTTGTGCCAGTTATAGGACCACCCACCTGTGAGGGGATTCAGGGTTATGCAGGTAACCAGACCTTCAGATACCGGTTGTTTCTTGGTCAGAGATCCTGATTATTTATGGAGAGTTATGAGGTCTGTCAGAGACCATTTGGAGATGTGTTCTGAGGTCTGTCAGAGACCAGTTGGAGAGCTATGAGGTCTGTCAGAGACCAATTATGGATGTGATTTGAGGTCTATCAGAGACCAGTGAGTTATGGTTTGAGGTCTGTCAGAGACCAGTGTTGAAGTTTTATTTTAGGTCTATCTGAGACCAGGGTTTGATGACTTCTGGATGGTCTATCTGAGACCTTTCTTGATTGGGTTTAGGCTATTCAGCTGCAGCTTTGGTCCCTGTTGAATGTTACTTGCATTGCATTGCCTGCATATCCATTACCATTTGCATTTCACTAACGTGTGTCTGTGCTGCAGGTGCATTTGCATTTCCCTAGTTCTAGTGCCCAGACTTCTGAGTGTTTGATCATGACTAGCTTAAGGAGAACGGTTGCTTACAAGTTGCCTACGCCAGATATTGTTCCTTTACTGGGGTTGATCTCTCTTGCTGATGAGAGTGTTCGTAGGAGTTTCCGGATGAGCTATGGTAGATTATTGAGATTGGTGTGCAAACCTACAGAGGTAGAGTTAGATGGGCTGTATGCTTTGATGCAATTCTACGACCCTGCTTTGAGGTGTTTCACGTTCTCTGACTTTATTATGGGACCAACCCTGGAGGAATACGCTGAGTATGTTGAGCTGCCCGTGCAGAACCAGGTTCCATTCATTCATTATGACGCCAAACCTAAGCCGGAGGAATTGGCGAAAGCCTTGCATATTGATGCTTCTGAACTTGTGACTACTGTTTCCCGTGGAGTTCCAGGCTTCTCATTTCAGTTCTTAGTTGGTAAAGCCCAAGAGTACGCCAAGAATGGGTGCTGGGTTGCTTTCAATGCTGTGTTGGCTCTGTGCATTTATGGCATAGTTTTATTCCCCAATATACCGGATTTTGTGGACTTCGATGCTTTCTACTTGTTCGCCGCTGGTAATCCTGTACCTACCTTACTCGGAGATCTCTACCACTCACTGCATTATAAGAATGAGAAGGGAAGAGGGAAGAATGTTCATCTGTGTGTGCCCTTGTTGAGTATGTGGTTTGAGAGTCACCTTCCTAAGAGAGGACCTGCTGCAGAGACTACAGTTCCAGGTGGTTGGCCGGAGCGCCTGATGAGGCTATCGTCGGAAGATATGGAGTGGTTTGATAGAGACCTGTTGGGATCTGAGCTCATCTTCAGTTGTTCCGGTTACCCTAATGTGCCGCTGATAGGGAGAAAAGGGTGTATCAATTACAACCCTTCTCTACTCATTTGCCAGTTCGGATATGCGCTGAAGAATCCACCTCAGGAGGAAGAAGTACAGGAATCTCTGTACTTCACCGGAGAAGTGAAAGGGGAGTTATTAGCCAAGTTGCAACATGCCTGGACACGTATTAACCGCAAAGGGAAGCCGCTGTTAGGAAAGAATGACTGTCAGGCCTATGCACCTTATAGGGCTTGGATTCAGGAGAGAGCTAGTCAGTTGAAGATGCCGTTTCCAGATGCACCAATTCTTGCTCCCGTTCCGGTAGCAGAGCCAACTACTGTTTCTAAGGAAGTATATGAACAGGTTGTGAGGGAGAAAGAAGCCTTGATAAAGATTAACGAAGGGTTAGAGCAAGAGTTAGCCCAGGCCCGCAGTGAGAAAAACAAGGCCGTATATGCTTTCCAGCAACAGATCGAGCTGATGAACAGGTTAGGGGCTGAGTTGACTGAGGAAAAGAAAAAGCGCGAACGTCTGGGGCAAGAGTTCAGAAGTTCCCATGACATGCTGGAAGCCAAAAAGAAAGCGCTTGACGCAGCACACCGAGAGATATCTTCTTGCAACAAGACTTGGAATGCTACTCTCACTAACAACAAGAAGAGGGAAGATAAGCTGAAGCAGCAAATTTCCGACCTCGAGGAGAAGTTGAAGTCTAGCATCAAGAAGTGTGAGGAAGAAGTGATGACCCGGTATAGTGTCCAGCATGCACTGAACAAGGCGATCAAATCCAGAGATGAAGCAGTGTCTCAGAAGCGAAAGTTAGAAGATTGCTTCGGAGAAGCAACGTGGGAAGAAACTGCTGAAGATGTACGCCGTGTCCTTAAGAAGAGAAACCAGCTTGTTGAAGGGCTGCTCGATCGACCAAGCCATCCGGAGACCAAGAAGTTGATAGAGGAGTACCAGGCTTTTGGGAGGACTTGATCATTTCACGTAGTTATTTGTATGCTTTATTTGCATAGTGCTGACCATCACCAGGATTGTTGGTTGAGGTCATGCCTTCTTTGTACTCTCAGTGATATTGTATGATTCAGCTCCGATATACGAGGCTTTCTATGATTCAGTTCCGATATTCCTATTGTCAGCACTGTCACTGCACCGGCACCTTCGCACTAGAACTGGGGGGGAATGAACTTCCCTAATGCGCAGACACATTGCATTGCATTCATGCTCATATTGCATTACAGGTAATCTTTGAATGGTGCCTTATTCCCTGCTCTGTACCAGGTACTTAACAGGATTCCAGATCAACATCCGCACCGCTATTCTACACGCTCCAACTGTCGGAAAGTCATGGACCAAATTCAGAACGAGATGCAGGATGTGCGCGAGAAGCTCGCCCTCTTCATGCAAACCATGGAAGCTATAGCAAAAGGGCAAGAGAATTTGCAGGCCATGGTCCAGCCTCTGTTGGCTCGCAACGCTGGTCATGGTAATGACGATCATCAGTCTGTCCGGGTTGATACTGCTCATGGAGACGGCACTCCCACGCCAGTGGCTCCGCCTGTCGTCAATATGACTGCTGCTAACGTCAACAACGCTACCGCTGCTGTGAATGGTAACGTCGGAGTGGGGAATGAGACTGCTGTCCATAATGCTGGGCTGGGTGATGTCAATTTGGGAGATAATCTCGGAGGCAATGGCTTTGTCAATACTGGGTTCGGATTTAACGATCAGGGATTCGACAACACCGGCAAGTATGGCTTTAATGCTCAAGGCTTTGGGCAAGATGGTTATGGTATGGTCAATCAGGGTTACGGAGGCTTTGGAAACGGAAATGGTACTGGATTTGTGGGTTTTGGTCCTGCTGGAGGTGTTCAAGGGTACGGCAACAGAGGCCGAGGTCCCGGGATGAACCAGATCAGAGCTGGACGTAATAATGCGTATGATGGGTACGGGGCTGGAAACGGTATGTGGCAAGAGGATCAACAGGAGGACGCCTTCTCTGGAGGAGGTTTTGAAGGGCCGATGGATGATTCTCAAAAGATTAGAATGCTGGAAGAGCAAATGAAGGGAGTCCTAAATCAAAGCGCTGTGGGTCTGGACATGGCAACTATGGGATTGGTACCTGGCTTGAGGGTGCCAATTAAATTCAAGGCGCCTGCGTTCGATAAGTACAAAGGAGACACGTGTCCGAAAGTGCATGTACGAGCTTATTACAGAAAGATGTCTGCATACTCCACTGACGAAAGAATGCTCATGCATTTCTTTCAGGATAGTCTATCGGGTCCTTCCCTAGAGTGGTACATGGGGCTGGAGCCGACTGATATCAAGACTTGGAAGCAATTAGCGGAGGCATTTGTAGCCCATTACAAGTATAACAGCGACCTGGCGCCCAATCGGGTCCAGTTGGCCGGGCTTTCGCAGAAGAAGGGGGAGAGTTTTAAAGAGTACGCACAAAGGTGGCGCGATATGGCTGCCAGGGTCCGTCCTCCTGTGGAAGATAAAGAAATGAACGATATGTTTGTCGGCACATTCACCGGGTTGTTTCATGATATGCTGTTTCATACGTCTCTGGCCAGTTTTTCAGACCTGATTTTGATGGGGGAAAAGATTGAGCGTAATATTAAGCAAGGAAAGTTCCAAGTCGAGGAATCAGCTGCATCTGGCAGTAATAAGAAAGCTTATGGTGGGCGCCGTCAGGGCGAAGCTAGCGCGGTATTTGGAGGCCGAGGCCGAGGCCGAGGCAGGGGAAGAAGTCAATATCGTCAGCCGCCGCAGGTGTCGAGTGTTACAATCCCCTATCAGCAACAACCAATCCAGCAACAACAACCGGTTCAGCGGCAACCAATGCCACAGCAGCAGCAGCCTCAGCAGGGGGCACAGCAGGCTCAGCGAAGATTCCAGGGTGGCAAGCCGAGAAGAGTATTTGAGAAGCCTCCCTCTAACTATGCTGATTTATTGCAGACATTGTTGGGATTGAATCTGGTGGAGAAAAGAACCTTGGCACCGATAACGGGAACTCCCCCATTCGGCTATGATGCAAATAGGCACTGCGAGTTTCATTCTGGGGCCCCGGGCCACGATATAGAAGGTTGTCATGCTTTTAAGCACGTTGTGCAGGATCTTTTGGACAACAAGTCTATCAATTTCGGAACGACAGTTCCGAATATAGTCCAGAAACCCATGCCCAATCATGGGGCCAACGCCGTGCTGACTGAGGAAGGTCTGAATCTTATTATGAATGTTGAGGATTTAAAGACGCCGCTGAGCGAAATAAAGAGCCGACTGTTGCAAGGAGGTGTTTACCCAGGATGTAACGAGTACTGTTTAGATTGTTGGGCCCTGGCTGGGGGGTGTGAGGATTTGAAGAAAGGCATTCAGGCCTTAATTGATGATGGTATATTGCAGTTTGATAGGACGGCAATTGACGAGCCCGCAGGGGCAGTAGTGGATAATCGGAGTGATGTGGCCACAGTGACAATTCCTCGGAAGACGATCACTATTGCGGCACCAGCTCAGCGACCACCGTTTATCATAACTAAAGCCGGGCCAATTCCGTATGAGAACACGAAAGCGGTCCCATGGTCATATGGGCTAGAGGTGTATTGCGACGGGATAAAGATCGATATCAACAAGCAGTCAGCGGAGGTTGTGGATAATGTTGTTGGCTCAGGAGGCATGACGAGGAGTGGCAGGATCTTTATATCTCCTGAAGTGGAGGCCGAAAGGCTAGCGAAAGGAAAAGGGAAAGCGGTGGAGAATGTTCCGGTTCAAGCAAATGAAAAAGAAGCAGCATCTAAGGATGTAGAGGAATTCATGCGCTTAATTCGGAAAAGTGATTATAAAATTGTGGAGCATCTGCAGCAGACACCGTCCAAAATATCTATCTTGTCATTGCTGTTGTGTTCGGAAGCTCACCGAAATGCTTTGCTGAAAGTCCTGGACACTTCTTTTGTACCCCAGGACGTCTCTGTAAATCAGCTAGAAGGAGTATTGGCACATGTAAATGCGGGCCACAGTCTTGGCTTTACTGATTTTGACTTGACTCCGAAAGGAAGGGATCATAATATGGCATTACATGTATCTGTTGAGTGTAGGGGATCAACAATGTCGCACGTATTGGTTGACACTGGATCGTCTTTGAATGTGCTGCCTAAGAAGGCGATGATGAAGCTGGATGTTCGAGGAATTTTGTGCACACCCAGCGATTTGGTAGTCAGAGCATTTGACGGCACGCGTAGAACAGTCTTCGGATCGATTACTTTGCCTCTGCAAGTGGGGCCGGAAGTGTTTGCAATGGAGTTTTATATCATGGATATACAGCCTGCGTACAGCTGCTTGCTGGGAAGACCTTGGATTCACGGGGCAGGGGCAGTCACGTCTACCCTGCATCAGAAGTTAAAGTATATGGTCGGAGACAGTGTAGTCACCGTGTGCGGAGAAGAAGACATCCTGGTCAGCCATCTATCTTCGTTTAAATATGTGGAAGTCGATGGGGAGATCCACGAGACGCCATGCCAGGCATTCGAAGGTTTGCGCATAAAGGACAAGAGTCCCGGGCCAAGCAAAGTGCCAGAGATAGCTGTCTCATCGTATAAAGAAGCTCAAGCGCTAGTGAAAGCAGGAGAAGTCAAGGGCTGGGGCAAAGTGTTGGACATTCCGGTGAAAATGGACCGGTTCGGACTGGGGTACCGACCGTCGTCATCAATTCCTTCTGTGGGGGCCCCTCATTTCAGAAAATCAATCACCATCTCTGCCAGTGGAGTATGTCATGAAGCTGTCAATGCTGCCTCAGAGTCTGATGAAGGAGACAGCGACTGTGATATGGATGCCTGGATTCAGCCAAGCACGCCAGGGCAAGGACTGTGCAACTGGTCTATTCAGGAGCTTGTTCCTGTGACTTTTAAACAGTAATGCTTTGCTTTATTAATTGTTGAATAATCTGATGTCTTGCCCGGGGCATCAGGATTTGCTTAGGGCTGTGTTGTTATAAACATTGCGCGTTAATCATTAAATAAATGGCGTTTTTTCATGTGCAAATACTGTAATCCCTGTCTTTCTTGTTTTATATTTTTCAATAAGATGGCAACGTGGTTATTCGCTTTATACGCATTTTGAAGCACTTAACCATTCCTTTTGCAGGATAACATTTTCAGATGACATCCTTGAGCCACCTATGACTCGTCCCGACTTCGAGCATCCGGTATTCCAGACCGAAGAAGAGGTTGTCGAAGATAGCGACGTTCCTGAAGAACTGTCTTGGTTAGTGAAACAAGAGGAAAGAGCCATTCTGCCTCACGACGAGGTTATCGAGATTATCAATTTGGGGTCGGAAGGGGTTGAGAAGAATATTCGTATTGGAGCCGCATTGCAGAGTGATATCAAGCGAAGACTGGTTGAAATGCTCCGAGAGTATAATGATGTATTCGCTTGGTCATATGAAGATATGCCAGGGCTCGATACTGATATGGTTGTGCATCGCCTGCCACTGAAAGAAGATTGCCCGCCGGTCAAACAAAAACTTCGCAGAACTCGACCAGATATGGCAATGAAGATCAAAGAGGAGGTTCAGAAACAGTGGGACGCTGGTTTCCTGGCTGTGACGAAGTATCCCTCATGGGTTGCTAACATCGTACTAGTGCCAAAGAAAGATGGCAAGGTTCGAATGTGCGTGGATTATAGAGATTTGAATAAAGCAAGCCCAAAAGACGATTTTCCACTTCCTCATATTGACGTGTTAGTTGATAATACTGCTCAGTACTCCGTATTCTCCTTCATGGATGGCTTTTCAGGCTATAATCAAATTAAAATGGCGCCAGAGGATATGGAGAAGACTACTTTCATAACGCCATGGGGAACATTTTGCTACAAAGTGATGCCCTTTGGTTTGAAAAATGCTGGGGCAACATATCAGCGTGCGATGACGACTCTTTTTCATGACATGATGCATAGAGAGATCGAAGTTTATGTTGACGATATGATTGCCAAATCCCAGACGGAGGAAGAGCATCTGGTGAATCTGTTGAAGTTGTTTAAAAGGCTTAGGAAGTTCAGGCTGAGGTTGAACCCTAACAAATGCACCTTCGGGGTGAGATCGGGTAAGCTCCTGGGGTTTATCGTAAGCGAAAGAGGAATAGAGGTCGATCCTGCTAAAATAAAAGCGATTCAAGAAATGCCGACGCCTAAAACAGAGAAAGAGGTGCGCGGGTTTTTAGGGAGATTGAACTACATTGCTCGGTTCATATCTCACCTAACGGCCACGTGTGAACCATTATTCAAGCTCTTGAAGAAAGATCAAGCTGTAACGTGGAACGATAATTGTCAAAAGGCGTTCGACAAAATAAAGAAGTATCTGCAGGAGCCTCCTATTTTGATACCCCCGGTGGCAGGGAGACCCTTGATAATGTATTTGACGGTTCTTGAGGGAAGCATGGGCTGTGTTCTCGGTCAACACGACGAGACAGGGAGAAAAGAGCATGCGATCTACTACTTGAGTAAGAAATTTACAGATTGTGAATCTCGATACTCAATGCTGGAGAAAACTTGTTGCGCGCTAGCCTAGGCCGCCAAGCGTTTGAGGCAGTACATGCTGAATCATACAACCATGCTCATCTCAAAGATGGATCCAATCAAATATATATTCGAAAAGCAGGCGTTGTCAGGTAGAATTGCCCGGTGGCAGATGGTCTTGACTGAATATGATATTCAATACGTCTCGCAAAAGGCAATAAAGGGGAGTGTGCTGTCTGAGTATCTGGCGGAGCAGCCTATTGAAGAATACCAATCAATGAGATTTGATTTTCCTGACGAGGATATCATGTATCTCAAGATGAAGGATTGCGAAGAACCGTTGCCAGACGAAGGACCAGAGCCGGGGTCCCAGTGGAAGATGATATTTGACGGAGCTGTGAATGCTTACGGTAGCGGAATAGGGGCAATTATCACCACGCCGCACGGGTCGCACATCCCGTTTACTGCCCGATTGACCTTTGCCGTTACCAACAATGAGGCCGAATACGAAGCTTGTATAATGGGGCTTGAAGAAGCCATTGATTTGCGAATCAAGCATCTAGACGTATACGGAGACTCAGCTCTGGTGGTGAATCAGATTAAAGGGGAATGGGAGACACGGCAGCCCAATTTGATACATTATATGAATTATGCAAGGAGATTGTTGCCTTTCTTTGACAAGGTTGAATTGCATCACGTACCGCGGGCAGAAAATCAAATGGCTGACGCCCTTGCCACCTTGTCTTCCATGTACAAGGTCAACTTCTGGAACGAAGCTCCCCAAATCACTATCTCTCGGTTGGATAGGCCAGCTTATGTATTTGCTGTCGATGAGGCATCTGATGACAAACCGTGGTATTTTGATATCCTTAATTTCCTGAAGAATAAAGAGTATCCGGCTGGGGCATCCAGTCAAGATCAGAAGACTCTCAGGAGATTAGCGGGTAATTTCTATTTGAACCCGGATGACGTCTTATACAGAAGGAACCACGATTTGGTGTTGTTGCGTTGTGTAGACGAAAAAGAGGCAAAGCTTCTCATGGAGGAAATTCACGAAGGTGCATTTGGTACGCATGCTGGTGGACATGCTATGACGAGAAAACTGCTGAGGGCAGGTTATTTTTGGTTGACGATGGAAACTGATTGTTTCAAGTTCGCGAGGAAGTGCCACAAGTGCCAAATCTATGCTGACAAGATACACGTGCCTCCAAGCCCTTTAAATGTGATGTCATCTCCATGGCCATTCTCGATGTGGGGAATCGATATGATTGGAAAGATCGAACCGACGGCTTCTAACGGGCACCGGTTCATCCTAGTAGCAATCGATTATTTCACCAAGTGGGTGGAAGCGGCGTCTTACGCAAATGTAACGAAGCAAGTGGTGGCTAGATTCATCAAGAGAGATATCATTTGCCGATATGGGATCCCCGAGCGGATAATCACGGATAATGGTTCTAATCTGAACAACAAAATGATGAAGGAGCTCTGTCAGAATTTCAAGATCGAACATCACAACTCCTCCCCTTACCGACCCAAGATGAATGGCGCTGTCGAAGCGGCCAACAAGAATATCAAGAAAATCGTTCAGAAAATGGTGGTGACGTATAAAGATTGGCATGAAATGCTACCTTTCGCTTTGCACGGTTATCGTACGACGGTACGCACATCAACCGGTGCAACCCCGTTCTCGTTAGTATACGGAATGGAAGCGGTACTACCATTGGAAGTTGAGATCCCTTCTCTGAGGGTATTGCGAGACGTTCAGCTGGACGAGGCAGAATGGGTAACGAATAGATTGAACCAACTGAGTTTGATGGATGAGAAGAGGCTAGCTTCTCTGGCATACGGTCGTTTGTACCAAAGACGGATGAAGAAAGCGTACGACAAGAAGATACTTCCGCGAAGCTTTCAGACGGGCGACCTTGTGCTGAAAAGGATTCTCCCGCCGCAAGCAGATCACAGGGGCAAGTGGACCCCCAACTACGAAGGGCCATACGTTGTCAGTAAGGTCTTTTCAGGAGGAGCTTTATTGTTGTCCACCATGGACGGAGAAGACTTTGCGTCACCTGTGAATTCGGACGCAGTTAAAAAAATACTTTGCTTAAAGTAGACCCGCTGGACAGAAAAAGAGAGTCCAGGCAAAAATGGGGCATCCTGGCGAACCAAAAAAACAGAATGAAAGGTTCGGGCAAAAATTAGGGATAAAATTGAAAAAAATGTACACCCGCGAAGTTGAAAACCTACACTGGGCGGCTTCGGCAAAAAAGGGTATCCCGGTGAACTGAAAACCCGTAAAGGGCGGTTCACGCAAAAGTTAGGGATGTGAAAAGCAAATGACTGCGGTCCGAATTTGAATTCAATGAGTATCAATGCGGGAGAATATATTTGAGGAGCCAGTTATCGGATACAATCTCTTCAGAAGTGGGGATACCGGGAAAGCATTAGAATCGGACGAGTCATGGGAGGATCAGTTCGTGGTGTTCATCTGCATCCAGTTGCCGACATGTGTACAAAATTTAATTTGTCAAAATATTTATGCTTCCTGTGCATACTTGTATATCTGCTTTGTGTAGCTTCCTCATTTCAGGAGTTACATCCCGTGTACGAAAACTCCGCCCATTCAGGGGCCCAATCAATGAAAATGTGTTATTCAGTATTTGATGCCTGTTCTTTACTGTTTGTGCATGATAAAACGCCTAAGTTTAGTGAAGCTAGCATGAGTATAACATCACTGGCCCTTGCCAACAATTGCTAAAGCTTTGAATTAACTGAGTGTAACGTCACTAACCTGAATTGATTTGATTGCAGAGGCTTGTCGTGTCTTGTTTGTGTTGTTGCAGGTTTCCTAACCGTACGAAGAAGGTGATCAAAAGATTGCGATAACGAAAGACTTGATCCCCACGCAGGTCATGCATGTTCTTCCTGAAGAAGGATAGAATTCCCCAGCTAGCCGTAGCTTACTCAAAAGGACGTGCTCCAGAAAAGTTATTCGTCCTCAGCAGAGTTTGGCGATTCCAAGATCGTAAGGCTGTATTTAGACAGGTCATCTTTCCCCGCAGGGTCAGGCACTCTCTCCCAGTGGAGTCAGTTAATTTTCCCCAAGAGAATCATCCCATCCCCAGCGGAATTCTCTTTGCGAGTGTTTCATTCCTTCCAGAGGAACTCGAAGATCAAGACTCTCCAAAGCAGAGTTGATGGTGGGTCCTGTCATTCATTTTGTCGGAGATACTGGTGATATCAGTTCACGTTCCAGCAGAAAGTCCGATCATACTATGCGCATCTGCTACTCCCCAGCAAAGTTATATTCCCCAGCAGGGGGTTACCTCAGCAAGACGGTTGGTTTGAGCTCCCAATTTCCCAGCTGAGTCGACTTCACCCTTCCAGCATTTATTTTGCTAGGAATAATTCTATAGCATCTGGCTATCCCCGGCGGAGTCGGCATCACCTTCCAGCATTTATTTTGCTGAAGCAGTTTCTGTACTCCAGCAGTTCAGGCGGAGAGAGCTCTTGCTCAAATAAATTACCAAACATTCAAGATCGCGGCATGAGACATTCGACGAAAATATCAGTTTCGGCAGTATTCCCCACAGAGTTATCTTCGTCTCCAGCAGAGTCATTTATGCAAATGTCTCTTATGTTCCCCGCCAGAGTTGCCAGGATAAGTATCTCCTTATCCCCAAGCAGAGTTTGTTCGTCATCAACGGGTTCTATGAATCAGAATTTCAGAGGCCACCGCCGGTTATCAGAGCAGGCGTCCGATAGGTGGTTTCCAGACATCCCCAGTAGAGTTCATCTCAAAGTCGCTGTCACGTCAGTGCTGAGAAGTTTGTGGGTGAGGATCAGTGGAGAGCTAAGTCCTGACGCGGACAATTTCTTCCTATATTGACGGGTTTTCCTCGGAAGTGGGCGTCCTAACGTGGACAGATTTATTTCCCTGGATTTGTGAGGTGTGTTAGTCCTATCGTGGGCAGATTCGAGTTCTCGGAATTAGTGGGATGGGAGGTCATGACGTTGACGAAAGTGATTACTCTTTGTGTTGGTGTCCTGACGCGGACGAATCAGACCAATGTGTGAGTCCTGACGTGGACAAGTTACTTCCCCAGTGGGTCGAGCATGTGAGTCCTTACGTGGACAAGTCTTATTTCCTCAGCGAGTCGAAGACGCCTGAGTCCTAACGTGGACGAATCAAGACGAGATCAGTGTCCTGACGTGGACGAATCAGAGAAATTATTATTCCTAATAAGGAGAAATGAGTCCTGACGCGGACAAGTCGAGAAAGAGTTGGTATTCCTTACGTGGAAAGATCAGAGTCCTCACGTGGACATATCAAGAGCATTCCTTACGTGGAAGAAAAATGATTCCTTATGTGGAAAGACGAGTTTATTCCTTACGTGGAAAGATTGAGTCCTTACGCGGGCATATCAAGAAGTATTCCTAACGTGGAAAGAAAGCGTGTTCCTTACGTGGAAGAGAAAGAGAAGTTTCAGTTCCTTACGTGGAAAGATTGAGATTCCTTACGTGGAAAGAGAAAATGATTCCTTACGTGGAAAAGAGACGGAGATTCCTAACGCGGAAAGATTGAGTCCTCACGCGGACATATCACGATTGATTCCTGACGTGGAAAGAAAGAGTGCATTCCTGACGTGGAAGAGTTTAGTCCTGACGCGGACAAATCAAAGAAGATATTCCTAACGTGGAAGAAGAAGTTTATTCCTTACGCGAAGAAAGTTAGTCCTTACGTGGACAGATGCAAGAAAAGTTGAGTCCTGACGTGGACAGATTCAGAATCAAAGTTGTTTTCCTTACGTGGAAAGAATGGAGTCCTGACGCGGACATGTCAAGTGGTATTGGAGCCCTTACGTGGACAGAGTGATATAGTTCTCCTTACGCGGAAAGAAGATTGCTTCCTGACGTGGAAAGATGAAAGGGTTAGTCCTGACGTGGACAGATACAGAGTTTTGATTCCTAACGTGGACAGGTGTTACTCCTAACGTGGAAGAGTGTTATTCCTAACGTGGACGGTTCAGTTTATGGAAATGCAGACGAATTATCCCCAGCGGAGTTGCCGAGATTTTTCTGGGTTGACAGCAAGTGGAGTCCTAACGGGGACAGGTTTTAGTTGAGATTTCTTCGTATTGATGACGGACAGAGTCCTGACGTGGACAAGCAAGCAATCTGTTATGACAGAATCCTCTTCAGAACGATGAAGATAATCCCCCAGCACAATCGCACGAGATCAGTGGGTTGCTGTAACAGTCAGATTCAGCTGATGAATGTCGTTCCCCAAGCAGGAGCGCAGTTTATTTCTGCGGTTGGCAAATTTCTGGTTTCACTGGTATTCAACCGTCTCGTACCGCGAATGTCTGAAGGCTCCGGGCTCTTCATCCAATCGGGTCCAAGTCGCTTGAATAGGGGCAGCTGTTGCACCCTAAAATTTGCCCAACCTCATTCACTTAGTTTATGTTTCATTATCATTAGCATTTGCATATAGAGTCATGTACATAGACTAACCATCTGCATAGCATGAGCATAGCAAGTCATTCAACAGGGGACCAATCATTATTCTCATCTCTAGAGGCCTATCAAGAGGTTATTATCCTAATTCTATCTCATTCAAGTCATCAGGAAAGAATTTGAAAGCAAAGAGTTCAGCAGATCAAGCCTTGAGTCCATCTCCTAGCTGAGGGTATCTGAGGGTCAACAAGAGGGTTGTGAGCTGTGGATTGAAGGCATGGAGAGCATCTAGACCTTATGAGAGACTTAGAAAGTCATTTGGAGAAGGAGACAAGTCATTGATGAGAGCACAAGAGCTACAATTGAAGACAGTCAACTAGGGTTTCATCTGGGTCAACCCTAGGTCAACCCTAGGTCAATTGACTGACTTAAGAGGGCATTCAAGTCTAGTGGAGAGATGTGGGGATCAACATTGGACATATGAAGAAGGATATGGAGATATGACAAGGAGAATTCAAGAGAAATCAAGGAGAAGAGGAGTTTCTAAATTAGGGTTTCTGTGTAAAATCCCCTAGTTTAGGTCAAATTTCCAAGCAAGATAAGTCAAAATGCTAGCTTCAAATGGCTCCTTGGCCAACATGAAACTTGTAGAGGATCTCAAGACCTTTAATTTGAGTGGTGGAAGACCTCAAGTAGATTTATAGAACTCAAGTTATGGTCCTTACAAGTTACAGGTCATCTGGGGTATCTGAATTTTTGTCTGTGAAAGTGACTTGACTTCCAAGCAATTTTTACCCCTCAAGGAGATTTCAAATGAATTCTTGGTCAACATAAGAATTGTTCCTCATTGTCTTAGCTTTCTAGAATGGTGTGGCATGCCTTCATATGATGTGTAGAACTCAACTTATGGTCTTGGCAAGCAAAGGGTATTTTGGGCATTTGTGAATTACAGGTCATTTTAACCTATACCCAAAACTCATACAAGGAGGCCTCAAATGGAAAAACTTACAACATCAAACTTGCTCCAAATGGGATTTTAAGTCTAGAAAGAAGGTCACAAATTGTTGGAGAAGCTCATAGCATGGAGTTGAATAATTGGTCAAAATATGAACTAAAATGGCTTATAAAGTGAATAAATTCAAGATGGAAAATGGTTTGGGAGATTTCTAAGTCCAAATGGAGACTTCCAATATATGATTTTGAATGGAAAAACAATTCTAAGAACAATGGTTCAAACACTTTTTTGAGTTTAGAAGGAAAAAAAGAAGTTATCTTTGGTTACTTGTAATTGAAGAAACATGACCAAAATGGATCAAAGTTGGAAAACAAGGGAATGTGCAAGATGGATCTAGAATGTACCATTGGGGTCTATATATTCATGAAATGAGAATTTGGCAAGGGTTGGCTTCATTTGCACCAAGAATTCCACAAATTTCTCTCATACTTTTTCATTGAAGTTTTCATTCCAATCTCACAAAACCTTCACCAATTCTCATCTACATCAATTCAATCTTGTTCAATCATCATCATAGATCATCATCCAATCAAGGATCAAGTGATTATCATCCATTTTCGAGCATCTTTTTCATCAACATCAAAATCACAATCTCAAGTGGACAGCATAATTCAAGCAAAGAATCAACAAGGAATTGCATACAGAATCACATACATCAAGGATTGATCAAGATCCAACACCTAGAAGCCTCAGATCCTCAATCTCCATAGCTGTTTTCAAGGTTTCACACTAGGTAAGTTTTCATTCAAACTGCTTGATCTAGTTAGTTTGGCATGTTGTTGTTAGTGTAGATGCAATCTAGGTGGTTAGGAGAACAAGTAGGATGAATTTGGAGAGGTTTGGTGATGGTTGTTAACAGGTGCAACAAACTGTTAGTGCTTGAATCTCTTGGATTAATGCATTAGAATGTTAGTTTGATTGATCAGATTAATCACCATTAGTTGTAGGTTAGTTTAGGTTAAGTTTGATGGAGAATTATCATGATGCATATCAGTGTATATCCATGGTGACCAGACCTTGGCTTGATCAGATTTGTTGTTGTGATGAGTTTCAAGGCAAGTCAGTGCCATAGACGTGTAGAGGGAGAGTTGTAGAATAATTTTCATGTTCACATCGTGGGGATTCATTGCGTGTAGAGTGAGAGCAGCTTGGTGTAATCCTGCTCGTGCATGGAGGTGTAATGGCGAAACCCTAAGTTCAGTTGAATAGAGGAAGAAGACGAAATCGTGGCCTTCCATTTTGAGTAGGACCTTTGACTATTAGGGTGATCGTGTGGTTCACATTCAATCTGATTTATGGAGGGAATTGACCTGGGTGCCAAAACGCACCGTTTCATTAATTGAAACGGGCGGGCCTCAGGATGTTATGCTATCCCCACCCCCAGCTTTCAGGCCCAAACCAATTGCAACGTGATTTCCATTCTATTCTCACCCCCCAGCGTATGTTTTTATTGTCCCTAATTCTGAGTAATTCTGGGCCTTGTCCAAAACGCTACCAACACCCCCTTTTGTTGGCCCATTGTGATTTTTAACTGCGCGTGGTTACTATTCTAACCCCCCTCCCTCATTTTAATTCATTTAATTTTCTTAATTCATTTTAATTTTTACCAATTTTCATTAATTCATAATAAATTCATAGAAAATGCATTTTTATTCATTCTTTTTACATCTTTTTCATTAAAATGTCTAGAAAATTTTCATCAAATAAAATTTCATTTTTATTTTTATTTCATATTTTCTTCATATTTTCTAAATAAATGTCATATTAAATAGATTCATTTCATGCATCATTTTAATGATTTTTGTTCTCTTACATGCTTTAATATTTTTTGTTCATTCTTTTTATATTGTTTAGATGAGATATTCAACTTATAGAAATGTTTTAGTTCCCATTTTTAGAGATTAATTTTAGGTGATTAAAATAGGTTTGAACATCATGAACAAAACTAGGGTTTTAGGTGACAACTTAAGAAGTTTGATTTCATTTCTCTTAGGACTTAGGGTTTGAATAGATTAGTTATGGGACTATAGGGGCTATGGGTAGTTATCAGATCCCTTAGAAAAAAGTTAGGATTCCCCTACTGCTATTAATACTGTCTGTATATCTGTTGTCTGGTGTGGTGTGCCCTCTGGGGATTACTGCTTGCTTGTTTGGGTATTGGGTTTGTCTGGGGCCCTGGGGAAGCTGAAGATTTGTGAAGATGAAGACCATTGGAGATCCAGAGATTGAAGATCAACTGTCAGAGTTGAGGAGGAGTTTTTTGCTAGCAGCTGCTGAGGAGGCTAGGGTTTAGGAGCTAGGCAGAGCTCTAGACTAGAAAGATTGTTTCTCAAACATGGACTGCCTTGTCTGCATCCATCCTTCTCTGTGATTCAGAGTCTCTCTAAGACACTCACCCCCTTCCCTTGGAAGGCTTGGTGATAGTGTCTATGAGATAGAACTCTTGAGAGAAAATGTCTCTTGTGTTAGAAGCAGTTTGCTCACCACCTTTGGTAGTCGACTGATTGCTTAACACCCAATTCACTCTTGTGACTGATCCCTCATCCTGGAGGTTTGAGCTTGAAGAAAAGCCATTGCAGATAGAAGACTGATGATCAAAGCCCTTACCTGAAGGCCATGAAGATGGATTGATGCTTGTTGAAGCCTGTAACTGATTGGAGATTACTTGAAGCCAGATGTTGATTCAGAGCTGCTGATGCTGTTTCTTTTGCTGTTGTATTTCATTTCTGATGTATTGATTGGTTTTCTGGACTGTATTGTTTGCCGTTTACCCTGCTGGGTTGAAAGTGAAGTCTGTTCACTTTTGCCTATTATTTTCTAGGTTCGAGGTTGAGTGGGACTCCCTTGCCTCGCTTGTGCTGTTGCATCCATGCATTTTACTGCTTTATTATATCTGGTATTATTTCTGTTTCTGCCTATCCCGTAGGATCTCTGTTTCTCTCTGTGCAAGAGAGGAGCATGATAGACATTAGGTCTTAACCCATGCATGATAACATTAGGTTAGTCTGTTTCCCTTCGCAACCGTAGGTTAGAGTTCTGTCTCTTCTTTCTCAAAACAAACAGAAAATACAATAAAATTTCAAACACAATAAAAGACACTTCTTCCGTAAAAGAATGTAAACTCATCAAGACGTCATTTTTGTCCGCCGGGACTGTTAATCAGAAAAACCTTTTTCAGAAGGAATAAAATCAATCAAGACAGACTTGTGTCGTACGTGGCCCGAACTACGTTTGCTCTGATCTTCCATGCTGTGTGGAAGTACGTAGGCATAGGATGCGATATCCTAGCGAGCAACCTTCCCCTCCTTTCCCGTAGGTAGGCGAACTACGTTGACTCTGATTTCTCGTTCCAGACGGGAATACGTAGGCATAAAGTGCGATACTTTGCCGAGTCATTTTTATTTTCATTTTATTTTCTTTTTAACCCCAGACCTTTAGCGTAGATAGAATAACAATCCATACCCGAAAACAAGCGTGGATCCCGTCGAGTACGACGGACGTGAGGGGTGTTAATACCTTCCCCTTGCGTAACCGACTCCCGAACCCAGGCTATGGTTGCGATGACCATACCTTTCCCGTGTTGTGCGAGGTTTACTCTGAGCGTTTCCTTTCCCTCTCGTGGGATAAATAACGCACGGTGGCGACTCTTCTGTTCAGCCGGCGCCGATTTTCGCAGTAGCGACACTACCCCCTATAAATTGGTTTACGGTAAATCTTGCCATCTCCCTGTAGAATTAGAGCATAAAGACTTCTGGGCCATTAAGACACTCAACTTCAACTACACCGAGGCAGGAGAAAAGCGAATCTTGAACTTACACGAGTTGGAAGAACTTCGATTAGACGCTTACGAAAATGCCTGTATCTACAAAGAACGAACTAAAAAGTGGCATGATAAACGTTCAGTCAGAAAACAATTCAGTGTGGGAGACATCGTATTGCTATTTAATTCAAGATTAAAACTCTTCCCAGGTAAACTAAAATCTAGGTGGTCTGGACCTTATGAAGTGACTAAAGCACTTCAGAGTGGAGCTATTGAAATTACCGATAAGATGAATGCACCGTTCATCGTAAACGGGCAACGTCTAAAACATTATAATAAGAACGACAACAGTCCTCAAGTCAGCAGTATAGCATTGCTTGAGCTTCTAGCTCAAACACCCGAATAGCTTCTCACCAAGCTATCGTCTGGCTTTAGACGTTAAAAACAGCGCTTACTGGGAGGCAACCCAATTTCCCTCGTTATTGTATTTCATTTTTCTTTAAAATTTTACCTTGAAAATCCAACAAAAATTCTAAACTTATAATTACTACTACTTTCTACTTTCGTTCGTTTTCATACTTTTATTTCTATTTTATTTTTTCTCTTTTGTCTTTTGTTTCTACCGCCTTTCGTTTCTAAAAATCCTGACTTCAATTTCCTGTTTTAAACTTTTCAGGATTTTTAAAAGCCTTCAAAACATTCCTTCTGTTTTCTCCGAATTACCTGCGAGTATGGCCGAATACGACTTCACAAAGGTTCACTTCCGAGGACTAGCTCAAAAGGCAAGATTTGCAGCACTGACCGAAAGAGAATTCGCCTTAACGCTGTATTATGATAAGGCTACTATGGACAAACTAGGGATCACATATAGCATTCAATACCTGTTTAATCAACTGGGTTGGGAGAACACTGCTCTGAAAACACGTTTTGCTACCTATAAGGATCTTACCTATGAATTCCTTAGTTCTTTCAGATACATACCCAACTATGGTTTTGGATCCAGCACAGAGCTGATTACCTTCCGATTGTTTGGAATGGACCAAATCCACAGCCGGATGTCACTAGCCAACCTCCTAGGATTTCCTAGCGGACCGCACGTGTTCATCAGTGCAGAAGATGACGATATTGATTTTCAACTCGATCAATTCTGGGGTAGAATCACAGACGACTATCACCCTGAACCAGACAGAATGTATAATGATGACATTCATAACCCAGCCTTCAGATACTTCCATAAGATACTAGCTCACACCTTGTTTGGAAAAGAAGAAAATATTACTGCAGTATCTAAAGAGGAGTTATTCATCATGTTCTGTGCTTCTCAAGGACGGACAGTAAATGCAGTGCCTTTCATGATGAGATCTTTCAAACGCCTCACGATGGAACCTCAGACACCTATTCTTATAGGAGGCCTAGTAACAATGATTACCCACGAGCTTGGCCTTAGATTCCACTTAAATGCCAGCACTCATTTTGGCACCATCCGACCCATGAACATACAATTCTGCTTTAACAGGCGCATCTTAGGAACTATGGGACCTGGACTGTATGAGTACCTCATTAACGAAAAACCAGTACAGCTATTCACACTGCCTGATCATCTGATGACAAGTATCCACAACAAGGACAACTGGCTCTATGAATTGGATGAGCCTATGGGACCTCCTTCACCTCAGTCAACACCACAGAACTATATGTACGATAGTGACCACATCTCTGAGGCACACGACTATATGTACTATGAGGATGCTGTATCAGAAGCTGAAGTAGACCCTACGACTCCTCCGCACTACAACACCTATCCCGAGCCTATCCCTGAGGAGACCACCGACAAAATGGATGCCGTGTTACTCAGATTGGACGATGTTGATACATCTCTGACTAATGTAAAAGCTGACATCGCAAGCATGCACAGCGAACTGGTAGGCTTCATGGATTTAGTCTGCGACCAACTCGACTACTATTCACGGAAATTCGATGAGTTGAAGACACGAAAAGATTAGTTACTAGTTCTTAGCAGTAGTTTCAATTTAGTTTAGTCTAGTTAGTTTCATTTAATCATTTGGATTTTTCGCATTGTTAGTTTTCTTTATGTACTACATACAATCATTTCAAATTTATGTTATTTCAATTCTAGTTTTTATGCAATTATTCTATTTTCGCATTATCCGTTGTTTGTTGGCTGTTCAATTACATTGTAGTATCATTACTAAGCCTTAAAGTCACTACGAGAACGCCCTCAGAGCAAAATTCTGCGTTCTGCAGATTTTGCTGCTGTGACGACCGTCACAGGACCCTGACGAGCGTCACGCGGGTGACGACCGTCACACCTACGTGACGACCGTCACGCATTCAAAAACTGATATCTGATAAAACAGGGTTCATGTTCTCTTCCACTTCCCCCATTACCACTTCCAATCATCCTAACTCCTACCCCACTACGAACTTTCGTCCTCCCCACATTGAACTATATATTTCAACTCCAAATTCAACCTCCAAACCACACTTCTGTCAATTCTTCCCTCTCTGCAGAAAAACCCTAATCCTCAGAAACCTCTCCATCTACCAACAATGGCAAGGAATGCAGAAACCCCAGATGTCAGCAACATTATCTTCAGTGAAGGAGACCTAGGCGAAAGACAACGAGCAAACTACATCGCATTTCATCAGAGATCGCTCCAGCCGACTCATTATCCACACCTTCCATCGCTTACGGAGCTCGGACTCCTTGAAAGCGTAACCTGGATGCTTCAAAGAGCAGGCATCTGGCACCTCTGCACCAACCCACAACCAACATACGAACAACTCACTCTTGAGTTCTTGAGTTCGTTCACTTACGCCACATCCAGCGGCGAACTTAACCAGCACTCAAGTGCCGCATGCTTCCGGATGTTTGGCACCAACTATCAGGTGAACCAAAATCAGATTGTCAGCATCCTACAGCTACCTCGCGGCGACAACGCTCACCGCCGCATCACCGATCAGTTCCAGCATGAAGCTTTCGCGCTGTAGTATCAGTTGACCGGCCTCAATGCCGATGGTTGGGACTCCCTGCACGCCACTCATATCCATAACCCAACCATCTGGTACTTTCACAGAGCGTTGAGCAACACTATTTTCGCCAGAGACAACAACCACAAAGTGAACTCGAAATAGCTCTTCTTTCTCCATTGCGTCTTCAACAATGAACCTGTCAACGCTGCTCCGTTTCTGCAGGCTCATATTCAGGCCAACTGCAACCGTGGCTCGAAGCCATTCTACTTTGGCGGAATTGTCACTGCTATTGCACTTGGGCTGAACCTTGGCGACCACCTCCAGCACCTCCAGTCCATCCCCTCGGTGTTCCTTGACACTGACCACTGCAGAGCCTCTCATCTTATTCGCTCCCGAGCTGACGGCAAATACCATCCGGTTGTGCGTGGCAAGATCGTCCGAAGCATCATCCTTCCGTCCCGCACCCGCACACACCCAGAGGACCGTACCAACTGGTTGTTCGACCTCACTGCCCCTCCTGCTGCCGCTGCCCCTACTCAGGACCACACTCACGGTTCCGACGATGAAATCCAAGTTGAGTTGGACAGGTCCGAGCAGCCAGAGGCATCGCAACCTCCTCCTCCCGTAGGTTCATCCTCTCGCCGCTGCCGACATCATCTCGTGCCAGACTACACAGAAGAGGACCTCCGCCGCTCCCTAGACCAGCAGGCACAGATACTCGCGATGCTGCAGCAGCAGAATCAGCGAGCTGACCAGTTCGAAGCTTGACACCGGACTCAAATGCAACAACTTCACACCGGCCAAGCTACTATCACTGAGAGCCTGGAGAATCTGACCTTGCAGGTCGAAGGACTCTGAGACACCGTCTACCACACAGGAGCTATGAGCTATGAGGACAGAGTAGCCCTTGCCAGAGCCAGAGGACGCCAGCGCGGACGTGACAGAGGCCGTGACTAGATTTCCATTTTTTTCCTTCATTGTTTACTATATTTCAGTTATTTGTATTTTCATTTTCAGTTGTATCTCCCTCTCGCATGCTTCGAAAATCAGTGAGGACACTGATCGAGATAGTGTGGGAGCGGAGCCTTATTTCCATTCCACTGTACTCTGAATTTCCTTTATTTCCTTTATTTCCATTTCACTGCACTTTGAATTTTCGTAATTTCTATTTTAACACTTCCTATTTTTAGCAAATAAAGCTCGTCTATATATTTTTCCCGTTACGCAAACAATCCCCACATTATTCAACGTAAACAAAAACTTGCGTTCGTTCCTCAAAAGCAAAAGCACCACGAGAATGCACCTGAGTTCAAAACAAGTTTTGAAACTCCAAGGAAACGACAGTTCTAACAAAACCAGTATCGTCCAGACACCTTAGATCTCTAGTTTATGCGAGTCGGTTTCACTACCTACGTGTACCAAAGTCTCAAGTGTCTACGCAAACTCAACCCCAAGTAGTTTATACTAGCAGTCAGCACCATCCTAAAACACTTCTAAGCGAGCGACCGATGCAAATAAGTGTATGATCTCCAAAAAGATGAAAAATCATGAAAAGAGAGCTAAATAGCCTAAAAATATAAGACACGTTTCCTTCTAAGTTAGGTGCTCCTCACCCGAGCATTTAGCCCAACGACACGAAAAACTCATTGAAAAATCAATGACATAAGCTTATGATCAATGAAGAAGATCAAAAACAGAAATGAGATCATATTCACTAACAGGTCGACTTGCCATGAAAGTGTACGGACAACGGGCTTAATGTGATTGCGCTAGAACAAACAGGGTGAACTTGCCGCGAGAACCTTGACACCAAGCTACAGTAGCATGACTGGGACCGATTTGCATAAAAAGGAGACCTCCGAAGACTTGAAGTCCAGTGTCGTCATGATACTCGTCTTGTTCCTACCAAGAATCCCGGTTTTTCCAAACTCTGCGAACGAAGAAGCTGCCTCGTGCTTGCCGACTTTTCCATGTTTTACTTGAGGACAAGCAAAGATTCAAGCTTAGGGGAGTTTGATAACACGAAATCATATAGATATTTTTATGCATAATTCAACTAAAGTTTAACCGTTTTCGATCCGATTGCGGGTTATTTCCGTGTTATTTGTCTGATGTTTTGCAGGTTTTCAACGATCACGTCTAAACAAGGCAACATGAAGAAAAGAAGCAATCTCAGATGAAATATGGATGAAATAGGAGTGAAAACACAATGAAAAGCGCAGGAAGCTGTTTTTGCTGATGTGACGACCGTCACAGCTCCATGACGTGCGTCACACGGGTGACGACCGTCACACCTTGTGACGACCGTCATGCAGGCAAAAACGCCCCACTTCAATTACACGTTAAAGAATCAGTTCCAATTCCCACAGAGTGGACCATGACTCCCTAAATTATCTGCCTCAAAGTCCATCATCTCCAAGGATAACCGTTGGAATTCCACTTCTATAAAAAGGGAAGAAAGGGACCTCAGAAGGGGTGCTGCATTCATACAACGAAGTGCTGCCAAATTTATTTTCCAGAGCATATTTTCCAGCAATATTCTTATTTGTTTCTCTTAACCTTTCCTGTATTCCATTTTTCATTCTTCTATAATTTCTACTTGTACTGTACGATCAAATTGGCATTAGAGATCAGAATCCTGCCAACATCTGTGGAGGATCTGCCCAAAGGCCAATTGGAATATTTACAGGTTTCTCATTTCAATCGATTCCAGTTTTATTATAATGCAAATCATTATTTATTATTTTTATTTATATTTTATCTTTCCCAAATCCATGTCTAGCTAAACTTAGGTAATCGATATGTAGTAATAATTCGAATGGGATTTGATAACAACTGGTTGAAAAACCTTCTTTTCAAAAGTAACTTATGGTCTGAGTGTTTAAAATTGATTTACTGAATAAACTTCATCGCGAAAGCGAGAACTTATTTAAAAGTAGTTTTGCCACGAAAGTGGGAAATTAATTAAGATACGAACCAACAAGCGAAAGCTGCGGTAAGGTCAGATAGTAAACACTGGTCATTCATTTTAATAACAGCGAAAGCACTTTAAAATGAATTAGAACTTAGAGATTTCCAAAAAATAATTTTAACCCCGAACGGGATGCGAAAGTGTACGTTTGGCCCTTAGGATTATGATTAGCGTCAATAACCATCGTGAGGCGAGAGTCTTCAAATCACCATTTTCTGCTTAAATAGACTTTGAAAATTATTTCATACACCAGTAACTTATCAAATCCCTGAAGAACACAATTACTACGTATCGATTCAATCATTTATAATCTAAATAGTTTTCTTAGTTCCCTTTTAGTGACAATCTTATTCCCTTAAACATATTCTACCTAGCTAAACATAGTAACTCCCGAGAACACTAGTTTGATTACGAGTCCCTGTGGGATCGATATCTATTATTACTACGTGATAGACTGTGCACTTGCAGTTAGGTTGTATTAGACATAGAAAGTCGCGATCACTTGCTGCCCGCTGCCATGGAACCATTGGGTTTACTTAGCATAAACGATAGCAATCGCGAAACCTTCATACAAAACCGCCAACCGAAGCGCTTCGCATTGGTTCGTAGCCAAGATTTTACTTCAGTACTACATTTGAATAATATTACAGAGTTCCCGTTAGTACTTTTTCTCCAGCAAAAGCAATTTAGAAAGAGATAAAGGAAAACTGTTCAAAACATTTAAGAACCAGCCACAGACCTGTACCAGCTTGCTGATCAGCATATCCTCGTCGCCAAAGCACCAGCAGCCCACCTGCGTATGTCAGCAGATTAATGATGAACAGAAAAAGATTTCTTGATATCAGGTCACAACGCTTGCGATGACTCGTTACGTTTTCCAAGTTTTCCCCACTTGCAAGTGTAATTCGTGAAGCAGGAGTGTACGGAGATGGACAACGACGACTTTGAGAAGTTGGATGACTCCTGCAAGCCACCATTATTATTCAGCAAACTGCACGAATGCTCAAAGACAAGATTCTCGGAATGTTGGCTGCACCGAAAGTAACGCAACTCAACTGACAGCAAAACCTTCAAAATAGAAGTCAGAACCACCATGAGAACTATTGGCAAGCAAATTCACTTACTGTAACCAAAATCCAAACTTCTGCCACATTTCAGGAGCTCATTACAAATCCTAAATGATGAACATGTTAAAAACACTACACATATGCCGTTCTCAGCTGGGAAGCCGTCTTAGAATGCTACCTCCACCGTCCTCTAAGCAACGTCAATTGAGCTGCAAAAGTTGAAGAATAAGAGTAATGCTCTTGTGACCAAAGGGTAAGCCTTTAAAAGAAACAAAGAAGTAACATCGCAATGGCATACCAATTGTCGGCCTAATTCGTTCTTGCCCATAGCTGTCATCACCAAAACAATGCTTCGAAGGGGTTGATTTAAGTAGGTGAAGTCCACCTCCAAGTACAAAGAGAAGAAAACATGAGATCCTAGTCAGTGGAGTCGCTTCCAATGACGCCATCCGCACTTCACCGACCGTAAGTTAGAACCTACCGCATCCAGCATGAACAGAATTAAATTGAAACCTCATTATTCATTTTCTTTCCAGAAACAGAATTCACGAAGAGCATAAAAAAGAGTTAGAGATGGCAAAGTGTACCTCATTTATTCAATCACTAGAACGCCGACCCATGACTCACAACACGGACCATTAACCTGACTTCTTGAAGTTACTTATGAACCTTCAATCCATCACTGCAGCAACACAAAATTTGAGCTAGCAAGACACCTTTTTTTTCCGCAAATGCCAACAGAGTAATGCTTGGGAGGCTCTCCAGTTCGGATACCGTAACCGGAATCTAGTGCTACAAGGGAAAATCATAATATGCCATTAACAGAAATACAATATAAGACGTTAAGAAAAGACAAGAAGTCCATCAGTAAAACCCTTCACCCTTATGCTACTGCGAATAGACTCATATGTCAGAGTTCATGCATGATGAAGCCTCATACCAATGCGACCATGTACTGGCGCGAGGGATGTTTCTCGTACTTCACCTAGACCATCCAGAGCTACCCTGGGCTAACAACTTGGCATCCAAAAACACATCATACGAGCAATTTTCTTTCCCCAATTAAGCTCAACACGAAATCTGGAAGTAAAGATACAACCCACGCTTTGGTTTGAAAAAAATCGCATTGAATCAAACATTTACTACCTTTCCAAAACAGTCAACAAGATTAAATAAAAAAGGATCCCATTCCTTCCTAACATACAAGAACATGTCCCCAACACGTTCAAGACAAACTTGGAAATATCATTCATGACTTGCCAAACAAACTCATTGCAAAATTGGAAGGAATTTATAAAGAGTTACTCAGAAGAGAGATCGTACAATTATAAAAGGAGGAAAAATCCACGAGAAAAGGGACGATTCAAAAAAATCCCAAGTTAACCCTAACTTCGTAAATCAAGAATGATAAGAAACTTATCTCCGTAAAATCCTTGTGCTACTGAGTCCTCAATCACTGCCAGAAATCGCCTTTTCACCAAGAATCTACAGCATCTGTGGGTAAATCTCGCTCCTGGTCCGAGGCGTCGCTTGCGGCAATCTCTCCATTGATTTGCTATGCTCGGTTTGTATTCCGATTTTGTCTTGGGGTTGGGGTTTCTTTAATTTGGGGATTGTAAGGGTATCTGTGTTCTTGTTGTTGCTGTTTGCCTTTGTTGGTGTTTTCTCTTTTTTGTTTTGCAGAAGGATAAAAGCAGGAAGAAGGGCAAATCAAAGGCAGAAGGAGAAGAACGAATCATTGAGAGATGAAAGAAGAAATCGAGAAAGGGAGAAGCGGAAGAAGAAGAATGCCGAGAGAACGATGAAGAAGGCGAAGAAAGGAAGAGAAATCGAGGGAATCGCGATCGGAGAAAGGCAGAAGAAAGGGGATTCGGGGGGCCTTAGGGTTTTTGTTTTTAATTTTATTATGTAATCACATACATCACACACACACACTAGTTATGATGCACCCTCACTCAACACCCACTGGATCTCCAATGGATCCACATCCTACGCACCCCATCGCAGCTCACCGTACTCCCTCACTGACTATCCTCACCCAACCACACGCTTAACCCTTAATTATTCTTTTAATCCATATAATTAACCAATTAATCATTAATCTGCCATTAATAATTAATTTACCCACTAATTAACTCAATTAATCTTTAATATAATAATTAACCAATTAATTAACTAATCTTTTTTTCCCTATCTTTTCTTTTAATGTTTTGATTAAACCTTTTTTACTCACTTAATATTTTCTCTTATATATTTTCTTTTATTCAAAAATGATTTAAACTTTTTTTAATAATAACCAACCATTATTTAATACGGAATAACCAAAACCCTTTTTTAAAAAAAAATATATTTCTTTTATATTTAAATTAATTCTATTTAACCAAACAAATAAAACTAAGAAACTATTTTTATAACTAGCTTTTTTGTAATAATCATTAAAACCTTTTTCTAATTAAATTAAGTTTAGTAGTAACCTTTATTTTACAATAATAATTAAAACTATTTTATCTCTCCATAAAATCAATCTCACTAAAAATAATTTAACTTTTTTCTTAAAACCAGTTTCACCCGAATATAACTCTTTTTTTCTTCTTAAATTAATTTCACCTTAGGAACAAATCAATCCCCTTAAAACCTCTCACAATTCAACATCACCTAAAATCAATTTGACTAAAAAATGAATCAACATCGTAAAACTCAATTCTATCGTGCACGCTTACGCCTTCACTCCGTCCTCGCACTTCACAATTCATACACTTAGCGCTTTCATGCGTATGTGCATTTTATATTTTATATTATCCACAACTCACACTTGCACTTAGCGCTTTCATGCGTTTGTGTATGTTTTACATTACCCGCAATTTATCTTCCGCAATTTTCATTTACCGCAATTTATATTATTGCATTACATTCCGTCCAAAGGAAAAACCTACACATGAGTCAACACTTATGTGTAGTGCACATCATTTGCATCATTCTCCCCTACGATCCTTGATCCCATTCAAGTCGATCTTTTAGGACAGATCCTACCCCATAGGAGGACCTTTGCCGTTATCTTTTACAATTTAGATACAAACAAACAACACTACAAATATTCAAACACAATAGAGAAATAGATGTTAATCATCTTAAGCGAGATAGAATCTCCACCCCACATCAATTACAATCAATATCGTAGGAACTTTGCCTTAAGAGAGATAGAGGCGTACATCGTCGATCTATATCCGAGTACTTGAGCCCTTCTCTTAAGACGATGCAAAGACTATTTTCCTACAACTTGTGGCGGTTAAATCTCCCTTAAAATGATAACACATCTCTTCTTCTAAAATCAATCAATCAACTACCCTAAACCCGTAGGAACTTTGACCACAGTCAAAGAACTCCTCAAACCCTTTAGGGGAACTACAGATACTCTGATTCCACTCCCGTAAGGATATGTAGGCATAAGATGCGATATCTTATCGAGTATACTTAGATATAAACCACTAGGTCTTTACCCTTAAGCAGATAAACCTTTAGCAATAAACAACATAAAATAAGAGGTTCCTGTAGAGTACTACAGAAACTTAGGATGCCAGTACCTTCCCTAAGTTTAACCAACCCCCGAACCTATAACTCTCTAAACCTTGCATTTGCATTGCATTGTGGGAATTTCGATCTTTATCCCTTCCTTTGGACAAATCAAAGTTCGGTTGCAAATGAATAAGATTCAAACTAATCAATAGTTTGGCCTCCAAATTTCACCGCGACAGTTTCAAACAATTATTCCATTCTCATCAAGTTTGTTCTTGAACACCCATCTTGTTCCGATAATATGTTTATCTTTTGGTCTAGAAACAAGTTCCCAAACTTGATTTCTCTCGAATTGGTTTAATTCTTCTTGCATAGCAATAATACATTGATCATCTTCAAGAGCTTCATCAACTTTGGAAGGTTCTATTTGAGATACGAACGCCATGTTCAAGCATGCATCTTTGAGATTTAATCTTGTAGCAACACCTTGACTTATGTCTTCGATCACTTTGTCGATAGGATGATCTCTATGAGTCCTCCATTCTTTTGGTAGATCATTGATATTGGAATCCTGTTGAATAGGTCTATCTTGTTCTTTAATGATATCTTTAGAAGTATCTCCTTCGGAAATTTCTACAAATTCATCATCATTATCACAAACCACAATATCCTCCTTGGAGGGGTTAGATTCATCAAATTTGACATGCATAGATTCTTCAATGGTTAATGTTCTTTTATTGTAAATTCTAAAAGCTTTACTAGTAAGGGAATAACCAAGAAATATACCATCATCTAATTTTTCATCAAACTTACCAAGGTTGTCTTTGTCGTTGTTCAAGACAAAGCACTTACATCTGAATATGTGAAAGTAGGAAATGTTGGCTTTCTCCCTTTGAAAATTTCATAGGTTTTTTTTGTTGAGAATTGGTCTAATATTAACCCGGTTACTTACAAAACATGCCGTACTCACCGCATCCGCCCAAAAATACTTAGGAAGATTTGAGTCACTTAACATTGTTCTTGCAAGTTCCACCAACGACCGATTCTTCCTTTCCATGACACCATTTTGCTGTGGAGTTCTTGGTGAAGAGAAATTGTGTGAGATTCAATTTTCTTCGCAGAATTCATCAAATAAAGTGTTCTGTAATTCTCCACCATGGTCACTTCTTATGGAGACAATTGTTAGCGCTTTCTCATTTTGAATTTGTTTTGCAAACTTTTTAAATGCTTTAAAGGCATCACTTTTCTACACTAAAAAGTAAGTCCAACAAAATCTAGAATAATCATCAACAATAACTAAAGTGAAAACATTACCTCCGAAGCTTTTTGTTCTTGATGGACCAAAGAGATTCATATGCAACAATTGTAGTGGCCTAGTTGTGGACACCATATTTTTGGATGTGAAAGTTGATTTGATTTGTTTTCCTTTTTGACAAGTGTCGCATAACTTATCTTTGATGAATTTGATCTTCAGCAATCCAATAACCAAGTCGTGTTTAATTAATTTATTCAAGTGCTCCATATGAATGTGAGCGAACCTCTTATGCCATAACCATGATTCATTGTTACATGCCAAGAGACACCTAACATTCAAAGATACGTTATCCAAAGAAATTAACAAAATATTATAAACTCTTTCACCTTTTAGCATAACTTCATGAGTAACTTCGTTTTCAATCAAACATTCATTTTTAGTGAAGTTGACTTTGAAACCTCGGTCACACAATTAGCTAATGCTAAGTAAACTATGCTTTAGACCTTCCACATATAGGACATCCTTTATGGTTGTTGAAGGCGGTGAACCAACGATGCCTACGCCAAGGATTCTTCCTTTGTTGTTGTCACCATAAGTAACAAATCATTTGACCTTAAGCGTTAGATGTGAAAATTTGCTTAGGTCACCCGTCATGTGCCTCGAACATCCACTATCAAGATACCATTCATTTGAAGAGGTCTTCAAGCATACCTACAAAAAAGAGTTAAGTTTTATTAGGTACCAAAATTGCCTTGGGTACTTCAAAGTTAGTTCCTTTCTTTACCCATACATAATGGCCTTGAGAAACACTAAAATTTCTAATATAACAAGCATTTGGAGTATGTCCTTTTATACCACAATAGAAACATGTAGGCTCAAAATTGCTTTTATATCTAGGGGATAATATTTCTTCTTATTGTTTCTTTTCTTCTTGGCATATTGATGAACCTTTTTATGATTGTCACTTTTTTCAATAGGAACTTGCTCTTTAGATTTGACAAGTATGGTCTTGTTATAAGTTGGTTTAGAAAATTTTGAGTAACCAAGACCAATTTTATCATTTGAATATCTTTGACTAATAAGAACACTTTCTAATCCAATTTGTCCTTTTTCATATCTTTCTAGGACCCTTTTTAATTGGACTATTTGAAAAGAGAGTGACTCACATTTAGTGTATGCAAAATTCTTAATTAATTTTTCCTTTTCATCTTTAAAATTATTTTTTATTTTCTTAATATCCTCTTCCAAAGATGATATTTGTTTCTTTTGAGATGAAATGGTTTTATATAGAATTTTGCACTCATTTAAAAGTTCATCAATTGCTCCTTGAGCATCATTATCAAAAATAGAGAAATCACTACTATCCTTGTTGTCTTCATCGTCAGAATGATGTGATGCCATTAATGCGAGATTAGCGCTTTGATCACTATCGAAGTCCAATGACGAACTTATTTTGTTGTCATCCCAAGTAATGTAGGCTTTCTTCTTGAAATCCTTCTTTCCTTTGTGGTCATGATTCTTTGTGAGTTTAGGACATTCTGGTTTGATGTGGCCTTTCTTTCCACATTCATAGCATGTAATTTCTCCATTTGATGTTGATGTTTCTTTTTCCTTATTCTTTGAGAACTTCTTTCTTCTTGTATAACTTGAGTTTCTAATATTATTTTTTGCACCAAAATATTTTCCAAGTTTTTTTACAAGGAGAGTAAAGTTTTCATCTTCATCGGAATTGTCTTCTTTCTCCACTTCTTTGGATTCAACTTTTAAGGCAATGCTCTTGGATTTCTTCTCTTAAATTTCATGTTTCTCCAATTTTCCGAGTTCTTCATATTCTTGGAGTTTTCCGAATAACGTAGCGGACGTCATTGTTGATAGACTTTTCTTTTCGGAAATCGTTGTCACTTTCGGTTGCCATTCTCTTGATAAAGACCTAAGCACTTTAAGATTAAGTTCATCATTGGTTAGTGTCTTACCAAGTGCATTCAAGTGATTTGTCAAATGCACGAATCTTTTCTACAAGTCTAAGATGGATTCTCTTGGTTGCATTCTGAATAGTTCATACTCTTGACTCAATGTATTTAATCTGGATCTTTTGACTTCGGCAGTTCCTTCGTGAGTTTCAACAAGAGTGTCCCATATTTGCTTAGCCGTTGTACATGTTGAGATACGAAAGAACTTATCCATTCCAAGTGCACTTTGTAAAATATTTATCGTCTTTTTGTCATAGAGAACTTTCTTCTTATCATCATCATCCCATGATCCTTGCGGTTTTGATGAGCCGACTTCGTTGACCACGGTTGTAGGAACAAATGGGACATTTTGGAAAGCCTCCCATATTTCACTTCCTTGTGCTTCTAGACGTGCCTTCATGCGGATTTTCCAGAAGTCGAAATATTCTCCACAAAACAAAGGAGGCTTGTTGCTGCTGCCACCGTCTTTGAATATAAGATTGTTATTTGCGGAAGCCATATGGATCAGATAGGAACAAGTTACCTATAACCTGCTCTGATACCAATTGTAAGTTATAATTGCGCCTAAGAGGGGGGGGGGGTCAATTAGGTTCTGAAAATTTATTTGTAATCTTGTATGTTCCTTGGTTCTTTTTCCGGTTATTAGTTAATGGCTTGAAAGTAAAGGCAGGAAAGAAAAAGAGACACAAGAAAATTATAGTGGTTCCCCTCACACTCCGAGAGTACTCCACTCCCCCTTCAACATGAAAGGGATTTCACTATAGTTCAGAATTATTGCAAAGCCTAATCACACTAAAGGTGATGCTTACTATCTAAACCTATAGATAATCTAAGTGAATGAAGAACAATCCTCTTCAAGATACTTCACTTGTTTCCAACAGTCCTGGATAACAAGGTAATACAAAAAATGTTCTTTGAGAAATATTTGATAGAAAGTTATTATCAATCTCCACGATTTGATCTTCTTCTCGAAACAAATGTTACACAGATAAATATACAAGTGTTCTTGTGAAAGAAGGTTGTGAGAGTGTGAAAGTTAAATCAATGGCTTCTTTCAAAAATGGTTTGAACACTTAGAATGAAAATTTAAGATTGAAGAATGTGAGTAATTTGAGAGATTTTGTTTCTTGAAGGTGAATTGTAATTTTGAAATGAAGAACAATTTATATGCATAAAATACCTGTTCAAAAGGGTGTGTTTTTGGGACAGCAAAAATAGTCAGTAAGAAGAATGGTAAACAATGCAATTTTCCATGAACAGTTGCCATTTTTGCTTGCTGCTTCAGTGTTAATCAGTTAACCAAATGGGTTAATCGGTTAACACCTTACAACATTCAAAAATATTTGAAATTTACACGTGTTAATCGGTTAACCCATAGGTTAATCGGTTAACACTGTTATAAAATCCCAAAACACATAATTTTGAAGTGTGTTAATCGGTTAACCAAAGTGTTAATCGATTAACACTGAAGGATTTTCAGAAATTGATTTAATTTAAAACAAAATGAGTATTTTAAAATGGTTTTGAAGTGTTAGTGATAATTTTGAAGTAAAAAGTGATTTTTAAGAACACTTGTATAAATATTCTTAAGTAAAATATGTTATACCGTTCCTTTGAATCATCATCATCACTTGTAGCTTATAGACAAAGCTTTGTTCCATAGAGTCATACGCGAGGGTACTTCCTTGATCTTTGATGTTCTTGTTTGATTGCTTGCGTCTCTTACTTTTTGCGAAGAATATCTTACGTACCAAGCCTGTATTAGTTGTGTTCATCAAAACATAAAGGCCTTGAAGCTTGCTTCTACACCAGTCACTTTGACAGTTGGAATAACAAAAAATACAAATCTCATAAGGACTAATGAACCTATCCTCAACCTAGTAGCGAGTGCAACATTGATGCCTGGATTAGTAGTTTCATTGCCCGTGGAAACTAGAATTTTGACCACTCTAAGGCCAACACACACACCTTTAGTGGACCATAGGTCTTCCTATTTGCCAAGTTTCACAATGCCACTAGCATCGAGGGATTTCCCTTATGTTATGCCGACTGCAATGATGTCAGGATTACAAAGTAATGCTTCGATATATGCAAATAATAATGCAAAAATGGTGTCTCCGTTAAATCTATATATGACGTCAGGGTCAGACATTAGCCACCCTGGTCGAGCGACACAACATGGGGAAACTGCTTTTGCTCCCTCAAATGTGTCTGCTCTCACGACAAATTCCATGTTATCCATAAGACAACAAATGAATGAAAGTAAGCATGAGATGCTTAATATGATTACTCAGCAAATTGGTAGAATGCTCAACCTCTTAACTTAGAATGCTAACCAGAGTTACATATTACTAGCCAATCAGATGGGTTAGATAACAGATTTTTTCGGTGTCCCTCAAGCCTAGATACAATAAGTCCCTCAACTTGTGTGAGCCAGACTAATAGGGATACCCGATAATAGGCTTGCCCCTTTTAATCAAAGGCAACAATAGTAAAAGGGACCTCGACCCCCCCTCCCCCCCATAATTCTATGAGGAGAAAAACAAAGAGGTTAAGTTAACCCCGAGGTAGCTATGGCGGGTAGGAACTAAGATGTTGAGAAAGTGATTAGGAATGTTCGACAAGATAATTTAAGGGGGCAAAATAATCTAGCCCACATAGTCGAAAACACCCTTGCTTAAAATGACCTTAATGTAGGATTACATAGGTCAAACTATGTATCCCCTTTGACTGAGTATGTTTTGGAAACAAAACTTTACAGGGGATGGAAAGTCCCCAAGTTCTCCAAGTTTGCAGGAGAAACAAGTGAGTTGATTTTTGAACATATCGCTCGACACCAGACTGAAGTAGGTGATATAACAAATAATGAGAATTTGAAAATGAGATTTTTCCAAATTCTCTAACAAAAAATGCTTTTACATGGTTCACGACACTCTCTCCTTATTCCCTACATTACTACAATAAATTAGAGAGGGTATTCCATGAACATTTTTATATGGGACAATCGAAAATCAGTCCTAAAGAATTTACTAGCATAAGCCGCAAGGTGGCCGAGTCAATTGATGATTACCTAAATAAGTTTAGGCTGTTAAAGGCAAGGTGCTTTACTCAAGTGCCTGAGTATGAACTGATCGAAATGGTCATTAGGGGGTTTGGATCATTCTATTAGAAAGAAACTAGAGACCTAATATATGAGGGATATGACTCAGTTTACTGGCAGAGTTCGACAAGTCGAATACCTAAAGGTTGAGAAAGCCAGAACGGGCAAATTCCATAAAAAGAGAAGGTTGCCTATATAGAGGCAGACGAAAGAGACCAAGATTATGATATAGGATACAAGGAGGTCGAAGAGAACAACGTAAACATATGGAACTTAATCCAGGACCTCCCAAGGTTTGTAAACTATTAAAACCATCCAACGGAAAGAATTCAATTAAACCAAAAAATGACAAGTTTACCGCTAAAACATACACCTTCGACATAACTTAGTGCAAAGATATTTTTGACCTCTTGGTTGCTGATGGCCAAATCATAGTTCCTTAGGGACTAAAAATGTCACCTTTAGAGAAACGTAAGAAAAGAGGGTGTATGTTTCATAACTGTCTGGGTCATAAAACCTCTCATTGTGTCCTTTTCAGGGATTTGGCACAAGGAGCATTGAACGAAGGAAGGATAAATTTTTCTAACAAGGCCAAAGCCCCATTGTAAGTGGATTCTGACCCCCTGCAGATCAAGGATGTGAACTATGTTGAGCCACTTGAGTGCTTAATGGTCAAGGCTACTAAGGGCCCTGACATGGAGACGGAGGTTTCTCAGTCGAACTTTGCCGAGAAGGTCAAGGTGGCCTACCCCACTACTAAGGAGGATCTTGTCGACTTCCATAATCGATGCAAACTCAAAGGCTCAGAATTGATATTGTGCCCCAGATGCAATGGTGTGTTTGATAGAAAGACTACTAAAGTCCTTGAAAATGACTAAGCATTAACCTTTTAAGAGAGGCCACGCCCGCATACATGCACACACATGCAGACATACGCACACATACACACGCACACAGACACACACACACACATACATATGCACACACACGCATACACACACATACGCACGCACACATGCATACAAGCGCATACATATACATCTACGAACACACACGCACACACACACACACACACGCACAAACACACACAGGCACATGCACGCACACACACACACACACAAACACACACACATACACAATTTCAAACACTTCATATTTTTCCTAAAACTCCTTAAAACTAATCAAGGCAAGTACATAATCAACTAAGAAACTATTTTGATCAATTGGAAAAGCAAAACTCATTTCCTAATCAATTAGGCTTTTCATTTAATCGGTTACAGTAAGAGTAATACTTTATAATAAATTAGGAATTTTTGTAATTGATTAAGTGACATTGTAAATTAGGATTTCCTCTTCTTGCTTAACCTAATCAATTATATTGTTAATCTAATTGATTAGGATCCGAACATACCCATGGATTATTGCCTTTCTAGTAAAAAATTTCTTATATAAAGGAGTGATTTCCTCATTTCAAAACACACAAATTTTTTAAACTATGTACTATTCTATTTCACTAATTTTCACTGTGTTATTAGTTTTATTTACTAGAAAATGCCTTAGTGTTGGGAGAGCGAAAATCTTCATATGACAGTTGTGTGTTTTCTATTTTATGTTGAATTTGTATACGCAAGAGTTTATTCATCTTGCATTGTTGTAATAGATTTAAAGGTTATAAGTTAAAGTTGTAAAAAAACAAGGTGTAACGTTGTCGTGATAAACCTGTTTAAAAGCTTAAGTTGTTGTTAGTAGAAATCTTAAGAGGAAACTCTTAAGGACTGTAGTAGATTGTGCGGTTTAAGGTCGAACAAGTATAATCTCTAGTGTGATTTCTCTTACTACATCTCTTTAATTTTTAATTATTTATCTTTTTTGCTACTTAATTATTATTTACCTTATTCTTGAAATCAATTATTTTTCTAAAATTTTTTTGAAAATTAAATAACATTATTTACCCTTGCCCTCTCGTGTTTGGAATCGTTTGTTGAAGCACAAGCATGTTGGGGAGACTGAGGAAGTCGAAAGTAACAGTGGAGACAATGCTCCAAGACCATAAAAGAGTGAGACACGACATTTCCACTTAAAACTTTAAGGCTTTAGGTAAATGTGTCTTCTCTCTTATAAATCCAACATTCCAGTTATTCATAAGCAATGTGAGACTTAATCACTCACTTTTGCACCTAATAATATTTCCCACAAGCGTGAGTCCCCCACATCTATAACAAGATCCAACCCATGGATCCAACACTCACTTCCCCACCAAGTCAACTATAAGAATTCATATCTCCATATCAAACAAAAACTCAGATACCAGTTAGAAAAATCTGACATAGAAAAAAATAAATGACACAATCACAACACAAAGACATGGAAACTCCAAAGCCGAAGAAAATATCACAGTCGTTGTCAAATGACAACATATTATTTATACTCAACCACCTAAGTCCCAATATACATACACCTTAAGTACACAACAATCTAACACAATAGTATAATAGAACAAAAAAAATTAAATGCAAATTTAAAATGTTTTTTGATTGGTAAATTATATAATGAAGAACTTGAATCTATTATATAGCTTTAAACATATATATTTTCAATCGATACCAACAAAGCGATTACGACAAATCCTAAGGAAAAATGTGATATGAAAAACATGTTTTCTTGAGAATAGTTCACCAAAATAAAAACTATTTTTTTGTTTTGGGTTAACACCCATTTTTCTCTGCCATATTTGGCAAATTTCCATCACACTCTTTCAAGATTCCCCTATTTTAGCCTCTATGTGGATTTGGTCAACATAATCTGTATGTGGCGCTTTCATGTTTTTTTGTGTGTGAACATTCCAGTACCCTTAAATTTAGTTGGGTATCAATATCTTCATTCAATGAAATAATCACATTTAATGTCATGTCATTTTATGTATTTATTTTATTAAAAGTAAATTAATATTTTAAATCATTTTTCACCAAAGGTACCGGTACCTAACTACTTATCATAAGTACCTAAGAACTTTTTATTTTATTTTCATTTTTTATTATGACGTGGATTTTTCATGTTGGCTTTTATATTTTATTTTTTTAGTCTTGGCCAACGGTTGAATTTGTAAGTTTGGAGATTCAAAATCTTTAAAAAAATATGCATGATGAAGTAGTTGAAGTCAAGTTCTCTCACCAAATGTGATTTTTTTAAATGAAACCTTCTCTAAAATATTATAACTACAACGTAAATATTTATTTAAATAAATAAAATATTATATCTTAATAATAAATAAATATTACCTTGAAAACCTACACGGGGAAGAGCTTGCTAGACTACGAAACACTGAAAAACTGAAATAGTACTACAGTTAGGCCCAACAGTCGACACACCTCAATGACGACGGAGCTCGATTGAGTTTTCTGCCTTCGTTGTACCAGTAAGGTAAAACACCCAGCTCGCGATGGGAAGTTCATGATGTGGTGCTAAGATCTCAATCGATATCTTTTCACCGCTGTTAGTACGGAATCCGACTTCGTCCACTCGACGAGTGCCTTTCATCGCCGAGCAACAAAATCGTCGAGCAAGCCCCTGAGTGCTTAGCAAAAATAATTTGAAAACATCTTTTTACGAGCAATAGAAAACATACACGAGCATATTAAAAGTAAAGCACGGTTAAAATGCAAAATATACACAAGTAAAGTATAAACAAGCACATCATAAAAGTGAAATGCAATTAGATTAATACGACCAGAAAGGTCGACGGTGTCACAAAATTACAACAAAATGTGACGACCAAATATTACAACCCATGACACGCAGGCCGGAATAAATAACAACAAAAGATACAAATTAAGCATCTTTCCCCCCTCGTTGACAAGCTCTTACCCCTCCCCGACTTTCTCAGTAATAAAGCTGGGAGGGGCGATTATCTGATTGTCGACTATCCTATGCAAGAACCAGGTCCCCTCGGTGGAGAGCTCGACCCCGAGTTTAGCATGTTGAAGCTAAGCCACGACATTCTCGAAGCTCATATCGACATCATCTACACAGTCCTTCTCGAGACTTTTGATCTTGAAAACCAGCTCAACACGGGTCCCCAAGGCCTTCAGTTCTTCGTCCTCATCCATAGCGGGGGCCACGACAGCTTTAAGAGCAGGGATCTTGCCCTTAAGGATCTTTTTCTTTGCGGCATGCTCGAGCTTCAGGGTTGCCAATGTTGCATTCAGCTTAGCATTCTCATTGGCAATCCTGGTATGAAGCTTATATTTCTCTTTGTAGTCATCAAAGGAAGTATCCACCTTGAGTGTCTTTCCCTCAAGCTTCTTATATGTTTCATGTTGCTTCTCCAGCTCAGAAACAGGACAGGTCTCTTCGTCGTTAAGAATAAGATTAACCTCTAAGACCCTTATTAGGACAGCCGCATCTTGAGCCAGCGCCTTCCATTTGACCGCCGTGCCAAGGTCAAGGATAACTGAAGCGTTTACCCAAGGCACGACCAGAGAAGGTCCCCCTCGAAGAACCCCCTGCTAGAGAAATAAGGAGGCAGCACGAACTTGTCATCTGCTCCCCCTTCCCTCATCAAATCTACCTCCTCGTCCAGCCGATGCCTCTTGTTGGTCGGGTGCCCCGGTCTTGTTGGGGAGTAGGCTGGTCACCGTTCATGGAAGAAGTAGAGTCAGGGCCAAAGTCAGCCCTCAACTGATTCTGGAGGTTGGAAAACCTGTTCTTGGAACCCTTTTTCCCACCTTTTGCAGTGTTCCCCTTGGCCATCACCATTGTGAGCACGCGCTCATAGAGGTTCAGAATGTTGCATGTGACAAAAGACAAACACAGGTCAATACACCGAGAAATAATAAACACACAAGTTAAAATAAAAACAGCTACCTAAGAGCAGCCTAGCCTCCTCGGCAGTACTACACTTAAGGAGCTCCCTGTTATTTATGTATCGGGCCTCCAACATGGATTTTCCCCGCTCTTCAAGGACAACCCCCCCTCCCCCCCGTCTTTGGTCTGCCACCGAGAAGAGTAAAGTTGTCAACAAACTTCATTATCTTCACGGTACTCTGCATGAAGTGAGCGTCAGACCAGTGGAGGGCGAACTTCAAAACCCGCTTCATCACTATGTTCCCTTCCTCATCAAGAAGAACACTTCCATTATCCACGAGTACCGGCTCGCGATCAAACACGGAGTCGATAATTACTGAAGAGACGGGTTTGATCATATAATATATGTCTTTGAAAGTGCGGACGAAGTTAGTGAATGCCTTGAACAGCTTCTTCGGTTGCTTGAGGGACACCCAGCTGTACCTCTCATTCACAGACTTTCGTTGGAGGTGGAAGCAACGAAAGAACAAAGGGAGGGTTGCCCTAATCTCGAGATAGTCGCACACGATCTCGAAAGCATGAATAATGGCAATCGAGTTTGGGTATAGCTGTGAAGGTGCTAGCCGCAGCCGACTAAGAATTTCCACTTCTAAGCCGCTGAACAACAATCGAAGTCTCAAATCTTTAAACGCGTATTCATATATGGCAAAGCGATTCCACGAGAAAGCCGTGCAAAATCACTCGTCCTTGCTAGGCTGGTAGACCAACCAATTCTTTGGACCACCTTTAACACCCCTTCCTTCCTCGGCAATTGTGAATGCATTCTCCGGTGAATTTGCGAAGCGCGAGGCTATCCCTAGAGGCTCCAGCCCGACTCAAGCTAGATTAATATCGGTGATTATGTCAACTAACTCATGACCTTATGTGCTGCCAGCCATAAAATACCTGAAATGTAGAGGACAATAGTGAATTTGACGATCAAATCAAATCCATCATTTCATTGCAAATCAAGTGAAAGAGCGAAGGTAAGGACAAGCATGTTTCCCTAGACGAAATCCCTTACTCAACGGCAAGCAAGGAAGTCACGAGGATTTTTTCCTTGGTCGAGGTATTAGTCGACCAGTCAACGACACAATGACAAGAATCCTCCTCAACAAGAGAATTCATCGCAAATATATGACCCCTGCGAGGAGGAGTTTCCTTGAAACGATGATTCACCAGAAACACGGGGATATTCATCGCATATTTAGCACAAACTCTTGAGCCTCACAAGGAAGGCCCTCCTCGGTATAAGAACTTCAATGGAAACTTATGAACCTCACAAGGAAGGGCCTCCTCGGGACAAGAACTTCATCGAAAACTCATGAACTTCACGAGGAAGATCATCCTCAACGCAAGAACTTCATTGAAAAACACATAGCTCTAGCGGCACAAGTCACATTCGTCGCCATGACGGCGGCATTAGAGCGATTTTTGCCCAAAACCTAGCATTTCTAATAGCAATACTCTCTTACTGCCGGTGTTTGGAAATGACCAAGCCACCACCAAACACCAACACCCGCCGGAACCCAACATGCATCATCCCAAAACAACCTATATCCTATGATTAAGCTACTTTCTAAAACTAGAATACAAATTGAAGATTAAAGGAAGGATGCTTAATTGACTAGAAGAGTGGTTGAAGTTAATTCGAAGAAAGTTGGTGACAATGGCGGCAATAGAGAGAACACTATGAAGACAGAAAGAAAGTTGAGAGGAAAGTGAGATCAAAATGAACAAATGAGCCCCACTTCTCCCTATTTATAATCCTTTGCATGGATAAGAGTTTTATCGCCTAGGCTCTCGAGTATCCCTACTTGTAGGCCATCATAGGAATTTAATATTACTGACACGTGGTTTGAAAAGGCGTAACATTTGTCCTTTCAAGTCCCATCACGTGGCTCGGGGAGACGACATGTCTTCCTCTTCAAGTCCTATCACGTGGCTTGAGGAGATGACACATTTGTCTTGTCGAGTCCAATCAATCTACCAGACTCTGAGGCGTCAGGCACATATTCCCAAGCATAGCCTCGACAAACCTTCACAAACACTCTCGAGCACAGCCTCGACAAAATTTTTGCACACATTCGCGAGCACATCCTCGACGATATTCCAAAGAAAACTCAAGATCCACTTGGCATCTCGCGAGTGGAAATCTAACACTCAACGTGAGTGCAGGTCAAATCCTCTACCTCAGACCATGCGCGACACTTCCTCCTCGGAAGAACAGGTCAACGAGCAATGCTTCGTTCCCGTGCGATCCCTAACAGGGGCTCTCCTCGCGCAGAGTTAAGTTCCCCTCCTCGATACATGGACTGAATAAGTCATTAACCCCATACCTAGGGGAAACGACTTAGAGGGCTCCTGTTCTTGACTGGGCCTTTGGCTAACCCAACGTTGAGCATGGCCCAATCCAGTTCTACATAGAGGACGACCCAGAAGGTTGGCCTAACTCGTGAGGGCCAGTAGAAGACATTTTCCCATATCGTCCTCACCCGAGGACACGTCATCGACTTGGTCCGCACATCTCGTGTAACTAGTCTATCCTACGTAACGGGAAAGACCATCCACTATCCCACTATCCAAAAATGCAGAGCAGTTGACCCAAGATGATGAGCATGAACTGCTCATCCTTACCTCCACAGAGGAATCCTGACAGTCATCCGTTATGGGCCTGATCACCTAGCCCATAATGGATGTCGTTAGCCCAGCGCTACAGGCTCTCTATAAATACCCTCATTTGAAGAAGGGTCATGTATTCAATTCTATCTTATTCTCTACTCTTTCTACCTCTTCACCTGACTGACTTTAGCATCGGAGTTTCTGCAGGTACACCCGCTCCTCCGCTCTTGCTGACTGTTGTTGTTGCAGAAGTGTTGCCGACCACATTCTAATCCACCAGGTTAGATCAATTTGGATATTAATTTCTTTCGTTTATTCAAGTACACGTCCAATCATCATTTAGGGTGAAGATTTCATGCAAACCTCTTCAACCTAATTTATTCCACTTACGCGCCACATAGTAAGTACACGTCTGATAATCCTTTAATGGGGTTAACTGGACTCAATGGGAAAAGTAGAGTGGAATAAACTTGTTTTACTAATCCTCTTGACCCAATCATAATTATAGGTTAAAATACCTTTATTTTTATGGAATTTGAATGATTAATGTTAATTAAATATAATACCTATCATAGTATAAGATATAAAACACCTATGATAGCTTATAATTATCAAACAAGTGGTTTTTGGAAAAATCAAGGGCAACTAATTGATTGCTATAGGGACCAAATGATTACTATGTCGCTTCTGTTAAGCATTTTTCACCAAAATAGCAGGACCAATCGATTGGACCATTGGAGTAATTGATTAGACCAATATTTTTCATCTTCGTTCCAATTTCATAACAAAACCAATCAATTTGTTCTAGGTTCCTTTGTATGTCACTCGATTGGTTCATTCTTGTTCTTTAAAAATACTACTTCTAAACATATCCTCCTCCAACTTTGACTACTAAACCATTCCAAATCATAAACCAACACCAAATCAAGTGATTGTGAGTCATAACTTTAAGAAATAAGACATATATGCAAACATGTATTCACAATGATAACAACAACATGGTATTATCATAACATTCAATAATATGGAGAATCATAACAAGCATAGAAATTATAAGTAAAACATATATTCATACCAATACACATGTGTCACTACTGTGAAAAAGGAGGCCGATAATGACAGAAGAGTCGCCACCGTTCATTATTTATCCCAACGAGGGAAAGGAAACGATCAGAGAAAACCTGCGAAAACGGGATAAGATTGGTCATCGCAACCAAATCTCGGGTTCGGGTGTCGGTTACGCAAGGGGAAGGTATGAGCACCCCTCACGTCCGTCGTACTCGACAGGATCCACGCTTGGTTGTCTATCTAAAGGTGTGTTGATCTATCTACGCTAAAGGTCTCAGGCACAAAAGAAAAGAAAAGTGACTCGACAGAGCATTGCCGCTCTGGGCCTACATATTCCCTCGTGCAATGGGAAAGTCAGAGTCAACGTAGTTCGGCTAACTACAGGTGAAAGTGGGGAAGGTTTCTTGCCAAGACATCGCGTCTTGTGCCTACGTATTCTCATCTGGTATGAGAAACCAGAGCAAACGTAGTTCCGTCAATTAGAACACCGGTTGGTTTAAAATTTTTTTTACTCGAGTAGGGTTAACAAACAGTTCTAGCAGTTAGGTGTATGCAGCTCGACCTTTGGAGACTTAGGCGTTACCTGTTTGCGGTAGAACTAAAAGTTAATGAAACTCTTTTTATGAAAAGGTTTTCCATTGTTAAGGGTCCTAAAGGACAAAATGAAGTTTGATCATTTGTTTTTGTGTCTTTTAAGAAGAAGTGTTTTTGAATCGTTTGTAATTCATATGGTACTAAAGACTATGACTTGGGAGCGAATACGTCGCACATCACCCAAAGGGTGAACACTAAACACTCTAGGCCATCAAGAAGAAACCCCCCAATAGCCATTTCCAAGTACTTAAGACTTGTTGCATACAATATTCATTAGCCTTTATTAAGTATTTTGAAGTTGTTTTGAGCTGAGAAAGAGAGAGGACAAACTAAAGGGAAACTAGTTCAAACCCTAGTAGTTGTCATGAAAGATGAACCTATAATTGAGGTTAAAGGGAAATTCTACTTAATATTCTCATACATGGTTTGAAACTTAGTGTCTATCACAATCATCCTTAAACAAGGAGATTGGAAGTCATAAGGGAGCATGGTAAGAAAGGAATCACATGAGATAAGATATGAAATAGGAATGAATGAATGCATATGCAATGCAATATACAAGCAAAGGGAGGAAATAGTATGGGGTGAAAACCTCCACAAGCTCATCTCAACCTTTATTAATGCATAAGGGAAGAAAAGAAGGATAAAAGCTTACAACATGCATACCTCAATCCTAATGCATAAAATCATACAACATGAAAGGGAAAGAAGGAGAGGATTGAATAAGGTGATGGGAGGCAAAGTCAGAACCAAGGGAACTCACAAGGGCTACTCAACCAAACATACTACATCCAATATGCACACAAATCCCACAAATGGTCCTCAAAGGCTCACTACTTATGGCATGCTTCAAATTCCTCCAAAGGAGGGACCAAGCTTCCATAAGTAAGATCCTAAAGTCCTAGGACAGAAAGAGATGAGGGAAGAATGTACCCAAAGTAAATGAAAAGAAATGCACCAAAGAATGCAAACAAATCATGACAAAAGAGTGTAAACATTCAACATGTGCACAAGCAAAACCCTAAAAGAAAGTCCTAAAAGGAAGGAAAGTATCAACAAGTTACAAACCACATTAGGACCTATAGTTGAACTGATACATGCTTCAACATCTTATGGGTATAAAACAGCAAGAGTTGGTGCTCAAAAGTTTGCACAAATATCATTTTCAAGGCCTATTAGTTCAAGCATGTGTGTGAGCTTCAATTATAGGACACCTAACTTGTAAAATACCCTAAAAATAGCAAACAAACTCAAAAATTTCCAAATAAAATCCTAGATGACCCCTAAGGTGTTAGGAACCAGGGGTCAAAAGTGTGAGAACTAAATCCAAACACAACTATGCAACCAGAGGAGAAATTCTAAGGGATACCCTAAAAGCAAGGGTAAATCGAGGGTCTTAAAAGTCAACCTAAAACCCTAATGAAATCTACACAAGCCAGGGGAAAAATGGTCTAGAAAAATCACATAACATGTCAAGAATGTGAGAAACAAGAATTATACATTGATATGAAGAAATCATCAAGAAATGAAATTAAAATCAACAAGGATGCATTTTTAATCCATTTAAAACACCTCAAGAATGAAAACTCAATTTTAATTGAAAAATGGCTCAAAAATTAATTGGAAAATTTGTAAAATCAATTAAAATGATAAAGTGTATGAAAATATTTTTTCCATGATTTTTAGAGTATTTGAGGTATCTTTAATGAATTAAAACTCAATTGAAATAAAATGGAAAAAAAAAGAAAAAAAGAAAAGAAATTGGAAAAATTATGTGGCAAATAGCAAGCCTACACAGTTGTATTCTATGGGCCAGCTTCAGGGGAGGTGTAATTATGAACTAAGGCCCAAATCCAATTGAACCAGCCTGGGAGCAAAACACTCCATTTCATTAATGTTACGTGGATGGTCAACTGCTACGTGTAAGGTCAAAGAAAACTTAGATGTAATCAGGATCGTTGGATGGGTTTTGGTCAAAATGTCAAGGGGTGAAGTGGCACATATGTGGGCACGCCTGAGGAAATAACCAAACGCCGGAGCCACTGTGCTTCGGTCGTCTTCTTCGTTTGGACAAATTTGCAGGTGGATCAAAACCTAACTAAAACCTAAAATTCTTGAGTCTAAACTCATCTACGCATTGCACTAATAACTAATCTAGCCTTATTTTTCATTAATCTCTCCTAACTCAAGCAATACGAATTAAATCAATTTCAAGCAACATCCCAGAATTGTCAAGAACATCAATCAAACCTATCCAGAAACGATCTATGGTGCTAGAGGATCATGAATCTATGAAAATGGCACGTGATTATGGCTTAAACAGAGAGAATTTTGGAAAGATAAGTTACCTAATGGAGCACCTCTGTTGGGTCTTGATTTTGTGTTGAAACTCTTGCAAAACCACCCAGAATCGTTCTATGATATTTAATGGAGCTAAAGGAATCCTTCAATTGGCTTGAATAGGCTTGAAATGAGAAATCACAATTTCAATTTCCTCTTGAGTGTTGTAACTGAATTCTGTTCAAAACTCCATGAAAATCCACCTCTGAACATTCCTTCTTCATCTAGAGAATATATACTTTGGATCTGAAACAGTTTGGAGGCCCAATTATGGCGTGTTAGTGGAATTGAAAAAATCCAAATTTTGTTTTTGAAGCTTGAAATTCACGAGCCAAAATGATGCCAAAAGCCGTGGTTTTCATTCCCACAGCTTGCTTGCAATGTATACTGATCCAAGGGATGGAGATTACCCCTTAACTTGATCTTATAGTGAGATTTGGATATGTTACTTCAATGTAAAGCAACCTTGAAATTAACCATGAAAATGACCTCAAAAATCCATTCTGATCTATGCATTGTGTTTAATATATTCAAGGCACTCAAAAAATGCACAAACATGTTATGGTATGGTTTAACATGAATTCAATTCAAAGTCATGGCTTTTAAGTACTTTCTCATGGAAATTCCTTCACCAATTCTCATATACAAGCCATATCCATGACAAGTGATTGTTTGGAGATGAAATTGAGCTCATTTGGAGCAAGTTTGATGTTGGACAAAGTTCCATTTGAAGTGTGAAAAGTCATGAAATTGACCTATAACTAAAATGACCTATAATCAAAGTTTCCCAAAATACCCCTACCTTGCAAGCTTCATATCTTGAGCTTTATAAATCAGATGAAGGACTTCTAGTACTTTTTGGAAAGCTAATATCATAAGGAAAAACTTTCATGTTTGGGTCAGGGTGAGGAGAAACATTCTTCTAGGTAAAAAATACCTTGGAAGTTGGTTGATGTTTGTTGACCAAAATCACATTCATCTGAGGACCCATAACTTGTCAGCATCATAACTTGAGTTCTAGAAACCAAATGTATGATTTCTAGTACTAAAAATAAATCTAGAAACATGCTCTACAAGTCTCATGTTGGAGTCAAGATGAGATGAAACTTGTATCTTGAGATATGTGGTCTTGAAGTTAGGGACTAAGCAAGGGATTTTACACTGACAAGCTTAGAAACCCTAGCTTAGCAACTTCTAACACTCTTGATTCTTCTTGATTTGATCTTGTAATAACATCTTAGATATCTCAACACAACATTCCATGATCACAAATACTTGGAATTGAGTCTTAATCTCCTTCAACTTCACAGTTGACTTAGGGTTGACCAGATGAAAACCCTAGCTGTACCACCTTGACTGTGGCTTCTTGCACTTGGTATAATGACTTGAACAAGCTCCCCAATGACCCGCAAGACATTCAATGAGCTTATATAATGTTCTCCATCCATAACCATAGACTCAATATCATCTGATGATCTTCACATGGCCTCCAAGATAGGAGGTGAACCATATTCATTCATCTGCTCTTTCAAAGAACTTTGGCTTTCTTCTGATGATGATAAGCACTTGATAGCTTGAATAAGACCTCTTTATTAGGCTTAGGAACTTTAGTAATCTCCTCTTGATAGACACACCTCTCTCAATCCCCTGTACATGAATCATGCTATGCAAAATGCAAATGATAATGCTATGAGAATGCAATGAAACATAAACCAAGTTAAAAAAAGGTTGGGTAAATTTTTGGGTGCAACAGCTGCCCCTATTCAAACGACTTGAACCTGACTGAGTAAAAAGCGAACGACTTTCAAACAATCAAGGTACAAGACGATTGAATACCAATGAACCCAGAAATTTGTCAACCGCAGAAATAAACTGCAAACTCTGATGGGGTAAAAAAAATCTCCGAAGAAAACTGAACTGATGGCCGCATCAGCGACAAGCTAACTGATTACCAATCAAAGAGCCTCGACACACGGTCGGAAGAAACATCTGCTAACCCGCAGAAAATGACACTAAGTCGGAAAGATCATTTGATATCAACAGGCATCGAACCCGAGGGCCGGATCAACCGAAGCTGATCTTCTGCTAATCTAAGTAGGCATTCGCTAAATAAAAGCGAGCATCGAACCGGGAGGCCGGATCAACACGCAGTTGATAACATCTTGATGAATCACAAGAATACTTCGCTGGGGATAACCGGGTGTGCCAAATACGATTGGACTTATACTGAGGAAAACAAACCCTGGATCTGAATTAGATAGGTCAGGCGAGAATTGAGGACCAAGAACGGGTTTCTTCAAAATAAGTCAGACGAGGACTGACTACAAGACAAGAACTAGTTTCTTCAAAACAGGTCAGATGAGAATTGATAACCAGACAAGAAATGGTTTCTTCAAAACAGGTCAGACGAGAACCGACAACCAGACAAGAACTAGTTTCTTCAAAACAGGTCAGACGAGAACTGACAACCAGACAAGAACTGGTTTCTTCAAAACAGGTCAGATGAGAACTGAGTACCAGATAAGAACTGGTATCTATAAAGCAAGTCAGACGAGGACTGGCTACCAGGCGAGGACTGCTTTCCACGAACAGGATTAGACGAGAACTGGATACCAGGCGAGAACTGGATTCAAAGGGTCAGACGAAAACTGGAATCTCCGAAATAGGTCAGACGAGGACTGACTACTAGGCGAGAACTGGAGTCTTCGAAATAGGTCAGATGAGGACTGACTACCAGGCGAGAACTGGATTCAAAGGCCGTCTACCAGATGAGAACTCGTGGACAGCTGGCGTTTACCAGGCGAGAAATGGACTTTGGAATTGTGGACCAAACGAGGTATGAATCTGAGTTAGACGTGTCAGACAGGAGCTGACTTCCAGGCGAGAACTGGGTTCATCAAGAAAGGTCATATGAGAACTGACTACCAGGTGAGAACTGGAGTTTGTAAGAATGAGCCAAACGAGGCATGGATTTGTATTATACAAGTCAAACAAGAACTGACTACCAGGAGAGAACTGGGTTCAAAAACAAGGTCAGGCGAGAACTGACTACCAAGCGAGAACTGGGTTCAAAAACAAGATCAGGCGAGAACTGACTACCAGGCGAGAACTGGTTTCTTCAAAACAGGGTCAGACGAGGACTGACTACCAGGCGAGAACTGGTTTCTTCAAAACAGGTCAGACGAGGACTGACTACCAGGCGAGAACTGGTTTCTTCAAAACAAGTCAGACGAGGACTGACTACCAGGCGAGAACTGGGGTTCAAAACAAGTCAGACAAGAACTGACTACCAGGCGAGAACTGGAGTTCAAAACAAGTCAGACAAGAACTGACTACCAGGCGAGAACTGGGGTTCAAAACAAGTCAGACAAGAACTGACTACCAGGAGAGAACTGGCTACCAGACAAGAACTGGATTCAAAGGCCGTCTACCAGATGAGAACTGATGTCTTCAAGAAAGGTCAGGCGAGAATTGACAACCAGACAAGAACTGGTGTCTACAAAGCAAGTCAGACGAGGACTAACTACCAGGCGAGAACTGGTGTCCACGAACTAGTGTCCACGAACATATAAAGTTTTGATATGTAATAGGTTATTTGATGAGGCGATGACATGATTCCCCGGCATTCAACCCTTGCTGAAGAGAATAAACTCGCTTGGGCCACTGCCCCAACATAATTCAACTTTCCCCAGTTTGATCTTTGGGATAGTTCGTCTTAAAAAGAAAAGCTTGCCATGAGACGATCTCGAGATGGCTTGCCCCAGAATCTGTACCATGAAAGGATTTATCCTTGGTTGAATAATGCTGATAAACTCTGAAGGTATAGAGAGGAACAATTCTTTAGCTCTTTGGGTGGCTTGCCCCAGTCTTGCGATGACTTTGCCCCTGATTGACTGCCTTATGGAGCAGTACCTTTGGCTGTGAGAGATTCACCGAATCTCGACCTGATTGTCCCGGATTAACTGACTTTTGGATGGCTAACTCCCATAATGTGATTATTTGATATAGCTTGCCCCGGTTCAACGAAGTGGGCATTCTGCATTATATCTTGATCAACCTTCAATTGTGGAAACTTTCCTGACGTCAAGTGCTTACTCGTAAGTAAAACAGATTATTCTGCACAAAAGATATACTAATGCAATGCATATGACAGTTTCGAAATCCAAGTCTGTTCACTGGAAAAATCATTTATCAAAATGTCAACATTAATACAATGTTGTAAGAGGAATTCTTTTAGGAGCCAGTTCAGACGCGATCTTTACCGGAGTATGCTTTTGAAACAATCCTGCTTCAATTAGGACTTTTGAGGTTTTTAACGTGGTCGGGTTCACGGTTAAGAAAGAAAGGATAAAGACTCAAACTCTATCTTAACCCACTCATTCTCCTTGATGTTCTCCAATCCTACATTCAGCTAATTCGACATGAACGCTCACCTCTCAGAGGTTGAATGACAGGAGTGATGGTTCGGGAAACCACAAGTCTTTGGGAGTGACAGTCACTCGCTTTTCGTCTTTCGGGTGCCTGGTGTCGCTACGCGAAAAATGACACAGAGTCACCACCAAATTTTATTTATCCCAAGGAGGGAAAGGGAAATAGCGATAAAACCTTTGGTAAAAGAGCGTGGTCATCGCAACCAAGTCTTAGGGTTCGGGAGTCGGTTATGCGAGGGGAAGGTGTTAGCACCCCCTTGCATCCATCGTATTCGATGGGAACCTCCTAGGTTGTTTAGCGCGAATGGGTGTTTTTATTAAGAGTTTTCTTGCTTAAGGAAAAGAGGGGTTGGTTTATTTATTTTAATGCTCGCCAAGGATTGTGGTCCTTGTGCCTACGTATCCTCACTTAAAAGAAGTGAAGAATCAGAGCTCCGTAGTTCGAAGGCTTACAAAATAGTTGTTTGTTGGTTGATTTTATACCTTGAAAAAGGTTTTTTTTATTGATGCCCTAAGGCGAAAAATAGTTTGATGAGTTGATGTTATTTTTAGGTTTTTTTAGGGAAGAATCTATTCTTGACTAGGATTATACAAAAGACTTTGGATAGAGATGAATGTCTCGAATAACCAAGTCGAGCGCCTTATATTCAAAACATTCGGAACGAGTGTAGGAGGATACCATTCTCATTCCTTCTCTACCACTTTAAAGCTCCTGGTGCATAATTCTAATTGTATATTTTATTGTGTTTTGGATTTTTATGAGAAAAGAGAACCACTTGACGTTGGATCAAGGTTTATTGTTTGTAAAGATACATTTGAAGCGATACGGACAAGGTCGATGGCGGTGCACAAGGCAACCGACTTACAAGGTTAAAAATGGATCGACAAAATCGAGAGTTTGTTTTTGAAAATGGTTTTTGGAATCAAAAGTCAACAAGGACAATAGCAATATTCACACTAAAATCATGCAAACATATGGGGTTAATCAGCTAAAAAAATCGAGACATGCAAAAAAAACAGCGAACTCCTTGAGAAAATTTTTTTGGAGGTAAAATATCAAAAAAAGTGAGAAAACAGTGGTGTAACACGGGTTGTCGTGTTGTGTGACACGACCCGTGTCATAAGGTACATGCAATATGAGTTTTGAGGCTTGACAGAGGTGTGACACGGGTTGCCGTGTTGTGTGACACGGCCCGTGTCCTAGGGTCTGGGAGAAAAAAGATTTTTGAGGTCAAACAGCGGCGTGACACGGGTGGCCGTGTTGTGTCACACGGCCCATGTCATAAGTCCTGGGTATTTTACACGTTGAAAACTCAAATAGAGGTGCAACACGGTCGGCCGTGTTGTGTGACACGGCCTGTGTCATGAGACCTGGGGTTTTTGTGCTATGAAAAAGCCAACGAAAGTGTGACACGGGTGGTCGTGTTGTGTGACACGGCCCGTGTCAGGCTACCAAAGTGAAAAAACCTAACTTTTTCCTTTGTTCTCTTTTGTTTTTGTGGTTCTTTAAAAAATGGTTTCTTGGTCCCTTTGGAACCTTACATGATATACACAGCACAACAATACTTAAAAGAAGAAATAAATGAATTTAAAAAGTAAAATGTAAAGAGAGAAAGGTTTAAAGAAATGGATACCCAAGAGCTTTCTATCCTTTTTGCAAGCCCTCCACTAGTTTTGGTTGGATGTGCTTCACTCTTCACTCTATGTTGTGAAGGTTCTTCTCTTCAAGGATGCTCTTGTATTTCTATGTCACTCTTTTTTTTTTTGGTTTTTCTTCCTTTCTATTTTTCTGGTTTTTAGGGTTTCTCTTGCTCTCTCTATTTTCTGGTTTTTTGAAATGTGTCTAGATGTTGAATCCCTCAAGAGTGATCCCTTTTTGTTTACAACCCCCTCCTTCTTATCTCTCCCCCCTAGGGTTTTCTCTTCTCCCCACATATAAGATTTTTCATGGAGTGGTGTCTCTTACCACCTTTTCTCATGCCACTCTCTTTCTTTCCATTTCCATGCAAGAGGCCATGCTGCATTTTTGCTGTTGCACTTTGCCTATGCTGTTTTTTCTGCAGCACTTTGTGCCTTGCACCCATTTTGTTGGCTTGTACTTGGACAGCTCCTCTTGGTCAATGCTACTACTTTTTGACAGCATTTTGAAAATCTGATATTTAGATGTATTATCATATGTTATTCTCTTGATTTTGTGACATGTAGATATTGTGACATGTAGATTTTGTGACATGAGGTAATTTGCCATCTCTTGCATGGGGCTGTTTTGCCCATGATCAAACATGCATATTCTTGGTCTTAAGACATTCCAATGTTGATTTAATTCTTGTATATTTCTTGGATGTTTGTAAGCACAATGTGGACTTGGTGTGGCATTACCATAACATGAATTTGATTAGAGACTTGAATGAAGATTAGAAATAAATTAATTTCTAAACATTACTTAGAGTTGGAAATCTTGCAACAAATGACATTCTTGTAATATCATGAAATTTCTCTTTGTAATATTCTTGCCTCTATGAATTCATGATGGATTTCCTTAGAACCATTAAACTTGAAATGGATGAAGTCTTAAATTATGGACTTGTCATCTTGACTCATGCTTTGCAAATTTGGACTCCACTTGATTAAGAATTTGAGACAAAATTGGATGAAGAAATCTTGAATTGGCCTTGAATTTCATGTTCATTAGGAATATATCTTGAATGTCCTAATATTTTTTCAAGTAACTCCCCCTTGAAGAAATCTAGACGAATAGATTTTCCAACTTAGATCAAACCTTAGGTGATGAACCTTTTCTTCCATGTAGTCCAAGATAGACAAGTTATCTCATTTGAAATGGAAAATGACAAATCGACCCAATTCGTACCCACATGCTCGATATGCAATAAAATGATGTATGATATGGCGAATGTAGGGTATAAAGGCTAAAGGCGAAAATGAGGGTGTGACACCTAGAGTCACACGACTTGTTTGTTCGAGGATTTTTTCTTTTGTAATCCTTTTCGCTTTTTGCTTTTTCCCTAACTTTTTGCCTGGACTGGCTCTTTTGAGCTTCTTTTGATTTCGGAGTCCAGCAGATGCCCTAATTTTTGCCTAAGTCGCTTATTTTCAAGATTCGACTTAGAGGGCTTCTTCTTTTGATTCTTTTTTTCTTTTTTTTTTGAAAAAATCGTGTGACACCAACTTGTTAAAGGGATTGTGACTATTTCACTCCTTGGTCGGTGATGGATACCCATTGAGGGTTTTTTAGGCATGACCTATATAGGTGTGATTGACCCTTGAACGAGAACACTCCTTTCGCAATTCGGACGCTCGGCCAAATTAACTGACACCTACCCTGCCCCGGGTTAAGATTAAGGGTTTTTTCGTTTATCCAAAAGAAACTCCTCCTACTAGGCTCAAAGGGGTTGACAAGGGATTATCATCCTTATATCTCCGATGTTTAGGGATTTGAAACAATGCATGTACATCATCAGCAGGTTTTATTCAAAAGCATACAATCAGAAATTTTCGTCTTTCAATTTTGTCATCCCCGGACTCCGCTTAAACAAGCGTTAGATATCAATTAAAAACATAAGTGAACACAAATGGATGAAATCAAAACATGCATATTTATTTCATTATCATTATCAATTGAAAACAATACAGTTTTACAAGTGATATTTGCACTTAAACAAAAAAGAAACTACAAATACAAAGAAATGACATGATAAAAACAAAGGTTGCCAGCTTCGGGGAACCGAGCTTTTAGATCTTGACATGCTGCGGGATCATCCATCTTCAAACTCAATCAGATGAGAGGTCGACGTGCACAACCAAATTTCCTTCGGGAAAGGAAATGTACTCTTTGTCAATCAACTGTTGCACTTTGGCTTGAAAGGCTTTGCAGTCGTCGGTTGAGTGTCCCATGAATCCTCCATGATATCTGCATTGAACACTAGGATTATATCCGGGAGGGTATGGCTCTGGCATCGGCTTGAGAGCCTTGGGCTCCACCAATGAGTTCTGAATCAAATGTGGCAGAAGCTCACTGTACGGTATAGGAATTGGATGAAGAGGAGCGTTCCTCCTTTCCAAATTGTTGCGTGGCCCATTCTGATTCTGGCGTCGAGATTTTTACTGCCGAGGAGCATGGGGTTATTCGTACCGGGCTGACTGTTGAGCAGAAGTTGGAGCAGACAAATCATTAGTTTCTACTCCTTTCCCCACATAAGGCTTCTTTGTATCTTTAGAAGAATCAAGAGCAACTTGGATCTTCCCTAGTTTAATACCGCTTTTGACTCTTTCTCCTGCTATCACTAGATCTGAAAAACTTGCGGACATGCAACCTATCAGCTTCTCATAATACACTCCGGGAAGTGTAGCCATGAACATGTCAGTCATTTCTCTCTCCGCCATGGGAGGTTTCACCCTCGCTGCTAAGTCTCGCCATCTTTGGGCGTATTCTTTGAAGCTCTCAGTACTCTTCTGTGACAAACTCTGCAGTTGTATCCTGTTTGGTGACAGATCACTATTATACTGATAGTGACGCACAAAAGCTTCGGCCAATTCTCTCCAGCTGCAGATATGAGTTCTCTCAAGCCCCATATACCATTCCAAAGACGCTCCTGTCAAACTGTCTTGGAAGCAATGCATCAATAGCTTTTCATCTTCGGAGTAAGCAAACATTTTCCTAAAATATGCCCGGATGTGTACTTTAGGACAAGTTGTCCCTTTGTACTTGTCAAACTCTGGTACCTTGAACTTGGGAGGAATCCTGACCCCAGGAACTAGACCAAGATCTGACATGTCAAGACCCAGCGAGTTCTGATTCTCAAAAGACTTCATCTTTTCCTCAATCAGTTTAAACCTCTTATCAGCCTTGGTTGGCAAGCCACCTCCCATATCCTTCATGGAAAAGATATCACTCTGGTGATCTTTCCACTGAGGGCCCGCAGCTTGGTGCATAACGTCCACACTTCCACCAGCAACATTACCATTTCCATTCGCAGCACCTCCGCCCGGAGGTATGACAACCGTAGGAATACCCTATGGAACAGATCCACCAACTGGAGGGAAGACACCAGCAACTCCATTGTTATTGACTTGGGGAGCGTCAATGAGAGGTTGAACTAAAGTTCTCAGATGTTCCTACCCACTGGCAACATTCTGCATCAACTCTATGAACTGGGACATGCGAGCTCTGAATTCCTGCAATTCGGCTTGAACCTAATCCATTAATTTTTTCTGATTCCTTCGGGTTGGATATCTGTGGAAACTGAGCTGCTCAATCCTGTAACTAACGAACACCAAACGAAGATAAGAACACGAGGTCACCGAGGACAACCTGCGATGCAAATAAGAATGCAAGATGCAAAATGCAAACATGTCTATGCGTTTACAGGGAGATCTTCCCCTTGATCCTAGTTTCAATGAACAACAACAACAAATATGTACACCATAACAATCCTCTCATATATCAGGTAAGATCCTTCCTGAAGGTTTCAAAGACACCAGGCTCAGCCGTGGAAATCAGACCAAATAAAGGTCCTAGCTCAAGTATCGAGAACTTGTACACAACAATCATCTTTCTGTCCACCTCCCTCTTTACAGTAAATCAGTACCAGGATCAAGGGAAAGACGAGAACCTTTCAAACCCATGGACATGCAATGTTAAATGCTGGACGATTATGCAAATGCAACAGGGGATCAAGATTGTTGTGCTGTTGATCGAGAAGAACCAGCGCTTCGCTTTTGTAAGAACATAGCATAACTCTGATAATAGGAACCTCTGATATCGGGAACATAGATTCACACTGCAAAGAAAACCGGGTAGTCTGAAAGTCAAGGTTTTCTGCACGATCCAATCCCTCTCACAGGTATGGACCTATCCACTAATAAGGTTCGGCATCCTACGCGTTCATCAGTGTCACAGACTTTCAAGAAATGATGATACGTTCATTATTTCTAGTTTGGCATCATCATCTCCCGAAGAGGCCTCACTTAGCAGAATCACAAATGATCGGTCCCTAGAGTCGAGAATCCTCAGATCCAAAATCCCCTCAAGCCCAAAGGGCTAGAAAGGAAATCATCAAAGAGAATCTCGTCTGAGTGCGAATTTCATGGGGAACTGGTACATTCAAAGCATGCACGCCCCCCACTAATCTCCACTACTAATGCTATGTTTGCATCCAAGCCTGGGTCTGGCTTATCACTTAACAGAACCTCCCTCCCCACAGCACAACAATAATTATATATAATGCTGAAAATAAACTCGGGAAAGTAAAAAAATAAAGTACAACACGCATGTACATACACCCCAAAGATAAACAGACAAGCGCTAGGATTGACTCGCATAGGGAACCGTTGGAGTCCCCAGCAGAGTCGCCAGCTGTCGCTACTGCGAAAAAGGAGGCTGGCAATGACAGAAGAGTCGCCACCGTTTGTTATTTATCCCAACGAGGGAAAGGAAACGATCAGAGAAAACCTGCGAAAACGGGATAAGATTGGTCATCGCAACCAAATCTCGGGTTCGGGAGTCGGTTACGCAAGGGGAAGGTATGAGCACCCCTCACGTTCGTCGTACTCGACGGGGTCCACGCTTGGTTGTCTATCTAAAGGCGTGTTGATCTATCTATGCTAAAGGTCTCAGGGACAAAAGAAAAGAAAAGTGACTCGACAGAGCATTGCCGCTCTGGGCCTACGTATTCCCTCGTGCAATGGGAAAGTCAGAGTCAACGTAGTTCGGCTAACTACGGGTGAAAGTGGGGAAGTTTGCTCGCTAAGACATTGTGTCTTGTACCTACGTATTCTCATCTGGTATGAGAAATCAGAGCAAACGTAGTTCGGGCAATTAGAACACCGGTTGGTTCAAATTTTTTTTTACCTGAGTAGGGTTAACAAACAGTTCTAGCAGTTAGGTGTATGCAGCTCGACCTTTGAAGACTTAGGTGTTACCTGTTTGCGGTAGAACTAAGAGTTAACGAAACTCTTTTTATGAAAAGGTTTTCCATTGTTAAGGGTCCCAAAGGACAAAATGAAGTTTGATCATTTGTTTTTGTGTCTTTTAAGAAGAAGTGTTTTTGAATCGTTTGTAATTCATATTGCACTAAAGACTATGACTAGGGAGCGAATGCGTCGCACATCACCCAAAGGGTGAACACTAAACACTCTAGGCCATCAAGAGGAAACCCCCCAATAACCATTTCCAAAGTACTTAAGGCTCGTAGCGTACAATATTCATTAGCCTTTATTAAGTATTTTGAAGTTGTTTTGAGCTGAGAAAGAGAGAGGACAAACTAAAGGGAAACTAGTTCAAACCCTAGTAGTTGTCATGCAAGATGAACCTATAGTTGAGGTTAAAGGGAAATTCTACTTAATGTTCTTATACATGATTTGAAATTTGTGTCTATCATAATCATTCTTAAACAAGGAGATTGGAAGTCCTAAGGGAGCATGGTAAGAAAGGAATAACATGAGATAAAACATGAAATAGGAATGAATGAATTCATATGCAATGCAACATACAAGCAAAGGGAGGAAATAGTATGGGGTGAAAACCTTCACAAGCTCATCTCAACCTTTATTAATGCATAAGGGAAGAAAAGAAGGATAAAAGCTTACAACATGCATACATCAATCCTAATGCACAAAATCATACAACATGAAAGGGAAAGAAAGAGAGGATTGAATGAGGTGATGGGAGGCAAAGTGAGAACCAAGGTAACTCACAAGGGCTACTCAACCAAACATACTACATCCAATATGCACACAAATCCCGCAAATGGTCCTCAAAGGCTCACTAGTTATGGCATGCTTCAAATCCCTCCAAAGGAGGGACCAAGCTTCCATAAGTAGGATCCTAAAGTCCTAGGACAGAAAGAGATGAGGGAAGAATGTACCCAAAGTAAATGAAAAGAAATGCACCAAATAATGCAAACAAATCATGACAAAAGAGTGTAAATATTCAACATGTGCACAAGCAAAACCCTAAACGAAAGTCCTAAAAGAAAGGCAAGTATCAACAAGTTACAAACCACATTAGGACCTATAGTTGAACCTATACATGCTTCAACATCTTAGGGGTATAAAACAGCAAGAGTTGGTGCTCAAAAGTTTGCACAAATATCATTTTCAAGGCCTATTAGTTCAAGCATGTGTGTGAGCTTCAATTATAGGACACCTAACTTGTGAAATACCCTAAAAATAGCAAACAAACTCAAAAATTGCAAAAAAAAAATCCTAGATGACCCCTAAGGTGCTAGGAACCAGGGGTCAAAAGTGTGGGAACTAAATCCAAACACAACTATGCAACCAGAGGAGAAATTCTAAGGGATACCCTAAAAGCAAGGGTAAATCGAGGGTCCTAAAAGTCAACCTAAAACCCTAATGAAATCTACACAAGCTAGGGGGAAAATGGTCTAGAAAAATCACATAACATGTCAAGAATGTGAGAAACAAGAATCAGACATTGATATGAAGAAATCATCAAGAAATGAAATTAAAATCCACAAGGATGCATTTTTAATCCATTTAAAACACCTCAAGAATGAAAACTCAATTTTAATTGAAAAATGGCTCAAAAAATTAATTGGAAAATTTTTAAAATCAATTAACATGATAAAGTGTATGAAAATATTTTTTCCATGATTTTTAGAGTATTTGAGGTATCTTTAATGAATTAAAACTCAATTGAAATAAAATGGAAAAAAAAGAAAATAAAGAAAAGAAATTAGAAAACTTATGTGGCAAATAGCAAGCCTACGCAGTTGTATTGTATGGGCCAGCTTCAGGGGAGGTGTAATTATGAACTAAGGCCCAAATCCAATTGAACTAGCCTGGGAGAAAAACGCTCTATTTCATTAATTTTATGTGGATGGTCAACTGCTACGTGTAAGGTCAAAGAAAACTTAGATGCAATCAGGATCGTTGGATGGGTTTTGGTCAAAATGTCAAGGGGTGAAGTGGCACACATGTGGGCACACCTAAGGAAATAACCAGACGCCGGAGCCACTGTGCTCCGGTCGTCTTCTCTGTTTGGACAAATTTGCAGGTGGATCAAAACCTAACCAAAACCTAAAATTCTTTAGTCTAAACTCATATACGCGTTGCACTGATCACTAATCTAGCCTTAGTTTTCATTAATCTCTCCTAACTCAAGCAATACGAATTAAATCAATTTCAAGCAACATCCAAGAATTGTCAAGAACATCAATCAAACCTATCCAGAAACGATCTATGGTGCTAGGGGATCATGAATCTATGAAAATGGCACGTGATTATGGCTTAAACAGAGAGAATTATGGAAAGGAGAGTTACATAACAGAGCACCTCTGTTGGGTCTTGATTTTGTGTTGAAACTTGCAAAACCACCCAGAATCGTTCTATGATCTTCAATGGAGCTAAAGGAATCCTTCAACTGGCTTAAATAGGCTTGAAAGGAGAAATCACAATTTCAATTTCCTCTTGAGTGTTGTAATTGAATTCTGTTCAAAACTCCATGAAAATCCACCTCTGAACATTCCTTCTTCATCTAGAGAATATATTCTTTGGATCTGAAACAGTTTGGAGGCCCAATTATGGCGTGTTAGTGGAATTGAAAAAATCCAAATTTTTTTTTTGAAGCTTGAAATTCACGAGCCAAAATGATGCCAAAAGCCATGGTTTTCATTCCCACAACTTGCTTGCAATGTATACTGATCCAAGGGATGGAGATTGCCCCTTAATTTGATCTTATGGTGAGATTTGGATATGTTACTTCAATGTGAAGCAACCTTGAAATTAACCATGAAAATGACCTCAAAACTCCATTCTGATCTATGCATTGTGTTTATTATATTCAAGGCACTCAAAAAATGCACAAACATGTTATCGTATGGTTTAAAATGAATTCA